>OY757026.1:61821484-62421484 GCA_963580285.1 Lucinisca nassula | reverse complement strand
ACACAAAAGATTATTGCAGAAATTGGAAGGGTACGGCATTCATGGTGAAGTTTTAGAATGGGTCAGAGACTTTTTGAGTGATAGACGTCAAAAAGTAATGCTGAATGGTACAAACTCAGACTGGAAAAGTGTAACCTCTGGGGTTCCTC
Organism: Lucinisca nassula; assembly: GCA_963580285.1. Lineage (NCBI taxonomy): Eukaryota > Metazoa > Mollusca > Bivalvia > Lucinida > Lucinidae > Lucinisca > Lucinisca nassula. The sequence continues at coordinate 62,421,335 of OY757026.1, read as the reverse complement.
AGGGCTCAGTATTGGGCCCTGTGCTATTTAACATATATATAAATGACATGCCAGATCAACTCAGAAAAATATGCAAGACCTTTGCCGATGATACGAAGATATTTGCGGCGATTGGAGAGCCTTCATATCAAGAAGAATTACAAGACGATCTGTATGAATCGTGTTATTGGGGTCGAGACTGGTTATTGGAACACAACATAAGCAAATGCAAATATATTCAATATGGAACTGTGAAATATGACTTTGAATATAAAATGATAAACAAAGACAATGAAATTAAATCATTAAAGAAAGATGTGGAAGAGAAAGATCTGGGGATTACCTTTGAGGAAAACTTGAAGTTTAATAAACATATAGCAGTAACAGTGAAAGAGGCAAATAGACTGCTTGGTATGGTGAAAAGAACATTCTCATTTATGAATAAAGATATGTTCCTGACAGTTTATAAGTCCCTTATACGATCTGTCCTGGATTACGGGTCTCCAGTGTGGAACCCGAGCACTAAAAATCATAGGCAAATGTTGGAAAATGTGCAAAGAAGAGCTACAAAAATAGTCCCAGAAATAAAAGTCTTAAGCTACCAAGAAAGATTAAAAGCACTAAATCTACCCTCTTTGTATTACCGTCGTAAAAGATGATATGACATGATTCAGCTGTTTAAAATTGTGACCAACATTGAAGATACAAGTGTGGAAAAATTCGGTTTGTCCTTTAATGAAAATATTACGAGAGGTCATATTTTTAAACTTCATAAGCCAAGGTGCAATAAAACCCTCAGGGCTCAGTCATTCCCAATACGTTGCATTGACGATTGGAATAACCTACAAGAAGATGTGGTTGAGAGCGAAACCGTTTTACAGTTCAAAACGAGAATTGATACACTGTGGAATAGGGAGAGATTCGAGATAGACCAAGTATACTAACGACCGGAAGTGGGGAAAAAATTAGAGATGAACTTAAGAAGAAGTTGACAAGCCTTTTCAGGCTTACATTACTTCAACAGACCGGTATGAAGGTATGAAGGTTCCGCTCCGCTGAACAAGATGGCCACCAGAGCTAAAAATAGAAAAAAACCTTTAAACGACATCTCCTCCTAGCCATTTGACCAGATTTCAAAATAATTTCACAGAAATGTTCCTTGGATGACCCTCTACCAAAATTGCTAAAATGGTTCCGCTCCGCTGAACAAGATGGCCGCCAGAGCTAAAAATAGAAAAAACCTTTAAACGACATCTCCTCCTAGCCCTTTGGCTCGATTTCAAAATAATTTCACAGAAATGTTCCTTGGACGACCCTCTACCAAAATTGCTAAAATGGTTCCGCTCCGCTGAACAAGATGGCCGCCAGAGCTAAAAATAGAAAAACCTTTAAACGACATCTCCTCCTAGCCCTTTGATCCGATTTCAAAATAATTTCACAGAAATGTTCCTTGGATGACCCTCTACCAAAATTGCTAAAATTGTTCTGCTCCGCTGAACAAAATGGCCGCCAGAGCTAAAAATAGAAAAAACCCTTAAATCGACATCTCCTCCTAGCCCTTTGGCCTGATTTCGAAATTATTTCACAGAAATGTTCCTAAGTTGACCTTCTACTAAAATTGCTAAAATTGTTCCCCTCGGCTGAACAAAATGGCCGCCAGAGCTGAAAATAGAAAAACATTTAAAAGACCTCTCCTCCTAGCCCTTTGACCCGATTTCAAAATAATTTCACGGAAATGTTCCTTTGATGACCCTCTACCAAAATTGATTAAATGGTTCAGCTCCGCTAAACAAAATGGCCGCCATAGCTAAAAATAGAAAAACCTTTAAACGTCATCTCCTCCTAGCCCTTTGATCCGATTTCAAAATAATTTCACAGAAATGTTCCTTGGATGACCACTACCAAAATTGCTAAAATTGTTGGCGCTCAGCTGAACAAAATGGCCGCCAGAGCTAAAAATAGAAAAACCTCTAAACGACATCTTCTCCAAGCCCTTTGGCCTGATTTCGAAATAATTTCACAGAAATGTTCCTAAGTTGACCCTCTACTAAAATTGCTAAAATGGTTCCACTCGGCTGAACAAAATGGCCGCCAGTGCTAAAAATAGAAATAATCTTTAAACGACATCTCCTCCTAGGCTAGTAGCCCTTTGGCCCGATTTCAAAATAATTTCGCTGGAATGCTCCTTGGATAACCCTTTACCAAAATTGCTTAAATGGTTCCGCTCTGCTGAACAAAATGACCGCCAGAGCTAAAAATAGAAAAACCTTTAAATGACATCTCCTCCATGCCTTTTGGCCCGATTTCCAAACAATTTCACAGAAATGTTCCTGAGGTGACCCTCTACCAAAATTGCTAAAATGGTTCTGCTCCGCTGAATAAAATGGCCACCAGAGCTAAAAATAGAAAAAACCTTTAAACAACATCGCCAACCCAATTGGCCCGATTTCAAAATAATTTCACAGAAATGTTCCTAGGGTGACCCCCTACCAGAATTGTAAGCAAATTAAAGGGCCCTTTTGTTTTACATAGACCTATATAGGGAAATCTTTAAAAATCTTCTCTGAAACCGCAAGGCCGAGGTCTTTGATATTTGGTGTGAAGCTTCATCTAGGGAACCTCTATCAAGATTGTTCAAATAATAGCCCTGGGGCCAAAAATGCACATGCCCCGGGGCCCTTTAGTTTTTCATAGGCATATATAGGGAAAATATTTAAAAATCTTCTTCTCTGAAACACAAGGTCCAGGTCTTTGATATTTGGTATGGAGCTACGTCTAGTGGACCTGTACCAAGATTGTTCAAATTATAGCCCAGGGGCCAAAAATGCCCCCACCCTGGGCCATTTGGTTTTACCTAGGCTTATATAGGGAAAATCTTTAAAATCTTCTTCTCTGAAACGCCAAGGCCCAGTTCTTTGATATTTGGTATGAAGCTTCATCTAGTGGACCTCTATCAAAATTGTTCAAATTATAGGCCTGGTGCGAAAAATGCCCCCACCTGCAGGCCCTTTTACATTGGCTTACACAGGGCAAATCTTCTCCGAAACCGTATGGCCCAGGTCTTTGATATTTGGTGTATAGTGGACCTCTACCAAGCTGGTTCAAATTATAGCTCTAATGGCCCAAAAATGCCTTCGCCCCGGGGCCCTTTGGTTTTACATTGACTTATATAGGGACATTTGAAAAAGTCTTCTACTCTGAAACCGCAAGGCCCAGGTCTTTGATATTTCATAATTTGGTGTAAAGCTTCATCTAGTGGACCTCTATCAAATTGTTCAAATTATAGGCATAGGAAATAGAAGTCAAGGCAATGAAAACATTTGAAAATCTTTTTTTCTGAAAGCAGAAGGCCAAGGTCTTTGATATTTGGTATGAAGCTTCATCTTGTTGATTTCTACCAAGATTATTCAAATTATAGCTCTTGGGTCAAAAATGGCCCGCCCAGGGACTCCAAGATTTATATAGACTTATATAAGGAAAACCTTTAAAAATCTTCTTGTCTGAAACCAGAAGGCTCCGGTCTTTGATATTTGGTATGAAGCTTCACTTTTTAGACCACTACCAAGATAGTTCAAATTATAGCCAGGGGCCAATAATGGCTCTACCAGGGGCCCACTTGTTACCCTGTGGATCAGGTGAGCGATCCAGGGCCATCATGGACCTCTTGTTTTTTTTATCTCTTTACGTAAATGTTCAAGATCTTTCTAAATTTCACTATAACGTATCCTTTTTAACAAATAAATGCGTTTAAAAAAAAAATAAAATTCATTCTCCCGGCGTTTGTTCGAAAAATGCGTGACCGGTTCTAAACCATTGATCAATGTTATTCAGGCGCTTATCAGATAGCCATTTGGCAATTTTGTGGGAAAGTAACTCTGTCCTTTTGGCTTTCCGCTTATGACGTTTTCATTATGATGAAGTTATTCTGTGATGGTGTTTTTTGGGTTGATTGTTTATCAATCGACCAAAAGGTATAAAGGACAAAACCTCTGTTAGTGCTGGAGTCCACGTGACTATCACTGATTTGTAGGAATCCACGCAGATTATTTATAGAATTTTATCGCAGTGAGGTCAGCGTGTTTACGTGAAAAGGTTAACTGTAAAATCTGGGCTGGAATCATGGGTTGGGCTAGGCAAACAGTGTAGACCCAGATCAGACGCCGCAGAGCGCGGCGTCCGATCAGGGTCTTCACTGCTTGCTTAGAGTATAGGAATTTAAGGGTCAGGCGCCGAAAAACGCAGCGTCTGATCAGGGTCTACACGGTTTGCTTTCAGTAAAGGAGTTTAAGGGTTAAACGAAACAGTCCACGCTCAGGCCCATTTTTCCTAATTACACCCAGAGACAATCGACCCACCAGTACTCTCAGTGCTTTGATTGTTTCCGTTTGTTTATTGGTTGGGACGTTTTAGGTTATTGTATCGAATCCTAAACATTGCCTTCATTTCCGTTTTTCATGTCGTTTTTGTTTGTTTGATTTGGAGTTTAACGGCCCAGTCATTACTTTTTATGTCATATTTGAGCCGGTCAGTTTACCTATCCACACTTTTCCTGGGCAGGCTTATACGTAAGTGGGTAACCAGTACAGAGTACATTCTTTCACCAGAAACTGACAACTGCCCTTCTTGAATCAGTGGAAGGGTCATGTCATTTTTATTTCCTAGACTTAAATAGAAAAAAAAACTGTCTGGAAAACAAAACAGACAATACATGATGATCTCTCGGCAGCGCCTTTTTCTCAGATTAAAGAAATAGATCATCTCAGACGTAAATAGTTGAGTAATAAATCACAGTTTGGAGGTGAGTTATAAAATATGTCAAATCGAAGCTCGTAGCGCGAATGATTTGTCTGCTTACAAAAACCATGAGCGCATAACGCGAAAGATTTGTGTCTACTTATAACTGGCCGAATCGGCCCCCGCCCACCGGGGCTTGAAGAAATAGATAAGCTGCATGGTGCTTCCACGCAGAGCTAAAATCCGACCCCACACGAGTACTGGTAAACCGCTTAGAGGAACTAAGCTTGCCCAGGTAAAGCGGTGCGAATCGGACTGTCCATGCTTATAAACCCTATTGGTTTCATTGGGCGACAGGGCTTGGGATGTCGTTTCGTATCGATGTCGGGTAAAAGTCCCACAAAATTGGAAGCAACGTCTCCAAAATGACCTGTACAGTGTTGACGGGGACGTTAAACCTCAAATCAAACAAAATAACTGACCGAAAAACTGTGGTTTATTACTCAACAATTTACATACAAGAGTTGATCTATTTCGATTCTAACACACTGAAAATCGGCAATAACGTAATTGTTTTCCTTCAAATTCTCCCAACATTTTATCATTGTTAGAGGAAATCCCACATCAATTATTGATTGTAGCACATGCATTTAAGTCCTTTTGTAACGTTTTCGATACGTGAAAATGATATTACACCATCTAACGTCAAAGATATCGGGAATAACGTCATAGAACGGCGGCTATTAGTGTATGCGACTTACCCATTACTATAACACACCCGTGCGGCATAGTGCATTTTTCACATCTCCCAAAATGGCTACTTTTCTGGCGAAAATCTGTGATATTTTGCTTACAAATACCGCAAACATAGGTTTTGGGTGCTCGTTAGAACCGCCTCATTGAGGTGGTTCTAACGAGTACCCAAAACCTATGTCTTGGAGCAAAAATAAGAAAAATAATGTACACCCCCTTAAACCCCAGTTGTCTCTGTATAAAGTGGGGTTTAGGGGGTGTTCATTTCACGGACTTGTTCACGTGATGGCAGAAAAAAATCACAGTTCCTTTCCATTGGCTTTATAGGCGTACTGTGATAGTTTATATACTCCACGACAAAGTTAAAAGATTACAAAAAATTGAAATTTACAAAAAAAAAAAAAAATCGAACACTTTCAAGGTTTGTAATAAAAACAATTCAATTTTGAACAAATTCCTTTCCTGATGACAGGACAGTTTGCTTGACCCTCGAAGAAAACAGGATATTAACCCTTTTTGTACCAAATGGAATCTTCCTTGTTATATATTTTTACCCCCACCCCCTTTCCTTCAACTAACCCCTTTAGCAGAACACCATCTGCCAAGGTACCCCTTTAAGGGTTTCTGGTACTGAATGGGTTAAATTAGTTTATATTAACAGTGTTGAATACACGATGCAGTATGACGCCGAAAGTAAGATAATATATGCTTCTTTTATTTATTTTATTTTCTTTAATTCTAGTTGCAGTCAGTACCTGGAGGCAAAGGCATGGTTGGTGATAGGGTTGTAAGCTTAACCCAATAAGATTTTCGGCTCAGCACGGTTACCATCTCCGATAAACTGGGCTCCAGTGTTCCAACAAAGATCAAAACTATGATCATGTATACGACGGACTGAGCTCAGATTTGGAAGCAGGAACCAGATTTTTTAAAGGACGGAATTTTTAAGAATATCATGAAAGTGATATTTTGCCGCATATGAAAGGGTGTTTTTTTAGAGATAATTTATGATTCTTTGTGACAGATATCATTTTTGCCCGCTTCGCATCGAATGCTGCCGTTTCACCAATTTTATACTGGAAACCAACATACACACTGGAAGTCCACTTTGCAAACAAGACACCGGGAAACACTCCAGGTCCAGATCAGACTTTTACAGTTTACACAAAAAATCAATCAGTTTCAAAACAAATTCCTAAAATACCTTAAATCTGCATTCCTAAATTTAGAAATGGTCTCCTGATATATAACATCACATGAACAAGTCCGTGTTCATTTTCTGTGAAATGAACACCCCACTAAACCCCACTTTATATAGAGAAAACTGGAGTTTTATACAGGGGGTAAACATTATTTTTCTTATTTCTGCTCCAAGACATAGGCTGTGGGTACTCGTTAGAACCGCGAGCACCCACAACCTATGTTTGCGGTATAAATAAAAAAAAAATCAAGGCTATCCATCAGAAAAAAATAGCCATTTTGAAGATGTGAACAAATGTACTATTTCGCACGGGTGTGTTACCGTAATGAGAATGAAGACTCTTGGTAAAAATGAATGAAAGCCGTTTTAGAAATTAACTAACTATCTTTGTTCAGAAGCAGAAAACGCATAAACGAAGGACGAGGAAGCTGTTTTCTGTTGTTTTTGTTTTTGTTGTTTCTTTGCTAAAGTAGTTCCCATTTTAAAATGAGATGAAAACAATTTGGATACCTTGGATAATCGTCAAGAAAATGAATGCGCCATTTTTAGTAGTATTACTTAGAAGGTCTTCAACCGGTCTTCATCGCTAAAGTCCACGTAACTTTCACTGATTTGAAGGAAATCCAGTTAATGGTTATTTATAGAAAATAGACGCTCTATTCTTATCGATGCGTAAGAGGGTTATCCATAGAATCTGGATTTGGATGATAGGTTGGGCTTGGCAAACAGTGTAGACCCAGATCAGAAGTTGCGTTATGATCAGGATTTATACTTTTTGCTTAAAGACACATTTTTCGATTACATAACATCCTAATGACCGTTTATTAAAGAATCCAGCATTGAGATGAAATACACTTGGGGTATTCAGGCTGCCATACAGGTAGGGGACCAAGAGAGGGTAATAAATTACCTATGGATATGACTTTGACAAATGACATCTAAACATTTAAACCTAAGTCCTTATTTTGATTTGCATGGAAGAAACAACAGGACTTTTTCCGATTTTATATTTAGTAGTCATTATATGTAATCATTACAGAATATGCCAATTCAAATATATTGGTAAATGTTCTCCACCAAAAACGATTTTTTTTTCAGATAAAATCCTGATAACTTTATTATTACTGCTCTAAACATATATTGTGGGTGCTCATTAGAACCACCTCGGCGAAGCAGTTCAGATGTGTACCCACAATTTGTTTTTACAGTGTGAGTGTCGTTAGAACTGCTTCCATGAGGCGGTTCTAACGAGACACACAATATATGTTTTTGAGGAAAAAGGAACATCCCCTAAACCCCACTTTCTATAGAGAAAATGGGGGTTTAAGTGGTATACATTATTTTCCTTATTTCTGCTCCAAGTCATAGGTTGCGGGTGCTCGTTAGAGTCGTCTCATTGAGTCATGGGTTATGGGTACTCGTTTGAACCGCCTCAATGAGGTGGTTCTAACGAGCACCCACAACCTATGTTTGCAATATAAGAAAAATAAATTTAATTGTGTTTGTTATTTTAGTTTTAAACTTAAAAAGGTGAAAAATAAAATCTAAAAAAAAAATTCTTTTTTTTTTCTCTCTCTCTTTTCTGATATAATTGTGTCTAAAACAAAGAACATTTTATAGTTCCATCTTGACTGAAACTATAAAATGCTAATGTTTTAGACATTATATGATTAGTGTATCACATTCTTTCGACCAAAATAAAATAAATAAATAAATAAAAAAATAAATAAATATAAATAAAGGTAAATTGATTGATTAAATTTTGAGGTTAATCAATTCATTTACCTTGTTTGTTTACTTCTTTGCACTTTTAAGTAAAGGAAACAATGGATATAAGTGTTTTTCTTTACTTTATCTTAAAATAAAAAAGAATTTATTTAAATAATATGTTGTTGGAAACAATCTCAGTAAATTATACTATCACTCAAGTACCCTTATTGAGCCCCCTATTAAACAAGAAATCTGCTCATAATCACATCATAATCACTTAGATAAGATAAGCCTTTGATGTGCACTATGGTCCGAAGGAAATGTTTATTGGAGATCATTAGACAGGCCACCCCTTTCATATAAGGAAACAAAAATGTGTCTTTAAAAATTGCGGGTTAAACGAAACAGTCAAATTCTCAGTCCAGGGCTATTTTCCCAGCGTACACACAGAGACAATCTCTCAGTGTTTTGTTTACAGTGAGTGCAGTTCACATGACTTCTTGTTTGCCTTCAAGGCACTGACAACACTAGTGGATCTATTGTCTCCGAATGTAGGCTGGATTGAACCTTTAATTTCCAACCAAACATTCCTCTAGGCAGATAAAGTAGATCCTGATAAGACTCCGCATGTTGGCATACGCTGTTTGCCTTACACGGCACATGAGTCCTGATCAGGTTTACTACAAAAAAATATCACAGTTTTGTTTTAATGACCGACGATAGTTGTTTATTGTTCCCGTCAACACTGTATATGTCATTTTGGAGACGTTGCTTCCAATTTTTTTGGACTTTTACCCGACATTGAGATAATGATGATGATAATGCTTTTTGTGTTTAACGACGCGTCAACCCTCTTTGTGGGCCATACGCGTCAAGCGGTTAATGGTTAAACGACATTAAGAATTATGAGGGTATTAGAAATAAAAAGTCAGTATGATATGTATAAAAATCTGAAAAAGTTAAATCTTATAAAAAAAAAAGTCCAATATCTTTTAAGAATAAAATTGTATTATCAATAGGCTCATCTTGAAACAATCGTTGCAAAGTGTCAATTTTAAAAAATAAGTTACGTGAGGGTAAAAAGTCAACGCAGTCAATTAAGATATGTTTTACAGTGAAAGGCTGATCACAGCCTACACAAGTAGGCCGATCTTCACCATTTAAAATATAAGAGTGAGTAACTCTAGTATGGCCAACGCGCAATCGCGTTAATGCTATATCCTCTTTCCTGGAAAAATGTGGGGGAGAGCATTTTATCCCGACAACAGGTTTAATGGCATGGGGTTTGTTATTGACAGTACGGTCCCATTCCTCTTGACATTCCGACAGGATCAAGATGTATCTGTTGATAAATGGTTTAAAATTATTAAAATGAATTTTAAAAACAGACGGATCAAGATTGAGCGATTCATTTGCTTTCTTGTCAGCATATTCATCTCCGACAATGCCAACATGGCTCGGAAGCCAACAACACAAGATTTGGTAGATTATAGAAATTTCATGATGTTTTTCGATCAATTTTTGTATTTGAGGATTTTTAGATGATGAATGGTCCAATGCCTTAAGCACAGAAAGTGAATCAGAAAATATAATTGCTTTTTGAATTGTTGAAGAACTGATAAAATCTAAAGCTATGTCTATTGCTTTGGCTTTAGCTGTAAAATAGATGAACCATCTTGGAGGCGCAAGGTTTGGTGCGTATCTTTAGAAACATACGCACAACCAACCTTTGCTCCTTCTTTGGAACCATCAGTATAGACTTGCTGGTAATCATCATAAAGTGACTGCCTACTGAAATATGTTCTATAAAAGGGTTATCCTTTGGAAGCAAGGAAAACACCACAGAAGTGAAAAATATGGAGTGTACATATTTTCTGGGCCAGACTAGCTAGTTTCGGCCAATTAGGCCTCATCAGTGACCCTCAGATATTTTCAAAATTCCACAATGGAATCAATGATCCCAAAGGACAAGAAAATATAATGTTTGAGTAGTATTGGATTTGATTCGGTTTTTGAGCCATCATGTACGTCAAACAGAACAGAAGGTTTGTTAATACACCAAGATGGAACTTCTGCGATTTCATGTTTTTGAATATTTTTAAGGTCAATACCTGAATTTTCTAGCGGTGGTAATATACGTAATCCAAAAGGGTTTATTGCTGTGGGTTTAGTTTTATAATTATCTACAAATTCAGGTGGAAATGAAATTTTGAATGCCGGGTTAGATGGATTAGCAGCAAGTCTGATAGCATACTGAAGAGAAAGTTTCTCTCTGCGCGAAGTTTAGGATAGTTCGCCTGCTTCTACATAATGGCTAAATTCGGGGGAAGTACGGAAGGCTCACATAGCCAGACGAAGGCCTTGGTGATGGATAGTATCCAAAGATTTTAAATAAGACTTTCTGGCAGAACCATAAACAACAGACCCATAATCTAATCTAGATCTTTTCAGAGACCGGTAAAGATGTAATAAAGTGTACCGATCTTGTATGAGCTAAAACTTTCAAAAGATTCAAAGCTTTTAAGCATTTCGCTTTAAGATATTTAATATGGGGAATAAAAGATAACTTTTGATCAAATATGACCCCAAGAAATTTGGCTGCTTCAACAACAGGAATTTGTGATCCGTATAAAAATAGGGAAGGATGTTCGTGTTTCTTCCGTAGCTTACAAAAATGAACACACTGCGTTTTCGACTTGGAGAACTTGAAACCATTTTCATCAGTCCATTCTTCTATTCTTTTTAAATTTTGTTGTGACTTTCGTTCAATTGTTTTCATATTTTTGGAACGGTAACATATACAAAAAACATCAGCATACAATGAACAATCTGTTTTGTCGTCCAAACATTGTACAATATTATTTATTTTGACGTTAAATAGCGTTGTTGAGAGAATACTACCTTGTGGGACACCCTGCTCTTGTTCATAGGTACCTGACAGAGTAGATCCCTAACGCACTTGAAATGCGCGCTCACCTAAAAAGCTTTGAATAAAAGTGGGAAGTTTTCCCCTTAAGCCTAAGTTATGGAGATCTGTCAATATTCCATAACGCCATGTAGTATTATACGCTTTCTCCAAGTCGAAAAAGACAGCTACTACGTGTTCTCTGTTAATAAAAGCATTTCGTATAAATGTTTCTAGTCTTATTGTATTGTCATTGGTACTATGTTCCGAACGAAAACCTGACTGATATTCTGAAATGAGGTTGTTGGACTCTAAGTACCAGTCTAATCTCTTGTTTATCATTCTCTCCAATGTTTTACACAAACAACTTGTCAAAGCTATCGGTCGATAATTCGTAAGTTCTGCATGATCTTTCCCTGGTTTTGGAATTGGTACAACTGTAGCTAAACACCAGCTCTCAGGACAGACCCCCGTTATTATTAAAGATATCTAAAAGTGTTGAAAGAGAACTTTTGGCAGATGCTTAAGCATCTGATAATGAATTTCATCGGGGCTGGTTGCCGTATCGTGTGATTTTTCAATGGCTTCAACTAGTTTGGATAAGTTAAAAGGTTTGTTGTATTCTTCGTGTTTGAGGGATTTGAAGTTTAGATTTCTTTTCTCTTGGTCCTTTTTGAAATTTCTAAAAGTGTCAGAATAATTTCGCGATGATGAATTTCTCAAGAATGTGCTACCAAGAGGATTTGAAATATCTTTTAGTTGAAGCTTTTGTGTCAAAACCAGTGTTTAAATGTGTAAAACTAGAGGTTTTTGTTTTTTTCTGAAATTTTTCGTACCATATCCTAAACCTTTTCAATGGGGGTTTTGTAGTTCAATTTAGAGACATATTCTCTCCATGACTTTCGTTTTGAAGCTCGGATTGCTCGCCGAGCTTTAACTCTAAAAACTTTTACGTCATTTAGCTTCTCTGAAGTGCGACTTTTGCAAAACTTATTTAGATATGTTCTATAAAAGGGTTATCCTATGGAAGCAAGGAATACACCACAGAACTGAAAAATATGGAGTGTATATGTTTTCTGGGCCAGACTAGCTAGTTTCGGTCAATTAGGCCTCCTCAGTGACCCTCAGATATTTTCAAAATTCCACAATGGAATCAATGATCCCAAAGGACAAGAAAATACAATCTACACTATGATGTAGGGCAGGGAGACGTTTTACCGCCGCCACACATTCCCACACACCAGCTGTAGTGAAGTTAAATATGTTCTATAAAAGGGTTATCCTTTGGAAGCAAGGAATACACCACAGAACTGAAAAATATGGAGTGTATATGTTTTCTGGGCCAGACTAGCTAGTTTCGGCCAATTAGGCCTCATCAGTGACCCTCAGTGCCTGTTTGCGCATTTGAATAGCTTCTTTACAGTCATTATTAAACCAAGGCTTGTTTGTCTTAGTATTTGTGGAGGTCTTTAGAATGCATTGTTCTGATATATCAATAAGTGTATCGGTGAAATCAGAAACAATGTCAGATGATCCATTAAAGTGATCAATTTATAACTCTTGTTCACACAAATTATGGAATAATTCCCAGTTGGCCTTATTCATTTTCCATCATGAATATACCAGCCATAGTCTAAGAAGAGGGATGGGTGACACAAAGAGAGATCTAAAGAAGATAAATAACCTGTTGCAGGGTGAAGATAAGTATAAGATTTATCATTCATCAAACAAAGATCATTCCCTGCAATAAAATCGTCAATAAGTACTCCTCTGTTGTTGTTATATTTGCAACCCCATAGAATGTTGTGACCATTGAGGTCGCCAACTAACAGATTTGGCGACGGAAGTTGATCCAGCAATGATTCAAGATGTTCGGGTTTTAAAGAAAATGAGGGTGGGATATATAGAGAGCAAATTGTAGATTCTTTATGCAGAGAAACCGATACTGCTACAGCTTGTAGGTCTGTTTTTAATTTGATCTCTCTTTGTGGTAAACATGATTTAACAAAAATTGAACTGCCACCAGATGGTTTGTTACCATCAGAATAGATATAGTTATATGTATTGAAACCCCTGACATCAATGTTGTCATTAGTTTTTAAAAAAGTTTCTTGCAAACAAAAAACCGATGGGTTTAATAAAGAAATAAGTAATAAAGGTTCATTATAATTTGATTTAAGACCTCAACAATTCAATTGTATTATTTTGTGTTTTAAATCCATTTTATGGAGAGATTAAGACTAGAAACTATTTTGGAGCTGCAATTGGTGATATCGATCTGTTATTACCACTTCTTGGTGTTGTTGACCTCGATCTGTTTTATCACCCCGCGGCGACAGAGTTTCAGTGAACTCCAAATCACTATCACTCAAACATCCAAATCTGTTCTAATATTCTATATTGTCTCTTTCCATTTTACGTTGCCTGTCTGTTTGAGTGGTTCGACCGGAGTCGACTTTCTCTTTTACATGCGGCGCTGGCTTCGGTACGGTCGCCGTCGATCGATCCGGAGCAACCTGGATTGCGCCATTTGATAAATTGGTTGAACTTTGTGGTGCTGGAGTGGATTTACTTCATGCACCAGCTTTTTTCAGTTCAGCTATGTATGATTCAGCAGTTATTGTCCCGGAGCTGGAAATTTTTACACCAGCACTCTTTGTGATGCTGGCGTAACTGGTGGTTGGTGTTGTGTATCGCTCATCAACAATTTTTCGCGCTTCTGGGAATGTTATCCCCCTTTGGTATTTGACAGTGAGTATTTCTTTTTCTTTTTCCCATGCCGGACAATCTCGAGAGAAAACAGCATGCTTGCCACCACAATTGACGCATTTGGCCTCATTCTTGCAGTTTTTATGCATATCGACATGTTTTTCTCCACCACTTGGCCTCATTCTTGCAGATTTTATGCATATCGACATGTTTTTCTCCACCACAGTTTGGACAGAGTTGATTCTTCTGACATCTGCTTCGTGGTGACCAAAAACCTGACAATGATAACATCTGAGAGGGTTTGTTATATACACCTCTACGTTAACAGACAGATATGCAACTTTTATTTTCTTGGGCAGAACTGGTGTATTAAATGTCAACACGTAGGTACATTTTGGCTTCAATACACCACCTCTACGAACTTGGATGTTACGTACACCAATGACGCCTTCATCTCTCTAATTCGCAATACTCTCGGTATCGTTGCACGGACGTAGCTCTGGGCTGCGGATGACACCTTTACATGAATTGAGTGTTTTGTGCAACGATATTTTGACGTTGAGATCGAATATTTTTGTGGTACTAAGCCCGCTTAACCCGCTGTTCTCTCTCGACTTCCAAGAGGAGACACCTGACTTCAGCTCTTTGATACTTTTTGGATGTCCGACAATGGACACTATACTCTTTTCGATTACAAAAGATGATAAATCTGACACCATACGTGTATCATCACGTGATGTCATCACCAAGAAGCGTGGAATATTGTTGAGCTTTGGAGTTTCAGACTGCTGACTAGACTGCTGACTTGACTGCTGACTGGGTTCATCCGATTCGGCTGAATCCTCATCTTTTTTACGTTTGGGTGCGTTGCGGTTATGGTTTTGTTCTTCGCCATGAAGAAAGCTTTAAGGTTCGTCCCAAGTGCTCTCCGCCCTCCTTGGAGCCCTACAAGGGAACACCATGATGGAGTGGTTTTCCGACTCGCAGGTGTTAGAGGTACACGTGAGATATTCTCGCATAAACAAAAAGCCTACACGATTGGTCCGTTTGGCCACCGCCTTCTAGAGATAAAAAGACAGAAAGGGGTAAGGTAAATGGGCATATGGTTGGTATCAGGAAAGATACAAAAAAGAATGGAAAAGAAAGCAAAGAGGTATCTCTAGAGTTCGGCGCGACCAGCCGATTGACCGTGCCGGACCACACGGCCATCCGTCTACACCGAAAAGTCAGACCAAAGAAGCGTGTTGGGTACCTGAAGCACCGCCACCTCAGGCAACCCTCAACCTCCAGGATCCCGTCTTCCGGCCTACAGAACGCAACCTACGGCAAACGGGTGGTACCTCCATTAGGTCTTCCCAGTGGGCACAGAGACCACAGCGGCAATATGACCGTGCCGGACCGCACGGCCACCCGTCTGCACCGATAAGCCAGACCAAAGAGGCGTGTTGGGTACCTGAAGCATCGCCACCTCAGGCAACCCTCAACATCCAGGATCCCTTCTTCCGGATTACAGAACGCCACCCTACGGCAAACGGGTGGTACTTTCTTTAGGTCTTCCCAGTGGGCACAAAGACCACAGCGGCAATGTGCCCAGTGGGAATTGAGCCCCCAGGGCCACGGCAAGGCAGGAAGTCTAATACCTTGTGGACATTGAGATGGCAGGATAAGATCTCCTGGGTGGTTTACCAGTACTCATGTGCGGTTAGTTTCAGCTCTGCTTGGAAGCATCATGCAGCCAAAGCCCCGATCGCAGGGACACAATAGTAGTACTAGTGGGAGAAGAAGTAATAGAATAATAATTGTATTTAAAATAATTATTATTATTATTTTAGGAGACTGACAGCAAACAACATATAGCATTTTGATCATTTATTACTTCCAATTCCAATTTCCAATAAAATACATCAACATATGAAACATGTCTAAAATCAGTATGATAATCATCCGAAGCTATTACTATCAGTATCCACATTAAAATGGGGTTTTATGGACGCTGGAACTGGATCCAGAGGCCACCATGGGCGCCGCGATAATCTAGCTTTAAATTGATTGCATATATAGCTTTCCTATTTTTCGGTCCAGTAAATCCAGTTACAAAATGCTCCGATTAGATAAATTCTATACATAATCCATATTTCCTTACCATAATTCCTATTCATATATCATAAAATTCCTCGAAAATATGCAAATGTGCGGACTCCCTTATTGCAGACTTAACGCCTGCTCTGAGCAGATCTTTCCCTAAATTGAGCAAGGCCTCACCACCAGGTTGCCCCGCAGGGGCCAGGGGTTAGGCCGTTCACAGCTCATTAAAGTAGCCCAACACCCCCGTTATTGGCAGAAGCCAAGCCAGGTTATTAGTTAGGTTATTGGTTTTAACGGTCTTGTATGTTTCATTATTATCATTATCCTGTAATTATTATAGTCCAATTTTGTTTTCATCACGTTAGCTACTCATTTAATGCCCTTATAACTCCCGATTTTTTGTCATGAAAAACAAGTTTTACATTTTAACCCGAAATTTACCTGCAATTGAATCGTTACAAAAAAGCCATTTACACAGCATAAATATGGCTTAATTGGAAATTATTTTCTGTTCCGTCATAAACTTCATTTGAAGCAAATAACTAAAAATATATTGCAAGAAAGAGAATAAAACAATATCTTGCGGACGAGAAGCATAACCACTGCACCACGAGTCTTCTAAACTAAAGTGCTGCGACTAAAGTGCTACATTTTTGGACGGGTTTTTAAAAAAAATCCGTCCTTTAAAATAGCGATGTCCGGGCGGGCGGGCGTCCTGCGGGCGGGCGGGCGTCGTCCCAGGTTTACCTTTTGGTTAACCTTTTTTTCAAAGTGATATTTTTCATCTATTCTCTAGCAGATTGTTTTAATATCAGGACTGATGCATAAATGGAGGTACCGCTTTCATGTATTATCCATAAATGGCGCAAAAGACTAAACTTTTGGCGGAAATTGTCATTTTTCAAACTGGTGTTTTTCTGGTTTACCTTTTGGTTAACCTTTTTTCAAATGCCAGTGTAGTGGATAGAGTGCTGGACCACGAATCCTATTGTTGACTATGAATCTGAGGGGCGTGAGTTCAAACCCCGGTGGAGATATCCCTTTTTTTTTGTTCTTTTTTTTTCTTTCTTTTTTTCATTCTTTTTTTTTCTTTATTTTTCTTTTCTTCTCCATAAACACATATGAACAATTATTATCTTCCTCCCCTGATAGTTGCTAGTAATAATACATACATGCATGCACAGGCATGGAATTTTCTTTTTTTTTTTCGTTCTTTTTTAGCTCACCTGAGCACAAAGTGCTCAAGGTGAGTTGATGTCCATCGTCCGTCAACAATTTCTTTAAACGACATCTCCTCCTGGGATAATGGCCCGATTTCAAAATTATTTTACAGAAATGTTCATTTGGTGACCCTTTTTCAAAATTGCTAAAATCAGTGGCCACTAGAGCTAAAAATAGAGCTAAAAATAGAAAAAAAACTTTACTTTTTTTTTCTTTGTAAAACACATAAACAAATCAACCCCCCAGCCTCCACAAAAAGTTGTTACTGGGTTAGGATATTGCATTTGTTCTGTACATACATGCATACATAGTTTTACATACATACAGAAATGTTCATTAGGTGACCCTTTTTCAAAATCGCTAAAATCAGTGTCCACCAGAGCTAAAAATAGAAAAAAAAAAAACTTTTTTTTTTCTTCTTCCTAAAACACATAAACAAATCATACCCCCCTCCTCCACAAAAAGTTGTTACTGGGTTAGGATATTGCATTTGTTCTGTACATACATGCATACTTAGTTTTACATACATACCCTACCTACCCCACCCTACCCTAGCATACCCTACCCCACAACCCCACCCACCCCCATCCCAAAACAACCCCAATCCACCCCAAACCCCACCCCATCCCACCACTCCCCACCTTACCCGACCTCACCCCATCCCACCCACCCAAGCCCACCCCAACCCACCCCACCCCACCCCACAACCCCACCACACCCCATCCCACCCAACACCCCACCCCACCACAAATTCCACCCCCACCCGACTCCTAACCCATCCCACCCCACCACACCCTACCCCACACCAGCACACCCCACCCTACCCCACCCATGCCACCACCATCCTAACCGTACTGAAAAAAAAACCCGTCCATAATGCCATTAGGCATTTTTCTTGTTAAGTTAGTATATTGAGCGTGGATCGCGTCCAATGTCAATGCATAGCAAAATGTACAAGTTGACAAGTTTGAAACACAACTTCCATTACAAAATCGTACCCTTAAAATATCCCTAAAAGAATCTTTTAATATTGAATCAAAAATAATCAAAACCAATCTTACTTTTCACAGAGTGTCTATGCAACTGCAAGAAAAATACACAGTTCTATTGAGAGATCATGTAAGCAACTCGTGTTAGAATTCTTCCATGTAAATGAATTGAACTATAATATTAGCTACTTTTAAAAGTTGGGTAAAAATCGAATTTGCAAGTCACAAAAATATGCAAAACGGAAAAATGTAACAATAATGGTAGACCCCTTTAATTAAGCTATGACTAAGAGGGTCCAACGTGGTTGAAAATTTCGCCTTCCCTTAAGCTTTATCCATTTCTCTATAAAAAACAAAATATGCGCCATTTATTTTCGGGCATTTGTTTCGGTCTATTTACATACCAGTAAGCACTGAATATGAATTTGTCAATTCATGGCTTGTTATTTAGACACAGTCTTTAATTAAGTGCTTGCAGCCATGCCTGGGACAAATGACGTAAATTTATATGGAAAACATGCCCCTGGCAAACAGTGCAGCCCCAGGGTTTCTAACAATAAATGAACCTGGCACCCCTACATTGGGAAATAGATTTCTGCTGAAAGGGGAACATTCTATTCAGTTCAAAATCTGTTTTGATGATGGTGATTTTGTGTTTATCGAAGTGTCAACCCTCTTTGTGGGCAATAAGCCTCAAACGGTTAATGATCAAAATATATGTAGTGTTATGAGATGTAAAAAGTAAAGTTGTTGGAATGATAATGTATAAAAACCTGGAAAATTAAACCTAAAAAGTCCAATATCTGTTTAGAATAAGATAATATTATCAACAGGTACATTTTAAAATAATTGTTGCAAAGCATCAGTTTTGAAGTTCATGTTACGTGACGGTGTAAAGCCAACACAGCCAATTAAGATATGTTGCAGAAAGTGAAATCCGATCCTCGCCGTTAAGAACGCAAAAATGAGTAACTGTAGTATGGCTAGCGCGGTCGAGTCAATACTACATCCTAGCTCTTTCCTGTCACATTGTGGAGGAGAGCATTTTGTTCAGACGTGAGGCTTAAGGGCACGGAATTAACTATTGCACCGTCCTATTCATCTTGCCATTCAGACAAGATGTATTTGTTGATAAATAGGTTAAATCATTAAAGGAATCTTTACACAAGATGTATTTGTTGATAAATGGGTTAAAATCATTAAATTAATCTTAATACCAGACGGGAATCAAGATTCCTTTGCTTTCTCGCCTTCTTTGGAACCATCACTATAGACTTGCTGGTAATCACTGTAACGTGACTGCAATACCATAACGTTTTGAGTAGTACTCGGTTTGAATCGGAGTTTTTTTGCCATCGTGTAATTCAAAGGGAACTGTTTGTTTTTTTAATACACCAGGATGGTACTTCGTCGGTTTGATGATTTTGAATATTTTATGGTCGGTAACTGAATTTTCTAGCAATGGTATTGTACGTAATCCAAATGGCTAATTGCTGTGGGTTTAATAGCACACTTATCTACTATTTTTGGTGGAAATAACCAGAACTTCAGTTAAATAAAGCAAATTCTTCTGATACCGAGGCCCCGGTTTTGCATTTACATCTGCCTATTGTAGACGGGTTTGTCATTCCTTTGGCTTTCCGCTATTGATGTTTCCATTAGTGTCTACTTGTTTCATGTTTGTGCTTCTTTCCCTTTGGTGTCTCCGATGGGAGCTGTGGCTTAATTGTATCGATTCTTGATCGTTGCCTTCACTTCTATTTTGTTTCTTGCAAAATTTATAATGAACACGATGATTTTGATTTTGAGATTGTAAATTTTCCTTTCTTAGATGGTGATGTTCCTCGTGCGGCATCCTATGGCGTTTATATTTCGCAATTTATTCGATTTGCCAGATTGTCTGGTCAAGTAACTGACTTCAACACTCGTAATAAATTATTAACTGCTTAACTTAATCAGGGTTATCGGTATCATAAAATACGCACAGTCTTTTCAAAACTTTATTGACGACATTCCGATTTAATTTCAAAATTCAATGCTGGACTTAAATCTCTTCTGCAAACAAGGACTGACGGAACCCGAATTTTATGGTGACTTCGTATATAAATAAAAATAAAAAATGAGTTCCTTTAAGAGCAATGAAAATATTCATAAGAACGAAGATGGGTCATACTACGTAGTTTCGGCTAATAAAGCCTCATTAGTGACCCTGTAATGATCGGGCAAAGAAAGCCAGAGGAAACATACTGCAATTTTGCGAATTTCGAATAGGCAGTCGATTCAAAGACTGATATAAATCAAAATCAGAAAAATATATAAATGCAATGACTTCAGCACCAAATTTCGTAAAATTATTCTTCGATATAAAAAGATAGGGTGCAATATAAAGGTCATACGACAGACTGCATGCAGGGTAGTTAATCAAATCACGGTTAACAACTTTACTTCTCTATTTAATTGCACGCGAGTGGATCAGGCCTCAGATTCTATGACGGTTCCAGCGTAAAGGCTTACTGAGAAATAGAGCGTATCTAATTTAAAGTAATGTTAGTTGATGCCTGATGCTCTGTCTCTGGTCGGGCCCATCCGAGTCTAACTGTTGGTCTTCTCTTACTCCAGTATTTCAGTGGTTTCTTGCTGTCGAGTCCTCACCGTTGTTTCATCTCTGAGGTTGTTTGATTTTTGTTATCTCGGAGATGTTGCATTGATGAGTTAGGAGGTCTTCATACGGACTGAACAAGTTAATAGTCTTAATAGCGACGGAAGAAAGGGCGAGGATTGTGGCCACGTAAAATCGATTTAAGAGCCCCCCCCCCCCCCCCGCCCGCAAATGTGATTTGTTTTATTTATTCGTTTCGCTGACCGTTCCAAGGCGGGTCTTCTGTCGCGGTTTATTTTTATGGCTGGTCTTTGAGTGTGTGTATCGCTTATATTTTTGTTTTGGATAGCCAATTGGCCATTTTGTGGGAAAGTAACTGCCCATTTGGCTTTCCGCTGTTGATGATTCTATTACGGTCTAGTTGTTTCATGTCTGTGTTTCTTTCCCTTTGGTGTCTATGATGAGAGCTGTGGGTTAATTGTACCGATTCCTGATCATTGCCTTCACTTCTATTTTTAAAGTCGGGCTAAATGGATTAGCAACAAGTCTGATATATCAGCATACTGAAGAGAAAGTGTTTCACTGCGCGAAGTTATAGATGGTTCACCTGCTTCAATATAAAGGCTTGCTGCAGAAGAAAAGTTAGATCCTTTGGAAGCAAAGAATACACCGAATAAACAAAGATGGCAGACAAAAGGCTCTCATAGCCAGACGAAGTCCTTAGAGATGGATAGTATCCAAAAATTTAAATATGACTTTCTTGCAGAACCATACACAACAGACCCATACTTTAATTGAGATCTTATTAAAGACCTGTAAAGATGTAATAACGTATTCCGATCTGCTCTCCAACTTGTATGAGCTAATACCTTCAAAAGATCATTTTTGTAAGAATTTAGCCGTAAGATCTTTAACAAATATGACCTCAAGAAATTTGGCTTGTTCTGTCACAGGACTTTGTGATCTGTACAAGAAACATGGAAGGATGTCCATGTTTCTTCGGCTTGTAGAACTTGAAACCATTTTTTATCTGCCCAAGCTTCAATTCTGTTAAAATTTTGTTGCAGCCTTCGTTTAAATGTTTTCATATTTTTAAAAGATCTGACAGGGTATATCCCACTCGCACCTGAAACAAGCGCTGCCCTAAACCCCTAAAAACTTTGAATGAAACTGGGTAATCTACATTTCAAACCACTTATGCAGATTCTTCAATATGCCATATCGCCATACGGTATAAAATTCTTTCTCAAAAATAGAAGTGAAGGTTTCATAGGGCGACAGGGTTTGAGATGTCATTTCATCTCAATGTCGGGTAAAAGTCCCACAGAATTGGAAGCAACGTCTAAAAATGACCTTTACAGTGTTGACGGGGACGTTAAACCTCAAATCAAACAAACAGACAAACGGAACAAATGCTATATCCCCCTCCCCTCCCAACTTCGTTGTGCGAGGGGGTTAAAAGGGTCATAACTCTCATAATATCAGTGGATTTTAAGGCCAAGACAAGCTTCCTACGCTATACTGGCTACCAAAACTTCATAAAAGACATAACAAAGCACGGTTTATTGAGAATTCTAGCTCTTGCACTACCACTGAACTTTCTAAATTATTAACTTCCTGTCTTACTGCTATTAAAACGCATGTGATTAAATATTGTGATAAAGTCTTTGAGAGATCAGGAAGAAATCTGTTTTGGTCTATAAAAAAATCAAATGAGGTTTTAAATAAATTGAAATCCAGACATTTTCGTGCTTCAAGTCTGTCTACTTACGATTTTTCCACTCTTTACACTACACTTCCTCATAATCTTATAAAAGAAAAGCTTAATGATTTAATTGAATGGGCTTTTCACAGAGAAGATTCTCTCTATCTTGCATGTAATGTCAGAAATGCATTTTTCACTTCTAAAGAGCATAAGAATTATACACTTTGGTCATGTCAGAAAGTGTGTGATGCCCTCACCTTTCTACTTGACAATATTTATACTAGATTCGGTACTAAGTTATTTAGACAAATTGTGGGTATTCCGATGGGTAAGAATTGCGCACCTCTTGTGGCTGATCTGTTCTTGTATTGTTATGAAAGAGACTTCTCTTGTCGGGCTCATCGGAGTCTAACTGTTGGTTTTCTTTTGCTTCAGCATTTCAGTGGTTTCTTGCTGTCGAGTCCTCACCGTTGTCTCACCTCTGTGGTTCTTTGATTTTTGTGTTCACGGAGATGTTGCACTGATGAGTTAGGAGGCCTTCATGCGGACTGAACAAATTATTTGTCTAAATCGCGACGGAAGTAAGGGCGAGGATTGTGGCCACGTAAAATCGATTCACGGAGATGTTGCACTGATGAGTTAGGAGGCCTTCATGCGGACTGAACAAATTATTTTGTCTAAATCGCGACGGAAGTAAGGGCGAGGATTGTGGCCACGTAAAATCGATTTAAGCCCCCCCCGCCCCCCCCCCCCCCCCCCCCAGTGGAAATCTTTCTACTGACCGTTCCAAGGCGGTTCTTCTGTTGCGATTTATTTATGTTGTTGTTTGTTACTTACTGTGTGTATCACTTGTGTCTTTTAATTTTGGATGGCCATATGGCCATTTTGTGGGAAAGTAACTGTCCTTATGGCCTTCCTTTGTTTAGGTTTCCATTATGGTCTGGTCGCTTAATGTTTGTATTTCTTTCCCTTTGGTGTCTTTTATGGGTGGAGTAAGTTAATTGTATCAATTCCTGATCTTTGTTTTACTTCTACTTTTCATGTTGTCGCTTTCCATTGATAACCAATCTGAAATTATTGAAGCTTTTAGCTCCACTTCTAGATATTTAGATGATTTATTAAATATTGATAATACCTATTTCGATGGTTTGATCAGTCAGATTTACCCCCCCCAGAACTTCAATTAAATAAAGCAAATTCTTCTGATACCGAGGCCCCGTTTTTGGATTTACATCTATCTATTGTAGATGGGTTTGTTTCGTGCAAAATTTATGATAAACGCGATGACTTTGATTTTGAGATTGTAAATTTTCCTTTTTTGGATGGTGATGTTCCTAGTGCGCCATCCTATGGCGTTTATATTTCGCAATTAATTCGATTTGCTAGAGTGTGTAGTCATGTAACTGACTTCAACACTCTTAATAAATTATTAACTGCTAAACTTCTTAATCAGGGTTATCGGTACCATAAACTACGCAAAGCATTTTCAAAATTTTATAGACGCCATTCTGATTTAATTTCAAAATTCAATATTGGACTTAAATCTCTTCTGCAACAAGGTCTATCGGAACCCGAATTTTATGGTGACTTAGTATATAAATTCAGAAAAATATATAACCGCAATGACTTCAGCACCTTATTTCGTAAAATCATTCTTCGATATAAAAAGATTGGGTACAACATGGATGTTATACGACAGACTGCATGCATGGTAGTTAACCCAATCACGGTTGGCAACTTTGCTTCCCTCTTTAATTGCACGCCGGTGGGTCAGGCCTCAGATTCTATGACGGCTCCAACGTAAAGGCTTATTGAGAATTAGAGAGATCTAATTCTTGGTAATGTTGGTTGGTGCCTGATGTTGGGCCCATCGGAGTCTAACTGTTGGTTTTCTTTTGCTCCAGCATTTCAGTGGTTTCTTGCTGTCGAGTCCTCATCGTTGTCTCTCCTCTGTGGTTCTTTGATTTTTTGTGTTCACGGAGATGTTGAACTGATGAGTTAGGAGGCCTTCATGCGGACTGAACAAATTATTTGTCTAAATCGCGACGGAAGTAAGGGCGAGGATTGTGGCCACGTAAAATCGATTTAAGCCCCCCCCCCCCCCCCCCCAGTGGAAATCTTTCTACTGACCGTTCCAAGGCGGTTCTTCTGTGGCGATTTATTTATGTTGTTGTTTGCTACTTACTGTGTGTATCACTTTTGTCTTTTAATTTTGGATGGCCATATGGCCATTTTGTGGGAAAGTAACTGTCCTTATGGCCTTCCTTTTTTTTAGGTTTCCATTATGGTCTGGTCGCTTAATGTTTGTATATCTTTCCCTTTGGTGTCTTTGGTGGGTGGAGTAAGTTAATTGTATCGATTCCTGATCTTTGTTTTACTTCTACTTTACCCGAAATTTAATGTAACGTGCGTGTTATAATATTATACATATGTATGAAATTTGAATCCAGTCCACCAAGTTGTTCAAAAGATATCACACGGAAACCATTTTTTTTTTCAAGTAAAATAAAGTTGAAAAAGGGCCATAACTCTCATAATAATTGGCGGATTTTACCCAAAATCAACTTTGACTTGTATTTTATGATTATATACATGTGTATTAAATATAATCCAAACCATCGAGGATTTCAGAAGATATCGCACGGGAACCATTTTTGAGGGAAAAATTAAGTTGAAACAGGGCCATAATTTGCATAATAATATGCGGATTTTTCCTGAAATCGAACTTGACCTGTATTACATGATTTCATACCTGTGTTTGAAATTTGAATCCAATCCACCAAACTTTCCTAAAGGTATCACACTGAAACCATTGCGAACGGGACGTAGACGCGTACGTTCGTTCAGCGGCGATACTATATGCACACCCCCATTTAAAAATGGCGGGGGCATAAACATGAATGCATTGATGAGATTTTAGGATACCATGACCGCATTTTAAACAATAAATAGACCAATATAGCTTGTCTGCATCCCATCTTTTGAAATGAAAAAGAAAGGTGGTCGAATTTGCTATATTACATTGCTTCAACTTACTAAAGACTTGCATGTAATGTCAGAAATGCATTTTTCACTTATAAAGAGCATAAAACTTATACACTTTGGTCATGTCAGAAAGTGTGTGATGCCCTCACCTTTCTACTTGACAATATTTATATTAGATTCGGTAAAAAGTTATTTAGACAAATTGTGGGCATTCCGATGGGTACGAATTGCGCACCTCTTGTTGCTGATCTGTTCTTGTATTGTTATGAAAGAGACTTCATGTTGTCGCTTTCCATTGATAACCAATCTGAAATTATTGAAGCTTTTAGCTCCCATTCTAGATATTTAGATGATTTATTAAATATTGATAATACCTATTTCGATGGTTTGATCAGTCAGATTTACCCCCAGAACTTCAGTTAAATAATGCAAATTCTTCTGTTACCGAGGCCCCGTTTTTGGATTTACATCTATCTATTGTATATGGGTTTGTTTCGTGCAAAATTTATGATAAACGCGATGACTTTGATTTTTAGATTGTAAATTTTCCTTTTTTGGATGGTGATGTTCCTCGTGCGCCATCCTATGGCGTTTATATTTCGCAATTAATTCGATTTGCTAGAGTGTGTAGTCATGTAACTGACTTCAACACTCGTAATAAATTATTTACGGCTAAACTTCTTAATCAGGGTTATCGGTACCATAAACTACGCAAAGCCTTTTCAAAATTTTATAGACGCCATTCTAATTTAATTTCAAAATTCAATATTGGACTTAAATCTCTTCTGCAACATGGTCTATCGGAACCCGAATTTAATGGTGACTTAGTATATAAATTCAGAAAAATATATAACCGCAATGACTTCAGCACCTTATTTCGTAAAATCATTCTTCGATATAAAAAGATTGGGTACAACATGGATGTTATACGACAGACTGCATGCATGGTAGTTAACCCAATCACGGTTGGCTACTTTGCTTCCCTCTTTAATTGCACGCCGGTGGGTCAGGCCTCAGATTCTATGACGGTTCCAACGTAAGACTTATTGAGAATTAAAGATATCTAATTCAAGGTAATGTTGGTTTGTGCCTGATGCTCTGTCTCTGGTCGGGCCCATCGGAGTCTAACTGTTGGTTTTCTTTTGCGCCAGCATTTCAGTGGTTTCTTGCTGTCGAGTCCTCACCGTTGTCTCACCTCTGTGGTTCTTTGATTATTTGTGTTCATTGTGTTCACGGAGATGTTGCACTGATGAGTTAGGAGGCCTTCATGCGGACTGAACAAATTATTTGTCTAAATGGCGACGGAAGTAAGGGCGAGGATTGTGGCCACGTGAAATCGATTTAAGCCCCCCAGTTGAAATCTTTCCACTGACCGTTCCAAGGCGGTTCCTCTGTGGCGATTTATTTATGTTGTTGTTTGTTACTTACTGTGTGTTTCACTTGTGTTTTTTTATTTTGGATGACCATATGGCCATTTTGTGGGAAAGTAACTGTCCTTGTGGCCTTCCTTTGTTTAGGTTTCCATTATAGTCTGGTCGCTTAATGTTTGTGTTTCTTTCCCTTTGGTGTATTTGGTGGGTGGAGTAAGTTAATTGTATCGATGCCTGATCTTTGTTTTACTTCTACTTTGATTTGGTGACATCGATGTTATTTTAAGATCACTGGCTTTCAAAAACCGTCAATCATGGACAAAACTTTGCCTGTCTGCACCATATCTCTTGAATTATACAATGATGTGTGGTTAAACTTGGTTTAATATTTAATTCTAACATACCAAATACCTTGACTTCCATTTTAAGATAAAAAGAGTGCCCAGATTTTCAAATTTTTCACAAGCCAACCAGAATAAAATAGATTAACATGCAGATTTCTTAATCCGATTTTGATAATCTTGACCTAATTTTCAAGGTCACACTGTGCAAAAGATTTGCTTCTTTCTTTAACAGATTGAAGAATTCTGACAAAATTGGTACACGGAAACAAAATGCTTATACCAACAAATACTGTTGATTGGGGCCTGATGCTCTGTCTCTGGTCGAGCCCATCGGAGTCTATCTCTTGGTTTTCTTTTGCCCCAGCATTTCAGTAGTTTCTTGGTGTCGAGTCATCACCGTTAATTATCTCTGGTCGGGCCCATCAAAGTCTATCTCTTGGTTTTCTTTTGCCCCAGCATTTCAGTAGTTTCTTGGTGTCGAGTCATCACCGTTAATGATCTCTGTCTCTGGTCGGGCCCATCGGAATCTATCTGTTGGTTTTCTTTTGCCCCAGCATTTCAGTAGTTTCTTGTTGTCGAGTCATCACCGTTAATTATCTCTGTCTCTGGTCGGGCCCATCGGAGCCTATCTCTTGGTTTTCTTTTGTCCCAACATTTCAGTAGTTTCTTGGTGTCGAGTCATCACCGTTAATTATCTCTGTCTCTGGTCGGGCCCATCGGAGTCTATCTCTGGTTTTCTTTTGCCCAAGCATTTCAGTAGTTTCTTGGTGTCGAGTCATCACCGTTAATTATCTCTGTCTCTGGTCGGACCCATCGGAGTCTATCTCTTGGTTTTCTTTTGCCCCAGCATTTCAGTAGTTTCTTGGTGTCGAGTCATCACCGTTAATTATCTCTGTCTCTGGTCGGGCCCATCGGAGTCTATCTATTGGTTTTCTTTTGCCCCAGCATTTTAGTAGTTCTTGGTGTCGAGTCATCACCGTTAATTATCAGTCTATCTGTTGGTTTTCTTTTGCCCCAGCATTTCAGTAGTTTCTTGGTGTCGAGTCATTACCCTTAATTATATCTGTCTCTGGTCGGGCCCATCGGAGCCTATCTCTTGGTTTTCTTTTGTCCCAACATTTCAGTAGTTTCTTGGTGTCGAGTCATCACCGTTAATTATCTCTGTCTCTGGTCGGGCCCATCGGAGTCTATCTCTGGTTTTCTTTTGCCCCAGCATTTCATTAGTTTCTTGGTGTCGAGTCATCACCGTTAATGATCTCTGTCTCTGGTCGGGCCCATCGGAATCTATCTGTTGGTTTTCTTTTGCCCCAGCATTTCAGTAGTTTCTTGGTGTCGAGTCATCACCGTTAATTATCTCTGTCTCTGGTCGGGCCCATCGGAGCCTATCTCTTGGTTTTCTTTTGTCCCAACATTTCAGTAGTTTCTTGGTGTCGAGTCATCACCGTTAATTATCTCTGTCTCTGGTCGGGCCCATCGGAGTCTATCTCTGGTTTTCTTTTGCCCAAGCATTTCAGTAGTTTCTTGGTGTCGAGTCATCACCGTTAATTATCTCTGTCTCTGGTCGGGCCCATCGGAGTCTATCTCTTGGTTTTCTTTTGCCCCAGCATTTCAGTAGTTTCTTGGTGTCGAGTCATCACCGTTAATTATCTCTGTCTCTGGTCGGGCCCATCGGAGTCTATCTATTGGTTTTCTTTTGCCCCAGCATTTTAGTAGTTCTTGGTGTCGAGTCATCACCGTTAATTATCAGTCTATCTGTTGGTTTTCTTTTGCCCCAGCATTTCAGTAGTTTCTTGTTGTCGAGTCATTACCCTTAATTATATCTGTCTCTGGTCGGACCCATCGGAGTCTATCTCTCGATTTTCTTTTGCCCAAGCATTTCAGTAGTTTCTTGGTGTCGAGTCTTCACCGTTAATTATCTCTGTCTCTGGTCGGGCCCATCGGAGTCTATCTCTTGGTTTTCTTTTGCCCCAGCATTTCAGTAGTTTCTTGGTGTCGAGTCATCACCGTTAATTATCTCTGTCTCTGGTCGGGCCCATTGGAGTCTATCTATTGGTTCTCTTTTGCCCCAGCATTTTAGTAGTTCTTTGTGTCGAGTCATCACCGTTAATTATCTCTTTCTCTGGTCGGGCCCATCGTAGTCTATCTGTTGGTTTTCCTTTGCCCCAGCATTTCAGTAGTTTCTTGCTGTCCAGTCATCACCGTTAATAATCTCTGTCTCTGGTCGGGCCCATCGGAGTCTACCTGTTGGTTTTCTTTTGCTCCATCATTTTAGTAGTTTCTTGGTGTCGAGTCACCACCATTAATTATCTCTGTCTCTGGTCGGGCCTATCGGAGTCTATCTGTTGGTTTTCTTTTGCCCCAGCATTTCAGTAGTTTCTTGGTGTCGAGTCATCAGCGTTAATTCATCTCTGTGGTTATTTGATTTTTCGTGTTCACAGAGATGTTGCACTGATGAGTTAGGAGGCCTTCATGCGGACTGAACAAATATTTTTTTTCTAAATAAATCGCGACAGAAGTAAGGGCGAGGGTTGTGGCCACGTAAAATCGATTTAAGCACCCCCCCCCCCCAAGTGGAATATAAGTTTCACTGACCGTTCCAAGGCGGTACTTCAGTTGCTGTTTAGTTTTGTTATGGTTTGTCTTTGAGTGTATGTATCGCTTATATTATTTTGTTTATATAGCCAATTGGCCATTTTGTGGGAAAGTAAATTTCCTTTTGGCATTCTGGTATTGATGTTTCCATTAGGGTATGTTGTTTCGTGTTTGTGTTTCTTTCCCGTTGGTGTCTCCGATGGAAGCTGTGGGTTAATTGTATCCATTCCTGATCATTGCCTTCACTTCTATTTTTTAATTGTCATTTGATGACCCTGACCCCTTCACGGTCACATATTTAAGGCGCATGTTAATGATGGAGGGGGGCATAGTTTTCTTCTGAAAATATATCCGGATTAACATTTTACTTTATTTATGTTAAACTCAATGTGTTAGTATGCATTTCATAGTGCATTAGAAAATGATAAAGTTTTGAAAACAACAATAACAACAACAAAAAGAAAAAAAAAACAAGGCATATCAGAAGTAATACATTGATACTGAATCGCTTACCATACTGATCAATAAAAACGCACTGGCTACGGGACAAACGCATCGGTTTCTAGTTTTGAACACATCGGCTTTTGAGACAAATGACGTAAATTGGCATCATTTGAATGTAACTGACAGATTATTTATTTGTCTTACAGTTATCAATCGATGTTCAAAAGAGACACATTCCTTACGGAAGCTAAAATTGATTTGCCCTTTTTTTCCTACAGAAAGGCGAAGTTTCTAGATTAGAAAATAAAACAAGAGGCTCAATGAGCCTAAACCGCTCACCTGAGGAACTTAAGTTTTAACAATTCACAGACTTGACTACTAAATCTGCTAATAGAATCCAGCCCACTGACCCTTACAGGATATAAGTCATCATTATTGCATTGCATTCCAAGTTTGAGACTTCTAGCTTCTATAGTTCCTGAGAAATCTTTGACGAAAATTTAACATTGGTCAAAATGGAGGGAAAGAAGAATGAAAGAACAGATGAACAAATAAGCTGAGAAAGTCCAATGTCTCTTACACAAAATAAGTCATCATTATTCTATTGAATACCAAATTTGATGCTTCTAGCTTTTAAAGTTCCTGAGAAATCTTTGATTAAAAATTTAACATTGGTCTATTATCTCTATATGGAGAGAAAGAAGAATGAAGGAACAAATGAACCAGACTAGCTCCAAAACCTAATGCAGCCTTTCCTCTTGCCAAATGGTGCTACACATAAAATTTAAATAAGATTGGTCGACTGCCTTCTGAGATATGCTTCATTGAAAGTGTGGACGACGGATGGACGGACGACAGACGACGGACTCCGGAGCCTTGGTATACTATCAGCTCACTGGAGCCTTTGGCTCAGGTGAGCTAAAAATTCAAGTCGCTATTTCTGTCACACCATTTTCCCTACGTTAAGTCTATGGGCAAATTTTTTTGTCTCTCAAGGTCACGTAACTCCGAGGTCAATATTCCGATTCGGCCCAAAATCGAACTTAACCGAGATTTTATGCCTGTCCTCGTTACCTGCAAGTTTGAAGCTGATATGAATAAAAATAAAGTTGCTATCGTGGTCACAATGTATTTTTTTATGCTCAAGGGCAGGTAACTCCAAGGCAAATATTCCGATTCGGCCCAAAATCGAACTTAACCGAGATTTTATGTCTGTCCTCGTTACCTGCAAGTTTGAAGCTGATCTGAAAAAATTCAAGTCGCTATCGTAGTCACAACATTTTCCCTATGTTAAGTCTATGGGCAAATTTTTTGTCGCTCAAGGTCACGTAACTCCGAGGTCAATATTCCGATTCGACCCAAAATCGAACTTAACCGGGATTTTATGCCTGTCCTCGTTACCTGCAAGTTTGAAGCTGATCTGAATAAAAATAAAGTTGCTATCGTGGTCACAACGTATTTTTTCATGCTCAAGGGCAGGTAACTCCAAGGCAAATAATCCGATTCGGCCCAAAATCGAACTTAACCGTGATTTTATGTCTGTCCTCGTTACCTGCAAGTTTGAAGCTGATCTGAAAAAAAATTCAAGTCGCTATCGTAGTCACAACATTTTCCCTATGTTAAGTCTATGGGCAAATTTTTTGTCGCTCAAGGTCACGTAACTCCGAGGTCAATAGTCCGATTCTGCCCAAAATCGAACTTAACCGAGATTTTATGCCTGTCCTCGTTACTAGCTACAGTGATGACAACATTTTCCCCATGATAAGTCGATAGGCAATTTTTCGGGCGCTCAAGGGGACGTAACTCTTGAGTGATTTATCTGATTCGGCCCAAAATCGAACTTGACCGAGATTATATGCCTGTACTGGTTATCTGCAAGAATAAAGTCGATCAGAAAAAAATTGACGGAGCTAGACTGATGACAAGCTTTTTCCTATGTGAAGTCTATGGGAGCTTGATGTTGCCATGGCAACCAGAGTTCCACTCAGATCTGCCTGAAAACCTAATGAAGCCTTTCCACTTGCCCAATAATGCGACACATGAAATTTGATCAAAGTTGGCCAAGTAGTCTTTAAGATATACATTTTTGAAATTCCCATTAACCCTAATGCAAAAACACACAAGGGCAGGTAACTCCTAAGTGAATGATCCGATTCTGCCAGTTATCGAACTTGACCGAGATTTCATGGCTGTGCTGGTTATCTGCAAGAATAAAGCCAATCTGAAAATAACTGAAGCAGCTACGGTGATGACAACATTCTTCCCATGTTAAGTCAATAGGCAATTTTTTCAACGCTCAAGGGCACGTAACGCCTGAGTGAATAATCCGATTCAGCCCAAAATCGAAATTGATCGAGATTTCATGCCTGTCCTCGTTATCTGCAAGAATGAAGTCGATCAGAAAAAAATTGACGGAGCTAGAGTGATGACAAGCTTTTTCCTATGTTAAGCCTATGGGAGCTCTTTGTTGCTGTGGCAACCAGAGTTCTCATCCGATCTGCACGAAAACCTAATACAGCCTTTCCCCCTACCTGATGATGGTTCATATGAAATTTGATCAAGGCCGGCCCACTGGTTCCAGAGATATACTTCGTTGAAAGTGTGGACGACGGACGACGGACGACGGACGCCGGCTCGTGGTATACTAATACCTCACATGAGCCTTCGGCTCAGGTGAGCTAAAAAAACTAACCATATCTGAACGGGAGTGTAATTTCTCATAAATTGCCAATGTTTGCTCGGGTTTCCTTCTGAAGTACGTAATTTGAGCTCGTTCACTGAATAGGAAATTATAAAAGGAAGATTAGCAGATCGAAAGGTATTCGCTCATTATATGTTAGATCTCTGCTTGATATTGTTTTTCGGAATATTCAGTACAACGTTAGTGGCTCCTAAATAATTTACATGGCTGAGATTCTAACACAATTTAAAAATTTATAAACTTGAATGTAGGCTGTAAACTTTGCAATGAAAAGACGAAGACATCTTATTTTCAGTGGCATGCATTTTGATCTTCCGACTGGGGAATCCTGCAAAAGCAGGTAACCCCGGAGTCTTGATGTCCAGTTGCGGATCTCTGGCCATTCCTTCTAAGGCAGGCGAAAGATCCGGTATAGTATTACTTGTTGTCTTTTTCCCCTATTTAACGCCATTAATGAAGGAAAAATACAGTAACATTTTTTTCGGTACTTAGCCCCCA
Source organism: Lucinisca nassula (assembly GCA_963580285.1). NCBI lineage: Eukaryota > Metazoa > Mollusca > Bivalvia > Lucinida > Lucinidae > Lucinisca > Lucinisca nassula. The sequence continues at coordinate 62,387,811 of OY757026.1, read as the reverse complement.
GATGGAAAGAGAAACTCCTGAATACGGTAATAAAATGCTTTCCAACGTAAAGGCTTATTGAGAATTAGAAAGATCTAATTCAAGGTAATGTTGGTTTGTGCCTGATGCTCTGTCTCTGGTCGGGCCCATCGGAGTCTAACTGTTGGTTTTCTTTTGCTCCAGCAATTCAGTGTTTTTTTTTCTGTCGAGCCCTCATCGTTGTCTCACCTCTGTGGTTCTTTGATTATTTGTGTTCACGGAGATGTTGCACTGATGAGTTAGGAGGCCTTCATGCGGACTGAACAAATTATTTGTCTAAATTGCGACGGAAGTAAGGGCGAGGATTGTGGCCACGTAAAATCGATTTAAGCCCCCACCCCACCCCAGTGGAATTCTTCACTGACCGTTCCAAGGCGGTTCTTCTGTTGCGGTTTATTCATGTTGTTGTTTGTTACTACTCACTGTGTGTATCACTTGTGTCTTTTTATTTTGGATGGCCATTTGGCCATTTTGTGGGAAAGTAACTGTCCTTATGGCTCTCTTTTGTTTAGGTTTCCATTACATTATGGTCTGGTCGCTTCATGTTTGTGTTTCTTTCCCTATGGTGTCTTTGATGGGTGGAGTAAGTTAATTCTATCGATTCCTGATCTTTGTTTTACTTCTACTTTACCTTATAAAATTGCTTCCAAAGTTAACCTTTTTTATTTATTTGCCGGGAGTTAAACAACTTGCATTTATAATTATCAATATTGTAATGATTATTGTCATTATTTTTGTTATAAATATATTCTAGACAGGGTTAGCCTTTGGAAGCAAAGAATACAACACAGAAATGGAAAATATGGAGTGTACATGTTTTGCTGGGCCAGACTAGCTAGTTTCGGCCAATTAGGCCTCATCAGTGCCCCTTAAATATTTTCAAAATTCCACAATGGAATCAATGATCCCAAAGGACAAGAAAGTATAAATTACGCTATGATGTATGGCAGGGAGACTTTTTACGGCCGCCACACATTCCCAGACAATAGCTGTAGTGTATTATTTAAGTATTATTATATAATCGAAATATTTCTGCACAACAGAAATAATAATAACAATGTTGTTTGTAGCAAGTGTGAAAATAAATGTACAGCAAACGACTATTTCCTGAGTACACGGAAAAACTGCCGCAATATATCTTAAAGTTTTAGACGTGGCTGGAGGTCGGACCTCAAAACTCGTTGGTTAATGATCCAGTACCGGACCAAGAGTCTAGAGATCCGGTACCAGGTCCCTTGCCTTTTCTACAAGGGCAGGATATACTGACTAATGTATGTATTGCAAATATCTTTTTTATTTTGGATAGTTGTTCGGCCATTTTGTGGTAAGGTGACTGATGTAACGTGAAGTAAATTGATGTTAGTTTTCCTTTGATGTCTTGGATTGGAGGTTTCAGGTAATTGAATCGGCTCCTGACCATTGCCTTCACTTCTGTTTTCCGATAATATATTACTTGTTTGATATTTTCTACTATATACCATCATTAATAAAGGCAAACAAAGTAAAAATTTGACGATTTTTTTTTTCGTGAGTTAAAAGCCAGCTTGAAGGAGTTGAAACACCCAGATACGATAATACAATAAAATGTCGGCTTAAAGCATGTGTCATTCCCCGGAGAGAATGGCGTAAAACTGTTGGGACGAAAGGCATCAAAATACAATATTAACAAAACTCAAGGTAAATCAATCATGGACTCAGGCAGCGGCAACATTTGTTCTATCATTGCAGTGGTAATGTCAACATTGTCTGCCCCTATTTTATTTCAAAATTTATGGAAAATGACGTTCAAATTTGAATTGTAAATTGTCTTAGAAGCCTCAGCGTTATAAATTATTTTGAGGCCACTAACGCTGTTTTGATAATTCCAAGAAAAAAATATGTGAATACCTTTCCATCTTATAATTTTCGTTTACAATTCCAGTGACAATAAACGGTCGTAGACCATGCACTTCCGAAGCAATGCGCGAAAACAAAATATGAGAAATTACATTTTCCTCCTGATTTTGATTAAGGTCTTTTTTCATTTTGTAATATACATGATATACAGACTTCGCTATACTGTAGATGGAAAGGCAAATAAAGGTTTTATTCTTTAAGGCAAGTGTTTCTTTTGTACATTGACGGATAACTGTAAAACCAATGAATGATCAGTCAGTCAGCTTCAAATATTGCCTACTTACGTTCCTAAGAAGCCTATGCATTCAAAACCAGAAGCCGAAGCCTATGCGTTCAAATTGACCAGTGTGGATAACCAAATCATGTAGGTTAATTTCACAGAGGGTACACACTACACACTATACTCATATGTATTTTATTTGCATATTTGCAAACAACGACTTGCACTTGGGACCCATCAAAAGCAGATTTAAAACATATTTATATGGGGGAATGTTTACACACACGACAAAAAGCGTGCACAACGGCCATGTTGCACACGTAAGCAAATTTACATGTACGCAAATAAATACTCTCATGAGCAAATCGGATTAACATTTTACTTTATTTAGTGTGCAAGGTTTAGTAAAAGATTCCAGCGCAAAAGTTTCGAGAAACATTCAAAGTTTTTGACTTACGACACAACTCATGAGTTACATTTTGCTTAGTTGTTTCATTTCATTGGTCCCTGATGACTGTTTATTTCCATAGAACAGATTACAAGCAAAGTACATGTTTATAATATTCCTTTTGTAGATGTTTTCTGAATACGTCGCGGCTCGATGCGCTAGCCGTAACGGAACAATACCATTGGCGTGTCAACGACACCGAATTGATACTCAATGAATCATGCAATCGAACACTCAAATTTCATTTACAGTTTGCTATTATATGTTTTGTTGTACATGGGCTATTTGCATATTTGACCCGACAAGACAAAAGAACCTTCTTGGTGTCAGGAAAATGTTAACTTTTAACGCAATAAGATTTATGCGTCCATCATATATATGTATCATGTTGTATTGAATTTGAGATAGTAGAGTGATAAATGACTAAAGTCGAAGCATCTTAGCGTGAAGTCAATCACGCACACATAGGCTTTCGAAATTTATCAGTTACCCCCAATATATATTGCATTGTAACGCATTGACCTGATAAAGAATTGCTATCTCAGGACAAGAGAGCTTTATCACGTCAACTTGACATTGCACTTTTACGAATGAACCGGATTACTGGAAAATGACAAAAATGTTATTATTACTGGGAAAATTGGAAAAATTACCTGAAAACAAATATCATTGGAAAATATGGTCAGCTGATACAAAATATATCGACCGCTAGAATGCTAGGATGCACTGAGGATCAACAATAACTGATCGTGAATTGTTGATTTAAGACTGTTGAAGGGGATAAACTGATAAATAGAATACCAGATTCGTGTCATTTGATATCAAGTTTATCAGGCTCGGCTTCGAGAACGCATCTAGAATCGCTCGGCAAGCCTCGCGATTCTACAAGCGTTCTCCAAGCCTTGCCTGATAAACTTGATATCAAAAGACACGAACCTGGTATTCTCTATATATCTGCTTGCAGTCGTAAAGAGTGGTATTAACGGTATTTTACATGGGTCAGTATTCATTTATTGCCCTTGTGTGTGGGGAATATGACGATTTTGTACACCCGATCAAATAATATTGCTCGAGGCGAAGCCCGAAGGCAATATACCTGCCGAGGGTGGGCAAATCGTCATATTCCCCTGACACAAGGGAAACAAATTATTTATTATACCGAAAATTGACTTCTAGAGATTCTTTCAGTGAATGCTTCTGATTTATTCACTTGTGAGCAGTGGCTTCAAAGAGAGATATTCCAGTAGACTACGATAATTTATTGCCCTGTGTGTGGCATGCTCTCGACCATTCAGAATTCTAGAATAGCTCATGTATATAAATGAGGTATAATAATGTTGTTTTTTTATCTATGCCTGTTTCAGTTAGCTTGTGTGGCCAGCGAAGATTAACCCCAATCTGCGCACCCACTAGTCGCATCCAGGTCATGATCAGCAATCGATACAACTACCTCACAACTCCCACCAGAGCTACCAAGGGAAAGAAATACGAAGATGATATAACTAAATCCTAATGCAACAAATCGCAAGCGCAAAGCCAACAGAACACAAAATGACCAAACGGCTATCCAATAAGAAATCCAAACCAAAGTGGTTACTTTTCTGATGAACCTCGGTTGTGGATGCCCATTATTAGAAGAGGCGGTTCTAAATGAGTTCACATAAATTGTCTTGAGAAAGACGTTAGAATTATAACGTTTACCCATGTAAATCCCATGTTTTTCTATACAAAGCGAGGTTTGCATTGGTTTTCCTTTCATTAGCGTGTCATTACGAAAACACCCCTATTGGGATATTTTTCTTATTTCTGCTCAAAATATAGATTGTGGATACGCGTTAGAACCGCCTCGATGAGGCGGTTCTAACGGGTACCCACAATCTATATTTTAAAGCAGAAATAAGAAAAATATGGTTTACCCCTGTAAACCCCAGTTTTACTATATAAAAGTGGGGTTCAAGGGGGTCAAAATTATATAGGCGTGTTTTCGTGATGTAATATGATGACACGCTCAAAGCAACGCTAACCTTGCTATTTTTTACCGCAGTTTGTTTTGAGCAAATTAGAATTTGTAACAAAACAACTGATTAAGGGCATTATAACTGGGATATCTGTATTGACAAATGTCATTTGGGGCAATAAACCGTCGGTTTTACGGTTGCGAATTCCATCGCCGCAAAACGCAATTTTTTACTGTAAAACCGCAGATTTACCTGCCAAAATGACAATTTTCAATACAGTTATCCCCTAATGACGTAGCTGTATGTGCGCTCACGCTGAGGTCGTATATGCCAAGCTGCACCTACACATCTCTCATTGCGGTCAGTCATCAGTGCGATGCAATGTCTCCAAATGGTGACTTTTCTAATGAAAACGTGTGATATTTTCTTATTTGTACTCTAAACATAGATTGTGGGTGCTCGTTAGAACCGCATCATTGGGGCGGTTCTAACGAGTACTCACAACCAAAACTGAAGAAAATAACAGTAGGGTTGTACAATTTTAACTGGCCTAACTTTTTCATGGCAAGTGCAACCTTTTCACACATTGTTCATCGATCCCTTATAAATCATAGGCTACTTAAGCTGTATTTTATCTTGCGATAACGAGTCCCTAAATTATCATATATGTCAGCCTATTATGTGAATGTTCCCTCAAGTAGACCTATAGTCATTAACTCTGCGGTCCCGAAGTGGTTTTCTCTAGTCCCGTAGTCGGTAGATTTAGGTACTGTATATTAACATCGGTATTGGGGAAAATCGAAAACAAACTTTTACCGGAAATAACCGAAAACAAATTCTCATAACCGAAAACAAATTCTCATAACCGAAAACAAACTATATCACCAATAATACCATAATTATTGTACATTTAGATATATACCTGTTTAAATGCTAAGTAAACAGATAATATGACCAAGTTTGGGAGAATAATTTGAAATAAAAACGATTGTATTGCCTTTTTATACAAATTTCATAGATGGACCCGGATCTACATAGCTTGTACAAACTGTTTGCCTTGTTGTTTGTGATCCCAGGTTAGGTAACTGCCAAGCCGGTAATATCAGGATCTACACTGCTTGTACTAACTGCTTGCCTTGTTGTTTTTTATTTGAATGAATACGTTATAGCTTGTACTTTGACAGTCAGAAATGGGTGTGACTAAATTAAATTATTCGGCAAGGTACGGCTTTAGAAATTTTGCATTAAAATAAGTCAAATATATCCGTCGGATGCGCGTCTCGCTGGTCATCAGAAGGTCATTGGTTTGATAACGGCCCTGCTAGGAACATCAGTTCATGAAGATACGATTCTAACAAATACCTTTGACATTTTTTCTTGGAGATAAGTATCGGAAAAAACCATTTATTGCCTATCATACTTCTAACTGGGATTTTTAATACGGCAATTTTTTTATAACTGCACAATGTCAGGGAACAACTCGCGGGGGTCCTTTATACTGTAAATCGTTTATTCTGTACAAAGATTCCAGATGTGTTTACAAAGGTTTGCATGATTTCCTTCATTTTTGCACCGAAATGAAAAAAAAAAAAAAAAAAAAAAACACCTGTTGAAAATTTTTTTGAATATTTGTGATAAAAAATTCTGATGGTTCCATATTTCCGTTTAAACCATAGATTGCGGATTCTGGTAAGAGTCGCCCCTGTGAGATGGTCGCCTCTGCGAGGCGTATCTTACGAGTGCCTTTTCAGAAGAAATAAATAAAATAATAAATACCTCTGTAAACGATCGTTTTACGTATTAGTGGGACAAAAGTTTTCGTGATGGCAAATCTATGTTTGAGAAATGTTAGTGCTACGTTAATGTATTTGTGTCTGATGCATATACAGTATAGAAAATAAAATCATAACAAATGTTCGGAATAAAATGTTATTTATTTTAGTCCAACTGTTCCTTGTTTTATTAAAACTCTTAGCTATTGTATGCAGACTTCCTACGCTATACTGGTTACAAAAACTTCATAAAAAACCTTACAAAGCACGCGCGGTTTATTGCAAATTCTAGCTCTTGCACTACAACTGAACTTTCTAAATTATTAACTTCCTGTCTTACTGCTATTAAAACGCATGTAATTAAATATTGTGATAAAGTCGGCAAGCCTCGCGATTCTACAAGCGTTCTCCAAGCCTTGCCTGATAAACTTGATATCAAAAGACACGAACCTGGTATTCTCTATATATCTGCTTGCAGTCGTAAAGAGTGGTATTAACGGTATTTTACATGGGCCAGTATTCATTTATTGCCCTTGTGTGTGGGGAATATGACGATTTTGTACACCCGATCAAATAATATTGCTCGAGGCGAAGCCCGAAGGCAATATACCTGCCGAGGGTGGGCAAATCGTCATATTCCCCTGACACAAGGGAAACAAATTATTTATTATACAGAACATAGACTTCTAGAGATTCTTTCAGTGAATGCTTCTGATTTATTCACTTGTGAGCAGTGGCTTCAAAGAGAGATATTCCAGTAGACTACGATAATTTATTGCCCTGTGTGTGGCATGCTCTCGACCATTCAGAATTCTAGAATAGTTCATGTATATAAATGAGGTATAATGATTTTTTTTATCTATGCCTGTTTCAGTTAGCTTGTGTGGCCAGCGAAGATTAACCCAAATCTGCGCACCCACTAGTCGCATCCAGGTCATGATCAGCAATCGATACAACTACCTCACAACTCCCACCAGAGCTACCAAGGGAAAGAAATACGAAGATGATATAACTAAATCCTAATGAAAAAAAATCACAAGCGCAAAGCCAACAGAACACAAAATGACCAAACGGCTATCCAATAAGAAATCCAAACCAAAGTGGTTACTTTTCTGATGAACCTCGGTTGTGGATGCCCATTATTAGAAGAGGCGGTTCTAAATGAGTTCACATAAATTGTCTTGAGAAAGACGTTAGAATTATAACGTTTACCCATGTAAATCCCATGTTTTTCTATACAAAGCGAGGTTTGCATTGGTTTTCCTTTCATTAGCGTGTCATTACGAAAACACCCCTATTGTGATATTTTTCTTATTTCTGCTCAAAATATAGATTGTGGATACGCGTTAGAATCGCCTCGATGAGGCGGTTCTAACGGGTACCCACAATCTATATTTTAAAGCAGAAATAAGAAAAATATGGTTTACCCCTGTAAACCCCAGTTTTACTATATAAAAGTGGGGTTCAAGGGGGTCAAAATTATATAGGCGTGTTTTCGTGATGTAATATGATGACACGCTCAAAGCAACGCTAACCTTGCTATTTTTTACGCAGTTTGTTTTGAGCAAATTAGAATTTGTAACAAAACAACTGATTAAGGGCATTATAACTGGGATATTGACAAATGTCATTTGGGGCAATAAACCGTCGGTTTTACGGTTGCGAATTCCATCGCCGCAAAACGCAATTTTTTACTGTAAAACCGCAGATTTACCTGCCAAAATGACAATTTTCAATACAGTTATCCCCTAATGACGTAGCTGTATGTGCGCTCACGCTGAGGTCGTATATGCCAAGCTGCACCTACACATCTCTCATTGCGGTCAGTCATCAGTGCGATGCAATGTCTCCAAATGGTAACTTTTCTAATGAAAACGTGTCAGGGGCGTAGCCAGGCAAATGCTGAAGTTGAAGCCCACGCCGAAGGCGTGTGTCGAGTGCCGAAGGCACGAGTGGGGGGAGAGCACGAGAGGGGGGCACCCCCCTCTCGTTGGTGGGGGTCCGGGGGGCCTCCCCCGGGAAAATTTTGAAATTTTAATACGATTTGGTGGCCACTGGTGTCATCTGGAGAGGTATTTTAACTTATCTCTTATCCGACTTTTTCGCCAATTTGTTTGAATTTTTCGGTTACTTTTACGTGTGTATGGAAGTCACACTTCAATAAAGCCAACACTCTGATTAAGGCCTTTTTGTGGTTTACTTTTGTGGTTTCGTGCATCTGAGTCGTTGGAGTAGTTGGTTGTCGCACTATGATCCCCTGTTACGGGGAAGGAGTTGGTCGTTTGCTGTTAAGTTTTGGGGTTTTGGTGGTTCATATGAAGAAGGGCGCCACGATACGGACCGAACATTTGCTGGTTAGATGAGCTGCATCAGAACCACAACGAGGGTCAGGTACTAAGATCTTTTAAGGCAGCCCTCAAATGATTTTGTTGCTCACCCTTCCAATGTGTGTTCTCCCATCCCGTTGTTGGCTTGGATGGTTTGTGTCCTTGATTGTGGCATGTCCTGGGTATCTTCATTTCTTTAATTTTAAGTGTTATTTTCGAATTCATTCTTCCTCCTGATACATGAGATGAGCTGTGTTCTTTGACTGTGGCTGTTTTTTGGGCTTTCTTATTATCATTGACAGACTGATTGAGTTTTCCACGCTTTGCAAATAAGTAATATTAACTGTATGCATGAAGTGCATTTATTTCATTAACATGCTCGTTGAGACGCGATGACACAATGAGCATGTTCATTATATAAATGGACTGTATATAAAGCAGACTAAGGACCTGCTGAACTGGGGGCTAATGATAAAAAATACACTTTGAGGAATTTATTTCATGTGGTTACTCTAAAGGCCATTTCATTAAAATGTTGCTGTAATCATGCAGTGCAGACAAATATTGTACACTAAAGATTCCCGACACTTCAAGATAAACTGCAAACTCGAAACACCTTTTAGAATCGTCTCTGACAATAGCCATTTTCGATTATATACTAGAGTTTATTCAGATTTCATGATGTAGTCGCAGGTGCCTCTGAAAATGTGACATTTTTTTTTGTAAATTCTTATGTAAAGGCATACTTGGCAAATATTGTTGAAGCCCGGGCTTCCTGGCTTCCGCCTGGCTACGCGCCTGCGTGTGATATTTTCTTATTTGTACTCTAAACATAGCTTGTGGGTGCTCGTTAGAACCGCCTCATTGGGGCGGTTCTAACGACTCACAACCAAAACTGAAGAAAATTACAGTAGGGTTGTACAATTTTAACTGGCCTAACTGACTCATGGCAAGTGCAACCTTTTCACACATTGTTCATCGATCCCTTATATATCATAGGCTACTTAAGCTTTATTTTATCTTGCGATAACGAGTCCCTAAATTATCATATATGTCAGCCTATTATGTGAATGTTCCCTCAAGTAGACCTATAGTCATTAACTCTGCGGTCCCGAAGTGGTTTTCTCTAGTCCCGTAGTCGGTAGATTTAGGTACTGTATATTAACATCGGTATTGGGGAAAACCGAAAACAAACTTTTACCGGAAATAACCGAAAACAAATTCTCATAACCGAAAACAAATTCTCATAACCGAAAACAAACTATATCACCAATAATACCATAATTATTGTACATTTAGATATATACCTGTTTAAATGCTAAGTAAACAGATAATATGACCAAGTTTGGGAGAATAATTTGAAAAAAAAAACGATTGTATTGCCTTTTTATACAAATTTCATAGATGGACCCGGATCTACATAGCTTGTACAAACTGTTTGCCTTGTTGTTTGTGATCCCAGGTTAGGTAACTGCCAAGCCGGTAATATCAGGATCTACACTGCTTGTACTAACTGCTTGCCTTGTTGTTTTTTATTTGAATGAATACGTTATAGCTTGTACTTTGACAGTCAGAAATGGGTGTGACTAAATTAAATTATTCGGCAAGGTACGGCTTTTGAAATTTTGCATTAAAATAAGTCAAATATATCCGTCGGATGCGCGTCTCGCTGGTCATCAGAAGGTCATTGGTTTGATAACGGCCCTGCTAGGAACATCAGTTCATGAAGATACGATTCTAACAAATACCTTTGACATTTTTTCTTGGAGATAAGTATCGGAAAAAACCATTTATTGCCTATCATACTTCTAACTGGGATTTTTAATACGGCAATTTTTTTTTATAACTGCACAATGTCAGGGAACAACTCGCGGGGGTCCTTTATACTGTAAATCGTTTATTCTGTACAAAGATTCCAGATGTGTTTACAAAGGTTTGCATGATTTCCTTCATTTTTGCACCGAAATGAAAAAAAAAAAAAAAAAAAAAAAAACACCTGTTGAAAATTTTTTTGAATATTGTGATAAAAAATTCTGATGGTTCCATATTTCCGTTTAAACCATAGATTGCGGATTCTGGTAAGAGTCGCCCCTGTGAGATGGTCGCCTCTGCGAGGCGTATCTTACGAGTGCCTTTTCAGAAGAAATAAATAAAATAATAAATACCTCTGTAAACGATCGTTTTACGTATTAGTGGGACAAAAGTTTTCGTGATGGCAAATCTATGTTTGAGAAATGTTAGTGCTACGTTAATGTATTTGTGTCTGATGCATATACAGTATAGAAAATAAAATCATAACAAATGTTCGGAATAAAATGTTATTTATTTTAGTCCAACTGTTCCTTGTTTTATTAAAACTCTTAGCTATTGTATGCAGACTTCCTACGCTATACTGGTTACAAAAATTTCATAAAAAACCTTACAAAGCACGGTTTATAGCAAATTCTAGCTCTTGCACTACAACTGAACTTTCTAAATTATTAACTTCCTGTCTTACTGCTATTAAAACGCATGTAATTAAATATTGTGATAAAGTCGGCAAGCCTCGCGATTCTACAAGCGTTCTCCAAGCCTTGCCTGATAAACTTGATATCAAAAGACACGAACCTGGTATTCTCTATATATCTGCTTGCAGTCGTAAAGAGTGGTATTAACGGTATTTTACATGGGTCAGTATTCATTTATTGCCCTTGTGTGTGGGGAATATGACGATTTTGTACACCCGATCAAATAATATTGCTCGAGGCGAAGCCCGAAGGCAATATACCTGCCGAGGGTGGGCAAATCGTCATATTCCCCTGACACAAGGGAAACAAATTATTTATTATACCGAACATTGACTTCTAGAGATTCTTTCAGTGAATGCTTCTGATTTATTCACTTGTGAGCAGTGGCTTCAAAGAGAGATATTCCAGTAGACTACGATAATTTATTGCCCTGTGTGTGGCATGCTCTCGACCATTCAGAATTCTAGAATAGCTCATGTATATAAATGAGGTATAATGATTTTTTTTTATCTATGCCTGTTTCAGTTAGCTTGTGTGGCCAGCGAAGACTAACCCAAATCTGCGCACCCACTAGTCGCATCCAGGTCATGATCAGCAATCGATACAACTACCTCACAACTCCCACCAGAGCTACCAAGGGAAAGAAATACGAAGATGATATAACTAAATCCTAATGCAACAAATCGCAAGCGCAAAGCCAACAGAACACAAAATGACCAAACGGCTATCCAATAAGCAATCCAAACCAAAGTGGTTACTTTTCTGATGAACCCAGGTTGTGGATGCCCATTATTAGAAGAGGCGGTTCTAAATGAGTTCACATAAATTGTCTTGAGGAAGACGTTAGAATTATAACGTTTACCCATGTAAATCCCATGTTTTTCTATACAAAGCGAGGTTTGCATTGGTTTTCCTTTCATTAGCGTGTCATTACGAAAACACCCCTATTGGGATATTTTTCTTATTTCTGCTCAAAATATAGATTGTGGATACGCGTTAGAACCGCCTCGATGAGGCGGTTCTAACGGGTACCCACAATCTATATTTTAAAGCAGAAATAAGAAAAATATGGTTTACCCCTGTAAACCCCAGTTTTACTATATAAAAGTGGGGTTCAAGGGGGTCAAAATTATATAGGCGTGTTTTCGTGATGTAATATGATGACACGCTCAAAGCAACGCTAACCTTGCTATTTTTTACGCAGTTTGTTTTGAGCAAATTAGAATTTGTAACAAAACAACTGATTAAGGGCATTATAACTGGGATATTGACAAATGTCATTTGGGGCAATAAACCGTCGGATTTACGGTTGCGAATTCCATCGCCGCAAAACGCAAATTTTTACTGTAAAACCGCAGATTTACCTGCCAAAATGACAATTTTCAATACAGTTATCCCCTAATGACGTAGCTGTATGTGCGCTCACGCTGAGGTCGTATATGCCAAGCTGTACCTACACATCTCCCATTGCGGTCAGTCATCAGTGCGATGCAATGTCTCCAAATGGTAACTTTTCTAATGAAAACGTGTGATATTTTCTTATTTGTACTCTAAACATAGCTTGTGGGTGCTCGTTAGAACCGCCTCATTGGGGCGGTTCTAACGACTCACAACCAAAACTGAAGAAAATTACAGTAGGGTTGTACAATTTTAACTGGCCTAACTGACTCATGGCAAGTGCAACCTTTTCACACATTGTTCATCGATCCCTTATATATCATAGGCTACTTAAGCTTTATTTTATCTTGCGATAACGAGTCCCTAAATTATCATATATGTCAGCCTATTATGTGAATGTTCCCTCAAGTAGACCTATAGTCATTAACTCTGCGGTCCCGAAGTGGTTTTCTCTAGTCCCGTAGTCGGTAGATTTAGGTACTGTATATTAACATCGGTATTGGGGAAAACCGAAAACAAACTTTTACCGGAAATAACCGAAAACAAATTCTCATAACCGAAAACAAATTCTCATAACCGAAAACAAACTATATCACCAATAATACCATAATTATTGTACATTTAGATATATACAGGTAAACAAACTAGGTCTGGCAGTGACGTCAATCAATAACAAAGCTAAAAATAGAAAGGGTTTTCCTGTATAAATTTGCGCTTGGATTTATCGTATGAACAGAACACGCCCACTGGATATACAACAGTCACAACGGCCCAGGGTATACCAACGCTGCTTGTCATGCCGACGGTACGAGTTCGAATCTCACTGAATACGGTTTTTTTATTATATATTATTTATCTTTTTATAGTAAATTAAATGTTCATTGTTTCATATTTTTATATTTTACTGGTTTAAAATCTATAGTAAATTATGTATATATATTTTTTTCTATTTCACTTTTTTCATCTTTATTTCTCATAAACACGTTTTATGCAGTCAAGTGTTATGTGCTTGAAAATGAACAAGAAATATGTACTGTACACGTCGTAATTGTCCACTTTTAACATGCCACACGGGTAAAGCAGATTTCACATGTGTATGTGTGTATTACAGGTCAAAAATAAAATAATAATAAAAAAAAAATAAATAAAAAAAAAAGATAAAAAAAATCATTCGACACGTGGGTTTCGAACCAGCCACTTCTTGGTCTGAAGAACAACCCCTCTACTCTTTCGGCCACGTAATCCACAAAAGTTTAGCGGTATGTCAATAATCTTAGTCCTAGGTTTCAAGTAAAGGCCATATCATATGGATATTCGGGTAAACTAATTATGACGTAACTGCCAGGAATTCCTTGTCGGACTATACCTGTTTAAATGCTAAGTAAACAGATAATATGACCAAGTTTGGGAGAAACATCTGAAATAAAAACGATTTTATTGCCTTTTTATACAAATTTCATAGATGGACCCGGATCTACATAGCTTGTACAAACTGTTTGCCTTGTTGTTTGTGATCCCAGGTAAGGTAACTGCCAAGCCGGTAATATCAGGATCTACACTGCTTGTACTAATTGTTTGCCTCGTTGTTTTTTATTTGAATGAATACGTTATAGCTTGTACTTTGACAGTCAGAAATGGGTGTGACTAGATTAATTTATTCGGCAAGGTACGGCTTTAGAAATTTTGCATTAAAATAAGTCAAATATATCCGTCGGATGCGCGTCTCGCTGGTCATCAGAAGGTCATTTGTTTGATAACGGCCCTGCTAGGAACATCAGTTCATGAAGATACGATTCTAACAAATACCTTTGACATTTTTTCTTGGAGATAAGTATCGGAAAAAAACATTTATTGCCTATCATACTTCTAACTGGGATTTTTAATACGGCAATATTTTTTATAACTGCACAATGTCAGGGAACAACTCGCGGGGGTCCTTTATACTGTAAATCGTTTATTCTGTACAAAAATTCCAGATGTGTTTACAAAGGTTTGCATGATTTCCTTCATTTTTGCACCGAAATGAAAAAAAATAACTCCTGTTGAAATTTTTTTTTGAATATTTGTGATAAAAAATTCTGATGGTTCCATATTTCCGTTTAAACCATAGATTGCGGATTCTGGTAAGAGTCGCCCCTGTGAGATGGTCGCCTCTGCGAGGCGTATCTTACGAGTGCCTTTTCAGCAGAAATAAATAAAATAATAAATACCTCTGTAAACGATCGTTTTACGTATTAGTGGGACAAAAGTTTTCGTGATGGCAAATCTATGTTTGAGAAACGTTAGTGCTACGTTAATTTATTTGTGTCTGATGCATATACAGTATAGAAAATAAAATCATAACAAATGTTCGGAATAAAATGTTATTTATTTTAGTCCAACTATTCCTTGTTTTATTAAAACTCTTAGGTATTGTATGCAGACTTCCTACGCTATACTGGTTACCAAAACTTCATAAAAAAAACCTTACAAAGCACGGTTTATTGCAAATTCTAGCTCTTGCACTACCACTGAACTTTCTAAATTATTAACTTCCTGTCTTACTGCTATTAAAACGCATGTAATTAAATATTGTGATAAAGTCTTTGAAAGATCAGCAAGAAATCTGTTTTGGTCTATAAAACATTCGAATGAGGTTTTAAATAAATTGAAATCTAGACATTTTCGTGCTTCTAGTCTATCTACATACGATTTTTCCACTCTTTACACTACACTTCCTCATAATCTTATAAAAGAAAAGCTTAATGATTTAATTGAATGGGAATTCACAGAGAAGATTCTCTCTATCTTGCATGTAATGTCAGAAATGCATTTTTCACTTCTAAAGAGCATAAGAATTATACACTTTGGTCATGTCAGAAAGTGTGTGATGCCCTCACCTTTCTACTTGACAATATTTATATTAGATTCGGTACTAAGTTATTTAGACAAATTGTGGGTATTCCGATGGGTACTAATTGCGCACCTCTTGTGGCTGATCTGTTCTTGTATTGTTATGAAAGAGACTTCATTTTGTCGCTTTCCATTGATAACCAATCTGAAATTATTGAAGCTTTTAGCTCTACTTCTAGATATTTAGATGATTTATTAAATATTGATAATACCTATTTTGATGGTTTGATCAGTCAGATTTACCCCCTACAACTTCAGTCAAATAAAGCAAATTCTTCTGATACCGAGGCCCCGTTTTTGGATTTACATCTATCTATTGTAGATGGATTTGTTTCGTGCAAAATTTATGATAAACGCGATGACTTTGATTTTGAGATTGTAAATTTTCCTTTTTTGGATGGTGATGTTCCTCATGCGCCATCCTATGGCGTTTATATTTCGCAATTAATTCGATTTGCTAGAGTGTGTAGTCATGTAACTGACTTCAACACTCGTAATAAATTATTAACGGCTAAACTCCTTAATCAGGGTTATCGGTACCATAAACTACGCAAAGCCTTTTCAAAATTTTATAGACGCCATTCTGATTTAATTTCAAAATTCAATATTGGACTTAAATCTCTTCTGCAACAAGGTCTATCGGAACCCGAATTTTATGGTGACTTAGTATATAAATTCAGAAAAATATATAACCGCAATGACTTCAGCACCCAATTTCGTAAAATCATTCTTCGATATAAAAAGATTGGGTACAACATGGATATTATACGACAGACTGCATGCATGGTAGTTAACCCAATCACGGTTGGCAACTTTGCTTCCCTCTTTAATTGCACGCCGGTGGGTCAGGCCTCAGATTCTATGACGGCTCCAACGTAAAGGCTTATTGAGAATTAGAGAGATAATGTCGGTTGGTGCCTGATGCTCTGTCTCTGGTCGGGCTCATCGGAGTCTAACTGATGGTTTTCTTTTGCTCCAGCATTTCAGTGGTTTCTTGCTGTCGGGTCCTCACCGTTGTCTCACCTCTGTGGTTCTTTGATTTTTGTGTTCACGGAGATGTTGCACTGATGAGTTAGGAGGCCTTCATGCGGACTGAACAAATTATTTGTCTAAAACGCGACGGAAGTAAGGGCGAGGATTGTGGCCACGTAAAATCGATTTAAGCCCCCCAGTGGAAATCTTCCAGTGACCGTTCCAAGGCGACTCTTCTGTGGCGATTTATTTATGTTGTTGTTTGTTACTTACTGTGTGTATCACTTGTGTCTTTTAATTCTGGATGGCCATATGGCCATTTTGTTGGAAAGTAACTGTCCTTATGGCCTTCCTTTGTTTAGGTTTCCATTATGGTCTGGTCGCTTAATGTTTGTATTTCTTTCCCTTTGGTGTCTTTTATGGGTGGAGTAAGTTAATTGTATCAATTCCTGGTCTTTGTTTTACTTCTACTTTCCTTTGGATTTATTCCGTCATATTAATAAGTCTATGTAATGAGGAAGCATGTAAGCCCGACTTTAAATTTTAAAAAGAGAAAATGGGGTTAGCATGGGTATATACTATTTCCTCTTATTACACTTCAAAACCATAGGTTAAGGTCCTCTCAATGACGCGATTCTTAATTACAAGCAGCCACAACATAAGTTTGGAGTATAAATAAGAAAAAATCCTATATTATAACCAATAGAAATATGAAAGTATGCACTCTTATCCATTGGTGTGTTACTTACAGATTAAACGGCCTGTCAACACTATTTAGGTCATATCAAGGAAGTCAATTTCTTAATCACATTTTCCTGGACATTTTCTGTTTCGTGCAAAATTTATGATAAACGCGATGTTTTTGATTTTGAGATTGTAAATTTTCCTTTTTTGGATGGTGATGTTCCTTGTGCGCCATCATATGGCGTTTATATTTCGCAATTAATTCGATTTGCCAAAGTGTGTAGTCATGTAACTGATTTCAACACCCGTAATAAATTACACTCGTAATAAATTGTTAACGGCTAAACTTCTTATCGGGGTTATCGATACCATAAACTACGCAAAGCCTTTTCAAAATTTTATAGACTTTATTCTGATTTAATTTCAAAATTCAGTATTGGACTTAAATCGCTTCTGCAACAAGGTCTATCGGAACCCGAATTTTATGGTAACTTAGTATATAAATTCATAAAAATATATAACCGCAATGACTTCAGCACTCAATTTCGTAAAATCATTCTTCGATATAAAAACATTGGATACAACATAAATGTTATACGACAGACTGCATGCATGTTAGTTAACCCAATCACGGTTGACTACTTTGCTTCCCTCTTTAATTGCCCGCCGGTGGGTCTGGCCTCAGATTCTATGACGGTTGAAGCAAAAAGGCTTATTGAGAATTAGAGAGATCTAATTCAAGGTAATGTTGGTTGGTACCTGATGCTCTATTTCTGGTTTGGCCAATCCGAGTCTAACTGTTGGTTTCTTTTGCTCCAGTATTTCCGTTGTTTCTTGCTGTCGAGTCTTCCCCGTTGTTTCATCTCTGTGGTTGTTTGAGTATTTGTGTTCACGGAGATGTTGCACTGATGAGTTAGGATGCCTTCATGCGGACTGAACAAATTATTTGTCTAAATCGCGACGGATTTAAGGGCGAGGATTGTGGCCACGTAAAAACGATTTAACCCCCCACCCCCTACCAGTGGAATTCGTTTCCGCTGGCGGTTCTTCTATCGCGGTTTATTTTGTTGTGGTTTGTCTTTGGGTGTTTGTATCGCTTATATCATTTTATTTTGGATAGCCTATTGGCCATTTTGCTGGAAACTAACTGTCCTTTTGGCTTTCTGCTATTGATGTTTCCATTAGGTCTGTTAATTTATGCTTGTGTTTCTTTCCCTTCGGTGTCTCTGATGGGAGCTGTTGGTTGATTGTATCGATTCCTGATCATTGCCTCCAATTCTAGTTTAGACACCTATACTGTTAAGTAGTCCAGTGCAGAGTCTTTCGTAGTAAAAATGATAACTGCCCTTCTTGGATGAGTAGAAGCAAGAGTGTCACATATGAAAGGATTTAATGATCAATCTTTATGAAAAGGTTTTTCCTAGCAGGGCCGTTATCAAACCAATGACCTCCTGATGACCAGCGAGACGCGCATCCGACGGATATATTCGACTTGTTTTTATACAAAAATTTCTAAAGACGTATCCTGCTGAATAAATTAATTTAGTAACACCCGTTTCTGACTGTCAAAGTACAAGCTATAATGTATTCATTTAAATCAAAAACAACATGGCAAGCAGTAAGTACATGCAGTGTAGAACCTGATATTACCGGCTTGGCAGTTACCTAACCTGGGATCACAAACAACAAGGCAAACAGTTTGTACAAGCAGTGTAGACCCTGGTCCATCTATGAAATTTGTATAAAAAGGCAATAAAATTGTTATTATTTCAAACTATTCTCCCAAACTTGGCCATATTATCTGTTTACATAGCATTCAAACATGTATATGTCTAAATATACAATAATCATGGTATAATTGGTGGAAAAGTTTGTTTTTGGTTATGATAATTTGTTTTCGGTTATTTCCGGTAAAGGTTTGTTTTCGTTTTTTTCCAAATACCCTACTAACATGTTGTATTCACATTGTTCATGTCCCACCTCCGTATGTCCTTAGCTGTTGGTAGGACGTAAAACTAACACTCACACACTCATTAGTCATGTCATTGTATTGCACAAAGCATATATCATAATCGCTCATAAAAATCAGATTATTTCATCAATATATGTATTATTTCATATATTTTTGTTACCTGTGTGTTTTGTTTCATATATTTTTCATAGATGAGTGTTTTGTTTGTTTGAATTGAGGTTTAACATCCCCGTCAACACTGTATATGTCATTTTGGAGACGTTGCTTTAATTTTCGTGGGACTTTTACCCGACACCGAGATGAAATGACATCTCAAGCCCTGTCAACCAATGAAACTAATAGAGTTTATAAGCATCGACAGTCCGTCTCGTACTGCTTTGCCTGGACAGGCTTAGTTCCTTGAAGCGGTTTACCAGTACTCGTTGGCGGTCGGTTTCAGCTCTGCGTGGAAGTATCATGCAGCCTATCTATTTCTTCAAATAGATGAGTGTAACATTGGTTCATTGGTTCATTTGTATTGTGAAAGACATTATTTCCCAGTAGTTAATTCATTTCATTGTGCTGTTTACATTTCTTGGATCTCTCGTGATTGCCAGGTAAACATACATGTGAACAGTCCATCATAACATGTCTGTAGATGATCATCTTGTCTTCACATTGTTTCATGATATTGTATTGCACAATGAATATATCATAATCCCTCATATAAATTGGATTATTTCATCAATAAATATATTATTTCATATATATTTGTTACAGGTTCTTGTTCTTACGTTTCCGTAGAACCCATATTGTTGCCTGCTGGTAGTCTTGCGTTCCAGCGCTGGTAAAAGGTGACTTCCACATATACATGGTTTCACACACTTTTATCGGTCAATCTAGTATTTGTAGTTCGTGCGAGGTAAAATAACATGGCAGGGGTCATTGTTGCCGTATTTTCTTCACAAATTGAATACAGAGCAGTGATAAGATTCTTGTTTTTGAAAAAAGGGACGAAAGAGGAAATTTTTTAGGAATTAGGTTAAGTTTACGAAAAGAATGCTCCTTCATATTCAACTGGTAATAAAGTGACCTCTTAAAAGGAAGACTTCCCCTTTCGAAAGTAAGGGGTAGCTATTGCCATACCTCCGTCGTCGGCGTAAGCGTTGGCGTCCGCATTTGGTTAAAGTTTACTTGCAAGCAATCATTTGTGCTGTTTTACAAATTTATTTTCAAGTAAAGTAATCAACTGGTAAAAATAAAATATTTTACATATTCTTTTTCACTCAATTTCCCAACGGCCCCCACCCATTGGGGCTTGAAGAAATAGATGTGGTCTCACTTGTGTCTTTTTATTTTGGATGGCCATTATGTCATTTTGTGTGAAAGTAACTGTCCTTATGGCTTTCCTTTGTTTAGGTTTCCATTATGGTCTGGTCGCTTCATGTTTGTGTTTACTTCCCTTTGGTGTCTTTGATGGGTAGAGTAAGTTAATTGTATCTTTGTTTTACTTCTACTTTACCAGTACTCGTGTGTGAGTCGGTTTCAGCTCTGCCTGGAAGCATCATGCAGCCCATCTATTTCTTCAAGCCCCGATGGGCGGGGGCTGAATGTCATGACGTTGCATCGACCTTGTCGCTCTAAATAAGCACGATTTTTCTGGAAAAGCTTTTACGGAAACTGTTTCAGTGTTGGATTTTATCAGACATCAAATTTGACCTGCATTTTGTGAGGTTATATGAAAAATTAAATTCATAAATAAATTTAGGCACAAGGGCGATGACAAAGTTTTCTAAGAATAGCCAGAGTGACCTTGACCTTAAGGCCAGGACTCTGAAAATCAAACTCGCTCGACATGGTATCATATGCAACATTTGTGTAATGTTATATTAAGATCCATAAATAAATGTAAGCGCAGAAGCGATGACAATGTTGGCCTAAAATTAGTCACAAAGACCTTATCCTTGAACCCCAGACCCTTAAAGTGAAACTCGCTCGAGGACAATGTACGAAGAAACTATCTTATATTTATATTCACGGACCCGGCGAGGAGCGAAACCGCAACGACGGTGCGCATCTCATTGTAATGGTTCCAAAAATAAATAAATAAATAATAATAATAATAAATAAATAAATAAAAAACATCGGCCTTTATGAACAGCGAAGGCTGTGAGTGGCGAGCTGCTCACTCACACAAGTTTTATGCTGGTAGAAAATTTGTCAGAAAAGACAGATCCATTCCCATGGTTAGCGTTTAAATTGTCCGTTTGACGCGCAATTTGATTTCAGAGATGAGCAATGGCATGTTTTGTAAAATTGACCATGTTGGTAGGTACGAGGGCTGACCCATAAATATGAGGTTCTCAGGTGGTTTAAAACGGGATTTCTCCATACATACCTCTGTTCACCCACATCTGATAAAGGAACGGCTCTTCCAGCGCTGTGGTGCAGTGGTAAAGCATCGGATTTGAGATCGAGAGGTAGCCGGTTCGATCCCCGCAAGCGTCAAATGTTGTTTCCTTGAGCAGAAACTTTATCCACATTGCTTAGTACTGGTTCCTACCCAGGAAAAGAGGGCCACATGGAAAATTACACCTGTGGACACAAAAGCGTTCAAACTCCTATGAAATAACTTTCAATGAATCTCTTTGCATCAAGTTAGTTTGACAAGCAAATGTCATTCATCAAAGAATTCTAAAACTAGATCAAGCAATTGATTGGTCTCATTTTGGAAAAAACTTTGTGAGTGACATCTGGGATGTATTTTGATTGGACAGTGCAGGAGTCAACAATGAAATGTACACCACCTTGTGTTTTGAATTTATTTCTGTCTGGCAGTTGACTGATAGGATGTTAGGATTTATTGAATTATGTTTCAAGTCAGAATGAAATGAAGCTCATCAAAGTTTGAACGCTTTTGTGTCCACAGGTGTAGTACAAGTACTATATGTGTTCCCCTCTATAAATAATGAGGTCGATTAAATAAATGAAAAACAAATGACATATCACTTTCATATAGACCACCCTGCAACAAGCACACTTTATTGATTTACTTCGTGAAATATAAATCGGAAAAAACAGCTAGTTCGACTATCAGCCTGTAAGTGGACTATGCAAAACTCTTTTACTGATTTCAGCTGTCAGACTCTCTTGGTAAACTCGTCCTAGACATTTAGAGTGGCCAGGAAAAGTTTGAGACTCCCAGAGAAGTGTGACTCAAGTGACATAACTAACTTTTGTATGCTAGGCACTTTTTATTTACAAATCCTTAAGAAAAGAAAAGCATTACGCCAACAAGTCTGTGTACTGAACAGCCCCCTAAACCCAACTTTATATTGAAAAAGTTTGGTGCACAGGGGTACACATTTTTCCCCTTTCTTTTTTTTATGGAGGGGGGGGGGTGTGGGCTGGGGGGTCTCAAAACACTGAACACGTATCTTAAATAAAATTACTGATATACTGAGAGTAAAACAAATGTCAGTTTTAGCCACTTTCTATAAAACAGCCACCATGCCAGAAACTCCTAAACCAGTGCAGGCCAAGGACAAATATCGAACAGAACAGAACTCGGCGTCTAATCAGGGTCTCAATTGTTTGTCAGACGTCCTACCATTTTTATGTAGACAGTTTATCAATCAAACCAAAGATAATATGTATGAAAACTGTTCAGTGCTAAAATTCATGTTGCTATCACTGATTTGTAGAAAATATGTAGAGGCATTAATGTCATCAAAGTCAGCGTGTTGCGTAATAGGGTTATCTTTAAAATATGGGTTGAATCATGCGTTGGACTTGTAAAACAATGTAGACCTCGACCAGACACTGCAGAACACGGCGTCTGATCAAAGTCTTCACTGTTTGCCTACAGTACATACTTTTGCGTTTTAGCCAAACATGAATAAGGGATAAAGGAAAAAGTTCAAGTCTCATTTCATGGGGGTGCGGGGTTTACCAGCCTACACTCTGAGACAGTCGGTCCACTCAGTGCTTTGATTCTTTAACCAACTCAACCGGACACTTTAAACTTTCGAAATTGACTTATATAAGGTGGTAAATCCTATTCAATATAAAATATAATAATGAAAGCGATTTCCGGGATCTTTCAACTGTAGAACATAAAAAAATCCAGCTTTTTACTTTTGACATATTACGAGGAATGTTCGAAAAGAATTGCTTATTGTCCGCTGCCCCGATATCCACGCACGGTACGATCAAAACCAATACATACTTCTATAGGACCATTCAATATCTACACACCGGTGTATAAATGTAAATGTTAGACTAAGTGTAAGACATAAAATTTGACATTTGAATACACGCAGTCATTGATCACTGCTGTAAAAATGGTTGCTAGAAGCGTCGACTAAAAAGATGAAATATGGTCTTACATCAAAGCGTGCTCAAAACTTGGTTGTTCTTTGAAGAAGCTGATGACTGAAATTTCTACTGCTGTTGAACCTTCTTGGTGTCTTATGAAACATTTCGGCGGTGAAAAAAGTAATTTGAATCTGGTGTAGTGTCCATCAAAAATGCACCGAAATCAGGTAGGCCAAAATCTGCATCTCGTAAAGAAATCATTTTCAAAATAAAAGAAATAATTGAAGGAGATGTCGAATTGACAGTTCGTGATATTGACCGAAAGGTAGGCATATCACTTTCAACGGATCACCTTATTTTGAAGAAGCATTTGAAAGTCAGAAAGATTTATGATAGATGGGTGCAACATCTGTTGACTGACAAAAGTGGCAACGGGTTAAAGTGGCCAAAAAGCTGCTTCAAATGGTTCCAAACTATGACAAAAAAAAAACAGTTTGCCAATGTCGTCACAGGTGATGAAATCTAGGTCCATTATTTTGAGCCCGTCAGAAAGGTTAGCAACCAGATCTGGGCCACTAAACACAGCAAACGCCCATTAATTTGCCAAACGTTCTTTGAGTACAAAGAAGTTTTGTATGCAATCTTCTTCTCTGATGAAGGAGTCGCAATACAAGTGCCAGTGAAAAAGGGCAAAAGCACCGGAAAGTACCACAAAGACGTAGCACTGAAGAAACTGAAAACGTATTATCAGAAACGACGCCCTGCCACTGGTTTTAAACGTGTCCGTCTTCTACATGACAATGCAACCGCTCATACCTCCGCATTAGTTACGGCGTTTTTGAAGAAAGAAAAAGTAACTGTTTTGCCTCACACCCCGTATTCCCCAGACCTTGCCCAATGTGGTTTCTTTTTGTTTCCTAAATTGAAATCATTCCTTGCTGGGCGGAAGTACCAGTCCCGACAGGCACTTGGATCTGCCATTTATCAGTAGCTTATCGTTCTGTGCCCAAATCAGCGTACCCGTGGATACATCGGCTGAAACTTTGAATTTCTAGCCATGGGGAGTACTTCGAGGGCATGAAATGAGCATTTTTGGGCTAATTTGAAATTTGAAGTCTCCAAATATAATTAAGCAATTCTTTTTGAACATCCCTCGTCATCCTCAAATGATCTAATTTTTTTCACGTTGTTGCTTATACGAGCATGTTTTGCAAGGGTTTAGAATTTGTGCTTACGCGTGAAAATAGGGAGTGCATGAACACCACTTATTGGGATCCAATTCCATATGGTATTTGCCAATCTTTTTCGACTTGTAGGTTTCAACACTATTAAAGCGATCGATGTACTCCGTACACAGGCACATTCCTGGTCAGTTTCAACGCCATTCGACAAGAATACAATAAATGTTCTTAAAAAGGGGTAAAAAAGAATGTATTCCATTACGATAACACACCCGTGCGACATAGTGCATATTTTCTCATCTCCAAAATGGCTACTTTTCTGATGAAAATCAATGATAATTTGCTTATTTATAATGCAGGTTCTCATTGAGGCGGTTCAAAAGAGTACCCATAACCTATGTCTTGGAACAGAAATAAGTAAAATAATGTATAATGTAAACACCAGTTATCTCTAAAGTGGGATTTAGGGGGTGTTCATTTCACGGACTTGTTCATGTGATGCGGCATTCTTTGCCCTTATTAATGCGTACAGGTGGTACGTATAATTCTAAGAATATTGGTTTGCATTTTAGGGGTTGTATGGCCCAGTCAAAACCAGTCCTGTCATATTAAGCCGGTCAGTTTACCTATCCACACTTTTCCTGGGTCAAGCACTTAATTTACATTTATAAGCGCTTATAACCTGAACAGTACACCGTCTTCTTGAATCAGCGGATTAAATTTCAGTCTTATCATGATTTTAAAACTGCAACGCTACGATTGTTTATTTTTATTTATTATCCCCACGCTTTAAAAAAGCGTTCGGGGATATTGTGAACTCCTCCGTCCGTCTGTCCGTCTGACCGTCTGTCCGTCCGTCACGCTATCTCCTCCTTAACCACTGGTCAGAAAGTAACCAAATTCGGTACACAGCTTCCTTACATGATGAGGGCGTGCAACGTCACATTTATTTTTTGCCCCGCCCCCAGGGGCCTTGGGGAGGGGTCAAAAGGTCAAATATCAATTAAATTCAATTTCAAAGTCAATTTTATAGAATTTGAAACCAAACTTTGCATAAGTAATGATTAATGATATATGTAACACATATTGAACGGGATTTTGGCTGCGGCCCCCGGGTCATGCCCAAGGGGTCGGACTGGGGGGGGGTCAGGGGGTCAAAATTCAAATTTTACCGAATATAGTCATATGGAATATCAAATTGAAGGGGGTGATTAGTAGAATACAATACAAGTAAAATTTTGACCCTGGGGTCAGATTGGGACCCTGGGGGAGGGGTCAAAGGGCCAAAATTTAAGTTTTTTGGAACATAGTCATGTGGCATATCAAATTGAAGGGCATGATTAGTAGAATATAATACAGGTAATAGTTTGACCCTGGGGTCAAATAAGGGCCAAGAGTGAGGGGTTTTCAGCACTTGGCCCCTCTGTAGAAAGCGTGGGGATTTGCGATGGCGCGCCATCGACAGTATTCTAGTTTATTTTTTTATTATTATTTTTGGTGAGACCTAATACGCCATTAGAAAACACGCAAAATATTTCAAATTAAATCAAATTTTATATGCTAAATGTTGCCACCCTCGTAAAATAAAGTCTTTACTTACTTACTTACTTACTTACTTACTTACTTGCTTACTAAGCCTTGTAAACTAGGGGTCGCAGGATCGATCCCGGGCTTCTCCAGACTTTCGGATGAGTCTTTAAACCGAGGTCCCGTCTCCGTATGACCTTAGCTGTTGGTGGGACGTAAAACTAAAACTCACTCACTCACTTGCTTACTAACTAAACATTGGGTTGTTTTTGGCGAGTGAATGAGTTAAAATTTCATTGACAGCGAGTTTTTCAGGGCTGATTTTCTTAACCAAATGGCGACTTAAAATACCACCGTCTTATTTGATAGAGATGCAGAAAAAGGAGTAATGGGCACCTGTTCATCTGGGCTTGGCGAAATACATCGGACTGAATGTTGCTTCCTCGCAGAGCTGAAATCAACAGCATATGCGTACTAGGGTCTAATAAGTTCTAAGAAACGGTAACCACTTGGAAGCATGGACGATAACTCACAATCGAAAACTGTCGAGTGGCTGAGTTTTTGTTTTGAGCCAGACTTGCTAGTTTCGGCCAACTAGACCTTATCAGTGACCCTCAAATATTTTCAAAATACCGCAGTGGAATCAATGACCCCAAAGGGCTAGAAAATATAACCAACACTATGATGAAGGACCTGCCTAGGCAAAGTGATACGAGTACATGTATATAAACCCCATTGGTTTCATTGGGCGGCAGTGCTCTAGATGTCATTTCATCTCAATGCCTGGTTAAATTCCCACAAAATTTTAAAGAATATCTCCAAAATTACCTATATAGCGTTGACGAACCGTTAAATCTAAAATCAAATTAACAAAAACAAGTGGAGTACTATGAAATTCGCCATGGGTGACTTAACCTTCACATGTCTATCGCCCCAAAAATTGAAACATTTTCAATATAACAAATAACACACAGCACAGAGTGTGCTTTGTTTTGCAGCTGGTCACAAGTGATTGTTCATGTTTCAAAATGTCGCGGTTTAGACAATGCTAGAAAACGAATTGTCATTCTTGAAAAACCAACCTTTAAAGTATAGTATGAACTGGCTGTAACTGCCAACCTCGGGAATGTATCAAATTCGGTTAATTTGATATGAAAAGGAAGTTTCTTCTTGTGACTCAGCAAACAAAATCTAACCTAAACCAAGGATCGTAGTTTGTTTGAATCTGTCTGTTGTACCTCATTAGCCCCAACATGACAAAACCTTTGCTAAAAATGTAGTGTTTGTCGGGACGTTCACAACAACCCTTGTAATTTTCACGGGGGCGCAACATTTCAACACAAGATGAACCGCCAACTCAGTTGCTACATCTTGAAGAAGCACCCGCTCCTTTAGCAAGGCCATTTAAGTGATATATGTAACAATAATTAGCGGGGTCATCGAAAAGTGAACCTACCTTCACCCACTCCGCCATCGGGTTTGTTTGAACTGAACGATTATTGGACTATATCACGCCTCTAGAGCCGTGCTGTAGGGACCGACTCTTTGGGTATTACTGTTACATAGGTTTTTTTTACGAGATCAAGCAACGGTCTGTTTAGCTGATTTCGAAGCTTGAATTCTTGGACGATCTTGAAACGCTACATTCGGTCCCAGCGGTATGGTGAAACTTTTCACAGGGTAGCAACTCGAGAAAAGAATGTCAGATTTGAAAACAAAAATTACTCAGGTCACTAACTCATCATTTCCCATCAGACTACAGTCGAACTTCAATGGCTCGAACACCTTTGGGACCTCGAAAATCTGTTCGAGACAGGGGTAGTTCGAGCCACTGAGGTTACAGACAGGAGGCATAACGAGATACTTTTAGACATCTTTTCGGTGTTTTATATTGAAAATGTATGCTGTGTGTTATCATTAGAATCGCCTCATCGAGGCGGTTCTAATGAGTACACACTGCATACATTGCAAGGTAAAAAGACTAAAATCTCCTTTAATTATCCCCCACTATTTCTTATGTATAGGATTTCGCTAGGGGTTCAAGAATGGGTTCGACACATCCATGGTGAACGAGCCATCGGTGTTCGAGCCATCGAAGTTCCACTGTATATGGCTTCAAAGCAATCGTCGAAACAGTTGTGGAGACATCTTGCTTACAAAGTTAAAATGCTGCAAAGTTGTATGCGCCATAACTTAAGTACAAAAAATATTCCATCACGAGAACGCGCCTATATAATTTTGACCCCATTCAACCCCACTTTTATATGGTAAAAGTGGGGTTTACAGGGGTATACATTATTTTTCTTATTTCTGCTCAAAAACATAGATTGTGGCTACTCGTTAGAACCGCCTCGCCGAGGCGGTTCTATCGAGTAGCAACAATCTATGTTTTGAGCAGAAACATGAAAAATATCCGGAAATTTATCTGAAAATTTTCAATTTTTGGTGGTAAAATTTTATCAATATATTTGAATAGGGCTATTTTCGTAACACAAAGTTCATGAGCTCATCTACTCATCATCCCGAATCAATCCACAAAGTTTCGAGACTCTAGCATTAATACATTATTTTGCTGACAAAGTTAAACTCCCAAAATGTACAATGGGTCTAACTCGTGAAGTATTCAGAATTTCTCCAAAAGCTAATCATCACTTCTAATCTATTCACCAAAAATATAAGTGAAGACAATGAACAAGATGACCACCAAAGCTAAAAACAGAAAAAATGGCAACGTTACTGTAGCCTTTGGCTAATTTGATTCAAAAGTCAAAGGAATGTTGCTTTGATGACCCTCTACAAAAACAGCTAAATATGTTCTATTAAAGGGTTATCCTTTGGAAGCAAGGAATACACCACAGAAGTGAAAAATATGGAGTGTACATGTTTTCTGGGCCGAACTAGCTAGTTTCGGCCAATTAGGCCTCATCAGTGACCCTCAGATATTTTTTAAAATTCCACAGTGGAATCAATGATCCCAAAGGACAAGAAAATATAATCTACACTATGATGTAGGGCAGGGAGACGTTTTACCGCCGCCACACATTCCCACACACCAGCTGTAGTGAAGTTAAATATGTTCTATAAAAGGGTTATCCTTTGGAAGCAAGGAATACACCACAGAAGTGAAAAATATGGTGTGTACATGTTTTCTGGGCCAGACTAGCTAGTTTCGGCCAATTAGGCCTCATCAGTGACTGGGCTAAAGCCGCTGAGCCTCCATGAGCAAAATGGCCGCCTCAGCTTAAGAAAATACCAACCCCTAAACCGTTGAGCCATTTTGATTCAAACTTCATCGTAATGTTGCCTAGGTGGCTCCCTACCAAAATAGCTAAAGTCGTTCTGCTCGGATCAACCAGATGGCTGCCAAACCTAAAATAATAATAAAAAACAACATAAATTTGCCTCCTAAATCCTTGGGCGAATTTGATTGAAACTTTACAGCAATGTTGCCCAGGTGAATTCCTTCCCAAATAGCTAAAATGGTTCCGCTCTGTCGGGCTTGAAGAAATAGATTGGCTGTATGATGCTTCCACGCAGAGCTGAAACCGTCACACACGAGCACTGGTAAACCGCTTAGAGGATCTAAGCCTGCCCAGGCAAAGTGGTCCATCCATGCTTATAAGCCCTATTGGTTTCATTGGGCAACAGGACTTGAGCTGTCATTTCCTCTCAATGCCGGGTAAAAGTCACACAAAATAGGAAGCAACGTCTCCAAAAAGGCCTATACAGTGTTTACGGGGACGTTAAACCTCAAATCAATCATTCTGATTAACAAGATGGTCGCCAGAGCTAAAATAGAAAAATAAATCTTTAAAGAACAACTCATCCTGTACCCTTTTGGCAGATTTCATGAAAACTTCATAGGAAAATGCTCCGAGAGCTAAACTAGAACAATGTAAATTTACTTCAAATGTGAACTTTTCTTAAACTTTGAGTCAAGCTTCACAGGATATGTGGCTCCCTACCAAAATAGCTAAAATTGTTTCGATTTGATGAACAATATGACCACCAGAGCTAACAAGAGGTCATAAGGGCCCTTTAATCGCTCACCTTGGTCATTTGATGAACAATATGACCGCCAGAGCTAACAAGAGGTCATAAGGGCCCTTTAATCGCTCACCTTGGTCATTTAAAGCAATTTGACCTGACGACTTAGTCTTTGTCCCGACAAATGACGCAAAACTGTGACCTCTAGAGGAAGAAAATAAGGATTAAAAGAAATATGGCCTAGTTATATGACACTAACCATAATAAGTTGAATAACATATCTAGTCAGACATTTAGAAGTGTTATGAACTTCAATAATAATGCAAAGCTGTAGACTGTAGAGACAGAAATCTGACATTATGACCTTGTTTTGAGCCCATATAACCAGTATTTGAATCTGACAAGGGTATCATTAAGACAAGGTTTTAACAAAATTTGACCTTGGTTTTGATCCGACATGACCTACCATCTAACTTAACTGATGTATTATGGGGTCACATATTTTTGCAAAGGTTACGAAGACTGAAGGAATACTCGTATTGTAGTATCTATGGTTCACACAAGATTTAAACAAAATCTGACCTAGTTTTTGATCTGAAATGACCCATATTTAAACTTGACTGAGAAATCATCATGCCGAGTTTCTAGAAGATTGAAGCAAAACTGTGACCTCTAGGGTCCGCACAAGGTTTTAACTAAATCTGACCTGGTGACCAATGTTTGATCTGACTTGACCCATATTCGAACTTGATTGTTATATCATAAAGTCAAACATTCGGAGGTTTCATGAGGATTGAAGCAAATCTGTGGTCTCTAAGGTGAACACAAGGTTTTAACGAACTTTGACCCGGTGACCTAGTTTTTTTTATCCCACATGACCCATGTTCGAACTTGACCAAGACATCAACAAGTAAAACATTTAGGTGAATATTCATGAACATTGAAGCAAAACTGTTATCTCTGGGTTGTTCACATTTTGTTTTACGAAATTTGACCTAATGACCTAATTTTGTAATCCGACATGACCCATATACAAACTTGAACCAGATATCATCAAGTCAAATGTTGCCTCTAAAGTGCACAAAAGGTTTTGACGGAATTTGACCTAGTGACCTAGTTTGTGATCTGACATGACCCATATTCGAACTTTACCACTTTTATCATGAAGTCAAACATTCAGGTGAAGTTTCATAAAGATTGAAGCAAGGGTATGGCCTCTAGGGTGCACACAAGGTTTTAACAAAAGCTGACCTAGTGACTTAGTTTTTGATCCGACATGATCCATATTCAAATTTGATCCAAATATCATCAAGTCAAACATTCCAGTGAAGTTTCATAGAGATCTAAGCAAAACGGCGGTCTCTAGGGTGCACACAAGGTTTTTACTAAATTTGACCTTGTGACCTAGTTTTTGATCAGACATGACCATATATTCAAACTTGACCGAGATATCATCAAGCCAAACATTCAGTTGAAGTTTCATAAGGTTAAAGCAAAACTGTGGCATCCAGGTTGCACACGAGGTTTTCACAAAATCTTACCTATTAACCTAGTTTTTGATCCGACATGACCCTATATTTAAACTGAGATATAATGTCAAGCATTCAGGTGTCGTGTCATGAAGATTGAATAAAAACTGTGGTCTCTAGTGTGCACACAAAGTTTCAACGAAATTGGACCTAGTGACCCAGTTTTTGATCCGACATTACCCATATTCGAACTTGACCGAAATATCATCGTGAAAAACATTCTGGTTAAGTTGCATTAAGGTTGGATGTAAACCTGGCCTATAGAGTTGCACAAGTTATATGTTGACAACGCACGACGGACGTACGACGGACAAAGGGTGATCACAATAGCTCACCTTGAGCACGAAGCATTCAGCTTCGTGCTCAGGTGAGCTAAAATAGAAAAATCTTTAAACTTCAAATCGTCTGAAACCTTCGCGCCTATTTCATTGAAACTTCACAAGAATGTTGCCTAAGCAATTCCCTACCAAAATAGCTACTATCGTTATGCTCTGATTAGGGAAGGCCACAAAATTACACTAACTGAAATAACTGAGAATGTACTACAGGTTACTAGCGATTATAGTGTGCAGTTATCCGACCCCCTTAAATAGGCTCGTAGAATGGCGGCTTGCTGTGTAAATAAACATATATGCCTGTTTCACACCCTGTAAAATGCACAAGATAATATGATTCAGAATTCATATAAATAAAATGTATCATTGCAGTGTTGTGCTCTAAATGAATCGTTTGCGGCGGACGTCGGCACAAGTACATATTGTTTCATGTGTTATTATAAAACGCGGGCTTCTGCTCGGACTGCCTTTGCGTAGTGATGATTCTTGAAAATATTTTAACAATGTTCTGTCAAGAATAACTTAATGGCACTATATAAATGTTCTATATTTCACAGAAATCTCAGTAATTGACATTAACAGTGTAGAGCCCGTATTTTTCGCAGGAGGTGGTGTCTGAGATAGACCAATACTTAATCAAAGGACCCTTTTCTGGGATTACAGGGTTATATGACAAAATGATCGCAAACGCCATATAAGATTTCGATATGTTATTTTATATACCCTACCCGCATTCTATGAAAATACTCCTTGGTCATAACTTCGAATAAGGCCCTGAAGAAGAAGACGTGTATGCAGGTATGTACAACATTGTTTACATAAAAATTACAGAATATAGATGTTATTAGCCGCGCTCCCAGACGCACACACATGCGCTTACGCACGCACGCACAGTATACCATATCATTTTTTTTACAATTCAAAGAAGATTTGTTTGTTTGTTTGATTTGAGGTGTAAAGGTCATTTTGGAGACGTTGCTTCCAATTTTGTGGGACTTTTACCCGGCATTGAGATGAAATGACATCTCAAGCCCTGTCGCCCAGTGAAACCAATAGGGTTTATTAGCAATGACGGTCCGCCTCGCACCGCGGTTCCTGGACAGGCTTAGATCCTCTAAGCGGTTTACCGGTACTAGTGTGCGGGCCGGATTGAGCAATTCAAAGAAGAGAAAACAAAAATTAATGAAAAAATACTTGAATGCCTTAACATGTAAATTTCAATGTAACCTTTTTCAGACATACACGGTTGTTATTACATTAATAAGGTGACAGTGGGACAAGTTATATAGCAATTTATTAATTGACTTTTCTGTATTACACCAGGTCAACCAATATAAATCAAGGTCAAAAATCATAAATCATGTTTTTTAGTTGCGTCAATTAATAAAATTGTCATTAATCAGGAAATTTTGTATGGGCCAAGTTACAGGTCCTCGATCAGCTGTATTGGCCTCGGCCTACGGCCTCGGGCCAATACAGCTGACCTCGGACCTCTAACTGGGCCAATACGAAATTACTTGATTAATAGCATTATAATATTTGTTACATGTAGGGTTACGGCGTCCCGTAAACCCACATGCCTTCAGGACTACCGACGGCGATCTCCCACAGGTGAACGACCAAATGTGGATCAAGTCACTAGGGAGAGCTTCTTTGTAGCACATTAATTATTAATTGATGACTATATACAACTAATCACAACAATACGAACAATAAACGTCAAGAATACTAACATAATACTTCTTCTAAATTATTTCACGGCGCCGACTCGAAGACAAAGCTAAGTTTTATGCTCGCGTCAGCGACGTGAAAGCTAAACAGGAAATATCCACTTCAGGTTGACATAGTCAAAGTATGATCATACACACAGCCTACCACAACAACTATGATTTATATGTGACTGACGAGGTATCAGTCGTAAAATTTACCCTAATGCCCTAATGCCAGCTCAGTTCGCCCCATGCTCTGGTCGACTATTTCGTCACCTCCACACATTTCCATCACTGAACTGTGGTCACTGATGCTCCACTGAGGTATGCCCGCCTCTGCTAGGCACCTCGACCTAAAATATCGGATGTGGCCTAATCACGAGTAGCAGGGATCAGTAGCCGTCAAACATGTCACTCCATCATCTTACACCTCAAATTCCTAGATACAATAATGTACATCTACAATACGGTTTACATAATACAATTCACCACAATATAACCGCTGTCCCGAAGAACCCTGAACAAGTCGAGACTGAATGTTCCATTTATGCGCTTGTGCTAACATAACAGGAAGGCTGGTACGCACATGGGATAATAACCGCGCTGTTGAACTCATCTTGGCTGATCAATATATTTCTACAAACTGTGTTAGAAATAATAACACACAAAATTTAGGCTGCCTCGCTTAGCACGAGCAGCAACCATTCCATGCACACAATAACTGAGCAAATCGCATTAAACTTGTGCTCGTCACATAAGGGAACTGATCAAGTTTGTTCATTCTGGTCATTCGCCATTTACAGTACACAGTTCGGTTTCAGATCCTTCTACGCGACAAAGCTCATAAATAACTGTTCATATGAGGACTGTTCAAATATGAATGCAAGAAGAACGTTTTCTCATGCACTAATGCGAAAATCACCTGGAAATAAATATCACGGCGTAGAAAAACATTTTACCTATACATTGATACCAAACCTGTTAAAATCCGTTGACTTTAGCCATGTATATCGTTCGATAAACACTGTCTACTCTTGCATACTAATACAAAATATGGTTGGAAGAAGGTCAGAGTACGCCGTTGAAAAACGGTCCTATATTATGAATCGTTGTATTCTTGGTATACGGTGCAAAGACATTTTTGATGAAATATGTTCGGTTTATGGGCACAATGAAATGTCTTTTCCGACAGTTTTTCGTTGGTGTAAGAAATTTAGCTGTGGGCTAGTCTCAACAGAAAATGCACCACATGATGGTCGGCGTGTTAGAAATAATAACCCTCAAAATTTAGGCTGCCTCGCTTAGCACGAGCAGCAACCATTCCATGCACACAATAACTGAGCAAATCGCATTAAACTTGTGCTCGTCACATAAGGGAACTGATCAAGTTTGTTCATTCTGGTCATTCGCCATTTACAGTACACAGTTCGGTTTCAGATCCTTCTACGCGACAAAGCTCATAAATAACTGTTCATATGAGGACTGTTCAAATATGAATGCAAGAAGAACGTTTTCTCATGCACTAATGCGAAAATCACCTGGAAATAAATATCACGGCGTAGAAAAACATTTTACCTATACATTGATACCAAACCTGTTAAAATCCGTTGACTTTAGCCATGTATATCGTTCGATAAACACTGTCTACTCTTGCATACTAATACAAAATATGGTTGGAAGAAGGTCAGAGTACGCCGTTGAAATACGGTCCTATATTATGAATCGTTGTATTCTTGGTATACGGTGCAAAGACATGTTGATGAAATATGTTCGGTTTATGGGCACAATGAAATGTCTTTTCCGACAGTTTTTCGTTGGTGTAAGAAATTTAGCTGTGGGCTAGTCTCAACAGAAAATGCACCACATGATGGTCGGCCTAAAAGAGCAACATCTGCCAAAATGGTTGCTAGAGTGAAAGAAGTAGTTGCTACCGAAGCGCGATACACCACTAGGCAAATAGCTAGTATGGTTGGCATCTCATTGGGAGCAATGGTTGGCATCTCATTGGGAGCACCTCATACAATTCTAAAACGGAATTGAAAATGAGAAAGATCTGTGCTAGATGGATTCCCCATCTGTTGACAGATGAGCAGAAAAAGACACGCGTTCAGTGCGCCAAGAAACTGCTTAAAAAAGTTACAAATTACAATGCACGGTCTTTCGCTAATTTCGTCACAGGTGACGAGACATGGGTTCCGTTTTTTGAGCCAAAACGAAAGATTCAGAAAAAAATATGGGCAACAATGTATTGCAAAAGACCAGGCATTGCAAACCGGACCATGAGCGTCAAGAACGTATTGTATCCCATATTCTTTTCAAATCAGGGCCCTGCTATTCAGGTTGCTGTGCCTAAAGGCAAATCTGTAAATGCGAAGTTTTACAAGAATAAAGTTCTTCGAAAATTGAAGAAATATTTCAAAGAACGAAGACCCGCAACTGGTTTGGCCAATGTCAAATTGCTACATGACAATGCGTCATCGCACAATGCGTTCATTGTGCAAGACTATCTGAAGCAGGAAAAGGTTGTTTAACTCCCTCCCCCTTCCCCCCCCCCCCCCGTATTACCCTGACCTTGCCACTTGTGACTTGCTTTGTTCCCGCGGCGGAAAAAATACCTTTCTGGCAAACACCTCGGTTCAGCAATATTCCAGTGTCTTCATAGTATACCTCGAAAAGACCACCAAAATGCATTCGATGATTGGATCAGAAGACTGAAAGTTTGTATATCTGTTAAAGGGGAATACTTTGAGGGGACAAAATAAATTTTTCATCGAAATCTATCACGGAATCATTTTTATGTGCTTAGTTGCATTCATATTTGAACAGTCCTCGTACCTTAAGCTCAGACACACCTCTAACTGTTCAAAAATACATTAAGTTCGGCAACACATACAAATGGACAACTGAAAGATCTTAACCATAAACACCGCATCATCTATCAGTGAGCCGACCAACACTCTTTGCATAAAAGGGCTACTCTCGTATTTCGTAGCCGTAACGTTAGAACTGACGTTGCGAAGGCGATGTCATCATTTACTCAGCTTCGACCGTTACAACGCGTGAACACCAAATACCCGATCTAACCAATCTACATAAACCCCCGCCCATAGGGGCTTGAAGAAATATATGGGCTGCATGATGCTTCCACGCAGAGCTGAATCCGGCCCGCACACTAGTACTGGTAAACCGCTTAGAGGATCTAAGCCTGTCCAGGAACCGCGGTGCGAGGCGGACCGTCCATGCTTATAAACCCTATTGGTTTCATTGGGCGACAGGGCTTGAGATGTCATTTCATCTCAATGTCGGGTAAAAGTCCCACAAAATTGGAAGCAACGTCTCCAAAATGACCTTTACAGTGTTGACGGGGACGTTAAACCTCAAATCAAACAAACAAACAAAACCAATCTACATATCAAATTGTCCTTAATGCGGTGTGTGAAATAAAACCACATACTCTACGACAGATTTTAAAAGAAACAATTCCAGGCTGAAGTGACTGTCCATAATATTATTGAATCATGGACGCCACTCAATGTTTGCATTTCTAAGTTCATTACGTATTACGGACACCGAGGCGAACAAATTCTACGATAGTTCTAATCAGTTAAACGATGCTGCTCTTTTAACTAGAGGTTATACTCAGCATGCTCTTCGTCCTTTTATCGATTCGGAAATTAATCACAAACGCCATTACATCAAAATATCCTTCAGGTGGCACTACAGTAAAAAAATCCCCTTACTCACAATGTAAATTGGGGCATATTCAATGTTCTACCACAATTCAGCAAGTCTAATGCTTCCATTATGAGGCATATAATTTGACAGGCTGACCATTTACCTTCCAGAAGCAGCTAAAAAATATGGGTGCTGTGCGGCATATTTCGGCCTTTTTGGCAGCCAGTGTCAACAAACCCATACCGCAGCGAATAAATCCAGGCATTTCCAGTGGCCAGTCAGCACAATTTTCTGGTTCAATTTAAATCAGCTGCATTTTACAATAGCAAATACCTACTAATATTGCTTCTAATAAACAATAAAACTTCTCAGAAAAATAATGGCTTAGCACCAAATCCAATCAGAAGCAGCAGAATATTCAATTCTGTACTGAATTAAAAATCAAAAATGAGTTGAAAGCTCTCCCCAAAGCAAGTGCAGCTTTCATAAAGACCAATTATTTACTGTAGTGCAACCTATACCAAACCCTAATTTCTTTATGATCCACCAAAAGAATTGCCAAACACAAGTTTAGACCATATCTAATAATATAGTCATGCATAATTAATGTTCAGTGACAAAGAATCTTTAAACTTTGCGAAAAAGTTATCGCTTCCAGATTCTACGATGAAAGCCGGACAAAACATGTTTTGTGAAAAAGCGCAAAGTTTACCTCTTTCCAGAATGGAACCCAGAAACCGGCTTGCATCAGTGCTTCTTCTCAGATGTCTTTGGAATACTTTAATCCTAAAATGCACCAAATCATGTCATATTAGCGCCCATGCTAGAAATTTTGGCTGTTCTCACACCTATACCCCTAATTTCAGTAAAAATTGGCATTTTGAGGATATTTTGGGGACAAAACTTTGAGAAAATGATTATAAATGCCTTAATGCCATGAGAAATGGCTGAACATATCTATTCAAAGCTTGAAACATGAACCCAACCAATAAGAACTAACAATGGCTGAGACAACTCATTGCGATATTGCAGCGGGCTGTTCGGAGAGACAATTTTGAAATTTTGCATTGGCTTGGGATCCTTGCCTACTGCCAAGTAACCTCAGTGTTATATTCAATCTGGAGTATTTTATTTTTCTTGTGTTCCTGTTTATACTTTTACTGCAAGTCTGCTTTCCAAACAGACCAATGACAACTGATTAACATGGATTTGAAGTACCCCCCCCCCTCCAATTACACGAAACAGAAGCAAAAACAGATAAAATACACCCAGTTAGTCCTAAACTAGCACTAAACTTACAATTTGTACAGTTTCTGTGACAAAATACATGCCAGGAAGATCCAGTTTAAGATACAGAATTGGAGGGAACCTATTATTTGTGAAAATATTATGTAATGAATGAAAACATTAGAGAAGAGCTGATTTTTCTACTTTCGGTTTAGGTGGCACTACAGTAAAAAAAATCCCCTTACTCACAATGTAAATTGGGGCATATTCAATGTTCTACCACAATTCAGCAAGTCTAATGCTTCCATTATGAGGCATATAATTTGACAGGCTGACCATTTACCTTCCAGAAGCAGCTAAAAAATATGGGTGCTGTGCAGCATATTTGGGCCTTTTTGGCAGCCAGTGTCAAAAACCCATACCGCAGCGAATAAATCCAGGCATTTCCAGTGGCCAGTCAGCACAATTTTCTGGTTCAATTTAAATCAGCTGCATTTTACAATAGCAAATACCTACTAATATTTCTTCTAATAAACAATAAAACTTCTCAGAAAAATAATGGCTTAGCACCAAATCCAATCAGAAGCAGCAGAATATTCAATTCTGTACTGAAAGCTCTCCCCAAAGCAAGTGCAGCTTTCATAAAGACCAATTATTTACTGTAGTGCAACCTATACCAAACCCTAATTTCTTTATGATCCACCAAAAGAATTGCCAAACACAAGTTTAGACCATATCTAATAATATAGTCATGCATAATTAATGTTCAGTGACAAAGAATCTTTAAACTTTGCGAAAAAGTTATCGCTTCCAGATTCTACGATGAAAGCCGGACAAAACATGTTTTGTGAAAAAGCGCAAAGTTTACCTCTTTCCAGAATGGAACCCAGAAACCGGCTTGCATCAGTGCTTCTTCTCAGATGTCTTTGGAATACTTTAATCCTAAAATGCACCAAATCATGTCATATTAGCGCCCATGCTAGAAATTTTGGCTGTTCTCACACCTATACCCCCTAATTTCAGTAAAAATTGGCATTTTGAGGATATTTTGGGGACAAAACTTTGAGAAAATGATTATAAATGCCTTAATGCCATGAGAAATGGCTGAACATATCTATTCAAAGCTTGAAACATGAACCCAACCAATAAGAACTAACAATGGCTGAGACAACTCATTGCGATATTGCAGCGGGCTGTTCGGGGAGACAATTTTGAAATTTTGCATTGGCTTGGGATCCTTGCCTACTGCCAAGTAACCTCAGTGTTATATTCAATCTGGAGTATTTTATTTTTCTTGTGTTCCTGTTTATACTTTTACTGCAAGTCTGCTTTCCAAACAGACCAATGACAACTGATTTACATGGATTTGAAGTAACCCCCCCCCCTCCAATTACATGAAACAGAAGCAAAAACAGATAAAATACACACAGTTAGTCCTAAACTAGCACTAAACTTACAATTTGTACAGTTTCTGTGACAAAATACATGCCAGGAAGATCCAGTTTAAGATACAGAATTGGAGGGAACCTATTATTTGTGAAAATATTATGTAATGATTGAAAACATTAGAGAAGAGCTGATTTTTCTACTTTCGGTTTAGGTGGCACTACAGTAAAAAAAATCCCCTTACTCACAATGTAAATTGGGGCATATTCAATGTTCTACCACAATTCAGCAAGTCTAATGCTTCCATTATGAGGCATATAATTTGACAGGCTGACCATTTACCTTCCAGAAGCAGCTAAAAATTATGGGTGCTGTGCGGCATATTTCGGCCTTTTTGGCAGCCAGTGTCAACAAACCCATACCGCAGCGAATAAATCCAGGCATTTCCAGTGGCCACTCAGCACAATTTTCTGGTTCAATTTAAATCAGCTGCATTTTACAATAGCAAATACCTACTAATATTTCTTCTAATAAACAATAAAACTTCTCAGAAAAATAATGGCTTAGCACCAAATCCAATCAGAAGCAGCAGAATATTCAATTCTGTACTGAAAGCTCTCCCCAAAGCAAGTGCAGCTTTCATAAAGACCAATTATTTACTGTAGTGCAACCTATACCAAACCCTAATTTCTTTATGATCCACCAAAAGAATTGCCAAACACAAGTTTAGACCATATCTAATAATATAGTCATGCATAATTAATGTTCAGTGACAAAGAATCTTTAAACTTTGCGAAAAAGTTATCGCTTCCAGATTCTACGATGAAAGCCGGACAAAACATGTTTTGTGAAAAAGCGCAAAGTTTACCTCTTTCCAGAATGGAACCCAGAAACCGGCTTGCATCAGTGCTTCTTCTCAGATGTCTTTGGAATACTTTAATCCTAAAATGCACCAAAGCATGTCATATTAGCGCCCATGCTAGAAATTTTGGCTGTTCTCACACCTATACCCCCTAATTTCAGTAAAAATTGGCATTTTGAGGATATTTTGGGGACAAAACTTTGAGAAAATGATTATAAATGCCTTAATGCCATGAGAAATGGCTGAACATATCTATTCAAAGCTTGAAACATGAACCCAACCAATAAGAACTTACAATGGCTGAGACAACTCATTGCGATATTGCAGCGGGCTGTTCGGAGAGACAATTTTGAAATTTTGCATTGGCTTGGGATCCTTGCCTACTGCCAAGTAACCTCAGTGTTATATTCAATCTGGAGTATTTTATTTTTCTTGTGTTCCTGTTTATACTTTTACTGCAAAGTAGAAGTAAAACAAAGATCATGAATTGATACAATTAACTTACTCCATCCATAAAAGACACCAAAGGGAAAGAAATACAAACACCGAGCGACCAGACCATAATGGAAACCTAAACAAAGGAAGGCCATATGGACAGTTACTTTCCCACAAAATGGCCATATGGCCATCCAAAATCAAAAGACACAAGCGACACACACAGCAAGCAACAAACAACAACATAAATAAATCGCCACGGAAGAGCCGCCTTGGAACGGTCAGTGGAAGATTTCCACTGGGGGGCTTAAATCGATTCTACGTGGCCACAATCCTCGCCCTTACTTCCGTCGCGATTTAGACAAATAATTTGTTCAGTCCGCATGAAGGCCTCCTAACTCATCAGTGCAACATCTCCGTGAACACAGAAATCAAAGAACCACAGAGGTGAGACAACGGTGAGGACTCGACAGCAAGAAACCACTGAAATGCTGGAGCAAAAGAAAACCAACAGTTAGACTCCGATGAGCCCGACCAGAGACAGAGCATCAGGCACCAACCAACATTATCTCTTTAATTTTCAATAAGCCTTTACGTTGGAGCCGTCATAGAATTTGAGGCCTGACCCACCGGCGTGCAATTAAAGAGGGAAGCAAAGTTGCCAACCGTGATTGGGTTAACTACCATGCATGCAGTCTGTCGTATAATATCCATGTTGTACCCAATCTTTTTATATCGAAGAATGATTTTACGAAATTGGGTGCTGAAGTCATTGCGGTTATATATTTTTCTGAATTTATATACTAAGTCACCATAAAATTCGGGTACCGATAGACCTTGTTGCAGAAGAGATTTAAGTCCAATATTGAATTTTGAAATTAAATCAGAATGGCGTCTATAAAATTTTGAAAAGGCTTTGCGTAGTTTATGGTACCGATAACCCTGATTAAGGAGTTTAGCCGTTAATAATTTATTACGAGTGTTGAAGTCAGTTACATGACTGCACACTCTAGCAAATCGAATTAATTGCGAAATATAAACGCCATAGGATGGCGCACGAGGAACATCACCATCCAAAAAAGGAAAATTTACAATCTCAAAATCAAAGTCATCGCGTTTATCATAAATTTTGCACGAAACAAATCCATCTACAATAGATAGATGTAAATCCAAAAACGGGGCCTCGGTATCAGAAGAATTTGCTTTATTTAACTGAAGTTCTAGGGGGTAAATCTGACTGATCAAACCATCAAAATAGGTATTATCAATATTTAATAAATCATCTAAATATCTAGAAGTAGAGCTAAAAGCTTCAATAATTTCAGATTGGTTATCAATGGAAAGCGACAAAATGAAGTCTCTTTCATAACAATACAAGAACAGATCAGCCACAAGAGGTGCGCAATTAGTACCCATCGGAATACCCACAATTTGTCTAAATAACTTAGTACCGAATCTAATATAAATATTGTCAAGTAGAAAGGTGAGGGCATCACACACTTTCTGACATGACCAAAGTGTATAATTCTTATGCTCTTAGAAGTGAAAAATGCATTTCTGACATTACATGTAAGATAGAGAGAATCTTCTCTGTGAAAAGCCCATTCAATTAAATCACTAAGCTTTTCTTTTATAAGATTATGAGGAAGTGCAGTGTAAAGAGTGGAAAAATCGTAGGTAGACAGACTAGAAGCACGAAACTGCTTTCCACGAAACTGCGAGTCTGCTTTCCAAACAGACCAATGACAACTGATTTACATGGATTTGAAGTACCCCCCCCCCTCCAATTACATGAAACAGAAGCAAAAACAGATAAAATACACCCAGTTAGTCCTAAACTAGCACTAAACTTACAATTTGTACAGTTTCTGTGACAAAATACATGCCAGGAAGATCCAGTTTAAGATACAGACTTGGAGGGAACCTATTATTTGTGAAAATATTATGTAATGAATGAAAACTTTAGAGAAGAGCTGATTTTTCTACTTTCGGTTTAGGTGGCACTACAGTAAAAAAAAATCCCCTTACTCACAATGTAAATTGGGGCATATTCAATGTTCTACCACAATTCAGCAAATCTAATGCTTCCATTATG
Source organism: Lucinisca nassula (assembly GCA_963580285.1). Classification (NCBI taxonomy): domain Eukaryota; kingdom Metazoa; phylum Mollusca; class Bivalvia; order Lucinida; family Lucinidae; genus Lucinisca; species Lucinisca nassula. Next base: position 62,344,503 of record OY757026.1, on the reverse strand, counting down.
AGGCATATAATTTGACAGGCTGACCATTTACCTTCCAGAAGCAGCTAAAAAATATGGGTGCTGTGCGGCATATTTCGGCCTTTTTGGCAGCCAGTGTCAACAAACCCATACCGCAGCGAATAAATCCAGGCATTTCCAGTGGCCAGTCAGCACAATTTTCTGGTTCAATTTAAATCAGCTGCATTTTACAATAGCAAATACCTACTAATATTTCTTCTAATAAACAATAAAACTTCTCAGAAAAATAATGGCCTAGCACCAAATCCAATCAGAAGCAGCAGAATATTCAATTCTGTACTGAAAGCTCTCCCTAAAGCAAGTGCAGCTTTCATAAAGACCAATTATTTACTGTAGTGCAATCTTCAATAGTAGTAGTAGTTCCTGCTTGTTTTCCAAAATACTGAAACATCCATAATTTGCTATAAATACAATAAACCTGTTATATCTTTTTTTTTTTAATTTCAATAAACTTGTTTCTGATCTTGATATTGACACTAACACTCCTGATACCTGTGATCGTAAACCTTCAGTGTATTGCTATTCTGCTGCAGGTCATATTATTACTGGCAATTAAAAAATATTCCTGATTCTAGGATACGAAATATAATTTCTAAAGGACCGAAATATCGATTTCCTTCTAAAATTGATTTCAATAAGTGTAGAGATGAAATCGCTGCTGCCTTGAATGAATTTGGTAATCGATGGTGTAAACGAGAGTATGTTGAGCATAAAGGTCTCAAAGAATGGAGACTAGTCTTCTGAAACTAGTGAACACGCGCATTTTTTTCTACTCTCAAAATACGAACTTGTTACCTCCTAAACCTAAGACGTCTTTAAGTCACCTTAAACTAGGTATTCACGAATTTCATAAGAAGTTTGTTTTGGCTTCAGCAGAAAAAGCTGCTAACAATGTGGTAGTTATTTGACGGCTGCACTATGTTAACACTCTTCAGCAAGAACTGGGTGCTACTAAGGCCTATGCACTGCAGCCTTTGGCTGTAGAGGGGGCTTTAGTTGATGACCAAATTTGTCATTCAGCCAACAAGTTTGCTGTATGTGTTCCAGAAGGCCAAGACAAGCTTCCTACGTTATACTGGTAAACTTCATAAACGACCATACAAAGCACGATTTATTGCAAATTAAAACTCTGCAAATTATTAATTTCATGTTTTAATGTCATAAAAAACATGTGATTAAATATTGCGACAAAGTCTTTGAAAGCTCAGGCAGAAATCTGGTTTGGTTTATAAATAATTCTAATGAAGTTTTAAATAAATTGAAATCCGGACGTTTTCGTGCTTCAAATAAAAATCAAAAATGAGTTCCTTTAAGAGCAATGAAAACATTCATAAGAAAGAAGATGGGTCATACTACGTAGTTTCGGCTAATAAAGCCTCATCAGTGACCCTGTAATGATCCGGCAACGAAAGCCAGAGGAAACATACTGCAATTTTGCGAATTTCGAATAGGCAGTCGATTCAAAGACTGACATAAATCAAAACGTGGTCCAAATAATTAAAAACCTGTCTAGAATCTGAGTCTAAACCAATAATTTATTTCTGATTTCTCAGAATATTAACGCTGATCTCAAAGGACCAAAAGTAAAATATAAACTGCACTATGGTTGATGTACGGGGAGACGTTTTACGGCCGCCACACGGCACAACACCAGCTGTCTAATTATGATTTTCCACCCACTACACTACACTTCCTCGTAATCGTATAAAAGAAACACTAAATGATTTAATTGAATGGACATTTAGTAGGAAAGGCCCGCTCAAATATAGGTACAAATTGCGCACCACTTGTGGCTGTTTTGTTATGAAAGAGACTTCATGATGTCCCTTTGCGTTGAAAACCAATCTGAAATCATTTAAGCCTTTTGCTCGACTTCTTGATATTTGGATGATTTATTAAATGTTGACAATACCTATTTCGATTGTTTGATCAGTCAAATTTACCCCAAGAACTTCAGTTAAATAAAGCAAATTCTTCTTATACCGAGGCCCCGTTTTTGGATTTACATCTATCTATTGTAGATGGGTTTGTTTACTGCAAAATTTATGACAAACGCAATGATTTTGATTTTGAGATTGTAAATTTTCCTTCCTTGGATGATGATTTTCCTCGTGCGGCATCCTACAGCGTTTATATTTCGCAATTAATCCGATTTACCAGAGTGTCTAGTCATGTAACTGACTTCAACACTCGTAATAAATTGTTAGCTGGTAAACTTCTTAATCAGCGTTATCGGTATCTTAAACTGCGCATAAATTACGCAGTCTTTTCAAAATTTTATAGACGTCATTCCGATCTAATTTCAAAATTGAGTGTTGGACTTAAATCTCTTCTGAAACAAGGTGTATCGGAACTCGAATTTTATGGTGACTTAGTATATAAATTCAGAAAAATATATAAATGCAAAGGCTTCAGCACCCGATTTCGTAAAACAATTCTTTGATATAAAAAGATAGGGTACAACATAAATGTTATACGACAGACTGCATTCATGGTAGTTAACCCAGTCACGGTTGACAACTTTGCTTGCACATTTCAGTACTGGTCATGAACAGACTCAATAAAACCAAGTCTGCTATTTTCGTTTATTTGGTGTATTCCTTGCTTACAAAGGATCTAACTTCAGAACTTATTTGCTTCCCTCTTTAATTGCACGCTGGTGGGTCAGGCCTCAGATTCTATGACGGTTCTAGCGTAAAGGCTTACTGAGAATTAGCGTGTGTCTAATTCTAAGCAATGTTGGTTGGTGTCTGATGCTCTGTCTCCGGTCGGATCCATCGGGGTCTAATTGTTGGTGTTTCTTTTGCTCCAGCATTTCAGTGGTTTCTTGCCGTCGAGTCCTCATCGTTGTTTCATCTCTGTGGTTGTTTGATTTTCGTGTTCACGGAGATGTTGCACTGATGAGTTAAGAGGTGGACTGAACAAATAAAATTATTTGTCTAAATCGCGACGGAAATAAGGGCGAGGATTGTGGTCACGTAAAATCGGTTTAAGCCCTTCGAGTCGAATTCGTTTCACTGTCTTTGAGTGTGTGTGTGTATCGCTTGTATTATTTTGCATTGGATAGCCAATTGGCCAGTGTATGGGAAAGTTACTCTGCTTTTGGCTTTCCGCCAGTGATGCTTCCATTAGGGTTTAGTAGTTTCATGTTTGTGTTTGTGTCTCTGATGGGAGGTGTCTGTTAATTGTATCGCTTCCTGACCATCGCCTTCACTTCTCTTTTCTATACATGATTGAAAGAACTCTTGATATTTAATATATTCATACACTGTTCAAAACAATTAAAGGAGCAAACACATATTTCTTTATGGTATAAAGATGTTAGATGATGATGATGAAACAACGGTTCAAAAAGATGAATAACTTTATCGACAACTTGTAAATGGCAAAGATTGGCAACAAGGCCTGTAACCTGTTAAGGAACAGTTTGCATAAATGTTTGTGAAATCACCATCTTGACGTCAGCTTATTTCAAATATCATAGACATGCGCGAGCAGCACTTCCCACCGAGGCATGCTACAAACCAAATTTTGAACAGATGTAAACCTAGTGTCATTTCTAAGGATGTTTGTGAGTTCTTAAATACTCATCGGTTGATCGCCCTGCGAGATACGTCTGTAAAGAATGTCCCACACATGTTCTATTGGGTTTAAGTCGAGAAAAATTGCCGGTCAGTCCATTACTTTAAATAGTCTCACGATTAAGGTAATCCATGGACACACTAGAAGTATAGGGGCGCATGATCCTGCATCAGAAAGAAATTGTCACCGATTGCCTCAGCGAAAGGCCTCACAATATGATCTAGAATTTCACCTCGGTACCATAATGCAGTCAATTTACCTCCGTTTATCACGTACAAAGTAGAAGTAAAACAAAGATCAGGAATCGACACAATTAACTTACTCGACCTAATCAAAGTAGAAGTAAAACAAAGATCAGGAATTGATACAATTAACTTACTCCACCCATAAAAGACACCAAAGGGAAAGAAATACAAACATTAAGCGACCAGACCATAATGTAAACCTAAACAAAGGAAGGCCATAAGGACAGATACTTTCCCACAAAATGGCCATATGGCCATCCAAAATTAAAAGACACAAGTGATACACACAGTAAGTAACAAACAACAGCATAAATAAATCGCCACAGAAGAGCCGCCTTGGAACGGTCAGTGGAAGATTTCCACTGGGGGGCTTAAATCGATTTTTCGTGGCCACAATCCTTGCCCTTATTTCCGCCGCGATTTAGACAAATAATTTGTTCAGTCCGCATGAAGGCCTCCTAACTCATCAGTGCAACATCACCGTGAACACAAAAATCAAAGAACCACAGAGGTGAGACAACGGTGAGGACTCGACAGCAAGAAACCACTGAAATGCTGGATCAAAAGAAAACCAACAGTTAGACGCCGATGAGCCCGACAAGAGACAGAGCATCAGGCACCAACCGACATTATCTCTCTAGTTCTCAATAAGCCTTTACGTTGGAGCCGTCATAGACTCTGAGGCCTGACCCACCGGCGTGCAATTAAAGAGGGAAGCAAAGTTGCCAACCGTGATTGGGTTAACCACCATGCATGCCGTCTGTCGTATAATATCCATGTTGTACCCAATCTTTTTATATCGAAGAATGATTTTACGAAATTGGGTGCTGAAGTCATTGCGGTTATATATTTTTCTGAATTTATATACTAAGTCTGTTTGGCCTTGATAAGAAATCCACCCCATACCATCACTGACCCCCTCCATATCTGTCTATTTCCAAAATGTGGCAGTCTTCGTATCGTTCTCCGGGTCGTCTTCAGACTTGAACACGTCGATCATATGCACTCAGGTGAAGTTTGCTTTCATCTGTGTACGCCAGTCTTGCAATCGCCAGTTCTGATGTTCTTGGGCAAACACATATCGCCGTGCACGATGCTGCCTGGTGAGAATGTGCCCTCTTGCCGGATGTCTGGCCCTCGGATCACCTTAATGTAACCTGTTTCGTATTGTTTGATCAATTAAATGTTGGATATGCCGATTCGTAGCACGGAGGGGTGTGAGAGAATTCAGCCATGAGAATTGTAATACGATAACTCTATAAGAGACTGGGGTATTGAAACTCTCTTAGTATATTAAATGATAAATTATGCTGGCACATTAATTAAACTTTAATTTTCTGCTGGAGAAGCCTATCCAAAGAAATTAAAGCTGTGTTACTAGGGATTTTATTAATTTATTTATTTATTTATTTATTTATTTATTTACCAAGCCTCGATCGGCGGGGCCGAATGACAAACAGATACTATAGAATGTAGAAGGATATTATCTTGATTAAAGACAAGTTTGTCAAGCTGAACTTATATTGGGGTCCGACTTGACCAAATCCAAACAGCAACGCCCGAGATCACTCAGGGCGGCTGGACTTAGGGTCGAAATGGTCCGTATTCATAGTGGTGTTGATTATCGTTAGGTCCCCGCAAATTTATTTGCGTTCACATTTTTTATGTTATTTTTTCCGTAATAAATTAAAAACCGTCAGACGCATCAACTTCAAACATTATATATAAGGTCGCAATATCATTACACAATTTCGTGGCAAGTTACGTAATTCTAGCTACAATACTCTCAGAGTTATGGCCCTTTGTAAAACTTAAAAAATGTCCAATTTTTCATGTTTTTTCTTCATAACTTACAAACCGTAAAACCTATCAACGTCAAACTTTAAAAATATGGTTTCATTATCATTACACAATGTTTTGGCAAGTTACCTACATGTATCTTCAATACTGTCTGAGTTATGGCCCTTTGAAAAACTTAAAAAATGAGCTTTTTCATGTTTGTTTTCTTAATAACTTACAAACCGTCAAATGCATCAACTTCAAACTTTAGATATAAGGTCACAATATCATTACACAATTACATGGCAAGTTACGTAACTCTAGCTACACTACTCTAAGAGTTATAGTCCTTTGAAAAGAAAATCCAACTCCTCTGATGGCACTGCCGGGGCCCTAGTCAGTTTCACTTACAGCTCTAGTTTGTTTTGTTTGATTTTAGGTTTATCGTCCCCGTCAGCACTGTATAAGGTCATTTTGGAGACGTTGCTTCCAATATTGCCCAACATTGAGATGAAATGACATTTCAAGCCCTGTATCGCAACGAAACCAATAGGGTTTATGAGCATAGACGGTCCGACTCGCAGCGCTTTGCCTGGTCAGGCTTAGATCCTCAAAGCGGTTTACCAGTACTCGTGTGCGGTCGGTTTCAGCTCTGCGTGGAAGCCTCATGCAGCCCATCTATTTCTTCACGCCACGATGGGCGATAGCAAGCTGACTTCGTACTTCTAACATCTACTTTGACGTTGTTGAGGTAGGTGAGTAAGTAGGTAGGTGGTTTGGTGGATAGATAGGTAGGTAGATGGGTGACTGGGTAGGTACTCCGTCAATACTGTATTTGTCATTCGGAGACGATGCTTTGAAATTTCGCGGGACCCGACTTTGAGATAAAAGGACATCTCAAGACCTGCTGCCCAATGAAACTTGCATCATTTTGCCCGGGCAGGCTTTAGCGGTTTACCAGTACTCATGTGCGGTCTGGCATCATGCAGCCCATCTATTTCATCAAGTCTCGATGTGCGGGGTAGATATAAGTAGGTAGGTAAGGAGATGTGTCTTGGTGGGTCGGTAGGAAGGTAGGTAGGTTTGATTTGAGGCTTAACGTCCCCGTCAATACTATATTCACATGTAGGTCATTTGGAGACGATGCTTCCAATTTCGTGGGACCCAACTTTGAGATGAAAAGACATCTAAAGACCTGCCACCCAATGAAACCAGTAGGGTTTTCATTCATGGACGGTCCGACTCGCATCACTCGCCTGGGCAGGCTTTTGCGGTTTACCAGTACTCAGGTGTGGTAGGGAATCATGCAACCCATCAAGTTCTTCAAGTTCCGATGGGCGGGATAGATTGAGGTAGGCAGGTAAGGGGGTGTGTCTTGGTTGAAAGGTAGGTAGCTGTTTGTTTGTTTGTTTGTTTGATTGACTTGAGGTTTAAAGTCCCCGTCAACACTGTGAAAGTCATGTTGCAGACATTGCGACCAATTGCGGACAATTTGTTGGACTTTTACCCGACATTGAGATGAAATGACATTTCAAGTCCTACCGCCTTATGAAACAAAGGGTACTTAGGTAGGTAGGTAGGCCGGTAGGTAGGTAGAAAGTTAATGCAGTCTGACCGCCCGTTCCCATACGGAAAGAAGCCTCCGTGGGGTAGTGTTTATGTTACTGACCTCATAGACCTGGGGTCACATATTCGATCCCGGGTTTCACAGACTTTCGGATGAGTTTTTTAACCGAGGTCCCATCTCCATAGGTAGGACGTAAAACTGAATGACAAACTCTTGCTGTGGAGTCCTAACCGTTGTTTTATCGCTGTGGTTTGATTTTTGTGTTTACGAAGATGTTGCACTAATGAGTTAGGAGGCCTTCGTGCAGACTGAACACATTATTTGTCTGAATCGCGACGGAAGTAATGGCGAGGACTGTGACCACGTAAAATCGATTCAAGCCCCCTCCCTCCCCGCCATACACTCCCCCCAGAGGAATTCGGTTCACCGACCGTTCCAATGCGGTTCTTCTGTAGCGGTTTATTTTTGTTATGGCTTGTCTTTGAGTGTGGGTACCGGTTATATTATTTTGTTTTGGCTAGCAAATTGACTATTTTGAAGGAAAGTAACTGTCCTTTTGGCTTTCTGCTATTGTTCTACCCATCAGGGTCTGTGTTTTAATTGTATTGATTACTGAGATCATTGCCTTCACTTCTATCTTACGTACGATCCTACCTACCTATCTATCTAACGGCCTGCATGCCTACATTCTTACCTACCGCACCACCATTCCACACCTACCTATCGAAACATATGTATCAACTTTCCTACCTACCTGCGAACCTACCTACATTCCTACCTACCTCGCCAACAACCCACACCTACCTACCTAACCACCCAGCCACACACCCACCACACCTACCTTCCTTCCTACGTATGTACGTGCGTACCTTGGAACGTACGTACGTACCTACCTACAACCGACAGAAGGATTGAAGTTAGCGGCAAAAATAAAAAATAGAAGTTAGAAATAAGACGTTCGAAATTAGAAAATTAATGTCTATCTGTCTGTCTGTATGTCCGTCCGACCGTCAGTCCGGACCTACCCGCCTATCTACCTATACTTAGCCACTCTACAACTCTACATACCTACCACCCTACCTACCCACTAAGCTACATTCCTACCTAACTGTCTATACACCTATCTCCTATCGATGTACGTACGTACATACCCACTTACCTATATACCTACCTACCAAAACATATATAACTACGATCATACCTACCTACGATCCTACCTACGACCGTCCTACCTTCTTACCTACCTACATACACCATCACCATCCCACAACTACCTACCTGCCTCCATTATAACCATCCCACACTAACCTACATACCTGCATACCAACCTACCTACTTACCAATATAACATATACACCTACGACCCTATCTACCTACGATCCTACCTACCTACCTACCTACCTACCTACCTACCTACCTACCTACCTACCTACCTACCTACCTACCTACCTACCTACCGCCTTCCTCTGTCCCTCGCTACTTACCTTCCTACCTACCTACCACCTTACCATCCCGCAACTACCTACCTAACTACCTAAGTACCTAACTATCCACTTTCCTCACCACCAAGACAAACCTGTCATTCCTACCTATTACTACCTTCCTTCCTATCTACCTACCTATCTACCTACCTACTTTCCTCGTCCGTCCGTCCGTACCTACCTATCTACCTACCCACCGAGCCACGAAGCCGCCAGACCATTTCCCTGCCTACGTACATACCTGCCTACCTAGCTACCATGCAGTCCATCTATTTCCTCAAGCCCCGGTGGGCGGGGCCGGACTGCATACCTACTTACCTACCTACCTACCTACCTACCTACTTACCTACGTACCGACTAAGTCGCCCCCGCCCATCGGGGCTTGGAAAAATAGATGGACTGCATGGTGCTTCCATGCAGGGCTGAAACTGATCACACATGAGTACTGGGAAACAGCTTTGAAGGGCTAAGCTTGCCCAGGCAAAGTGGTATGAGTCAGTCCGTCCAAAGCCTTTTGATTTCATTTGGCGGAAGGGCTGGAGCTGTCATTTCAGCTCAATGTCGGGTAAAGGTCCCACAAAATTGGAAGCAACGTCTCCAAAATGACCTAAATAGTATTGACGGGGACATTAAACCCCCAATTCAAACAAAACCATACCTACTTAGTTACATAACTACCTACCTATACGTCTACATACCTTCCTATCGATATACGTACGTAATACCTACTTACTTACATTCCTGCCTGCCTACCTACCTAAAACAACATACATATCTACGATCCTACCTACGAACTTCCTATAGATCTACCTATCTCCACCAGTCAAAACCTATCATTCCTACATCATCACACAAACACACCTGTATAATTTTGATCCCCTAAAAACCCAATTTTAGATAGTAAACCTGGGGTTTACAGGGATATTTATTATTGTCATATTTCTACTCAAAAACATAGATTGCGGGTACTCGGTAGAACCGACGCGCCGAGACGGTTCTAACTAGTACCAACAATCTATGTTTTGTGCAGAAATAGGAAACAACATCAGGATTTTTATATGAAAAATTTCCTTTTTTTTTTTGGTTGTAAATCTTTGTCAATATATTTGAATAGGCGTGTTTTCGTGATATACCTACCCACATGCATACCTACAAACCCCTCATCCCGGAATAACCCCCCACGACAAAATCCCCCTTTTAGTTAAGGCGGACAAAATCAGCCCCCCCCCCCCCCTCAACATTTGTTCAGGTGAACAAAATTCCCCCTGGACAAAGTCCCCCCCTAGACATAATCACCCTGTTGTTTATAAAGGCATACAGTATCCCCTACACCTCCCTATGAACAACTACTGATTTTTGAAAATCAGTCTATATATATGTGTGTCAGATCAGATTTGGTGCAATACTATCAAAGCTGTATTGGTGTTTATGGAGATATTCTTGCAACAAACAGGTAGTACTGCACAAGTACAATCATAATTTTCAAAAGTGATACATAGTCCGCTCAACAAATTAATTCTGTAATTAGCAGCTAATCTAAGAAAATTGGTTCCAGGGCAATAATTAAGGAATTCTGTTACATTTCTGGGGGATTAAGGAAAAAATCTTTGTAAGGTCTAAGTTAAAAGGGTGTACTTGTAATAACAGGCACACTAAAAATTCTGATCTTAGTTTCCTGATCTGGTGATTTTGTCTGGGAGGGATTATGTCCTGGGGGTGGGGGTAGGGGGGGGGGGTTCATCCGACCTGACATACAGCCAGGGGGATTTTGTCCGGGGGAATTTTGTCCAGGGGGATTTTGTCCGCCTGTACAAAAAGGGGGATTTCGTCCGGGGCGGGATTATATCAGGGGTGGGGGGGGGGGTTGTCTGGTTACCACCTCCACTCTGCCCACCTGTCGAAACCGCCTATCGGGGCTTCAAGAAATATATGGGCTGCATGATGTCTCCGCGCAGAGATAAAACCGACAGCACACGAGGACTGGTAAACCGTATAGAGACTCTGACTCTAAGCCTGCCCAGGCAAAGCGGTCGGAGTCCGACCGTTCATGCTTATAAATAGATGTAGAGGCAATGATCTGGAATCGATACAATTAACCCACAGCTCCCATCAGAGACACCAAAAGGAAAGAAACACAAACACGAAGCAACAGACCCCAACGGAAACACCAACAGCGGAGAGCCAAAAGGACAGTTACTTTCCCACAAAATGGCCAGGCTATCCAAAATATAAAATTTAAGCGACACAAACACCAAAAGACAAACCATAACAAAAATAAACCGCGACAGAAGAACCACCTTGGAACGGTCAGCGACAAAGAATTCCACTGGGGGGCTTAAGTTGATTTTACGTGGCCACAATCCTAGCCCTTACTTCCGTCGCGATTAAGACAAATAATTTGTTCAGTCCGCATGAAGACCTTCTTACTCATCAGTGCAACATCTCCGTGAACACAAAAATCAAACAACCACGGAGAGGAAACAACGATGAGGACTCGACAGCAAGAAACAACAGAATTGCTGGAGCAAAAGAAAACCAACAGTTAGACTCCGATGGGCCGGACAAGAGACAGAGCATCAGGTACCAACCAACATAAGTCTTTACGTTGACACCGTCATAGAAGCTGAGGCCTGACCAACCGGCGTGCAATTAAAGAGGGAAGCAAAGTTGTCAACCGTGATTGGGTTAACTACCATGCATGCAGTCTGTCGTATAAGGTCTAATTGGTCGAAACTAGCCTACTCTGGCTAGGAAACAAAGGTTACCATCTTCAGTTCCATTCTGTGGTTCTTGCTTCCAAAGGATTACCATTTTATACCTTCGAAATGATTACCCTTTTATAGAACATATATGAAGTACCGTATATCTCAAAACATATTTCAGGGGGAGATGTATAAATATCCTGTCTGGTGGGTTGTCTTAATGATGGTCATTGTATACCTCGCTTGGTGTGATGGAAAACAGCTTGGTTCCCAGAATAAATATCGAGAGGAATGGAGAAATATCAGAAAAGGTATTGTAGTTAAATAGAAAAAGTTCCCTTTAGCGCATTAAACAGTGTTGGGCATAATCGGAAGTGTTATTGCGATAATTTTGTAGCGAAATTTCCCTTCGTTGCTGCTGGTTTTAATTCTACCGCAACCACAAACACAGGTTGAGCTTGGCTGTAGTCATTGTTATTTTTTCATGGAACAATGGAGCTCAATGCAGACAGTAAACGGGCCTCCGTGACCTAGTGGTTAAGAGCGCTGACTCTTGATCATAAGGTCTCTCACCGCTGTGGTTCCAGCCTCGCTCGGGTCACATATGAGACGCCAAGTTCTGCAACGGAAGTTCAGCCGGGTTTTCTCCGGGTACTCTTATGCAAACAAATGCATGCACATGCTCATGCATGCATGCAGACTTACGCATGTATACATGCATGCAAAACTAGACAAAATTTCCAGTGGGGCACGTATACCCCCGGCCAGTGCCATCACCTCAGCTGAAAATAGCAATGTCAAAAGCTTCTTTGCATATACAGGCCATATTCCATAGAATGGCCATTTTCAAGATTCAAAGGGCAATAACTCTGAAAGTAGGAAAGCAAGAGTTATGGTTCATGTGTTCTGCACGTCGTCTCATGGTTGTCGACATTCGTGTGGAGTTTCATGAAAATATGTCAAGCCGATTAAAAGCCGATTAACGATCGACTCGATATGAGTGAAATAATCTTGAAAGGGTCGTAAAACAAATAAAAAAAAAACAAAAAAAAAAACAATGCAAACGGTAAATATTCCAGTCAGGCAGTCAGGCAGTGTGGATGCATAGGCTGGTCCAAACCATTTCTGGCACCAATAGTATGAAGCAGATAGTCTGATGAAGCTCAACTATGCTGACTAAATGTCCGCCTAAAGAATTCCTATCTGAAACATCTCTAAGTTGAAATCCATCTGACAGAAGGCTTTTTTCTTGTGTATCACTATTCTGTAAGCTTCAACTTCAGGTATTTACATGAGTATAAAGCAAAAGATGCCAAAATTGGGTACGTGACATAGCGTTTAGAGTTATGATATAGTTGCTGGTTTATATTAAGTGTAGTTTATATTTTCTTCTCCTTTGGGATCATTGATTCCATTGTGGAAATTTGAAAATATTTGAGGGTCACTGATGGGGCTAAATAGTCGAAACTAGCTAGTCTGGCCCAGAAAACATGTACACTCCATATTTTCCAGTTTTGTGGTTTATTCCTTGCTTCCAAAGGATAACACTTTCTAGAACATATTTAATCACAGAAAATGTAAAGACAGAATATTGTTAACCCATCTATTGCAGCAATACACGGCCCTGAGCGCAATGCAGGGGCTGAACAGATCTTATATGCGCTGAACTGAGTTATCGCCTAAGAAATAAAAAGAAAACATCTTAACGTTCATTCATGTATGACCAACATCGGGTCACGGACGAAAGGAAGCTCGTGACCCTAAGCTTTTCAAACTTCAATTAGCGTTTCAGTAACTCTATTACATATATTTGTATTATTTCCGATATATTTTAAATGAAAACTACGAATAAAGATGTCCATAAAGTACGAAAACCGTGAAGAATACAGGCTGCAAAAGACATTAAGAGGAAGTGCAAATAATAAAGAACATACATAACACATAGCTAAACAACCAGGGGCCAGTTCTTCAAAACACACGATGTTGTTAGTAAATGTGATGTCAAAACTTTTCATATAAAATATGCTTAATTATAATCTTTATGAAAACAAATGTGAGTAGCTACTCACATTTTTAGCCAAAAAACCAGAGTACTAGATATTGTACTTGCGAGGAAGTTGACAATTTGACCGCTAACGAGCTTGTTAAGCTGCTTTGGATAACTGGGCGCCAATCTCCTATCAGCGGCGAAGTGATAACAATCTTATAAAAGATAACAAAATAACAAAAATGTATAAACCAGGACTTATCATGAAAACATGCAGGTAGCAACCGATCACATAGAATAATCAGCACAATCACCAATCTCCTATCAGCGACGAAGTGATAACAATGTTTTAAAAGATAACAAAATAACAAAATTCTATGAACCAGGACTAATCATGAAAATATTCACGTAGCAAGCGATCACATAAAATAATCAGCACTTAGAATTGTGGCCACGTAAAAAGATAAAGTCTCCCAGTCAAATCTTTGAACTTGACGTACCAAAACAGAAGTGAAGGCAATGGTCAGGAATCAATACAATTAACCCACAGTTCCCATCAGAGACACCAAAGGGACAGAAGCATAAACATGAAACAACTAGACCCTAATGGAAACAGCAATAGCGGAAAGCATACTGACAGTTACTTTGCCACAAAATGGCTATTGCAATCAAAAACAAAACAATATAATCGATACACACACCAAAACACAAGCCATAACAAAAATTAACCACGACAGAAGAGCCGCCATGGAACGGACAGTGACACGAAATCCACTGATGAGCTTAAATTGATTTTACTTGACCGAAATCCTTCCCCTTACTTCTCGATTTAGACAAATACTTTGTTCAGTTCGCATGAAGGCCTCCTAACTCATCAGTGCAAAAGTGCAACACAAACACCAAACAACCACATAGGTGAGACAACGGTGAGGACTCGACAGTAAAAAAAAACACTGAAATGCTGGAGCAAAAGAAAACCAACAGATAGACTCCGATGGGCGGTTCTGCTATTGTGGTTTATTATCGTTAAGAGTTCGTCTTGCTATGTTTTGCTAATATCTTTTATTTGGGATAGCCGTGTGGCCATTTTGTTGGAAAGTAACGGTCCTTATTGTTTTTCCGCTAGTGGCGTTTTAAATATAGTGATGATGTTTTATGTTAGTGTTTCTTTCCATTTTGTCTCTTGGATGGGAGGTGTGAGGTAAGTGTATTGGTTCCTGATCATTGCCTTCACTCCTGTTCAGAACGGCCAACAGATATAACCATTTGGGGATTTATATATTTTTTCTACATATTGTGGAACTAAATCTTCATCCAGGGTTTACAAATTATTTAAGAAAAATATTAATTTCGGCTGATTGAGACAAAAGAGAAAATCTCGAATACAGGCATAAAGAACATAGAATACAGCAAGTACCTTTCAAAGTATTGAGTTGATCAGCAGGTTCGGACAGCTACCATAGGCCAACTTTTCAAAGAAAGTATACTAACTACACTGCTAATTTTAGACGATGTTCTCCTCACTTCTTATGGTGTCTATTTCAAAGGTCGTAATGAAAGTTTAACTGCCAAACTTTAACAAGGGCATAAACTGCTGAAAACTATTTCTAAATTTTATCGTGGACACTTTGAATTGATTTCTAGATATAATTTCCAATTAAGGTCACTTTTGTAGCGATGCTTGGCAGAAACTGAAATTAATAGTGATTCGAGAATTCGTAGGGAAATCGAAAGTTTCTTGCCTATACGGTAGATGTAATGCGAAGTGTGTATCATTGTGCTTAACTCGGGCACGCCGATGGGTCGGGGTTACAAATATGCGATAATCCAAACATAAAGCTAAGATTTGTCTTGTTGAGGCTGGACATTTGTCTGTTTTCTGGCTCTCTGGTTTTCAACTGGTGGTCTTCTATTTCGCAAGTATTGTCGACACTCCAGTGGTCTCAACGTGTTTTTAACTGTCGAGTCCTCATCCTAACTGCATCACAGCCTTTTCGTTGAGTTTAATTATTACCCGTGTTGACACATTGGTGAGCTAGGAGACCGCTATTTAAGATAAACAGTCAGCGAAATAGTGTAAACCGCGACAGAAGATGAGGGCGAATGTTGGGACCACGTTTAACTTGGACTCACTTCCCCCGGTATTTTCGACGGATCTCTTCATGTCGTTTGTGCTTATGGTTGTGAATTTTCATTTTATCATTATTTACTTAATTTTCATTAATTGTGCCTGTTGCACCTTGATCACTCCTTTTGGGGAAGAGCGAACTGGTTGTTGTGCTGTTTGCGATTCGTTTTAGTTTCCGTTTACGGTTTCCTCATTGTTAGTTACTCTTCCTCTTGGTGCCATTGGTAGGCTGTAATCTTTGTCTGTGGCTTTTCCTGGGCAGCTATTTCTATATTTTAGCTAACCTGACCGTAGGTCATGTGGAGCTTTTGTGACTGTGAGATTTCCAGCGTCGTCGTGCGTCGTGAAACGTGCGTCGTGCGTAAACTTGTCTTGTAAACACTCTAGAGGCCAGAGCATTAGTCCAATCATGATCAAACTTAGTCAGAATGAGCATCATCAGAATATCTCGGTCATATTTAAATATGGGTCCCGTCGGGTCAGAAACTAGGTCAAAATGTCAAATCATAGAAAAACCTTGTTAACACCCTGGAAGCCACAAATTTTGTCCAATCATCATCAGACTTGCTCAGAATGATCATCTTGACAATATCTAGGTTAAGTTCGAATATGGGTCATGTCTGGTCAAGATCAAATCGTGTAAAAACCTTGTTAACACTCTAGAGGCCACAATTTTGGTTCAATCATCCTCAATCTTGCTCAGAATGATCACCCTGACAATATCTCAGTCAAGTTCAAATATAGGTCATGTCGGGTCAAAAAGTAGGTCAGTAGGTCAAATTATAGAAAATAGAAAAACCTTGTTAACACTCTAGAGGCCACTGTTAACTATTCCCTCTGTATTACATTACTTATTTCCCTATGTTAATTTATTTAAGTAAAATAATGGTCAGTTTAATTGCAACCTCTGTAGTGTAATGGATACAGCTTAGTCTCTGATTCCAAGGGTTGTGAGTTCAAATCCCAATCGAGAAACGTTTTTTTTTTATTATTATTTTTAAAACGCATAATCAATTCATATCCACGGGCACAAAAAGTTGTTAGGGGTAGGGATATTGCATTTGTTCTGTACATACATACATACATACATACATACATACATACATACATACATACATACATACATACATACATACATACATACATACATACATACATACATACATACATACATACAAAAAAATCATCCGAAAAGATCACCTCATCTTTACGTGACAGGTGAGCTCAAAGTGACATACATGGTCCAACAATTTCATATACTAAGGGAAATAAGTTTAACATTTTTTTATTACCGCTCATTTCGCTCTTGTCTGGATCTCAAATAGAACCGAATCTTTACACAATAATATTTAATGTACTGGCTATGAAAATTATTAAATTTTATTTAAAACAAAGCCCAAGATAAACCCGCTGCATAGAGTCAATCAACGTCGGGGTGTCAAACAAAAACTCACGCCAATTAGCAGGGTTATGGAATTCCCACCATCAGGGTCCATAATAGCCCCACACCGATTCTCATGCCCGAACCACATCCATGGGTAAGCGATTCCATTCCTCATGAAAAGCATGTTAAAGGTAACTTACGTTGCTTACGTAATTTCTCGCTCTGATACGTCTTCCCAGATGGTCTAAGGGTTGCAAAATAGGCCAATGATCCGGTGGTCTTGCTGGCCAGCCTAACATATTTACATTATTTGCCTGCAAAAAAGTGCAGTGCATGACGTGTAACATGGAGGCGTTCGCTATCCTGGTGAAAAATCGTGGCGTGTCCTTGGGGTAAGAAAAGCAGTAACACAGGCCGAACAATTTCATCACCGTATCGAACGGCATTGAAGTTTCCCTGAACAGTCACAAACTCTGTTTTAGCCCGATGCGAATTCCGCCCCAAACCATAATGCTGCAGCCTCCAAAACGGTCATGCTGAATGACGATAGCAGAGTCCATTCTCTCTCAATCTCGCCTCCAAACACGTATTCTTCAGTCATCAAAGGGGGAGTTCCAAATCTGCCCACGCGCAGATTTTCTTGAAACTTCAGTGATTGTTTACTTGAGGTCTATCAACTATATATATAACATTGTTTCATTTGATAAACCAGTGCTTCAGCTGATGTGCACGACCCGCCGGATGCTTTTAGCTTTATGAGTGTTACCATATATATATATATGGCTGCCATTTTGGTAATGTGACCTGGACCTAAAATGGTTCCCCCAATAAATGCGCCTTATCGTAAGGAGCAAAAATATATCTTATACTTAAGTACTGTATTATGAATCGTTTGCAGGATAAAATGCATTCTCACTTTACCAATACTAAAGCCTATGTGTCAAAGTTTGACCTAGGCACAAGGAAGGTCAAGGTCAACCCAGGGTCACTATTTTAGCAATTTATGATGGACCTACGTCCCAGATGCTATTTATCAAGTTTCGTGGAAATCTGCCCAGTGATTCTGGAGAACACTATTTTTGAAGGGTTTTTACCATATATGGTTTGGCGGCCATTTTGGTCATGTGACCTGGACCTAATGAGCAATTTTTGGTTTCCCCCATCCCATAGAGGCTCCATATGAAATTTGACTTCAATCGGCCCAACGGTTTCCGAGGAGAAGCAGTTCGAAAATGTTCACATTTTTCGCCTCGGCGAGGCTATACTAAATGGAATGTAATATTTCGCAAGTTCATTGGTTAGATCTCATTGATATCTATCAGTATGCCAAAAATTGTTTAAATATTCCAACAAAAGCATATGTGTCAAAACTTGACCTAGGCACAGAGAAGGTCATGGTCAACCCAGGGTCACCATTTTAGCAATTTATGATGGGCCTACGTCCCAGATGCTATTTGTCAAGTTTCGTGGAAATCTGCCCAGTGGTTCTGGAGAAGACTATTTTTGAAGGGTTTTTACCATATATGGCTTGGCGGCCCTTTTGGTCATGTGACCTGGACCCCATGAGCAAATTTTGGTTTCACCCATCCCATAGAGGCTCCATATGAAATTTGACTTCAATCTGCCCAACGATTTCCGAGGAGAAGCAGTTCGAAAATTTTCACATTTTTCGCCTCGGCGAGGCTATACTAAATGGAATGTAATATTTCGCAAGTTCATTGGTTAGATCTCATTGATATCTATCAGTATGCCAAAAATTGTTTAAATATTCCAACAAAAGCATATGTGTCAAAGTTTGACCTAGGCACAAAGAAGGTCAAGGTCAACCCAGGGTCACCATTTTAGCAATTTATGATGGGCCTACGTCCCAGATGCTATTTATCAAGTTTCGTGGAAATCTGCCCAGTGGTTCTGGAGAAGACTATTTTTGAAGGGTTTTTACCATATATGGCTTGGCGGCCATTTTGGTCATGTGACCTGGACCCCATGAGCAAATTTTGGTTTCCCCCATCCCATAGAGGCTCCATATGAAATTTGACTTCAATCGGCCCAACCGTTTCCGAGGACAAGCAGTTCGAATATTTTCACATTTTTCGCCTCGGCGAGGCTATACTAAATGGAATGTAATATTTCGCAAGTTCATTGGTTAGATCTCATTGATATCTATCAGTATGCCAAAAATTGTTTAAATATTCCAAGAGGTTAAGTCACTATCACCAATTTTCACAAACGGATTACGGACGGACAGACAGACTGACAGAATGACAGAATGACATGGTGATTTTAGGGCACTCTTAGAAATCAACCGACTTCAGTCGGTCACTTTTTCTGCGGGTCGTGCAATTACTATTTGTCTCAGGAGAGCTTCCTGAGGTAATCCCCTGTTGAGTTCATACATACTTGTGAACTTTTCGTTCTTAAATCAACAAACTTGATTGTTTTCAAATTCTGTTGCTTTGATTGGCAACAGAACTCTATAAGGATTAATCTAATACAATAAATGTAAATGTGTCTATGTGTTATAATTTTACTGATAAATTTATTTTCAAACTTTCTTCAATTTTTCATGAAAATTTATAAAAAGTAAGATCTTTAACCTAAGTGTTAGATGTGTTTCTGATCTTGTCACCTCAAGATATTGCACATAAAATAGGCCATATATATCCTCTATATAGCAAACAAACTTAAAAAAATCAGAAACCGGTAACATTTTTTTTCATTGCTAGATATGTGTTCATGTCTATGTTTATACTAAAATCAGTTGCAATATCAGGGTACAAGATTTTCTAAAAGTGTATTTTTATTGTATTATTATGACCAACCAGTGCTTCAGCTGAAGTGCACGACCCGCCGGATGCTTTTAGCTTTATGAATGTTACCATATATGGGTAAGGCGGCCATTTTGGTCATGTGACCTGGACATAAAACGGTTCCCCCAATAAATGCGCCTTATCGTAAGGAGCAAAAATATATCTTATACTTTAGTACTGTATTCTGAATCGTTTGCAGGATAAAATCCAACACAAAAGCATATGTGTCAAAGTTTGACGTGGAGTTTCGTGGAAATCTGCACAGTGGTTCTGGAGAAGACTATTTTTGAAGGGTTTTTACCAAATATTGCTTGGCGGCCATTTTGGTCATGTGACCTGGACCCCATGAGGGAATTTTGGTTTCACCCATCCCGTAGAGGCTCCATATGAAATTTGATTTCAATCGGCCAAACGATTTCCGAGGAGAAGCAGTTCGAAAATGTTCACATTTTTCGCCTCGGCGAGGCTGTACTAAATGGAATGTAATATTTCGCAAGTTCATTGATAAGATCTCATTGATATTTATCAGTATGCCAAAAATTGTTTAAATATTCCAAGCGGTTAAGTCACTATCACCAATTTTCACAAACGGGTTACGGACGGACAGATAGACAGACCATATATGGCTTGGCGGCCATTTTGGTCATGTGTCCTGGACCCCATGAGCAATTTTTGGTTTTCCCCATCCCATAGAGGCTCCATATGAAATTTGATTTCAATCGGCCCAACGGTTTCCGAGGAGAAGCAGTTCGAAAATTTTCACATTTTTCGCCTCGGCGAAGCTATACTAAATGGAATGTAACATTTCGCAAGTTCATTGGTTAGATCTCATTGATATCTATCAGTATGCCAAAAATTGTTTAAATATTCCAAGCGGTTAAGTCACTATCACCAATTTTCACAAACGGGTTACGGACGGACAGACAGACAAACCATATATGGCTTGGCGGCCATTTTGGTCATGTGACCTTGATCCCATGAGCAAAGTTTGGTTTCCCCCATCCCATAGAGGCTCCATATGAAATTTGACTTCAATCGGCCCAACGGTTTCCGAGGAGAAGCAGTTCAAAAATGTTCGAAAAATTTCACATTTTTCGCCTCGGCGAGGCTATACTAAATGGAATGTAATATTTCGTAAGTTCATTGGTTAGATCTCATTGATATCTATCAGTATGCCAAACATTGTTTAAATATTCCAAGCGGTTAAGTCAACATCACCAATTTTCACAAACGGGTTACGGACGGACCCAAAGAAGGTCAAGGTCAACCCAGGGTCACCATTTTAGCAATTTATGATAGGCCTACATCCCAGATGCTATTTATCAAGTTTCGTGGAAATTTGCCCAGTGGTTCTGGAGAAGACTATTTTTGAAGGGTTTTTACCATATATGGCTTGGCGGCCATTTTGGTCATGTGACCTGGACCCCATGAGCAAGTTTTGGTTTCCCTATCCCATAGAGGCTCCATATGAAATTTGACTTCAATCGGCCCAACGGTTTCCGAGGAGAAGCAGTTCGAAAATTTTCACATTTTTCGCCTCGGCGAGGCTATACTAAATGGAATGTGATATTTCGCAAGTTCATTGGTTAGATCTCATTGATATCTATCAGTATGCCAAAAATTGTTTAAATATTCCAAGCGGTTAAGTCACTATCACCAATTTTCACTTACGGGTTACGGACGGACAGACAGACAAACCATATATGGCTTGGCGGCCATTTTGGTCATGTGACCTTGACCCCATGAGCAAATTTTGGTTTCCCCCATCCCATAGAGGCTCCATATGAAATTTGACTTCAATCGGCCCAACGGTTTCCGAGGAGAAGCAGTTAAAAAATGTTCGAAAATTTTCACATTTTTCGCCTCGGCGAGGCTATACTAAATGGAATGTAATATTTCGTAAGTTCATTGGTTAGATCTCATTGATATCTATCAGTATGCCAAAAATTGTTTAAATATTCCAAGCGGTTAAGTCACTATCACCAATTTTCACAAACGGGTTACGGACGGACCCAAAGAAGGTCAAGGTCAACCCAGGGTCACCATTTTAGCAATTTATGATAGGCCTACATCCCAGATGCTATTTATCAAGTTTCGTGGAAATTTGCCCAGTGGTTCTGGAGAAGACTATTTTTGAAGGGTTTTTACCATATATGGCTTGGCGGCCATTTTGGTCATGTGACCTGGACCCCATGAGCAAATTTTAGTTTCCCTATCCCATAGAGGCTCCATATGAAATTTGACTTCAATCGGCCCAACGGTTTCCGAGGAGAAGCAGTTCGAAAATTTTCACATTTTTCGCCTCGGCGAGGCTATACTAAATGGAATGTAATATTTCGCAAGTTCATTGGTTAGATCTCATTGATATCTATCAGTATGCCAAAAATTGTTTAAATATTCCAAGCGGTTAAGTCACTATCACCAATTTTCACTTACGGGTTACGGACGGACAGACAGACAAACCATATATGGCTTGGCGGCCATTTTGGTCATGTGACCTTGACCCCATGAGCAAATTTTGGTTTCCCCCATCCCATAGAGGCTCCATATGAAATTTGACTTCAATCGGCCCAACGGTTTCCGAGGAGAAGCAGTTCAAAAATGTTCGAAAATTTTCACATTTTTCGCCTCGGCGAGGCTATACTAAATGGAATGTAATATTTCGTAAGTTCATTGGTTAGATCTCATTGATATCTATCAGTATGCCAAAACTTGTTTAAATATTCCAAGCGGTTAAGTCACTATCACCAATTTTCACAAACGGGTTACGGACGGACAGACAGAATGACAGACTGACAGACTGACAGAATTACAGAATGACAGAATGACAGAATGACACGGTGATTTTAGGGCACTCTTAGAAAAAACCGACTTCAGTCGGTTGCTTTTTCTGCGGGTCGTGCAATTAGTGTCACCTTACACCTTATGATACAAACTTAACATTGGCATTTATATAATTCGCACCGATGCACCCCCCACAGCCCCCTCCATCAAAACAAAATGGCACTGTTTACAGACAATGCATTTTAGCTGTGCTTTTAAAAAGTTGAGGAGAACATACATTAGCAAAGAGAAACAATCAAATGCACTCATGATGAATGTTAGTGCTGACAGTATTGCAAGAATGATAATGCTGAAAAAAACATATAAGAAGGTGGAGCATTTTTACCCTTTTTTAATTTAGTCTTTTGGTACATTTTTAAACCCTGCAGTACAAAGATACTTGATGTCAGCTATACACAATGGTGTATTGAACTTGCTAATAAATTACTTTCATAATCCCGTTGTTTCTTTAATTGTTTTTGTTGTTGTCATTTTCCTCTTTAAAATAAAACAGCAGTCAATAATTTTCCATCTGTGAAGGGACATGCTGATTTTCTGATTTGTTCTTATGAGTGATCGGGCCATGTATTGGTAAGTTTTTCTTAAATCACTTGGTCAAAGAGACTCACACTCTGCTCCGACACCAAAGGTTTTGTGAAATCATGAAAAGCTTCTTCTGCATTTTTTTCTAGGTTCATTATAACATCTGCAAAAGTGTAAGTTACAATGTTTTAGTCGTCAAAATAAATGCATAGCTAGTCACACTGGACTAGTTGTACATTAAGCATTCTGCAGACACTTCCCGAAATAAAATAGATGGAAGGCAAATTGCTGTAACTAATTCATTTGATAGCTGATATTTTATTTAGATGCTGTAATACCATTCGCATATGTAGTCGGCTGAACTTCTTAATCAGGGTTATCGGTACCATAAACTACGCAAAGCCTTTCCAAATTTTAAAGACGCCATTCTGATTTAATTTCAAAATTCAATACTGGACTTAAATCAATTCTGCAACAAGGTCTATCGGAAACCGAATTTTATGGTGACTTAGTATATAAATTTAGAAAAATTTATAACCGCAATGACTTCAGCACCCCATTTCGTAAAATAATTATTCGATATAAAAAGATTGGATACAACATATATTTTATACGACAGACTGCATGCATGGTAGTTAACCCAATCACGGTTGGCAACATTGCTTCCCTCTTTAATTGCACGCCGGTGGGTCAGGCCTCGGATTCTATGACGGTTCCAACATGACGGCTTATGTTGGTTGGTACCTGATGCTCTGTCTCTGGTCGGGCCCATTGGAGTCTAACTGTTGGTTTTCTTTTGCTCCAGCATTTCTGTTGTTTCTTGCTGTCAAGTCCACACCGTTGTTTCATCTCTGTGTGTGTGTTTGTTTTTTTTAAGATTTTTGTGTTCACGGAGATGTTGCACTGATGAGCTAGGAAGCCTTCATGCGGACTAAACAAATTATTTGTCTTAATCGCGACGGAAGTAAGGGCGAGGATTGTGGCCACGTAAAATCGATTTAAGGCCCCCTAGTGGAATTCGTTTCCGCTGACCGTTCCAAGGCGGTTCGTCTGTCTCGGTTTATTGCACGACCCGCAGAAAAAGCAACCGACTGAAGTCGGTTTTTTCTAAGAGTGCCCTAAAATCACCGTGTCATTCTGTCATTCTGTCAATCTGTCAGTCTGTCAGTCTGTCATTCTGTCTGTCCGTCCGTAACCCGTTTGTGAAAATTGGTGATAGTGACTTAACCGCTTGGAATATTTAAACAATTTTTGGCATACTGATAGATATCAATGAGATCTAACCAATGAACTTACGAAATACTACATTCCATTTAGTATAGCCTCGCCGAGGCGAAAAATGTGAAAATTTTCGAACATTTTTGAACTGCTTCTCCTCGGAAACCGTTGGGCCGATTGAAGTCAAATTTCATATGGAGCCTCTATGGGATGGGGGAAACCAAAATTTGCTCATGGGGTCAAGGTCACATGACCAAAATGGCCGCCAAGCCATATATGGTTTGTCTGTCTTTCCGTCCGTAACCCGTAAGTGAAAATTGGTGATAGTGACTTAACCGCTTGGAATATTTAAACAATTTTTGGCATACTGATAGATATCAATGAGATCTAACCAATGAACTTGCGAAATATTACATTCCAATTAGTATAGCCTCGCCGAGGCGAAAAATGTGAAAATTTTCGAACTGCTTCTCCTCGGAAACCGTTGGGCCGATTGAAGTCAAATTTCATATTGAGCCTCTATGGGATAGGGAAACCAAAATTTGCTCATGGGGTCCAGGTCACATGACCAAAATGGCCGCCAAGCCATATATGGTAAAAACCCTTCAAAAATAGTCTTCTCCAGAACCACTGGGCAGATTTCCACGAAACTTGATAAATAGCATCTGGGATGTAGGCCTATCATAAATTGCTAAAATGGTGACCCTGGGTTGACCTTGACCTTCTTTGGGTCCGTCCGTAACCCGTTTGTGAAAATTGGTGATAGTGACTTAACCGCTTGGATTATTTAAACAATTTTTGGCATACTGATAGATATCAATGAGATCTCACCAATGAACTTGCGAAATATTACATTCCATTTAGTATAGCTTCGCCGAGGCGAAAAATTTCGAACTGCTTCTCCTCGGAAACCGTTGGGCCGATTGAAATCAAATTTCATATGGAGCCTCTATGGGATGGGGGAAACCAAAAATTGCTCATGGGGTCCAGGACACATGACCAAAATGGCCGCCAAGCCATATATGGTCTGTCTATCTGTCCGTCCGTAACCCGTTTGTGAAAATTGGTGATAGTGACTTAACCGCTTGGAATATTTAAACAATTTTTGGCATACTGATAAATATCAATGAGATCTTATCAATGAACTTGCGAAATATTACATTCCATTTAGTACAGCCTCGCCGAGGCGAAAAATGTGAAAATTTTCGAACTGCTTCTCCTCGGAAATCGTTGGGCCGATTGAAGTCAAATTTCATATGGAGCCTCTACGGGATGGGGGAAACCAAAATTTCCTCATGGGGTCCAGGTCACATGACCAAAATGGCCGCCAAGCAATATTTGGTAAAAACCCTTCAAAAATAGTCTTCTCCAGAACCACTGTGCAGATTTCCACGAAACTTGATAAATAGCATCTGGAACGTAGGCCCATCATAAATTGCTAAAATGGTGACCCTGGGTTGACCTTGACCTTCTTTGTGCCTAGGTCAAACTTTGACACATATGCTTTTGTGTTGGATTTTATCCTGCAAACGATTCAGAATACAGTACTAAAGTATAAGATATATTTTTGCTCCTTACGATAAGGCGCATTTATTGGGGGAACCGTTTTATGTCCAGGTCACATGACCAAAATGGCCGCCATACCCATATATGGTGACACTCATAAAGCTAAAAGCATCCGGCGGGTCGTGCACTTCAGCTGAAGCACTGGTTTTGTTATGGTTTGTCTTTAGGTTTTTGTGTCGCTTACATTATTTTATTTTGGATAGCCTTTTGGCCATTTTGTGGGAAAGTGACTGTCCTCTTGGCTTTCCGCTGTTGGTGTTTCCGTTGGGGATCTGTTGCTTCATGTTTGTGTTTCTTTCCCTTTGGTGTCTCTGATGAGAGCTGTGGGTTAATTGTATCGATTCCTGATCATTGCCTCTACTTCTATTTTACAAACTCTTTAAGTAGACTGCATCAGTTCAATACATACTTATTAGAATCAAGAAAAATGATCTGGCTTACAGAACCACCAATTTTACTTGCCATTTCAACAGTCTTTGTCATACTAAGCTTTAGCAGGCTTAAGTATTACATTAGATGCAAAAGCGCTTGTTCTGAAATGAACTACGTTTTAATAAGATCTGATTGAATTGTAAACGAAAGATCGAAATGATTTGTGTTTTGGTGACTATAGTGACGCCTGAGAACAACTTAACTCCAAAACACCAGAAGCTGGAATGTATATACATAATAGTTTGGGGGTACCCCTATATTCAGAAGTGGAAATAAACAAAACATAGTAGATTTATAATGAAAACAGATATGAGAGTGAAGTGGCTAAATAACAGTCATTTACCAGGTAGTAATTATGCACAATATCATGGAAATCTGTGCGTGGGCAGAACCCTATGGAAATTTACTATAGGCTGGAACTCCCCCTTTCAAATTGAAACGGGATTCGTCCGTGAACACAACTTGATTCCACTGCCGTCTTGTCCACCGACGATGTACCTTGCCCAATTGAGTCAATCCAGTCTGTGGTCCCGCGTCAGTGGAACTCCTACGTACGGTCGACCTCCACGTAACCTCGCAGCTCGTAGTCTATTCCTCAAAGTCCTACCGCAAATTCGTGTTCCACTTGCATACTGCTTGGAAACCGATTACGTCACGATGTCGTCACGATATAATTGTCCTCACGTCGTGTGGTTTTAGGCGGTCTTCCAGAGTGTGGTCTGTCTTTGACGATGCCAGTTTGACGGAACTTTAACCTGCGTCTTGGCATGGCACTTTCACTAACACGAAAATGATCTGCAACTTCCCTAACTTTCATGCCACCGGTAAGCATTCCAATATTACGTTGGTCTAACTAAGTCTTGGGCGGCGCCCCATCTTAGAATTTTTATGCTTTTTCGACGGTTAATTTGTTTATCGACATGGACAACAAAAGTGAAATGAGTATCATCGATATTGACTGCACATGCACGTGCATGAATTGAGCAGAATTACTCCAAACGTCACTGGCAGTAAGAAAAGCGTGATAAAAATACAGAATTAGTGAGTTTGTTATCAGAACTGATTTATTAACCATATTTTATTAACTTAGCACTTCAGAAGATGAAAAAAGTGGGCCGAAAAAAAAACCCACTAAACTTATTTGCCTTATTAACATCCAAACCACATGCATCTAATCCGCATACCATGAAGAAAACACACACACAGTTTCAAATTGATTACAACATATGCAAAGTTTCAGAACAATTACCCCAAGGTATTGAACTTCCAGCCTTGCCGTGCCCCTTGGGGCTCTAATCCCACTGGGCACGTTGCTGCTGTGGCCTATGTGCCCGCTGGGAAGAGCTAAAGGAAGTACCACCCCTTTGCCGTGGGTGGCGTCCTGTAAGCCGGAAGAAGGGATCCTGGAGGTTGAGGGTTACCTGAGGTTGCGGTGCTTCAGGTACCCAGACGCCTTTTTGGCCTGGCTTTTCGGTGTTGACGCGCCGAGCCCTAGAGATACCTCCTTGCTTTCTTTCCCATTCTTTTTATATCTTCCTGATACCAACCATATGCCCATTTACCTTACCCTTTTCTGTCTTTTTAATGACAGATTCAATTTGTCATTTCTAGGTGTCCTGCACGTTTTAAAGTAGTTCCGGCTTTCTTCAAGCTTTATTCCGGCTTTGACCGCCATAGAAATATGAGTCCGGTTTGGCGCAGTAATCAAAATTGTACAAGCGTATTAGTTATCATATAATCGTAATACAAACTTTTGAAGCAGACGACTTGATGATTTAATCTTACCTTTCAGAGAATAGATTCAGCATTTCATATGAATCAGCTGCATCATGCGAGACTGTATACCCAGATCAATGCAACGTCTGCTCAGCCGTCTGCTCAGGTTTTACCTTGTTTTCTAATAGTGCTGTCAATATTTAATCCTTAAAGACCAGCCTGCTGTTGGACCAGGTCAGCTGCAGACAAGAATATTAATGGGTTTTCTGGCTTTCGACGTCAGGTCTAGGTCAGTTACAACTTAGGTGTATATAAGACTTTGCGTGGAGAAATTGGAAAGAAAGGCCGTCCCTTTCAACCCTGGAATATGGTACAGGTACCTATGCAAACAGTGTAGGTCCTGTGATATAATTCTAGGTGCCAAATTTAGCAGAATGGACGAGCCCAACTTCAGTGACTCCAGACACTCCAGACAGTGAATAAATCAAAGCATTGCCAACACTAATGCCGATTGTCTCTAAATGCAGGCTGGTCATGAACGGGGACTTGGACTGAATTCGTTTAAACTTAAGATGTTAGTAACTGATGCAAAAAGTGTAGAACAATACCAGCACCGTGTTCTGTGGCGTTTGATCTGAGGCTAGATTGTTTGCCAGATGCAACATTTGATTCAAGTGCAGAATTTACAGGTAACACTTACATGTACCCAACACTGACAAACGACGCGGCTATGTTTGGGTTGATTGTTTGGCTTTCGACCCGAAGTTACTAATAAGAAAAGTAATTCAGAGCTAACGTCTACGTGACTATCACTGACTTCTCAGAATAACCTTTTTTTCGTGCAGAAAATAGCCGTAGTGAGATCAGGTTATTCCATAAGACAGAAGAGTGTTATCCTTGAATAATATGGTGAGCTTGGCAAACAGTGTAGACCAAGATCGGACGCTGCAGAACACGCTTCTTATCAAAAGTTTCACTATTTGTTTGGAATTTCAGAGTTAAATTAAACAGTTTAAATCTCAGCCCAGGACTATTACCCCAACCTACACCCCACCAACACTTTCAGTGCTTTGACTCTGAAACCAAACGATTGCATGAATACATCACACTTAGGCACCATGGCGCATGCCCTTAAGCTAAAAGGTTAAATCAATCAACCAGTCCGGCCACGAGCCTGTGTATCACCTTCACACCAGTACTGAATATACTACTGATAGAAACCACATGTTCAGGATCAAACTTTTGATGTGTGATGTAAGGTCGTGCCTAGAAAAGAAGAAACTGATTTTTTTTTAGTGAGAGCGTATTGCAACATGTGGACAGTTAGAGTGAGTGAGTGTTTGAGTTTTACTTCCAACCAACAGCTAAGGTCATACGGAGAAGATACCTCGGTTTAAAGACTCCTCCGAAAGTCTGGAGAAGCCCGGGATCGATCCTGCGATCCCTGGTTTACAAGGCGAGTAGCATAACCACTACACCACGGAGGCTTCTAATGAACAGTTAGAAGCTGGTCGAAAAGCGGATGACGTTGACTGTGATTTTTGGCGCCACATGTGTGTGATCTATCGTCTATTGAAGCGACATCTTACTATAAACAGAAGACGCTAGTGGACGTCGACGTAGCGGAAGACCGACGTCAGTACGTCAAGATAGATTCATCCGACAGACGCATATGCGAAACAGATTTCCGCCGGTAGCTGCCACACTGTACCTGTAGATAAACAAGGGTCCCAACTACCGACTGATAAGCACTGACACTGTTCGTCGCCCTTACGCGATGCACGTTTGAGAGCTAGACGTCCGAACACTTACGCTGGTGCATGAAACGTAATTTGGCGTCCAAGCGACTGGCGTGATATGCGTTTCAGTGACAAATCGCACTCCAGCATGAATCACGCCGATTGTCGTTTCATGTGTTTTGACGTATAGGTGTAAGGTATGCCAAGGTGACAGGTGCGCAATAGAGCATGACATATCGGGTGGAATAAGCGTAATTGTGTGGCGCGCTAATGCATGCAGTTAGCGAATGCAGCTTAGTGTCATTAAGAACATTCAAGAGCATGGCTGAGACGTGAACTGAACAGCGAGACGTTACATCAATCAAGTGCGTCGTCCTCACGTGGTTCCATTTATTTGTTTACGCTCAGAAACCGGGATATCTTATCCAGCAGGATTACGCGCGGGCTCATAGTGCTGTTCTTACTCAAAAATGTCTTCAAGCCAATGGAATTCATGTACTGGACTAGCCAGCCTTTCTCCTCCTCGGATCTCTTTCCCATAGGGTATCTTTTTGGAGAGGTACCCAGAACCGACCAGACAAAAACTGTTACTTATGGGCAGTAGCATTGTTAAAACTTGAATTTTAATGTTTGGTTTTGAAAACGTAAATAGTTTCTTTCAAAAATTTGAAACATCGAATGGCATTTCATAATACCACCGATGTATAGACATCTGCAAACATATCATATAATGGAATTTGCAGAACCCCCTTTTAAACTTTAAGATCTTTTTAGAAAGGTTTTCTGTAAGTTTTCAAAGTGTTATGATTTTCTAATAGAATCTGTCATTTCAGTGCCTTTGGCGCTTTGATTATCTCTAGAAGGCGGTGGCCAAACGGACCAATCGTGTTGTTATGTATAAGAATTTATTTCTCTAATCCCCACTTTCAGCCCACTTGGTGACCTAATAATGGTATAAATATCTTTTTAAAGAATATTTTAGAAATGAGTCATATATTTTAAAAAAGTTGTTAACAAGGAAAAGTACTTTGGAACCTTCCAGAAAGTTCAGGTTTGCATTATTTTTTAGAAAATTACATCATCTTATTCCACATTCCTGTGGGACATTCTAGAGAAACCTTTAGGTCCATAAAAGAGCTTGATTTTTCTCTTTGAGTCAGAGTTGGAATTTGAAGTTTGGGTTTATAAGAAATTCTGCGTTGGATTGTTAACTGATATTATTCTTCATTTCCGACTGTGATTTTTGTTGGATCAGGAAAAATAGATTCATCCAAGGATATTTCATAACAGAACTGAGTTCGTTTAATATTCTTACTTCTAAAGGTTAAAGATACCTTGTTAATAAATTTTGTTAATTTTTTCCAAATGGCTTGTTTGCTTTTTCTTTCTGCTACGCCTGGCTCGTAACAGTGCAGGCTTTTTGTTTATGCGAGTATATCTCAAGTGTATCTCCAACACCTGCGAGTCGGATGGCCACTCCATTATGGTGTTACCTTGTAGGGCCCCAAGGAGGGCGGAGAGCACTTTGGGCGAACCGTAAAGCTTTCTTCATGGGGAAGAACAAATCTTCTAACTGCAACGCAATCAAACGTAAAAAAAGCCGAGGAGTCATCCGAATCGGATAAACCTAGTCAGCTGTCTAGTCAACAGTCTAGTCAGCAGTCTGCAGAACCAAAAATCAACAATTTTCACCGCTTCTTGGTCATGACATCACGTGATGATACCCGTACGATATCAGATTTATCAACAGTTGAAGGAATGTTACAACAAAATTTAAAAAGAATAGAAGAATGGACTGATAAAAATGGTTTCAGGTTCTCCAAGTCGAAAACACAGTGTGTTCATTTTTGTAAGCTATGGAAGAAACACGAACATCATTCTCTGTTTTTATACGGATCACAAATTTCTGTTATTGAAGAAGCCAAATTTCTTTGGGTCATAATTGATCAAAAGTTATCTTTTATTGCCCATATTAAATATCTTAAAGCGAAATGCTTAAAAAGCTTTGAATCTTTTGAAAGTTTTAGCTCATACAAGTTGGGGAGCAGATCGGTATACCTTATTACATCTTGACCGGTCTTTAATAAGAACTAAATTAGATTATGGGTCTGTTGTTTATGGTTCTGCCAGAAAGTCCTATTTAACATCTTTGTATACTATCCATCACCAAGGCTTTCGTCTGGCTATGGGAGCCTTCCTTATTTCTCCTGTATTAAGCCTTTATGTAGCAGCAGTTGAACCGTCTTTGACTTCGCGCAGAGAGAAACTTTCTCTTCAGTATGCTATCAGACTTGCTGCTAATCCATTAAACCCGGCATTCAAAATTTCATATCCACCTGAATTTGTAGATAAGTATGAAACTAATAAAAATCAAAAATGAGTTCCTTTAAGAGCAATGAAAACATTCATAAGAAAGAAGATGGGTCATACTACGTAGTTTCGGCTAAAAAAGCCTCATCAGTGACCCTTTAATGATCCGGCAAAGAAAGCCAGAGGAAACATACTGCAATTTTGCGAATTTCGAATAGGCAGTCGATACAAAGACTGATATAAATCAAAATGGGGTCCAAATAATTAAAAACCTCTCTAGAATATGAGTCTAAACCAATAATTTATTTCTGATTTCTCAGAATATTCACGCTGATCTCAAAGGACCAAACGGAAAATATAAACTGCACTATGGTTGATGTACGGGGAGACGTTTTACGGCCGCCACTAAACCCACATCAATCAAACCATTTGCATTACGTATTTTACCACTGTTGGAAACTTCAGGTATCGACCTTAAAAATATTCAAAAAACATGAAACCGCCGAAGTTCCAACTTGGTGTATTAGAAATCTTCTATTCTGTTTGACTTACATGTTGGCAAAAATCCGAATCAAACCCAATACTACTCAAACAAAACTTTCAGGTACAGTAACTGCAGTCACGTTACAATTATTACCAGCAAGTCTATACTAATGGTTCCAAAGAAGGAGATAAAGTTGGTTGTCTGTACGTTTATAAAGATACGCACCAAACCTTGCGCCTTCCAGATGGTTCATCTATTTTTACACCTGAAGCCAAAGCAATAGACCTAGCTTTAGATTCTATCAGATCTTCAACAATTCAAAAATCGATTATATTTTCTTATTCTTTTTCTGTGCTTAAGGTTTTAGACCATTCATCATCTAAAAGTCCTCAAATACAAAAAATGATCGAAAAACATCATGAAATTTCTAAAACGCACCAAATCTTGTTTTGTTGGCTTCCGAGCCATATTGGCATTGTCGGCCATGAATATGTTGACAAGAAAGCAAAGGAATCGCTCAATCTTGATACGTCTGTTTTTAAAACTCCTTTTAATAATTTTTAACCATTTATCAGCAGATACATCTTGTCAGAATGGCAAGGCGAAAGGGACCGTGCAATAAATAACAAACTCCATGCCATTAAACATGTCATCGGAACAAAATGCTCTCCTCCAGTTTTCCAGGATGGAGGTTGTAGTATTATTAATGCGACTTCGCATTGGCCATACTGGAGTTGCTCATTCTTATATTTTTAAATGGTGATGATCAGCCTTCTTGTGTAGGATGTGATCAGCCATTCACTGTTAACCATATCTTAATTGTATGTGTAGACTTTTCACAGTCCCCTAACATATACTTCAAAGCTGACACACTGCAAAAAATGTTTCAAGATGCACATGTTAATAATATTATTTAATCTAAAAAGAAATTGGACTTTTCCATAAGCTTTAATTTTACTTTAGATTTTTATACATTATCATACTGACTTTTTTAACTTTGAATATCCTCATAATTCTACATAGTTTTTGATCATTAACCGCTTGACGCTTATGACCCACAAAGAGGGTTGGCGCGTCGTTAAACTCGAACTCATCATCGTCATCATCATCAGAACAATTACTGCTAGTACAACTTACATGAGAAAAAAGTCATTTTGTTTATCGTGCGTTTATCACGCTTTGTTTTTGTAACTACAATAAGACAATACAAACCAGGTAAAAAAGCCCGCTGGTCATTTATGCTATTTTTTTTTTTCGTTTTAATAAGACGTGAAAAGTTTATCTTGCGACTCAAGAAAATCATCATATTTTACGGGTGAACTCAAGTAATTTCACTTGAAATGTAATGTTCTTACTTACTACGCCTAGAATGGTATTGAAAACGTAAGCTTCCAATATAATGGTCTACAAGATACTTGTACTGAAGGTGTAACTGATCGTAATATTTGTTTATAAACGTATCAAGGGAAAACACAAGAAAAAATTTTCACATCTTAATATTGTCCATCATGGTGGTTCTGTGGTTAGACCAGTTGCCTCTGATGCCAGAGGTCTCGGGTTCGATTCCCAGCAGAGGTGATAAAAACTTCGGTTTCTGTACATGCTCAGCTAGTATGTCCTGCAGGGATGAGTTTGCACATTACAGACCATGAATGCCACCAGTGTTCCCGTCTTTCAGATTGGGACGTTAACGATTCCATGCAGGGTCACAAATGCTCTGTGGAGGTTTAAAATACCTACCGTAATTATACATGATTAATGTGTAGGTTTTTAGATGGCCGTTTGGCCATTTTGTGCGAAAGAAACTGTCCGTTTTGGCCTTCTGCTTTTGATGTTTTAATTACCATAACGTTGTTTTATGTTGGTATTTCTAATGTTTGTTTTCTTTTTGGATAGACGGTGTAAGGCATTTGTATCAATCTTCACTTCTATGCTACAGATATCATCACTTTAACAAGTCCGTGAAATGAACAACCCTCTTAATAAAGAGAAAACTTGGGTTTACGGGGGTATACTTTATTTTTCTTATTTCTGCTTCAAGACATAGGCTGTGGGTACTCGTTAGAACCGCCTCGATGAGGCGGTTCTAACGAGCACGAACAACCTATACTTGCAGTATAAGTAAGAAAAAAAAAATCATGGATTTTAATCAGAAAAGTATCCATTTCGGAGATGTGAGAAAATGCACTATCGCACGGGTATGTTATCGTAATTTGACTTATATGCAATGTACATCTGCGAATAATTGTCAAATGTGTTCGATCGCACTGTAACTGGAAAAAAAACGAAAGAACGCCTTTGGCCGGTTCGAAATAAACATAAGAGATCATTAAAATTTATTCCAGTTTAGTTTTGAATAGAAGAAAGAAACAAAATTTGAAAACATGAGAATTTCGGAGAGTCTGGCTATATAGACTATTATAATTCTGTGTCCCTAGGGTAGTATTCTTTCAACTACGCTATTTAACATCAAAATAAACAATATTGTACAATGTTTGGACGATCAAACTGATTGTTCCTTGTACGTTGACGATTTCTGTATATGTTACCGTTCAAAAATATGAAAACAATTGAACGAAAGTTGCAACAAAATTTAAAACGAATAGAAGAATGGACTGATAAAAATGGTTTCAAGTTCTCCAAGTCGAAAGCGCAGTGTGTTCATTTTTGTAAGCTACGGAAGAAACACGAACATCCTTCCTTGTTTTTATACGGATCACAAATTCCTGTTGTTGAAGAAGCCAAATTTCTTGGGGTCATATTTGATCAAAAGTTATCTTTTATTCCCCATATTAAATATCTTAAAGCGAAATGCTTTAAAGCTTTGAATCTTTTGAAAGTTTTAGCCCATACAAGTTGGGGAGCAGATCGGTATACTTTATTACATCTTTACCGGTCTTTAATAAGATCTAAATTAGATTATGGGTCTGTTGTTTATGGTTCTGCCAGAAAGTCCTATTTAAAATCATTAGATACTATCCATCACCAAGGCCTTCGTCTGGCTATGGGAGCCTTTCGTACTTCTCCCGTATTAAGCCTTTATGTAGCAGCAGTTGAACCGTCTTTAACTTCGCGCAGAGAGAAACTTTCTCTTCAGTATGCTATTAGACTTGCTGCTAATCCATCTAACCCGGCATTCAAAATTTCATTTCCACCTCAATTTGTGGATAAGTATGAAACTAAACCCACAGCAATCAAACCTTTTGGATTACGTATTTTACCACTGCTAGAAAATTCAGGTATCGACCTTAAAAATATTAAAAAACATGAAACGGCGGAAGTTCCATCTTGGTGTATTAAAAAAACCTTCTATTCTGTTTGACTTACATGATGGTAAAAAATCCGAATCAAATCCAATGCTACTCAAACAAAACTTTCAGGTATTGCAGTCACGTTATGATGATTACCAGCAAGTCTATACTGATGGTTCCAAAGAAGGAGAAAAAGTTGGTTGTGCGTATGTTTCTCAAGATACGCACCAAACCTTGCGCCTTTCAGATGGTTCATCTATTTTTACAGCTGAAGCCAAAGCAATAGACCTAGCTTTAGATTTTTTCAGTTCTTCATCATTTCAAAAAACAATTATATTTTCGGATTCACTTTCTGTGCTTAAGGCTTTAGACCATTCATTATCTAAAAATCCTCAAATACAAAAACTGATCGAAAAACATCATGACATTTCTAAAACGCACCAAATCTTGTTTTGTTGGCTTCCGAGCCATATTGGTATTGTCGGCAATGAGTCTGCTGACAAGAAAGCAAAGGAATCGCTCAATCTTGATCCGTCTGTTTTTAAAATTCCATTTAATAATTTTAAACCATTTATCAATAGATACATCTTGTCGGAATGGCAAGGCAAATGGGACCGTGCAATAAATAACAAACTCCATGCCATTAAACCTGTCGTTGGAACTAAATGCTCTACTCCACAGTTTTCCAGGAAAGAGGATGTAGTATTAACACGACTGCGCATTGGCCATACTAGAGTTACTCATTCTTTTATTTTAAATGGTGATGAACAGCCTTCCTGTGTAGGCTGTGATCAGCCATTCACTGTGAAACATATTTTAATTGAATGTGTAGACTTTTCACAGTCCCGTAACTTATACTTCAAAGCTGACACTTTGCAACAATTGTTTCAAGATGTACCTTTTGAAAATATTATTTTATTCTTAAAAGAAATTGGACTTTTTCATAAGATTTAACTGTTTAAGATTTTTATACAAACTAACTCTTTTTTTCTTAATATCCTCATAATTCTAATTGCCGTTACCCATTAACCGTTTGACGCTTATGACCCACAAAGAGGGTTGACGCGTCGTTAAACACGAAATCATCATCATCATTATTATAATTCTACCTTTTTCAATCTCTTTAAAGACAGCCGATGCACATTTTATATATAAACAAAGCACTTTAGTTCAACAACTTGGCCTATATTTCTAGGGCTTTTACATCACTTTAAACAGACACTTGTTTTAAAAGAAGGGCAAACTATAATGAATTTCTCTTCGACACTTAATGTGGACATTTATTTGTTTACTACAGGTGTTCAGGCTAACGAAAGGAAGAAGCGAGCGGTTGGTATGTGACATATTTTATACAGTCAACTTCCCATATTTAGATTGTGATATTCTTCTCAGCCATCTTACGCGGTTTATATTTCGCAGCTTATTCGCTTTGTTACAGTGTCAAGTCACGTCATATGTTTAACTGTTAAACTGTTTAATCAGGGATATTGATATCATAAACTTAAGAAAGCAGTTTCTATAAAGAAGTGAAGGCAATGGTCAGGAACCGATACAATTAACCCACAGCTCCCATCAGAGATAAAAAAAAAGGAAAATAAACACAAGCATGAAACAACTAGACCCTAACGGAACCATCGACAGTGGAAAGCCAAAAGGACAGTTACTTTACCACAAAATGGTCACTTTGCTATCCAAAACTAAATAATATAAGCGATACACACACTCAAAGACAAACCATAACAAATATAAACCGCGACAGAAGAACCACCTTGGAACGGTTCGTTATATTGCCGACACAATGAATTAGATTTTTGGCGACATATTATATATAAATTAAAAACTAAAGGCGAACCTAATTTTCGGAACAACTTCAGAACATAGTCAAACGTTGTAAACGCATGGTTTGCGATATGAATGCTATGACAGTCTGTATGTGTTGCGTATGACCCGATCACGATCAAACAATATGTTTTCCTCTGGAATTGCACGGCGGAGCCTCGGGGTTCAGCACCATGAAGATTCTGGCTTAAAGCTATTCATGTGTTAGTTGGAGCCGGTACTTTTATGTCTGTTGCTTGGTCCATCGTGTTTATTACCCTTGGAGCTGTGGGTTAATGAAATCGATTCCTGACCATTGCCCTCCCTTCTATTCAACTCCTTTTTTTATTAGCTCACCTGTCACCTTTTGAAATCACTTTTTATCTGTCGTCCGTCGTGCGTGCTTCTGTGCGTGCGTCCGTGCGTGCGTGTGTGCGTCCGTTCGTAAACTTTTTCTTTAAACGACATCTCCTCCTAAACCACTGAACGGATTTTGACCAAACTTCACAGGAATGATCCTTAGGTGGTCCCCTTTCAAAGTTGTTCAATGGTTCTGGTCCTTTGCACATCTAGGTCAGAGGAGCTAAAATAGATTTTTTATTGAAAACTTAAAAAATGGTCTTCTCTGAAGCGCATGGCCAAGGTCGTTGATATTTGGTATGAAGCTTCATCTAGTGGACCTCTACAAACAGTGTTCAAATTATAGCCCTGGGGCAAAAAATGCCCCCGCCCGGGGGGGGGTTTACATTGGCTTATATAGGGAAATCTTTAGAAATCTTCTTCTCTGAAACCACAAGGCCCAGATCTTTGATATTTGATGTGAAGCTTCATCTAGTGGACCTCTACCAAGATTGTTCAAATTATAGCCCTAGGGTGAAAACTCCCCCCCCCCCCCGCCCTCCGGGACGCTTTGGTTTTTCATTGGCTTATATAGAGAATTTCTCTGAATATGTTCTGTAAAAGGGTTATCCTTTGGAAGCAAGGAATAGACCAAAGAAGTGAAAAATATGGAGTGTACATATTTCTGGGCCAGACTAGCTAGTTTCGGCGCACGGCCCGGGTCTTTGATATTTGGTATGAAGCTTCGGCTAGTGGACCTCGATCAAGATTATTCAAATTATAGCCCTTGGACTAAAAATGTCCCCGCCCCGGGGGACTTTGGTTTTACATAGGCTTACATAGGGAAAATCTTTAAAAATATTCTTCTCTAAAACCGCAAGGCCCAGGTTTTTGATATTTTTGTGTGAAGCTTCATCTATCGGGATTGTTCAAATTAGAACCCTAGGGCCAAAACTGCTCCCGCCCCGGGCCGTTTGGTTTTTCATTGGCTTATATAGGGAAAATATTGTTCAAATAATAGCCCTTGAGCCAAAAATGCCCCCGTCCAGGTTGTCCTTATAGGCATAGGGCAAAATGCCCCCCACCTGCGGGCCCTTTGGTTTACACTGGCTTATACAGGGAAAAGCTTTAAAAATCTTCTCCGAAATCGCATGGCCCAGGTCTTTGATATTTGGTGTGTAGCTTCATCTAGTAGACCTCTACCAAGATAGTTCAAATAACAGCCCTTGTGCCAAAAATGCCCCTGCCCCGGCGGCCCTTCGGTTTTACATTGACTTATACAGAGAAATTAGAAAAAATCTTTTACTCTAAACTGCAAGGCCCAGGTCTTTGATATTTGCTGTGAAGCTTCATCTAGTGGACCTCTGTCAAAATTGTTCATATTATAGTCCTTGGAAATAGAAGTCAAGGCAATGAAAACCTTTGAAATTTTCTTGACTGAAAGCAGAAGGCCAAGGTCTTTGATATTGGATATGAAGCTTTGTCTTGTGGATTTCTACCAAGATTGGTAAAATTATAGCCCTGGGGCCTAAAGTGGCCCACCAAGGGGAATGCAATGTTGTTTTTTTTTTTTTTTTTTTTTTTTTGTTTATTATTATTTTTATTTGAGGTTTAAGGTCCCCGTCAACACTGTGTAAAGGTCATTTTGGAGACGTCGCTTCCGATTTTGTCTGTATTCCATTATGGACATTGCTTCCATTATGGACATTGCTGTAGTCTTTCAAGTTCCCTGTGAAATGCTGCAGTACGCGTCGTGCTTGAGAGCTGGTTATATAAAAAGCTGTCGTTAGCAAGAAGACGAGCTCCAGAGCTGACTTTCTGTGGCATCTAATTTATGCATAGGCAGAATAATAAATGTCCGAGCATTGCACCTTGAGGGACACCGGATACAGCTGGGGCAATAGTGCAAACTTGCCTTGACCAGATCTGGTAAGACCCTGTTGATTAGGAAGCTCTCGATCCACTGTAAGAGGTTGCATGTTGGCATGTCTGGGCTTGATAGTTCTTAAGCCATTCATGTGGAACTTTGTCCAGAGCTGCGGTGTCTATCTGTTGACCTTCATCTATTCCTGCTGCAAGATGTTGCCTGCACTTTGGTCAAAGTAAGCTGGCTTTCACACGACTGCCTCTTTTGACATCTGTACTAATGGTCTGCCAGACAAGATGCAAATGATCTCACTTGGAAAACGCATAGAAAGTACTGCCAAAATAGTAAAAATACCGTAGGAGAATGGTGTCAATGACTCTCATAATTTTGCTTAGGAGTAGATATAAGAAATGTTCAGTACGCCCGCATAATTCCATCTGCACCTGTATATAGGCGGTTAACCAAGGACTTGCTATCGTGACTATCTATCTATTTAGTATTATTGCTATAGGTCCCATTTGACCATTAATCGCAGGTGTATATACACTCGATTTGCAGGACGAACGCTTGGGCGATACTTTTGAAATTACGATAAGGCTCTTTAACCTGCAAATGGGATGATTCTCCCGGCACAGGTGGCCTCCAGTTAACGTCCCGATCCGAAGAACGGTGCATTCATCCCGAATATTGATGCCAATAGAACATATTTAGACACCAAACTTTATTGTCGCTGCTGTGAATCGAACCGAAAACCTCTAGAATCAGAGATAAGTGCACTAACCACTGAGCTACCAATCTAGCACTATCGGTATGTTTTCAATTAACTTGGGAAGTTAAGCGTTGTAAATCTTAAGTGTTGTAAATGAGTGTGTTTGCTCAAAAGGCAGTGCCTTTATTTCATATTACTACCTCTTTCATATGCAATCCACTTATGGCACCAAGGACAAAGTTTTGTAAAATGACCATCTTTCGAACTTAAGTTTATTTAAGAAGTTTTACTCTGTATTACCCCCTTACGTCATACACTTTATAAGTTTTACTCTGTATTACCTCCCTTACTTCGCTTGCAAGCTTGATAGTGTAGTTGATAAGAGTGTTTGACTCTGAACCAGAGGGTCCTGGTTCAATTCCAGGTGGAGGAATATTCTTCTTGTCTCCTTTTTTTCTTTTTCTTTCTTAAAAACACATTAATGTAATTATTAGTTGCAGGTTTGTAAAATTTATTCTTTTTTGTCAATTATATAAATTTCGTTTTGTACACTGGAAAGGCTTGGAAAATTTCTTGTCCATTTGACCTTAGGGGTACTTTTTGGTTCTCTTTCAATTGCTGCAGTCTGTTTAATTCTTTAACATAAGAAAACGACATTTGTACGGGTTTTTGGATGGTATGCACTCATGCATACATGTACGCATGCATACATGCACACATGCTCACACTCAGGCATCCATCCACATACACATACTTTCTGCTCACATACATGCATGCACACATGCACACTTGCCTGCACACATGCATGCATGCACTCATGCATGCGTGCACACACACAAGTGACATGCATGCACATACACACATTTATGCACACAATGCTTGCATGCATGCACTCATGCATGCATGCATTCATGCATACACACGCATGTGCATGCACTCATGCATGCATGCATGCACACACACATGCATTAATGCACCATCTCACGCATGCATACATGCATGCATGCACACATATTCATGCAGGCATGCATGTACACACACATGCATGCATGCACTCTAAAGGAAGTACCATCCGTTTGCTATGGGTGGCAAACATGTTAGATTCATCATTTTTTATTTCAATAAACTTGTTTCAGATATTGATATTGATACTAATACTCCTGATTCATGTGATTGTAAAAACTCAGTGTATTTCTATCCTGCTGCTGGTCATGTAATTACTGGCAATAAGAAAATTAATCCTGATTCTAGGATAAGGAAAATAATTTCTAACGGACCGAAATATCGGTTTCCTTCTAAAATTGATTTCAGTAAATGTAGAGATGAAATCGCTGCTGCCTTGAATGAATTCGGTAATCGATGGTGTAAGCGAGAGTATGTTGAGCATAAAGCCCTTAAGGACTGGAAACTTAGCATTTTGAAACTAGTGAATAAACGCATTTCTTTCTATTCTCAAAATACTGACTTATTACCTCCTAAGCCTAAGACGTCTTTAGGTCATCTTAAACTAGGTATTCAAGAATTTCATAAGAAGTTTGTTTTGACCCCTGCGGAGAAGGCCTCTAACAACGTAGTCGTTGTGTGACGGCTCCACTATGTTAACACGCTTAAGCAGGAGCTTGGTGGTACTAAGGCCTATGAACTTCCGATGATGATGATAATTTCGTGTTTAACGACGCGTCAACCCTCTTTGTGAGTCATAAGCGTCAAGCGGTTAATGGTTAAACGGCATGAAGAATTATGAGGATATTAAAAGTAAAAAGGTAAGTATGAATTTTATAAAAATCTGAAACAGTAAAATCTTATTAAAAAGTCCAATATCTTTTAAGAATAAAATAATATTATTAACAGGTACATCTTGAAACAATTGTTGCAAAGTGTCAGCTTTGAAGTATAAGTCACGGGACTGTGAAAAGTGTACACATTCAATTAAGATATGTTTAACAGTGAATGGCTGATCACATCCTACACAAGAAGGATGATCATCACCATCAAAATATAAGAATGAGTAACTCTATTATGGCCAATGCGCAGTCGTGTTAATACTACATCCTCTTTCCTGGAAAACTGCGGAGGAGAGCATTTTGTTCCAACGACAGGTTTAATGGCATGGAGTTTGTTATTTATTGTACGGTCCCATTCGCCTTGCCATTCCGACAAGATGTATCTTTTGATAAATGGTTTAAAATTATTAAAAGGAATTTTAAAAACAGACGGATCAAGATTGAGCGATTCCTTTGCTACCTTGTCAGCACATTCATTGCCGACAATGCCAATATGGCTCGGAAGCAACCAAAACAAGATTTGGTGTGTTTTAGAAATTTCATGGTGTTTTTCGATCAATTTTTGTATTTGAGAATTTTTAGATGATGAATGGTCTAAAGCTTTAAGCACAGAAAGTGAATCAGAAAATATAATTGCTTTTTGAATTGTTGAAACTGATAAAATCTAAAGCTAGGTCTATTGCTTTGGCTTCAGCTGTAAAAATAGATGAGCCATCTGGAAGGCGCAAGGTTTGGTGCGTATCTTCAGAAACATACGCACAACCAACTTTATCTCCTTCTTTGGAACCATCAGTATAGACTTTCTGGAAATCATTGTAACGTGACTGCAGTACCTGAAAGTTTTGTTTGAGTAGCACTGGATTTGATTCGGATTTTTGCCATCATGTAAGTCAAACAGAACAGAAGGTTTTTAATACACCAAGATGGAACTTCGGCAGTTTCATGTTTTTGAATATTTTTAAGGTCGATACCTGAATTTTCTAGCAGTGGTAAAATACGTAATCCAAAAGGTTTGATTGTTGTTTAGGTTTAGTTTCATACTTATCTACAAATCCAGGTAGGAATGAAATTTTGAATGCCGGGTTAGATGGATTAGCAGCAAGTCTGATAGCATACTGAAGAGAAAATTTCTCTGCGCGAAGTTTAAGATGGTTCACCTGCTTCCACATAAAGGCTTAATACTGGAGAAGTACGGAAGGCCCTCATAGCCAGACGAAGGCCTTGGTGATGGATAGTATCCAAAGATCTAATTAAGATCTTATCAGAGACCGGTAAAGATGTAAAAAAAGTGCACCGATCTGCTCCCCAACTTGTATGAGCTAAAACTTTCAAAAGATTCAAAGCTTTTAAGCATTTCGCTTTAAGATATTTAATAAGGGGAATAAAAGATAACTTTTAATCAAATATGACCCCAGGGAATTTGGCTTCTTCAACGACAGGAATTTGTGATCCGTATAAAAATAGGGAAGGATGGTCGTGTTTCTTCCGTAGCTTACAAAAATGAACAAACTGCGTTTTCGACTTGGAGAACTTGAAACCATTTTTATCAGTCAATTCTTCTATTCTTTTTAGCTCACCTATCACACTGTGACAAGGTGAGCTTTTGTGATCACATTTCGTCCGTCGTCCGTCGTCCGTCGTGCGTGCGTGCGTGCGTCCGTGCGTAAACAATTTCTTGTCCGCAAGATAGCATCTTCATTTATGATTTGATTTTAACCAGACTTGCACACAACTTGTACCAATATGAGATCTGGGTTCCTTTCTTGAACCAGCCATATCCCAAGAAGTGTTACGGAGTTACGGCCCCTGAAAGGGCAAAAATTGCCTATCTTGGTCTTGTCCGCACGAGAGCATCTTCAGTTATGATTTGATTTTAACCAGACTTGCAGGGTCACTGATGAGGCTTTATTAGCCAAAACTACGTAGTTTGACCCATCTCCTTTCTTATAAATATTTTCATTGCTCTGTAAGGAACTTATTTTTGATTTTTATTTGCACACAACTTATACCACCATGAGATCTGCGTTCCTTTTTTGAACCAGCCATATCCCATCATGTGTTACGGAGTTACGGCCCCTGAAGGGGCAAAAAATGCCTATTTTGGTCTTGTCCACACGATAGCATCTTCATTTATGATTTGATTTTAACCAGACTTGCACACAACTTGTACCACCATGAGATCTGGGTTCCTTTGTTGAAACAGCCATATCCCATCATGTGTTATGGAGTTACGATCCCTGAAAGGGCAAAAAATGGCCTATTTTGGTCTTGTCCGCACGATAGCATCTTCGTTTATGAATTGATTTTAACTAAGCTTGCACACAACTTGTACCACCATTAGATCTAGGTTACTTTTTTGAACCAGCCATATCCCATTATGTGTTACGGAGTTACGGCCCCTGAAAGAGCAAAAATTGCCTATTTTGGTCTTGTCCGCACGATAGCATCTTCATTTATGATTTGATTTTAACCAGACTTGCACACAACTTGTACCAGCATGAGCTCTGGGTTCCTTTGTATAACCAGCCATATCCCATCATGTGTTTCAGAGTTACGGCCCCTGAAAGGGCAAAAATTTCCTATTTTGGTCTTGTCTGCATGATAGCTGTTTCATTTATGATTTCATTTTAACTAAACTTGCACAAGTTTTGTTCCACCACAAAAT
Source organism: Lucinisca nassula (assembly GCA_963580285.1). Classification (NCBI taxonomy): domain Eukaryota; kingdom Metazoa; phylum Mollusca; class Bivalvia; order Lucinida; family Lucinidae; genus Lucinisca; species Lucinisca nassula. The sequence goes on along the minus strand of OY757026.1, from coordinate 62,299,556 downwards.
ATCTCGGTCAAGTTCGAATATGGTTGTTGTCGGGTCAAAAAGTAGGTCAGTAGGTCAAATCATAGAAAAACCTTGTGAACAAACTATAGACCACAATTTATGTCCAATCATCATCAAACTTGCTCAGAATGATCATCGTGATAATATCTTGGTCACGTTCGAATATGGGTCATGACAGGTCAAAAAGTAGGTCAGTAAGTCAAATCAGAGAACAATCTTCTGAACACACTAGAGGCCACAGTTTTGGCCCAATCATCATCAAACTTGCTCAGAATGATAGTCTTGACAATATCTTGGTCCATCTCGAATATGGGTTATGTCATGTCAAAAAGTAGGTCAGTAGGTCAAATCATAGAAAAACCTTCTGAACACACTAGAGGCCACAGTTTAGGTCTGACTATCATCAAACTTGCCCAGAATGATCATCTTGACAATATCTGAGTCAAGTTCGAATATGGGTCATGTCGGTCCAAAAAGTAGGTCAGTAGATAAAATCATAAAAAAAACCTCTAGAGGCCACAGTTTTGGTCCGATCATCATCAAACTCGCTCAAAATCATTAAATTTTGACAATATCTCAGTTAATTTCGAATATAGGTTATATCTGGTCAGTAGGTAGGACAGTAGTTCAGAGTGTTGAAAATAAAAATCAAAAATGAGTTCCTTTAAGAGCAATGAAAACATTCATAAGAAAGAAGATGGGTCATACTACGTAGTTTCGGCTAATAAAGTCTCATCAAAACCTTGTGTACGTACTAGAGACCCCAGTTTTGGTTCGGTCATCATCAAACTTGCTCAGAATGATCATATTGACAATATCTGGGTAAAGTTCGAATATGGGTCATGCCGGGTCAAAAAGTAGGTCAACAGGTCAAATCATAGAAAAACGTTTTGAACACTCTAAGAGGCCACAGTTTTAGTCAAATCATCATAAACTTGCTCAGAATTATCATCTTGACAATATCTCAGTTAAGTTCGAATATGGGTCATGTCAAATCAAAAAGTAGATCAGTAGGTTATTTTGTCATAACTTTTGAACCGTTTGAGATAGAGCCTTCATATTTTGGCATGTAGGTTTCTTGTGACAAGGGCTTCCCACTCATATAAAGATTTGACCTGCGACGTTGACCTGTTACCTACTTTATCATAACGTTTGAACCATATGAGATAGAGCCTTCATATTTGGCATGTATGTTCCTTGTGACAAGGTTTTCTCAACTATTCAAAACTTTTGAGCCATGACCTTGACCTTTGACCTACTTTGTCATAACTTTTGAAGCATTTAAGATACAGCCTTCATATTTGGCATATAAGTTCCTTCATAGGAGTGAGTGTTTGAGTTTAAGTCTCACCAACAGCTAAGGTCATACAGTGATGGGACCTCTGTTTAAATACCAATCTGAAAGTCTGGAAAAGTCTTGGATTGATCCTGCTACCCCTGGTTTACAAGGCAAGTAGCATGGCCACATCACCATGAAGGCTTCTAAACTTCATTGGAATGTTGTGTAGATGACCCGCTAGGTAAAAAGCATAACGATTAACAAATGGTCACAGGAGCTAAAAATAGAAAAACATTGTAAATTTGCTTCAAATGCGGACTCCTTCTAATTATTGGGCCAATTGGATTAAAACTTCACAGGAATGTTGCCTAGGTGACCCCCTACCAAAAAAGTTAAAACTCAGTCCACTCCAATGAACAAGATGGCTGTCAGAGCTAAAAATAAAGAATCTTTAAACAACAATTCCTTCTGTACCCTTGGGCCAATTTTATTCAAACTTCGAAGTAATGTTGCTTAGATGACACTCTACCAAAAAGGCTTAAACTATCCTGCTCCAATGAACAAAAGGGCCACCGGAGCTAAAAATAGAAAAATATTATAAATTTGACTCAAATGTAAACCCCTCCTAAGCCAATTTGATTCAAACTTCACAGGAATGTTGCCTAGGTTACTCCCTATCAAATAAGCTAAAATTACTCTGCTGATGAACAAGATGGCCACCATAGCTAAAAATAGAATGTACTCAAGACAGTGATACACAGGTGAGCGAACCAGGGCCCTGTGGGCCCTCTTGTTAAATTTTGTTGTAACTTTCGTTCAATTGTTTTCATATTTTTTGAACGGTTACATATACAAAAAATCATCTACATACAATGAACAATCAGTTTTGTCCTCCAAACATTGTACAATATTGTTTATTTTGATGTTAAATAGCGTAGTTGAAAGAATACTACCCTGTGGGACACCCTGTTCTTGATCATAGAGATCTGACACGGTAGACCCTACACGCACCTGAAACATGCGCTCCCCTAAAAACCTTTCAATAAAACTCCTCTTAGGCCAATGTTATGGAGATCTTTCAATATTCCGTAACGCCATGTTGTGTCATATGCTTTCTCCAAGACGAAAAAGACAGCTACTACGTGTTCTTTGTTAATAAAAGCATTTCTTATAAATGTTTCTAGTCTTATTAAATTGTCGTTGGTACTACGTTTCGAACGAAAACCCGACTGATATTCTGAAATGAGGTTGTTGGACTCTAAGTACCAGACTAATCTCTTGTTGATCAGTCTCTCCAACGTTTTACATCAAACAACTTGTCAAAGCTATCGGACGATAATTTGTAGGTTCTGCATGATCTTTCCCTCGTTTCGGAATTGGTACAACTGTAGCTAAACGCCAGATTTCAGGACAGATCCCCGTTTCCCAAATATTATTAAAGATATCTAAAAGTGTTGAAAGAGAACTTTTTGGCAGATGCTTCAGCATCTGATAATGAATTTCATTGGGGCCGGTTGCCGTATCATGTGATTTTTCAATGGCTTCAACGAGTTCGGATAAGTTAAAAGGTTTGTTGTATTCTTCGTGATTAAGGGATTTAAAGTTTAGATTTCTTTTCTCTTGGTCCTTTTTGAAATTTCTAAAAGTGTCAGAATAATTACGCGATGATGAATTTCTAAAGAATGTGCTCCCAAGAGTATCTGAAAAATCTTTTTTTGTTAAAGCTATTGTGGCAAATTCAGTATTTAAATGTGTAAAACTAGAGGACTTTGTTTTTCCTGAAATTTTTCGTACCATATCCCAAACCTTTTTAATGGGGGTTTTGTAGTTCAATTTTGAAACATATTCCCTCCATGACTTCCGTTTTGAAGCTCGGATTGTTCGCCGAGCTTTAGCTCTAAATACTTTTACATCGTTTAGTTTTTCTGTAGTTGGACTTTTGCAGAACTTATTTAAAGTAGAAGTAAAACAAAGATCAGGAATTGATACAATTAACTTACTCCACCCATAAAAGACACCAAAGGGAAAGAAATACAAACATTAAGCGACCAGACCATAATGGAAACCTAAACAAAGGAAGGCCATAAGGACAGTTACTTTCCCACAAAATGGCCATATGGCCATCCAAAACCAAAAGACACAAGTGATACACACAGTAAGTAACAAACAACAACATAAATAAATAAGTTCTGAATAGTTAGATCCCTTGGAAGCAAAGAATACACCAAATAAACGAAAATAGCAGACTCGGTTTTATTGAGTCTGTTCATGACCAGTACTGAAATGTGCTACACCGGCCACGCCCCCTAGCACCGGCTTAAGCAGAACTCTATTTTCAAAATGATTCCAAATGAACTCAATGATCCCCAAGGACCAGAAAATATAATCTGCACTATGATGGATGTACGGGGAGACTTTTTACGGCCGCCACACGGCACAGCACCAGCTGCAGTGAAGATAAATAAGTTCTGAATAGTTAGATCCCTTGGAAGCAAAGAATACACCAAAATCGCCACAGAAGAGCCGCCTTGGAACGGTCAGTGGAAGATTTCCACTGGGGGGCTTAAATCGATTTTACGTGGCCACAATCCTCGCCCTTACTTCCGTCGCGATTTAGACAAATAATTTGTTCAGTCCGCATGAAGGCCTCCTAACTCATCAGTGCAACATCTCCGTGAACACAAAAATCAAAGAACCACAGAGGTGAGACAACGGTGAGGACTCGACAGCAAGAAACCACTGAAATGCTGGAGCAAAAGAAAACCAACAGTTAGACTCCGATGAGCCCGACCAGAGACAGAGCATCAGGCACCAACCGACATTATCTCTCTAATTTTCAATAAGCCTTTACGTTGGAGTAAAGCCTGTTTACGTTTTCTGATAGCTTCTTCACAGTCATTATTAAACCAAGGCTTGATTTTCTTGGTATTTTTGGAGGTCTTTGGTATGCATTATTCTGATATATTAAAAAGCGAATCTGTGAAATCAGAAAAAATGTCAGATGATTCATTAAAGTGATCAATTGATAACTCTTCTTCACAAAAATTATGGAATAATTCCCAGTCGGCTTTATTCATTTTCCATTTCTGGTTACAGTCCTCATCTTGTTCGTTTACGCTCTCAATTATAACAGGGAAGTGATCACTTCCGCACTGATCGTCATAGACAGACCAGTCATAGTCCAAGAAGAGAGACGGGTGTATGAACTTCAGCCTTCAGCTGAAGAGAGAGCTATAGTAGAAGGAACATATTTGTCATTCAGCCACCAAGTTTGCTTTGTGTGTTACAGAAGGCCAAGACAAGCTTCCTACGCTATACTGGTTACCAAAACATCACAAAAGACCTTACAAAGCACGGTTTATTGCAAATTCTAGCTCTTGCACTACCACTAAACTTTCTAAATTATTAACTTCCTGTTTTACAGCTATTAAAACGCATGTGATTAAATATTGTGTTAAATAAAAATCTAAAATGAGTTCCTTTAAGAGCAATGAAAACTTTCATAAGAAAGAAGATGGGCCATACAAAAGTTGCCAACCGTGATTGGGTTAACTACCATGAATGCAGTCTGTCGTATAACATCCATGTTGTATCCAATCTTTTTATATCGAAGAATGATTTTACGAAATAGGGTGCTGAAGTCATTGCGGTTATATATTTTTCTGAATTTATATACTAACTAAATTTAAAAGTCTTTGAAAGATCAGGAAGAAATCTGTTTTGGTCTATTAAAAATTCGAATGAGGTTTTAAAAAAATTGAAATCCAGACTTTTTCGTGCTTCAAAGTAGAAGTAAAACAAAGATCAGGAATCAATACAATTAACTTACTCCACCCATCAAAGACACCAAAGGGAAAGAAACACAAACATTAAGCGACCAGACCATAATGGAAACCTAAACAAAGGAAGGCCATAAGGACAGTTACTTTCCCACAAAATGGCCATATGGCCATCCAAAATAAAAAGACACAAGTGATACCCACAGTAAGTAACAAACAACACCATAAATAAACCGCCGCAGAAGAACCGCCTTGGAACGGTCAGTGGAATGATTTCCACTGGGGGACTTGAATCGATTTTACGTGGCCACAATCCTCGCCCTTACTTCCGTCACGATTTAGACAAATACTTTGTTCAGTCCGCATGAAGGCCTCCTAACTCATCAGTGCAACATCTCCGTGAACACAAAAATCAAAGCATCACAGAGGTGAGACAACGGTGAGGACTCGACAGCAAGAAACCACTGAAATGCTGGAGCAAATGAAAACTAACAGTTAGACTCCGATGGGCCCGACCAGAGACAGAGCATCAGGCACCAACCAACATTACCTTGAATTAGATCTTTCTAATTCTCAATAAGCCTTTACGTTGGAGTCGTCATAGAATCTGAGGCCTGACCCACCGGCGTGCAATTAAAGAGGGAAGCAAAGTTGCCAACCGTGATGGGGTTAACTACCATGCATGCAGTCTGTCGTATAACATCCATGCTGTATCCAATCTTTTTATATCGGAGAATGATTTTACGAAATTGGGTGCTGAAGTCATTGCGGTTATATATTTTTCTGAATTTATATTCTAAGTCACCATAAAATTCGGGTTACAGTCAGTTACATGACTACACACTCGAGCAAATCGAATTAATTGCGAAATATAAACGCCATAGGATGGCGCACGAGGAACATCACCATCCAAAAAAGGAAAATTTACAATCTCAAAATCAAAGTCATCGCGTTTATCATAAATTTTGCACGAAACAAATCCATCTACAATAGATAGATGTAAATCCAAAAACGGGGCCTCGGTATCAGAAGAATTTGCTTTATTTAACTGAAGTTCTGGGGGGTAAATCTGACTGATCAAACCATTGAAATAGGTATTATCAATATTTAATAAATCATCTAAATATCTAGAAGTGGAGCTAAAAGCTTCAATAATTTCAGATTGGTTATCAATGGAAAGCGACAACATGAAGTCTCTTTCATACTAATACAAGAACAGATCAGCCACCAGAGGTGCGCAATTCGTGCGCAAGTCTGTCTACTTACGATTATTCCACTCTTTACCATACACTTCCTCATAATGTTATAAAAGAAAAACTTAATGATTTAAATGAATGGGCTTTTCACAGAAAAGATTCACTCTATCTTGCATGCAATGTCAGAAATCCATTTTTCACTTCTAAAGAGCATAAGAATTATACACTTTGGTCATGTCAGAAAGTGTGTGATGCTCTCACCTTTTTACTTGACAATATTTATATTAGACTCGGTACTAAGTTATTTAGACAAATTGTGGGTATTCCGATGGGTACGAATTGCGCACCTCTTGTGGCTGATCTGTTCTTGTATTGTTATGAAAGAGACTTCATACATCAAATTGTAGATTATATTTTCTTGTCCTTTGGGATCATTGATTCCATTGTGGAATTTTGAAAATATCTGAGGGTCACTGATGAGGCCTAATTGGCCGAAACTAGCTAGTCTGGCCCAGAAAACATATACACTCCATATTTTTCTGTTCTGTGATGTATTCCTTGCTTCCAAAGGATAACCCTTTTATAGAACATATTCATGTTGTCGCTTTCCATTGATAACCAATCTGAAATTATTGAAGCTTTTAGCTCTACTTCTAGATATTTAGATGATTTATTAAATATTGACAATACTTACTTTGACGGTTTGATCAGTCAGATTTATCCCCTATAACTTCAGTTAAACAAGGCAAATTCCTCTGATACCGAGGCCCCCTTTTTGGATTTATATTTATCTATTGTAGATGGATTTGTTTCTTGCAAAATTTATGATATACGTGATGATTTTGATTTCGAGATTGTAAATTTCCCTTTTTTGGACGGTGATGTTCCTCGTGCGACATGGTACGGGGTTTATATTTCGCAGTTAATTCGATTCGCTAGAGTGTCTAGTAATGTATCCAACTTCAACACTCGTAATAAATTATTAACCGCTAAACTTCTTTATCAATGGTATCGGTATCATAAACTACATAAAGCCATTTCTAAGTTTTATAGACGTCATTCTGATTTGGTTTCAAAATTCAATGTTGGACTTTAAACACTCCTGCAACATGGCCTATCGGAACCAGAATTCTATGGGGACTTAGTATATAATTTTAGAAAAATACATGCCTGTAATGACTTTAGTACCCAATTACGTAAAATCGTTCGTCGATATATAAAGATTGGGTACAACATAAATGTTATAAAACAGACTGCATGCATGGTGGTTAACCCAATCACGGTTGGCAACTTTGCTTCCCTCTTTGATTGCACACCGGTGGGTCGGGCTTAAGATTATATGACGGTTTCAGCGTAAAAGCATAAATGGAACTTTGTTTTATTTTAGTATTCTTTATGTATTTTGGCGCCGGATGCTCCGTCTTTGGTCGGGCCCCTCGGAGTTAACTGTTGGTTTTCTTTTGCTCCATCAATTCTGTTGTTGTATGCTGTCGAGTCCTCATCATTGTTTCATCTCTGTAGTTTTTTTATTTGTATGTTCTCGGAGATGTTACACTGATGAGTTAGGAAGCCTTCATGCGGACTAAAGAAAATTAGTGTATACCGCGACAGAGATAAGGGCGAGGTTTATGGCCATGTAAAATCGATTTAAGCCCCACCCCATTTGAATTCTTTCTACTGACCGTTCCAAGGCGGTTCTTCTGTGGCGGTTTATTTATGTTGTTGTTTGTTACTAATATAGCGTAGCTATACACCTTTGACTGTGATCGTATAGTGTTTCAATAATTTTAATAAAATACAACTAAAGTCATATTGAGAGTTTCAGCAGCTTTATTAGGCAGGCACCTCATACGAGTGCACAACTCCTAAACCAGACTAACGGTCTGCAAGCTGATCAATTAGACATCTGAAGTCTTGGTCAGAAAACCCCAGTATTTATAATCACTACAAAAATCTCACGCAATATCCCTCTCTCATTGCATCATGCTTGTTATCGCAACTCTTGCCAAAATCTCTTCTAACTATAAGCTATCTGTCATTATTTTGATGACTGCACTAATAATATGATCTTTAAAATGCAGTTTCATCAGGTTTCTAAAGTACTTCACATGAACACCTGCTTAAATAACCTTTAAAAGGAAATGTCAGAGTCATATGATATTACGAAATTATGATTTGAATGGCTGCCAGGTACATGTAAGGTACATGTATGTGTAATTCAAGTGCATCTCTGCATTTTATGCAAAGTTATATAATTGATGTTTCAGAGTTTTAAAATGAAGCTGTTTCATAATAAGAATTGAAGCTTAATATTTTCATAATAGTACTGAGACAGAAGCTTACTGCCTTTTCAACACTCATTCAGTCATATCATCATTCTTACACACCTTCAACAACATTTCAGTCATACACATGATAACATGCCTATGCAAAATATCATGTGCATAACATGACTATGTTATATACCTCTCACTGTTGAGTAAATTAATTAACCCCTTAATTAATTTAATTAACCCCTTAATTAATTTATCTAATTCTGACCAAAACCTCTTGTACATATACTGTATACACAATTAATATATAATGAAACAAAATATCATCAACATACATCAGTGACCAGGATGTATGCAATAAACAAGATATCATCAACATATATCAGTGACCAGGATGATCACCAATGTATATCAGTAACCAGGATGATATCTAAATAATAACATGATATTGTCAACATATATCTTAAACATACGTCAGTGACCAGGATCATGCATAAATAAACAAGACATCATAAACACATGTTAGTGTCAAGGATCCATTCACATATATAAGTGACCAGGATTATATGATACATATATTACTCATCAGGATGAAGACCAGGATGAATAACATATCATCAATCAAGATTAGTTAATTAATTAATGTCATGTATGTTTCATGTGACTAGGATTATAATTAATCTAATATGCAATTAAGCTAATATGTGACAAGGATCCAATAAAACATTTAACTAGGATTTGACCAGGATTAAGACCAGGATTAAAACGAAGTTTCAAAGTTTAATTGTTAATTAAATGTCTAAGATGTTTTCCTAAAATCATTTCTTTTAATAAACCCTTCTAATCTAGTAGACTTCCTAATTACCAGGATAAGCAATATACTTGTAACCAGGATTTCTACAAACTGTAAGACCAATAAAGGGCTCATTAAACACACTGTTTTTAGATTAAGTTTTTTTATTCCTTTTTGGATCGAGAATTCACACAGTCACATTGTTCTTCCCTCAAGTTTATAACTGTCGGAGGTTGTGGAATAGGTATAACTGGAACTCTGTAGATTTTATTCGCCATTAGTATCCCATCGTTGTTATCTGAGCTGTGTGTTGGCTGGTGGTGTAGGTTGGTGATAAGGTAAGTTGGATGTGGTGGATGTTCTTTACAATATCCATAGTGTTCCTGTACAACACTAATGTCGTCTGGCTGTAATAAAATAAAGTTTACTGTCACATGTACATCTTCACCTAAGCATGACCTTAAGGGGCATACTCAGGACTTTATTATTTAAAAGTCACTAAAGTTCTGATCACTACATCTTCGTCCATGCATAGTCTTCAGGACTATACAAGGCACAAATAAATGTCACTGAAATGTCAATGTACTATAACCATAAGTACTACTACGATCACATGAGCTATATACATGATGAAAACAGATCGTACGATTAAAGTTCACTGTTATGCAAATAGTTCATAACAATAGCTATATACCGTTAAATAGCTAAATACTGTTAACTTATTCCTGTTAACAAACACTGTTTATATAACTAGTATTCATAAATAAATCTGCTTAAAAACACTGTGCACAGATTTTCCTTATTTCTTTGCCCATGCCGCCGTTGCATCAGTCCACTTGAAGGTCTTTTGTCCTTCCTCAACGTTATCGACGTTTTGTTCTTCGATCAGAGTGGACATCTCGATAACATCACCTTTGATCGGTGACCGTTTCACATTCACCTTCTCAAGATCATGTGTGTTAGCCTGTCTTACACCAATTATCTTATAAACAAAGTTTCTTCTACGTAAGATTATTAAGATAATTGCAATTAATAATACCGTCGATGCAATACTGATTAGCATAACATGTATCCAACTAGTACTGGATTTATTCTCATCTAATATTACAGGTTTATAGTTTCTTGTTTCATGGAGTAGATTTTGTAAAGGAATCTCTTTCAAACCTGACAAATGTGGTGGCAGCTTCATTGGTTTAGATCCTAATTTAGTTTTGATATCAGGCCAAAAGTAAAAGGTTGAAACATTATGTAATTTCAAAAGTGCTTGCAAAGGATCTGACCTTTCAAAGTTACTATGTCTGCCAAAATATTCAGGTAACTGTAAATATTTGTTTGAGGCTTTACATGTGTTATTTAACCGGATAATGTCAAGTGGTGGTGTGATTTTAATGTCAGCATTCTTCGGTTCATATGACTGACAATTTAATGTAAATGTCAGAGGTATATTTGTGACAACAATCCAAATACCAAATGACAAGTACTTCGTAGTTGGCAACCTTTCATCCAACACAACTACTTGTTTACAATACTTTTTAATGTCATGCAGGTTTTGCATGAAGAGAGCAACAACGCAAAACTTATTTACGTTGGTCTGATAAAATGCTGTCTCAGGATTGCAGAACTGAAAATGATAGTTATTACACATCTGAAATGTGCTTTCAGATAGAAGGGAAAACTTTGTTTTATCCTTCGAGACCAGTAACATTTCGTTTTCTAAACTGTATTTTAATAATACATCCGTCTGATTATTTGAGAGTAGCGGAAGTGGTAAGTTATGTATTTTATACACTTCATATTCTTCTTTGGTGTTAATTAGTGGAATCTTAAGGATAATTCTAATTTCATTATTTTCAAGGTATGTTATACATGTCAATGTCTTATAAAAATACCAAATATCCTTACGAGGATTTTTAGGAAGCTCAAAGTTATTAGGAAGTTTTGTTTCTACTTCAATTAATAATTGCTTCAGATCTTTAGGTGAGATTGTATTAGTTGATAAATGATGCATTGACAACATGTTTAGTTCAGATTTTAAGCTCTCAAGATAAAATATAGCATCTTGCGTGGTAAGCCTAATTTCATCAAGTATCATTTTGAATTGTAAGTATGTATGAATAAATTGTTCAAGTCTAACAAACTGTTGTTCTATTGTTCTTTCAAGCAATCTTATTTTATGGTCAAGCTTCTGAATAACGATGATGAGATCCATAATTGATCTCCTATTTTCTGCTACTTGCATTCTTGTTAAGTTAAGTACAGATAAACTTACATCAAGATCATGTATTATCTGATTTTGGTTAAGTGCCAAGGTTTTAATATTTCTATCTATGTTCTCAAGGTCACTTTCTGATACAGTGCCAAAAAGAGTGCTCATTAATTGTCCTATTATAGGAATTAATGACCTTTTGTGTTCATGACTGTTTACTGAAAGCGTCTGGTACTCATCAAAGTTTTCATAAACAGACTTGTAAGTATCTGTTAAAAGGTTAACTTCAACATGTAAACTTTGGAATGTTTCTACATATCCCGTTAAATTTGACTTCTGATAAAATCTCGTCATATATTTCACAATTTCATCAGTGCGAACAAGATCGTTTTGAATCTTTAAAATCAAATTTTCAAACGGTCTCAAATCGTGAATAAATGTTACAGACCAGTGTGCATCGTTAATAAAGACTTCATTAGTCTTTTGAAACATAACATTTTCGGATGTAAAGAGTCCGAATGCCTGGCTAACATACAATGATCCCAAGATTAATGTGATCATCATTATGTTAATCTGAAATTAAATAAAAATGGGCATTACTACACTTGTTAAACGAGGTACTTATTTACAATTCACCTCCATTAACATACATGAGGCCCTTACCTCATTAAAGACATAACATTACGAGGTCATTTTATAACATATTAGACATTAACCTCAAGAGTTGCTTTAAACTCTCTGCTTTATCTCGAGACTTCCTTCGTCTCTTTTTCAATGGCCTAACTGTCTCGCTGGCTACACTATTAGACAGTGGCTGCTGTGAATAAACTACATTCACATCCATATCACTAGCTAAATCATTGTTTTCGACCAAAGGCATAGAACAGGAATTATCAGAGGATAAATCGTCATTACATTCCATGTCCTTGACCTCAGTTTCTTCACTTTGATTTTGCTTAGTTTCTTTGTGTTTTAACCTTTTCTGTAACTCCATTAAAGGTATGTCTTCTTCATCAGAAGACGTTTCTCTTTCTTGTCTGTATTTCTTGACTAGCTTAGCCAAGGGAATTTGTTCTTCCGAATCAGAATCGGATTCTGTTTCCGACTCAGAGGCGTGAGGTGGAATTACATATGCTGCGTCCCTAAGTTTTCTTTTACTTTCATTTTTGGAAACTGGCCAATCTTCTACATTTGCCAACATTAAATCGCCTGCATATACTCTACTTGTTGTACCATCTAATTGGTTTTTAATTATGAAAGATACAGGTCCAGTTTTTTCAATTATTCTATAATAAGGTTTCCATTTCTGTCCTAATTTACCCTTTCTTTGTTTATTTTGATAATAAACTGGATCTCCTACTTTTAACTCTACCTCTTTAACATTTTTGTCTGCATATTTAGCCTGGCGCTTCTTTGCTTTTTGTAAGTAATTTCTTACATGTACAAAAGCTCTGTGCTGTTCTTGTAAAGCAACTTGGTGAAAATCTTCACCTAAATATTTTCTCCTAGGCTGTAATATATTGTCAACTGGCAATACTACATCTCTATTGTACAGCAAATAATAAGGTGAAAATTTAGAAGATTCGCTAACGTTAAATCTAATTGCTGCTAAACTTTGACAAAGATACAAATCCCAGCTCTGTTGATTATCAGCTACCATTTTAGCTAAAATGTCATGCAAAGTTCTATGGAATCTCTCAACTTTTGCATTGCTCTGAGGATGATACACGCTTGTCAAAATATGGTCAACATTAAGTTTCTCCAATGTTTCCCTGACCATCTTATTTACATTCTCAGTTCCATTGTCCGTCACAATCTGTAAAGGACAGCCAAAACGTGGGAAAATGTGTCCAATGATCAATTCAGCTACTGTTTCAGCAGTCTTATCAGGAACTGCAAAAGCTTCAGGCCAACCACTATACCAATCAACAAATGCAATGATATATTTATTGCCTGACAAAGTTGTTGGATATGGACCCGAAAGATCAAGACTGAGTTTTGCCATAGGGTATGGTGGAATATCTGTTTCTTGTAATGGATGTTTCGTTTTCTGCATTGACCTAGTTCTGCAGGTCATACAATCAGAAACATACTTGTGAATTTCTTTAAACAAATTTGGCCAAAAGTATTTCTGACGAATAGAATTAAAAGTTTTCTGTACCCCCATATGACCATTACTGTCATGATACTGAGTTACAACCAAAGATCTAAGATGTTTTGGAATATACAATCTTAAATTTGGGTCGTCATTGGCATTTGATAAATAGTATACCAATCCATCTACCAAGAGATAATGTTTTTGAACATCTTTGCTCTCTTCCCCATTCAAAATCATTGACCTAATATTTGAGATATCATCATCCCTAGTTTGTTCAATTTTCATGTCAAAGCCTTCTTTTGTAAAATCAGAACAGTCACACTTTTCAAATGTATCTTCATTTGGAAGACTACAACCAGCAAAAGCTTTTGGATCAAACTGGTTAGAGTCTAACACATTCACCTGATATAAGTTGTCATTGACATCAAGTGCCTTTTCTACTTCTATGTCTTCACTAACTGTACTTTCCTCGGTTTTGTTTACATTATCTGGATGCCTAGAAAGTTGGTCAGCGCATGTATTTGTTGTACCAGCAATGTACTCTATAGTACAATTATAGCCTGACATACTCAAAGCCCAAAGTTGAATCTTTTTGTTTTGCATAGGAGATTCAAGCAAGTATTTCAGAGGTTTATGATCAGTTCTTATGACAAACTGAGCATTGTGCAGATAATAATCTAACTTTTGAAGAGCAAAATGTATCGCAAATGCTTCTTTTTCTACTACAGACCACTTACATTGGGACTTACTAAGTTTGTGGGACAAATAATAAATTGGCTTTTCATCACCCTCACACTCTTGTGTAAGGCATGCACCAACACATGAGTTGCTAGCATCTGTATAAAGAACATATGGTTTATTTGGATCTGGATAAACCAAAAGTGGGACAGCTGTTAAACTTTCTTTCAAGAATTCAAATGCAGTTTGATGTACTTCTGACCACTTGTAATGTGCATATTTTCTCGTCAAAGCAATGATTGGTTCAGCTATCTGAGAGAAGTTTGGAATGAATCTTCTGTAGTAAGAACACATACCAATGAATGATCTTACTTCTTTTACACAAGTTGGAACAGGTAAAGATCTTATCGCATCAACCTTCTTTTCATCAGGTTTGATTCCTTGTTCACTAATTACAAAGCCAAGATAATTAGTTTCTAATTTAAGAAAACCACATTTCTTAAGCTTAAGTTTCAAATTATGCTGTCTTAATTTGTCAAAGATCAGACTAAGATGTCTCAAATGTTCTTCCAATGTTGAGCTGAAAATCAATATATCATCAAGGTATGCTGTAGCAAAATCATTGCAACCTTGTAACACAACAGACATAAGTTCTTGAAATACCGCAGGAGCATTAGAAAGGCCAAAGGGCATCACATTGAACTCGAATAACCCTTTGTGACATGCGAAAGCTGTTTTTTCTTTGTCCTTCTCATCCATGGCAACCTGCCAATATCCACTTTTTAAGTCCAAAGATGTAAAGTATTTTGCTCTACCAAGTAAGGCTAAGATATCATCTATTAAGGGTAAAGGAAAGGAATTTTTCTTTGTTATTTGATTTAATTTTCGAAAATCAACACAGAACCTTTTACTGCCATCTTTCTTGTCAACGATCACAACAGGAAATGACCAAGGTGATCTTGACCTTTTAATTACATTTGCATCTAACATTTCGTTAATTGCTTTGTCAATTATCTCTCTGTTTTTAATTGGAGTTCTATAAGGTTTCATCTTAATTGGTTCATGGTTACCTATGTCAATTTGCATTTTAACTGTGTCTGTTTTTCCTAATTCAGAATCTTTATTTGCAAATAAGTCTATATTTCTCAAGATAAGATTTTCAATTTTTGACCTATATTTTTCAGGTACATCAAGGTCTTTAAAGTCTAATTTATTTTCACAGCTGTTATTTTGAATAACTGAATCTACATGTGTAATATTATTTTGAAGCTCTGATATTTTAGATAACAAACCATGTCTATAAATTTTAATATATTTGTTGGTGTTGTTAACAATTAAAACTGGCAAAGATCTATCTTTTGCTAATGTAGAAACAGTGTTAATAATTTGTAAGCCTGGTTGATTAGTTAAAAATCCTTTATCTATTTGCGAAACCTCATATGACGAACCTACTGGTAAGTCTGGATTTTCTCTTACTTTTCCGTAGCATATCATGGCTGTATTAGGTTTTATTAAACATGTTCTTTTCATCCTAACTGTTGAAGCTATATGTATATCCTCCTCTAAATTAACATAGTGTTTACCATTGATTCTTAAGCATTTCAAATCAAAATATATCCTAACGTTATTCTGTTTAAGCCAGTCCAAACCAAGTATCAAATTTCTATTTAAATCCCGGATCACATAGAAGTCTTGAGACATTTCGGTACCACCGATACAAAACTGCACAGTAATGCAACCATCACACTTTAGCTCACTTCCATTTGCAGATTGTAAACAAACTTTCTTTTGGGTGAGTCTTGGTTTATTCTTAAGCTGCTCGTAAATTCTACGGTGCATTAATGAACATTCAGCTCCAGTGTCTACAAGAGTTCTAAACCTTTGTTTACCTATTTTAACTAAACAAGAATTTGGACTGCCTGAAACATTGATCTTAAACTTTTGATGAGGTAAATGTCTATTGTTTTCTTTACTCATTACATCGACCCCTGTATGCAATGAGTGTCCCAGTTTTCCTGACCAGGTACTACATTTTGTACATTGTTCTGATGTCTAGGTCTTCCATGACCCATAGGTGGTCTATTTTGTTGTTCTTTGTTTTTACAATCTCTGGAAATGTGACCTTCCTGACCACAATTCCAGCACTTTACCTTAAAGTTTCTATTTTGCTGTGTGCTATTAACCCTATTAAAATTTCTAAATTTAAACCGTTGACCTCTAGAATGGTCAACATCCATAGGTGCCTCTTTTCTTTGTGGGTGAAATGTATGTGACATTTGAACCCTAGCCCTAAGATTCTGTTCATTAGTAGCGATTGCAATAGCCCCCTGTAATGTATCTGGCTGATCTCTCAATATTTTTAATTTCAAATTGTCTTGGGTCAACCCATCAACAAAAATGTCAATAAGTTGACGTTCTACAGCGTCGCCTCCTTGGTTTTGGTAGGCTTCTTCCGCTAAAGAAAGAATTCTTTCAGCGAAAAGCTGTATGTTTTCCCCTACTTTTTGTTTCACGCTGCGCAGCAATGACAGCGCCATTTGCCTATCCGTAACATCACTGAAACGGACAGCTAATTGTTCCTTAAGCTGTTGCCAATTACCGTCTGGGTTAGCCGCCATATACCTCTGTATAAAACCACTAACTGCTCCCCCAGAAGATTGATATGCAATCAACTTCTTTCTTGCCTCAGGTATATCAGCAAGAATTGAATATTTTTCAATGGATTTTATCCATTCCCTAAAGTTTTTAGAGTTGCCATCAAATTTGATCACGCTTGTCGAGGCCCCCTGTGTTGTTAATGCCTGTGATACATTGGCAAGTTCTAATTGTATATTTACGAAAGCCTGCGCAGCAGGATCAAGCTGTTGTTGATGCTGAGCCTGTGCTTGGGCTTGTCCTTGTTGAGCCATATTGAAAAGAAAAAAAAAATGAATAAAATAAATAAATAAATAAATAAATTAATAAATCTAAAATTAATTTTGGCCTACATTTTTAGTTTTCGTTTTAGATTAATTTTCTACCATAATTTTGCATGATAATTGGTGACAGAACAA
Organism: Lucinisca nassula; assembly: GCA_963580285.1. Taxonomy (NCBI): domain Eukaryota; kingdom Metazoa; phylum Mollusca; class Bivalvia; order Lucinida; family Lucinidae; genus Lucinisca; species Lucinisca nassula. The sequence continues at coordinate 62,282,201 of OY757026.1, read as the reverse complement.
ACAACAAACATAACCAGAAAAAGTAAAAGTAAACGTCACCTACCTTGGTGTCCATTTTTCTGTTTCTGTCGTAAGGTTCCTTTTTTAATTAATCCGCAGCACGGCAACAAAGCAAGATATATAGCGTAGCTATACACCTTTGACTGTGATCGTATAGTGTTTCAATAATTTTAATAAAATACAACTAAAGTCATATTGAGAGTTTCAGCAGCTTTATTAGGCAGGCACCTCATACGAGTGCACAACTCCTAAACCAGACTAACGGTCTGCAAGCTGATCAATTAGACATCTGAAGTCTTGGTCAGAAAACCCCAGTATTTATAATCACTACAAAAATCTCACGCAATATCCCTCTCTCATTGCATCATGCTTGTTATGGCAACTCTTGCCAAAATCTCTTCTAACTATAAGCTATCTGTCATTATTTTGATGACTGCACTAATAATATGATCTTTAAAATGCAGTTTCATCAGGTTTCTAAAGTACTTCACATGAACACCTGCTTAAATAACCTTTAAAAGGAAATGTCAGAGTCATATGATATTACGAAATTATGATTTGAATGGCTGCCAGGTACATGTAAGGTACATGTATGTGTAATTCAAGTGCATCTCTGCATTTTATGCAAAGTTATATAATTGATGTTTCAGAGTTTTAAAATGAAGCTGTTTCATAATAAGAATTGAAGCTTAATATTTTCATAATAGTACTGAGACAGAAGCTTACTGCCTTTTCAACACTCATTCAGTCATATCATCATTCTTACACACCTTCAACAACATTTCAGTCATACACATGATAACATGCCTATGCAAAATATCATGTGCATAACATGACTATGTTATACTAACTGTGTGTATCACTTGTGTCTTTTTATTTTGGATGGTCATTTGGCCATTTTGTGGGAAAGTAACTGACCTTATGGCCTTCCTTTGTTAAGGTTTCCATTATGGTCTGGTCGCTTCATGTTTGTGTTTCTTTCCCTTTGTTGTCTTTGATGGGTGGAGTAAGTTAATTGTATCGATTCCTGATCTGTGTTTTAATTATACTTATGTGGCTGAATTACAAATATGTTCATCTATTATAGCTCTCTCTACAGCTAAAGGCTGAAGTTCATAAGCCTTAGTACCACCAAGCTCCTTCTTAAGCGTGTTAACATAGTGGAGCCGTCACACAACGACGACGTTGTTAGAGGCCTTGTCTGCAGGGGCCAAAACAAACTTCCTATGAAATTCTTCAATACCTAGTTTAAGATGACGTAAAGACGTCTTAGGCTTAGGACGTAATAAGTTAGCATTTTGAGAATAGAAAGAAATGCGGTTATATACTAGTTTAAAAATGCTAAAGTTCCAGTCCTTAAGGGTTTTATGCTCAACATACTCTCGCTTACACCATCGATTACCGAATTCATTCAAGGCAGCAGCGATTTCATCTCTACATTTACTGAAATCAATTTTAGGAGGCAAACGAAATTTCGGTCCTTTAGAAATTATATTCCTTATCCTAGAATCAGGAATAATTTTCAAATTGCCAGTAACTAAACGACCAGCAGCCGGATAGCATATACTACGTTTTTACAATCACATGAATCAGGAGTATTAGTATCAATATCATGATTTGAAACAAGTTTATTGAATTAAAATAATAGATCTAACAGGTTTGTAATATTTATAGCAAATTATAGGTATTTCAGTATTTTGAAAATAAGCAGGAATGGAAGAAAGCACCGAGCTCTTACGAAAAATACTGGGCAAATCTATAAAATCCATACCCTTATTAATGAAGGATATTTTGAAGAAATGATGTTTATGATTAATTTCAGAATCAATGTAAGGACGGAGAGTATGCCGAGTAAAGCCTCTAGTTAAGAGAGCCGCATCATATAACTGATTAGAACTATCGTAGAATTTATTCGCCTCGGTGTCCAGAAGACATAAAACAGAAACGGGTAATGAACTTAGAAATGAAAGCATAGAGTGGCTTCCATGATTTAATAATATAATTGACAGTCACTTCAGTCTAGTATTGTTTCGTTTAAAAGTACGTAATTTACGTTTATAGTTACCATTTTTCCTGCGTTTTCGACATTCCGGGAGCGAGAAAATATCAAAGTCCGGCATTCTGGAAATATTATCCTCATGACAAATGTTATCATTAAATCCCAGTGGAATAGGGGTCTGTAAAGATTTAATCCATTTCAGTTCAGCCTCGTGTCTTTTGATACTGTTGAATCTAGATGTAGAATTTGCATCGTAGTAAAGTTTTTCCACTGGTTGTATAACAATGTTATTTACAGAATGACCTGTACGTCGACAGTGATTGTACGAGAAAGTATCAGTTTTCTTAGGTTTACTCATTCTACGATAATGCTCGTTCAATCTAGTTTTAAGCATCCGGTTAGTTTGAACGACGTACTGCATATTGCAGTTTGCAACACGTCATGTAATTAGATAAATTAAATCTGTAGACTGTAAAGTCAAATCAGACATGTTAAATACAGAGAAGCGTCTACCCTTTACAGATGAAGTAACGGTAGACGCAGTGCTTAAATGCGAACAACATCTGCACCTCTTGGCATTGCACTTAGAAATACTAGGATACATTCCACTGTAAGCCGGAATAAGGGAAACATGGAAGTTAAGGGTTACCTGGGGTTGCAGTGTTTCAGGTACCCAGCACGTCTATTTGGCCTGGCTTTTCGGTGTAGACGGGTGGCCGTGTGGTCCGGCATGGTCAATGGGCTGGTCGCGCCGAGCCCTAGAGATACCTCTTTTTTGCTTTCTCTTCCATTCTTTTTGTATCTTTCCTGATACCAACCATATGCCCATTTACCCTACCCTCTTCTGTCTTTTTATCTTTAGACGGCGGTGGTCGACTGGACCAATCGTGTAAGGCTTTTCGTTTATGCCAGTATATCTCACGTGTATCTCTAACACCTGCGAGTCGGATAACCACTCCATTATGGTTTTCCTTGTAGGGCTCCAAGTAGGGCGGAGAGCACTTGATACGAAATTCTGATATATTCCTCATAGGGAATGGGAAAAGGAACTAACTGCAGCGCAATTAAACGTAAAAAAGACGAGGGTTCATCCGAATCGGATGAACCCAGTCATCAGTCTAGTCAGCAGTCTAGTCAGCAGTCAGCAGCACCAAAGCTTATGAATTTTCCACGCTTCTTGGTTATGACATCAGTTCAAGATACACGCACTGTGTCGAATTTATCGCCCTTTGTAATCGAAAAGCTTAAGTCAGGTGATCTCCTCTTAGAAGTCGAGAGAGAACATCAGGTGAAAAGCCTGCTTGGTACCGCAAAGCTATTTGATCTCAACGCGAAAGTATCTTTGCACAAAACACTTAATTCAATTCATGCCAATGTGTCATCTGTAGCACAGACCCACGTCCTTGCGGCGAGACAGAGATCATTGCCAATTCGTGGATGAAGGCGTCATTGGTGTACGTAACATCCAAGTTCGTAGAAATGGTGTATTAAAGCCAACAAGTACCTACTTGTTGACTTTTAATACACCAGTTCTGCCCAAGAAAATCAAAGTAGCATATCTTTCTGTTAACGTAGGGGTGTATATACCAAACCCTCTCAGATGTTACCATTGCCAGGTTTTTGGCCGTCACGAAAGCAGAAGTAAGCTGAAAGAAAAACATGTCGATATGCATCAAAACTGTAAGAATGAGGCCCAATGCGTCAAGTGTGGTGGCAAACATGCGGTTTTCTATCGAGATTGCCCGGCATGGAAAAAAAGAAAACGAAATACTCGCTCTCAAATACCAAAGGTCGATAACTTTTCCGGAAGCGCGGAAAATTGTTGAAGAGTGATACACAACACCAACCACCAGTTACGCCAGCATCAAAAAGCGTGCTAGTATAAAAGTTACAAACACTGCAACGCAGATTGCTGAATTGTACATTGCCGAACTGAAAAAAAACTGGTGCATGGAGTAAATCTACTGCAGCACCCCAAAGTTCAACCAATTAGTCAAATGGCGCAATCCAGGTTGCTACGGATCGGTCGACAGCGACCGTACCGAAGCCAAAGCCGCATGTAAAAGAGAAATATGACTCAGGTCGAACCAGTAAGGGATCGGAAGATCCGATCAAACATTGCAGTCAGATACCTCTTGACGAGAACTATGGCGAATTAATGAATGATGATGATGATGCTCCAACCAGTCCTCGCAATGGTAGCAAAATTACAAGGATACCTTATATAAAGTATACAATTTCGTCGATAACGACGCATTAGTTTCAATTTCTCCAAGTCGAAAACGCAATGTGTTCATTTTTGTAAGTTACAGAAGAAACACGAACATCCTTCCCTGTTTTTATAAGGACCACAAATTCCTGTTGTTGAAGAAGCCAAATTTCTTGGGGTCATATTTGATCATAAGTTATCTTTTATTCTAAACTGGTCGCCCATATAGCAAATAGATAAATCTGGTGATATGTTGAGTGATAAATCTCTTGGCGGAAGAGTGCGTCCCGTAGAGCCGCCTTTATTTGAGTTTCATGACGTCATTCATTGTTGCCTTGGCGTTAGATTGTGTAAAGTCGTTTTCTTGAATCAGAAATGTTATAAAAACAGGTAATCGCATGTAACACAGTCAGTTATATTGGCGGGATAACTTCACACAACAGTGAAATGTAGGAAGAATCTGAAGGAATCAATAGCATTCTCATCGACATTTACTGTATTAGAATCGAAATAGATCAGCTCTAGTGTCGTGATTTATTGAGTGATATATCACTGCTAGAGCTGATCTATTTCTAAATTCCCCATATTAAATATCTGAAAGTGAAATGCTTTAAAGCTTTAAATCTTGTAAAAGGTACAAGTTGGGGAGCAGATCGATATACCGTATTACATCTTTACCGGTCTTTAATAAGACCTAAATTAGATAATGGGTCTGTGGCTTATGGTTCTGCCAGAAAGTCCTATTTAAAATCTTTGGATACTATATATCACCAAGGTCTTCGTCTGGCTATGGGAGCCTTTCGTACTTCTCCCGTATTAAGTCTATATGTAGAAGCAGGTGAACCATCTTTAACTTCCCGCAGAGAAAGACTTTCTCTTCAGTATGCTATCCGACTTGCTGCTAATCCATCTAACCCGGCTTTCACAATTCATTTCCATGAAACCCACAGCAATCAAACCTTTTGGATTAAGTATATTACCACTGCTAGGAAATTCAGGTATCGACCTTAAAACTATTCAAATACATGAAACCGGCGAGGTTCCATCTTGGTGTATTAAAACGTTCTTTTCGGTTTGACTAACATGATGGCAAAAAATCCTAGAAGTAAAACAAAGATCAGGAATCGATACAATTAACTAACTCCACCCATCAAAGACATCAAAGGGAAATAAACACAAACATGAAGCGACCAGATCATAATGGAAACCTAAACGAAGGAAGGCCACAAGGACAGTTACTCTCCCACAAAATGGCCAAATGGTCATCCAAAATAAAAAGACACAAGTGATACATACAGTAAGTAACAAACAACAACATAAATAAACCGTCACAGAAGAACCGCCTTGGAACGGTCAGTGGAAAGAATTCCACTGGGGGGGGGGGGGCTTAAATCGATTTTACATGGCCATAATCCTCGCCCTTACCTACCTCTGCAAATACAATACTACTCAAACAAAACTTTCAAGTACTGCAGTCACGTTATGCTGTACGAAGAAAGAAACGGGGGCTGTATCATGTGGACCAATTGCTAAGTATGTATACTCATACACACTTGTTAATTATTAAAAACTGATACAACCATTGCGGTATTAACAGAGTTATTTTGATTGGTAGGTGAATTGACAAGAGCCATGAGAACAATTTTGACTGGGGCTACATATTGGAAAAGAGACAAAATATCAGGAACGAAACTATATTTCAAAGCAGGGGGATATCAACGAGCGCTTCTAGACTTCAAAGTCTTGAAACTAGATCACATTCGTGTAAGTACTCTCTCAAGTCATTGAACATTTTCACACATCTTTTACGAATACTGGATATGTTACTTGGAAAATATTTATTTCAGCGAGCGACTGGTATTCAAATGGTAACCAAGTGCGTCACGTTTGAAACCGAGTTTGATTCTGTTGATACAAAAACAAAACAAACTGAAATTTACCTGAAATATGAGACCAATATTGCAAGAATACTAGCTCTTTATTTAGTGGTCACTGTACACATTTTGATGAATTTGAATCTCGTCTGTTTTATATGTATCTTTATGTGCAATTAATTTCGCAATTAAACAATATACCTAATACAACCGCTATTACAGTATATAACATAGCCAGAATGATGGACAGGAAAAGTTAAAAATTTGTTTGATTTGAGGTTTAACGTCCCCGTCAACACTGTATAGGTCATTTTGGAGACGTTGATTCAATTTTTGTGGGACTTTTACCCGACATTGAGATGAAACCTATGGGGTTTTTAAGCATGGCGTATGTCACAAATATGACTACGTGTCCCCAATACTAAATAAAGCTTTAAACGGATGCGTATGGAAACGAACATTATACTGCTGATAGAAGATTGCAATCACATCTCAAGCCCTGTCGCCCAATGAAACCAATAGGTTTTTAAGCACAGAGTATGTCACAAATATGACTACGTGCCCCCAATACTAAATAAAGCTATAAAAGGATGCGTATGGAAACGTACATCATACTGCCGATAGAAGATTACAATCTTGTGTTTTCTTTGACTCTTCATAAGCAATAATGAAGTATGCCTTCTACCAAACATTTGACCGTAATCTTTTTTTTCAAGATTTTAAATGAAATACAATTATTGACTGTGCTATGATAAGACCATCTACAGCCGCATACGACACTTAACACCAGCTATTGTGAAGTGACATAATGCTTTGACGTATACTTTAATTTTAGAGGGTGTGGCCGGTATTGCAAATTTCAGAACTGGTCACGAACAGACTCAATAAAATATTGGCTATCCAAAACAAAATAATATAAGCGATACACATACTCGAAGACAAACCATAACAAAAACAAGCCGTGACAGAAGAGCCGCTTAGCCTTTGTCCTCAGTTAGAATGCAGGTCTTTATAAATTAACCCGCAAAGAAATCGTAGCTCAACATTGAGTCATAGCAGCAACATACAAAGTATAACAATTATATTTGATTTTAGACAATCATGATTTACGGTGGGACTCATAGAGTCTATTTAAACTCCCAAGTGGTTCTCGCTAACTGGCAGTCTTGAAGCGATGAGTCTGACGGTGTGCTTATTTCAAATGTTGCTGTGTCGAATTTGCCGACGTTGCTTTTCATGTTGTATGTGCTTATGGCACAGTAACCAGTTCCCTCTTCTCCCAATTTAGGTGATCAAGATGCAACGAGCAAAATTCATGAAAATTTACTAATGATAATAATAATAATGCACAACCATTGGAACTTACAATATGAAAAGCCCCGGCGGAAATTCCGACAAAGCTACATTTAATAATAACAACATAAGAACCACCACCTTAGGACTGTCAGTACACTGTACGACCGTGGGTCTTGGCTTTATGCTCTACGACAGCCCCAACGTAATGGCTATTTTTTTCATTTAAGGTAATATCGGCTGGTGCCTGACGCTCTGTCTGTGGTCGATCGAATCGGAGTATAATTTTGATTTTTATTTGCTCCAGCATTTCATTTATTTCGTGCTGCCGAGTCCAAATGGTTGTTTCATTTCAGCATTGGATTGATTTTATGTTCTTGCAGTGGTTCAACTGATGAGCTAGAAATGCCGCATGCGTGCTGAAAAAATTATTTGTCCAAACCATGACAGAATAAAGGACGGGGATTTTGGCCAAGTAAAGTCTATTTAAGCCCGCAGTAAAAGATTTATGATGATTGGTCCAAGTCAGTGCGTCAGTGGTGGTTATTTATTGTTATTATTTGTCTTTTTCTCAGATTTATAGACGTCGTTCCGATTTAGTATCATAATTCAAGGTTGAACTTAAATCTCTTCTGCAGCAAGGTCTATCGGAACCCGAATTTTATGGTTACTCAGTACCCAATTTCGTAAAATCATTCTTCGATATAGAAGGATTTGGTACAACATAAATGATATACGACAGGCTGCATGCATGGTAGTTAATCCAATCACGGTTGATAACATTACTTCCCTCTTTAATTGCACGCTGGTAGGTGACTGGTCAGGCCTCGAATTCTATGACGGTTCCAGCGTAAAGGCTCATTCCGATTTAAGCTCAAAATTCGAGGTCTATCGGTGCCCAAATTTGATGGTGTCTTTGTATATAAATTAAGAAAAATATATACTTGCAATGATTTTAGTACCCAGTTTATAACATTATTGTTCGGAATAAAAAAAATTGGGTACAACATAAATGTTATACTACAGACTGGATGCATGGTAGTTAACCCAATCGTGGTTCATAACATTGCTACCATCTTTAATTGCACGTCGGTGGGTCAGGCCTTAGATTCTATGACGGTCCCTGCGTAAAGGCTTACTTATGTAATGTTGACCGTTCAAAGTCGGTTATTCTGTCGCGGTTTATTTTTGTTATGAACTGTATCGCTTGTATTTTGGTTAGCCGATTGGCCGTTTTGTGAGATAATCCGTTGGCTTTCCGCTATTGATATTACCATTAGGGTCTTGTTGTCTCATGTTTGTCTTTCTTTTCCTTTGGTGTCTCTGATGGGAGCTGTGGGTTAATTGTATCGATTCCTGATCATTGCCTTCACTTGTATCATAAAGATGTACGGGGAGACTTGTTACGAGCGCCACACGGCACAACAACAAAGCCTTATTTATGAAAGATATTTCAAAGATATTGTAATGACGTTTATGGTTAATTTTTGAAGCGATGAAAGGGCAAAAAGCATGCTTAGTATAACCTTTAGTTAAAAGAGCTGCACCATTTCACTATTTAGAACTATCATAGAATTTATTCTCCTTGGTGTCCAACATACGTAATGCAGAATTGGGTGATGAACTTAGAAATGCAAGCATTGAGTGGCGTCCATGATTCAATAATACTATGGAGAGTCACTTCAGCCTAGTATTGTTTCTGTTTTTGGAATTATCATTTTCCCGCAATCGCTAGAAACAAATTTTGTATAACAAATAACAACGATTTTGGTGTTAAAGATGTTTCATGGATTATAATATCAAATACGTTTTTCTTTCATAATAGAGTCTAAAGAAGCAGAACCATTCCCTAATACTATTTATTTACTATATTTTGTGAAAAGAGAATCAGTAAGGATTAATTTTTGAGTAGTCTTAATTGCGTACATTATTACCTTATGAAACTAATGTTGATAACTACATTACAACAATTAATATGTTATATATAAATTCATATGCAATACAAAATGCCATACTACTTGCAACACCAAACAAATGTCAGGGGGAAATTATGTTGTGCTTATTGTTGTTACGGTTTGTCTTTTGAGAGTGCGTGTGTCGTTTTGGATAGCAAATTGGCCATTTTGTGGGAAAGTAACTTGGCCTTTTGGCTTTCCGTTATTGGTGTTTCTGTTAGGGTCTAATTATTTCATGTCCGTATTTCTTGCCCTTTTGTGTTATCGATGGGACTCTGGTTTAATTGTATCCATTCCTGATCATTGCCTTCACTTCTTTTTCTATACTCTATCTCGAGTCGAGGGGGTTTCGGAGTTCAAGAAAAGACAACATTGTTTGAAGGGTCAACATTTTAGCTATAAAGCTCCCTCGACCTCTGAATATATATACATAAAGAAACATATTATACATCAAGGAACAACTACACGATATTTGCCCTTGAGGTGGACGTTGGTCCCACCTCTGCCACGAACAAAGAACGACTGACAAAGGTCAAGGTAAGTAAGTGCACTCAAGAATTTTTAATCAGAGAGATGTAAAGCACGCTAAGATTATGTAAAGACAAAGCGGAAGCTGATATGCGCTACTGATGAATTGCTCGTTGAAAATAATCATAAAGAATTGGAGAAATAACTGGAAATCACCAGAAAGTCGTACGAGAATACGCTCGTCCAGCTGCCATAATTTCACTCTGAGACATTCTTCCCCTCTTCGGGAAATATCGTCCCGACATTCTAATTACTTATAGTTACATACATGATCTTAAAATAAAATATTTACACTTTAAGACTTTCTGTAGGAAATTCCCAGATTGATATGCTCAGATTCATTGAAAACGCACAACTTTTTGAAATTTGATTTCTTTAGTTTTAGGTAAAAGTGACTGACTTTTTCACTTGATAAATATGGTATGGTATAGTTGTCACCTAAGCATGAGTTTGTTTAACACGAATACTGCGTGATTTTCATGATGTGCATGTGCTCTTGCAAATGCCAAAATTGCAAAATTTTCGTAATCGATATATTTTTGGCACTTTCTTTACTGTCATTATAAGGTCCAGATTCTTTACGCAAAAAGCCAGCAAAACAAACAAGCCAATGGGACGTCTAAGTAACGTCGATCGTCATCGAGCTCGCGGTATGATTGAAGGTGGGCTTTCATACCGCTGAGTTGCAGAGCGTATGAGTTGTTAGCACACTACGACTGTCGATTTGTTTAGAGGCACAACGCTATGGGGTCTGTGGACGATAAACAACGCCCTGGACGTAAACGTGTTGCTACACGTCAGCAGTACCGGTACATTGTTTTGAGTCATTTACGCGACAGTGGGAACCCATAACTGTACGGCGGCGTCTCCCGTTAGACGTATTGGGGGACGTTTTGACGGCGGAATCATCATCATCGGAATGTCGAATCAGTCGCTTTAATTGATGCCGACAGCTTATCCGATGGACACAATAGCGTTGGCGTGGTGTACTGTTCACGGTCGAGTTCCGTTTTTGTGTTGAAATGTTTGGAGGAGGCGTGAAGTATTGCTTCGCCGTGGGTAGGGGGAGCTATTTCAGGACTTTTGTGTTGAACAGGTGTCACGTTGGGGTAGTTGTGGTGTAATGGTGTGGGGAGGGATTTCATAGCGTCACAAAACCCAACTCATCGTTGTTTATTGCAATTTGACGGCTAGTCGGTACACCGATGAAATCTTAGAGCATTAGGTGGTACCGTTTTTAGCTCACCTGTCACGTAGTGACGAGGTGAGCTTTTGGGATCACTTTTTGTGTCCGTCGTGCGTGCGTGCGTCCGTAAACAATTTCAAATAAGTATATCTATAATACCCCATGGCCAATCTTGATCAAATTTCATGTGAATATGTTCTATAAAATGGTTATCCTTTGGAAGCAAGGAATACCACACAGAACTGAAAATATGGAGTGTATATGTTTTCTGGGCCAGACTAGCTAGTTTCGGCCAATTAGGCCTCATCAGTGACCCTCAGATATTTCAAAATTCCACAATGGAATCAATGATCCCAAAGGACAAGAAAATATAATCTACACTTTGATGTAGGGCAGGGAGACGTTTTACCGCCGCCACACATTCCCACACACCAGCTGTAGTGAAGTTAAATATGTTCTATAAAAGGGTTATCCTTTGGAAGCTAGTGAAGCCTCATTAGGTAGGGGGAAAGGCTGCATAAGGTTTTTGGGCTGATCAGATTGGAATTCTGGTTGCCATGGCAACATATACCTCCCATAGACTTATAATGGGAAATTTTTTTAAAATCTTCTTCTCTGAAACCACAGGGCCCAGAGCTTAGATATTAAGCTTGTAACAATATTAAGTGGTCACCTACATAAATCCTGCCAATCATGCCCCTGGGGTCCAAATTGGCCACACCCCGGGCCCCTTAGCTCCTATAGACTCATAATGGAAAAAAAGCTTCAAAAATTTTCTTCTCTGAAACCACAGAGCCCAGAGCTTAGATATTTAGCATGTAGCAAGGGCAAGTGGTCACCTACATAATTCCTGCCAATCATGCTCCTGGGTTCCAAATTGGCCACGCCCCGGGGCCCCTTGGCACCCATAGACTCATAATGGAAAAAAGCCTCAAAAATCTTCTTCTCTGAAACCACAGGGCCCAGAGCTTAGAAATTTAGCATGTAGCAACGGCAAGTGGTCACCTACATAATTCCAGCCAATCATGCCCCTTGGGTCCAAATTGGCCACGCCCCGGGGCCCCTTAGCTCCTATAGACTCATAATGGAAACAAGAGGCTCAATGAGCCTAAACCGCTCACCTGAGGAACTTAAGTTTTAACAATTCACAGACTTGACTACTAAATCTGCTAATAGAATCCAGCCCATTGACCCTTACAGGATATAAGTCATCATTATTGCATTGCATTCCAAGTTTGAGACTTCTAGCTTCTATAGTTCCTGAAAAATCTTTGACGAAAATTTAACATTGGTCAAAATGGAGAGAAAGAAGAATGAAAGAACAGATGAACAAATAAGCTGAGAAAGCCTAATCTCTTACACAAAATAAGTCATCATTATTCTATTGAATACCAAATTTGATGCTTCTAGCTTTTATAGTTCCTGAGAAATCTTTGATTAAAAATTTAACATTGGTCTATTATCTCTATATGGAGAGAAAGAAGAATGAAGGAACAAATGAACCAGACTAGCTCCAAAACCTAATGCAGCCTTTCCCCTTGCCCAATGGTGCTACACATAAAATTTAAACAAGATTGGTCGACTGCCTTCTGAGATATGCTTCATTGAAAGTGTGGACGACGGATGGACGGACGACAGACAACGGACTCCGGAGCCTTGGTATACTATCAGCTCACTGGAGCCTTTGGCTCAGGTGAGCTAAAAATTCAAGTCGCTATTTCTGTCACAACATTTTCCCTACGTTAAGTCTATGGGCAATTTTTTTTGTCTCTCAAGGTCACGTAACTCTGAGGTCAATATTCCGATTCGGCCCAAAATCGAACTTAACCGATATTTTATGCCTGTCCTCGTTACCTGCAAGTTTGAAGCTGATATGAATAAAAATAAAGTTGCTATCGTGGTCACAACGTATTTTTTATGCTCAAGGGCAGGTAACTCCAAGGCAAATATTCCGATTCGGCCCAAAATCGAACTTAACCGAGATTTTATGTCTGTCCTCGTTACCTGCAAGTTTGAAGCTGATCTGAAAAAAAATTCAAGTCGCTATCGTAGTCGCAAAATTTTCCCTAATTAAGTCTATGGGAAAAGATTTTGTCGCTCAAGGTCACGTAACTCCATGGTCAATATTCCGATTCGGCCCAAAATTGAACTTAACCAAGATTTTATGCCTGTCCTCGTTACCTGCAAGTTTGAAGCTGATACGAATAAAAATAAAGTTGCTATCGTGGTCACAACGTATTTTTTTATGCTCAAGGGCAGGTAACTCCAAGGCAAATAATCCGATTCGGCCCAAAATCGAACTTAACCGAGATTTTATGTCTGTCCTCGTCACCTGCAAGTTTGAAGCTGATCTGAAAAAAATTCAAGTCGCTATCGTAGTCACAACATTTTCCCTATGTAAAGTCTATGGGCAAATTTTTTGTCGCTCAAGGTCATGTAACTCCGAGGTCAATATTCCGATTCGAACTTAACTGAGATTTTATGCCTGTCCACGTTACCTGCAAGTTTGAAGCTGATCTGAATAAAAATAAAGTTGCTATCGTGGTCACAACGTATTTTTTTATGCTCAAGGGCAGGTAACTCCAAGGCAAATAACCCGATTCGGCCCAAAATCTAACTTAACCGAGATTTTATGTATGTCTACGTTACCTGCAAGTTTGAAGCTGATCTGAAAAAAATTCAAGTTGCTATCGTAGTCACAACATTTTCCCTATGTTAAGTCTATGGGCAAATTTTTTGTCGCTCAAGGTCACGTAACTCCGAGGTCAATATTCCGATTCGGCCCAAAATCGAACTTAACCGGGATTTTATGCCTGTCCTCGTTACCTGCAAGTTTGAAGCTGATCTGAATAAAAATAAAGTTGCTATCGTGGTCACAACGTATTTTTTCATGCTCAAGGGCAGGTAACTCCAAGACAAATAATCTGATTCGGCCCAAAATCGAACTTAACCGTGATTTTATGTCTGTCCTAGTTACCTGCAAGTTTGAAGCTGATCTGAAAAAAATTCAAGTCGCTATCGTAGTCACAACAGTTTCCCTATGTTAAGTCTATGGGCAAATTTTTTGTCGCTCAAGGTCACGTAACTCCGAGGTCAATATTCTGATTCTGCCCAAAATCGAACTTAACCGAGATTTTATGCCTGTCCTTATTATCTGCAAGAATGAAGTCGATCAGAAAAAAATTGACAGAGCTAGAGTGATGACAAGCTTTTTCCTATGTTAAGTCTATGGGAGCTATATGTTGCCATGTTAACCAGAGTTCCACTCAGATCTGCATGAAAACCTTATGCAGTCTTTCCACTTGCCCAATAATGTTACACATGAAATTTGATCAAAGTCGGCCAAGTAGTCTTCAAGATATACATTTTTGAAATTCACATTAACCCTTATGCAAAAATGCACAAGGGCAGAAACTCCTAAGTGTATGATCCGATTCTGCCAATTATCGAACTTGACCAAGATTTCATGGCTGTGCTGGTTATCTGTAAGAATGAAGCCAATCCGAACAAAATTGAAGCAGCTACAGTGATGACAACATTTTCCCCATGTTAAGTCGATAGGCAATTTTTCGGGCGCTCAAGGGGACGTAACTCTTGAGTGAATTATCTGATTCGGCCCAAAATCGAACTTGACCGAGATTTTATGCCTCAACTGGTTATCTGCAAGAATGAAGTCGATCAGAAAAAAATTGACGGAGCTAGAGTGATGACAAGCTTTTTCCTATGTGAAGTCTATTGGAGCTAGATGTTGCCATGGCAACCAGAGTTCCACTTAGATCTGCCTGAAAACCTAATGAAAACCTAATGAAGCCTTTCCACTTGCCCAATAATGCGACACATGAAATTTGATCAAAGTTGGCCAAGTAGTCTTTAAGATATACATTTTTGAAATTCCCATTAACCCTAATGCAAAAACACAGAAGGGCAGGTAACTCCTAAGTGAATGATCCGATTCTGCCAGTTATCGAACTTGACCGAGATTTCATGGCTGTGCTGGTTATCTGCAAGAATAAAGCCAATCTGAAAATAATTGAAGCAGCTACGGTGATGACAACATTCTCCCCATGTTAAGTCAATAGGCAATGTTTTCAACACTCAAGGGCACGTAACTCCTGAGTGAATAATCCGATTCAGCCCAAAATCGAACTTGATCGAGATTTTATGCCTGTCCTCGTTATCTGCAAGAATGAAGTCGATCAGAAAAAAATTGACGGAGCTAGAGTGATGACAAGCTTTTTCCTATGTTTTTTGAACGCTCAAGGGCACGTAACTCCTGAGTGAATAATCCGATTCAGCCCAAAATCGAACTTGATCGAGATTTCATGCCTGTCCTCGTTATCTGCAAGAATGAAGACAATCAGAAAAAAATTGACGGAGCTAGAGTGATGACAAACTTTTTCCTATGTTAAGTCTATGGGAGCTATTTGTTGCCATGGCAACCAGAGTTCCAATCCGATCTGCCCGAAAACAGTATGCAGCCTTTCCCCCTACCTGATAATGCTTCACATGAAATTTGATCAAGATTGGCCCACTGGTTCCGGAGATATACTTCTTTGAAAGTGTGGACGACGACGACGGACGACGACGACGGACGACGACGGACGACGGACGCCGGCTCGTGGTATACTAATACCTCACATGAGCCTTCGGCTCAGGTGAGCTAAAAAGCTTCAAAAACCTTCTTCTCGGAAACCACAGGGCCCAGAGCTTATATATTTAGCATGTAGTAACGGCAAGTGGTCACTTACATAATTCCTGCCAATCATGCCCCTTGGGTCCAAACTGACCACGCCACGGGGCCCCTTAGCTCCTATAGACTCATAATGGAAAAAAGCTTCAAAAATCTTCTCCTCTGAAACCACAGGGCCAAGAGCTTAGATATTAGCATGTAGCAAGGGCAAGTGGTCACCTACATAATTCCTGCAATTCATGCCCATGGGTTCCAAATGGGACACGCCCCGGGGCCCCTTCGCTCCAATAGACTCATAATGGAAAAAAGCTTCAAAAATCTTCTTCTCTGAAACCACAGGGCCCAGAGCTTAGATATTCAGCATGTAGCAAGGGCAAGTTGTCGCCTATATAATTCCTGCCAATCATGCCCCTTGGGTCCAAATTGGCCACACCCCGGGAACCCTTAGCTCCTATAGACTCATAAAGGAAAAAAAGGTTCAAAAATCTTCTTCTCTGAAACCACAGGGTCCAGAGCTTTGATATTAAGCATGTAGCACGGGCAAGTTGTCACCTACATAATTCCTGCCAATCATGTCCCTGGGTTCCAAATGGGCCACGCCCCAGGGCCCCTTTCACTCCCATAGACTCATAATGGAAAAAAGCTTCAAAATCTTCTTCTCTAAAACCACATGACCCAGAGCTTAGATATTTAGCATGTAGCAAGGGCAAGTAGTCACCTACATAATTCCTGCCAATCATGCCCCTGGGTTCAAAAAGGGCCATGTCCCGGCGTCCCTTCGCTCCCAAAGACTCATAATGGGAAAAAGCTTCAAAATCTTCTTCTCTGAAACCACAGGACCAAGAGCTTTGATATATAGCATGTAGCAACAGCAAGTGGTCACCTACATAATTCCTGCCAATCATGCCCCGGGGTCCAAACTGGCCACGCCCCGGGGCCCCTTAGCTCCTACAGACTCATAATGGAAAAAAAGCTTCAAAAATCTTCTTCTCTGAAACCACAGGGCCCAGAGCTGAGATATTTACCATGTAGCAAGGGCAAGTGGTCACCTACATAAATCCTGCCTATCCTACCCCTGGGATCCAAATAGGCCACGCCCCGGGGCCCCTTCGCTCCCATAGACTCATAATGGAAAAAAAGGTTCAAAAATCTACTCTGAAACCACAGGGTCCAGAGCTTAGATATTTAGCATGTAGCATCGGCAAGATGTTACCTACATAATTCCTGCCAATCATGCCCCTGGGTTCAAAATGGGCCACGCCCCGGGGCCCCTTCGCTCCCATAGACTCATAATGAAAAAAAACTTCAAAAATCTTCTTCTCTGAAACCACAGGGCCCAGAGCTTATATATTTAGCATGTAGTAACGGCAAGTGGTCACTTACATAATTCCTGCCAATCATGCCCCTTGGGTCAAAACTGACCACGCCCCGGGGCCCCTTAGCTCCTATAGACTCAGAATGGAAAAAAAAAATCAAAAATCTTCTTCTCTGAAACCACAGGGCCCAGAGCTTAGATATTTAGCATGTAGCAAGGGCAAGTGGTCACCTACATAATTCCTGCCAATCATGCCCATGGGTTCCAAATAGGTCAAGCCCCGGGGCCCCTTCGCTCAAAGACTCATAATGGAAAAAAGCTGCAAAAATCTTCTTCTCTGAAACCACAGGGCCCAGAGCTTAGATATTCAGCATTTTGCAAGGGCAAGTGGTCGCCTACATAGTTCCTGCTAATCATGCCCCTTGGGTCCAAATTGGCCACACCCCGGGACCCCTTAGCTCGTATAGACTCATAATGGATCAAAAAGGTTAAAGAATCTTCTTCTCTGAAACAACAGGGCCCAGAGCTTAGATATTTAGCATGTAGCAACGGCAAGTGGTCACCTACATAATTCCTGCCAATCATGCTCCTGGGTTCCAAATGGGCCACGCCCCGGGGCCCCTTACCTTCTATAGACTCATAATGGAAAAAAGCTTCTTCTCTTAAACCACAGGGCCAAGAGTAAGGTATTTGGCATGTAGCAATGGCAAGTGGTTACCTTTATAAATCCTGCCAATCATGCCCCTGGGTTCCAAATGGGCCACGCCCCGGGGCCCCTTTGCACCCGGAGACTCATATTGGAAAAAAGCTTCAATAATCTTCCTCTCTGGAACCACAGGGCCCACAGCTTAGATATTCAGCATGTAGCAACAGCAAGTGGCCACCTACATAATTCCTGCCAATCATGCCCCTGGGGTCTAAACGGGCCACACCACGGGGCCCCTTAGCTCCTATAGACTCCTAATGGAAAAAAAGCTTCTAAAATCTTCTTCTCTGAAACCACAGGGCCCAGAGCTTAGATATTTAGCATGTAGCAAAGGCAAGTGGTCAGCTAATAAATCCTGTCAATCATGCCCCTGGGGTCCAAATTGGCCACGCCCCGGGGCCACTTAGCTCCCATAGACTCATAATGGAAAAAAAGCTTCAAAAATCTTCTTCTCTGAAACCACAGGGCCCAGAGCTTAGATATTTAGCATGTGGCAACGGCAATTGGTCACCTACATTATTTCTGTCAATCATGCCCCTGGGTTCCAAATGGGCCACGCCCGGGGGCCCCTTCGCTCCCATAGACTCAAAATGGAAAAAGTTTCAAAAATCTTCTTCTCTGAAACCACAGGGCCAAGAGCTTAGATATTTAGAATGTAGCAACGGCAAGTGGTCACCTTCATAATTCCTGCCAATCAGCCCCTGGGGTCCAAATTGGACATGCCCCGGGGCCCCTTAGCTCCTATGGACTCATAATGGAAAAAAGCTTCAAGAATCTTCTTCTCTGAAACCACAGGGCCTAGAGCTTAGATATTTAGCATGGTGGTCACCTACATAATTCCTGCCAATCATTTCCCTGGGTTCCAAATGGGCCACGCCCCAGGGCCCCTTTCACTCCCATAGACTCATAATGGAAAAAAGCTTCAAAATTTTCTTCTCTAAAACCACAGGACCCAGAGCTTAGATATTTAGCATGTAGCAAGGGCAAGTAGCCACCTACATAATTCCTGCCAATCATGCCCCTGGGTTCCGAATGGGCCATGCCCCGGCGCCACTTCGCTCCCATAGACGCATAATGGGGAAAAGCTTCAAAAATCTTCTTCTCTGAAACCACAGGGCCCAGAGCTTAGATATTTAGCATGTAGCAACAGCAAGTGGCCACCTACATAATTCCTGCCAATCATGCCCCCGGGATCAAAACTGGCCACGCCCCGGGGCCCCTTAGCTCCTACAGACTCACAATGGAAAAAAGCTTCAAAAGTCTTCTTCTCTGAAACCACAGGGCCCAGAGCTGAGACATTTAGCATGTAGCAAGGGCAAGTGGTCACCTACATACATCCTGCCAATCATGCCCCTGGGATCCAAATAGGTTACGCCCCGGGCCCCCGTTCGCTCCCTTAGATTCATATTGGATAAACGCTTCTAAAATCTTTTTCTCTGAAACAACAGGGCCCAGAGCTTAGATGTTTAGCATGTAGCAACGGCAAGTCGTGACCTACATTATTCCTGCCATTCATGCCCCTTGGGTCCAAAAAGGCCACACCCCGGGACCCCTTAGCTCCTATAAACTCATAATGGAAAAAAAGGTTCAAAAATCTACTCTGAAACCACAGGGCCCAGAGCTTAGATATTTAGCATGTAGCAACGGCAAGTGGTTACCTACATAATTCCTGCCAATCATGCCCCTGGGTTCCAAATGGGACACGCCCCGGGGCCCCTTCGCTCCCATAGACTCATATTGAAAAAAAAGCTTCAAAAATCTTCTTCTCTGAACCACAGGGCCCAGAGCTTATATATTTAGCATGTAGTGACGGCAAGTGGTCACCTACATAATTCCTGCCAATCATGCCCCTAGGTTCTCAATGGGCCACGCCCCTGGGCCCATTCACTCCCATAGACTTATAATGGAATGCTTGGATGAACAAGATGGCTCAAATTATAAAAATATCCTTGTGTGAACCAAAATTGCACAAACCCTCTACTCAAACATATTATCTTCAATTCCATTGGTTCAATATGGATCAGGTGAGCGATTCAGGGCCATCATGACCCTCTTGTTATGCAATAATGGTGACGTTACGCGTTTACAAAAGGACAATGCACTTGCTCATTCTGCGAGGCTAACCATGGACTTTTTCAGTAATAATGGTGTGCAAGTTATTCCTTGGCCTGCGCTTTAGTCGGATTTAAACCCGTTTGAGCACCTTTCGGACCAGCTCGGAAAACGTGTGTTTAGCCGGCGTCATCCGCCAGTCATCCGTAAGCAGCTTGTCATGGCGCTAAAAGAAGAATAGATCAACATCATAAAATACCAGATACAGTGTTTAATTCGAAGCATGAGGCGTCGATGCGAAGCAACACTTGATGCTTCGGCCCCTGCCCATAGGGGCTTGAAGAAATATCTGGGCTGCATGATGCTTCCTCGCAGAGCTGAATCCGGCCAGCACTCTAGTACTTGTAAACCGCTTAGAGGATCTAAGCCTGTCAAGGAATCGCGGCGTGAGGCGGACCGTCCATGCTAATAAACCCTATTGGTTTCATTTGGCGACAGCGCTTGAGATGTCATTTCATCTCAATGTCGGGTAAAAGTCTCACATTATTTGAAGCAACGTCTCCAAAATGACCTTTACAGTGTTGACGGGGGCATTCATCCCAAATCAAACAAACAAACAAACACTTGATGCTAACGGTGGACATACCCGGTATTAGGATATGTGATTTTGATTTTTCGGGTGTGTGGACTTGTTCGAGTCTCCGTATCTTTGCATTCAATGAAAGGCTGTAACTCTCTAGTGAGTCTGTGGATAAGTAAGTGATAATTCATTTATTGTGACCAAATGCTGGAATTTATTGTGAATCAAATAAGGTATAGAACTAGTAATGTGTCTTCATTGAATCTGAGTATATCATTTTCTAAAGAAATAATCAGATAATAATTTGAAATTGGAAACCTTTGCTCAGAATGGTCGAGCACGCTTAGTTATCAAATGCCTAACAATGTTTC
The DNA here is from genome assembly GCA_963580285.1 of Lucinisca nassula. Classification (NCBI taxonomy): domain Eukaryota; kingdom Metazoa; phylum Mollusca; class Bivalvia; order Lucinida; family Lucinidae; genus Lucinisca; species Lucinisca nassula. Next base: position 62,261,443 of record OY757026.1, on the reverse strand, counting down.
TGTCAAGCATATCCTCATCAACATCCATCGCCATATACGCTGCACGGTATGCATAGCGTAAAAATATACACTTTTATATACAAATCTGTAAAAAAACAACAACATTTTTTACGCTTATGGTGACACCCCTTACAGGTTTAGACTGTAGCTGTTAGACGTAAAAACAGGCTAAACATTTGTTAGTTTGTCACCTAAACTGATGAGTCATGAAAAATGAAAAAAAAAAGATGTGGTGTACCATTCTACTTTCGTTCTCATTTGGCGCCAGTCGTCACGTAAGAATTTTGTTGCGTTTCCTTATTCTATCTCGAGGGGGGTGGGGCGGTGGAGGGGGGATTCGTGGATCATGAGAATATTTGTTGACCATTCCATATTTTAACCTTGACTTTTTCGATCTAAATAAATATATATAAATATCATTAGTAATGAGGAAGTATATAAGATATCTGTCCTTGAGGGGACGCAAATCCAATTCCCATCAGGAACAGAACAAGACTGACAAGTAAGGAACAGAACAAGACTGACATTGTAAGTATGTGCACGCACATATTGTTAGCCAGTGAGGTGTAACACGCGTTAAGCATTCGTAAGGACAAATCGGAAGTCGACATGCGCTACTAATGAAATGCTACTGGTTAATGATAGATTAAGTGTATGAATTTATAAAATAAGAAAGGTAACTATCAATAGGTGAAATGACTGGAAATAACTAGAAAGTCCTAAGAGCAAGCGCTCCTCCAGCTTCAATACTTTCACTCTGTGACACAAAGATGAAATTAACTTCCGTTTCTCTATCGTCATTAGTTTGAAAAAATCTTCATATTAACTTAACGAATAGCATCTACCGTTCAGCTTATCAAAATTGGTTACATGCGCACTTGAATGGCTCTTGGAAACCGAAAGGTTTATAATCACCAGGGCCTACATATCCATTTTATTAGTTATAGTTCAAGATACTTTTATATTATTAGCATGCTATTCTTTGTGAAAACTATCAAATGATTATTTATTATCAGAGTTGGCTTATTCCAGATTGAAGCTGGTACTAGAATTGGTATTTTTGGCGAGAGGATGGTTATCTTCGGGCGTTTGGATTCTGAATACTGCTCACTAGCCATCTGCGATCGATTCGACTTACCCAAGAATCCAGTAAAGGAACCCTACGTGCAAACAATGATCTTATATCGGATCGTGCACTAATTCTGAAGCAAAACTTTGATGAGAATTTAAACAATTTTCCCCAGGAATTATTGATGCCAGTTGAATATTACTTCCATTACTCACAATGAAATTTTTCGCGGGAGGTAAGATTCGCCTGCTCGTCATCGAAGTGTAGCCGTTTTTTACGAATATACTTCGTAGCCTAGCAATCCTAAAGTGTAACTTATCAACGAAAAATGATCTTCGGCATTCTGTATATTATTTTTCCAAATATCTTATCAGAAATATAGATTTATACTAAGACCCTCTTATCGAACACAGTCTTTGGTACCTAAAGGCTGCCTCAGTAATGGGGAATTAGTGTAGATATTCTGTAATATTTTTTTATTTTTTACGTGTCCATTTGTGGGTGATACAGTTGAAGTATGAATGATAAACTTGTTCTGTTTGAGTTTGAAGACCCCATTAGCACTAGTTTGTTCATTTTGGAGATGTTACTTCCGAGTTTATAGTAAAGTAGAAGTAAAACAAAGATCAGGAATTGATACAATTAATTTACTCCACCCATAAAAGACACCATGGGGAAAGAAATACAAACATTAAGCGAACAGACCATAATGGAAACCTAAACAAAGGAAGGCCATAAGGACAGTTACTTTCCCACAAAATGGCCATATGGCCATCCAAAACCAAAAGACACAAGTGATACACACAGTAAGTAACAAACAACAACATACATAAATCGCCACAGAAGAGCCGCCTTGGAACGGTCAGTGGAAGATTTCCACTGGGGGCTTAAATCGATTTTACGAGTTTATAGGACTGTTACCCGCATTATGTAATGACAACTCAACCCCAACCGGCCGAAAAAAAAAACGCTAGGGTTTAGGGGACGACCAACTTGTACCCATTTTCCAGGGCAGGTCAGGTATTCAAAGCAGTTTACAAGTACTCAAAAGTTCGGTCGGTTTCAGCTAAGCGTGGAAGCATTAGAATCCCAATCTATTCGTTTTACCCTCCAATGGGCAGGGCATGGTTATTCAGCTAAATGGGTTGAAATGACAGTTTGAGGATTTTATTTTGAAGTATACACTTAACCAGTTTAACATGCCGTTTTTTGGTATCAAATGAGTTTTAATTGTATTGAGTTTGTATGCTAAACAATAATATATTTTTGTCCGCATCTTGGCATTGCATTAATAAAAGGTAGAAGTAAAACAAAGATCAGAAATCGATACAATTAACTTACTCCACCCATCAAAGACACCAAAAGGAAAGAAACACAAACATGAAGCGACCAGACCATAATGGAAACCTAAACAAAGGAAGGCCATAAGGACAGTAACTTTCCCACAAAATGGCCTAATGGCCATCCAAAATAAAAAGACACAAGTGATACACACAGTAAGTAACAAACAACAACATAAATAAACCGCCACAGAAGAACCGCCTTGGAATTCCACTGGGGGGCTTAAATCGATTTTACCTCTGTCGCGGTATACACTAATTTTTAGTCCGCATGAAAATTACCTACATTATCAGTGTAACATCTCCGAGAACATACAAATAAAAACAAACTACAGAGATGAAACAAGGCTGAGGACTCGACAGCATACAACAACAGAATTGCTGGAGTCTGATCAACGTTGCCTCCAATTTTGTGGGACTTTTACCCGACATTAAGATGACATGAAATTTCATTTACACCCAATAGTGTTTTCATGCATGGACGGTCCAACTCACGTAACTATACCTCTTGGGCTTATACTTTCTAAGCGGAGATCTTGCACTGATGAGGTAGGAGGCCTTCATGCCGACTGAACAAATTATTTGTCTAAATCGCGACGGAAGTAAGGGCGAGGATTGTGGCCACGTAAAATCGATTGAAGCCTCCTAGTGGAATTCGTTTCACTGACCGATCCAAGGCGGTTCTTCTCTCATGGTTTATTTGGTTATGGCTCGTCTTTGAGTGTGTGTATCGCTAATATTATTTTGCATTGGATAGCCAATTGGCCATTTTGTGGAAAAGTAATTATCCTTTTGGCTTTCCGCTGTTGATGTTTCCATTAGGGTCTAGTTGTTTCATTATTGTGTTTCTTTCCTTTTGGTGTCTCTGATGGGAGCTGTGGGTTAATTGTATCGATTCCTTATCATTGCATACACTTCTGTTTTACCAGTATTCATGTGTGGTCAGTTTCAGCTCTGCCTGGAAACATCATGCAGCCCAGTCTATTTCTCCGAGCCCCGATCGGCGGGGGCCAATGCTAAATAGAAGACGAGGCAATGATCAGGAATCGATAAAATCAACCCACAGCTCCGATCAGAGACACCAAAAGGAAAGCAACACAAATATGAAACAACAGACATAATGGAAAGATCAATAGCGGAAAGCCAAAAGGACAGTTAATTTCCCACAAAATGGCCAATCGGCTATGCAAAATAAAAAAAATAAGCGACACAAACACCCAAGACAAACCATAACATAATAAACCGCGACAGAAGAACCGCCTTGGAACGGTCGGCGGAAACGAATTTCACTGGTGGGGGGGGGGGGGGGCTTGAATCGATTTTACGTGGGAACAATACTCGCCCTTACCTCCGTCTACTTACTCCAGTGTTAAACTGTAACATGTATACAGGGATGTTAGTACATAGTGGTTTGGAGATAAACATCCTGAATATAATATTATAAAGTTTGTGGATAAAAACTACTTCCAGGTGCAATTAAAACACAAAGAATACCATGTTTTATGTCATTTTAATTGTATTGAGTTTGTATGCTAAACAATAATATATTTTGTCAGCATCTTGGCATTGAATTAATAAAATGTAGAAGTAAAACAAAGATCAGAAATCGATACAATTAACTTACTCCAGCCATCAAAGACACCAAAGGGAAAGAAACACAAACATGAAGCGATCAGACCATAATGGAAACCTAAACAAAGGAAGGCAATAAGGACAGTTACTTTCCCACAAAATGGCCAAATAGCCAACGAAAATAAAAAGACACAAGTGATACACACAGTAAGTAACAAACAACAACATAAATAAACCACCACAGAAGAACCGCCTTGGAACGCTCAGTGGAAAAAATTCCATTGGGGGAGGGGGTTAAATCGAATTTACATGGCCATAATCCTCACCCTTACCTCTGTCGCGGTATACACTAATTTTCTTTAGTCCGCATGAAGGCTTCCTGACTCATCAGTGTAACATCTCCGAGAACTCGGCAGAATATAACAGAATAGCTGGAGCAAAAGAAAACCAACAGTTAGTCTCCGAGGGGCCCGACCAAAGACGGAGCATCCGGCGCCAACCGACATAAAGAATACTAAAACAAAATAAATTCCATTTATGTTTTACGCTGGAACCGTCAAATAATCTTAAGCCCGACCCACAGATGTGCAATCAAAGAGGGAAACAAAGTTGCCAACCGTGATTAGGTTAACCACCATGCATGCAGTCTGTTTTATAATATTTATGTTGTACCCAATCTTTATATATCGACGAACGATTTTACGAAATTGGGTACTAAAGTCATTACAGGCATGTATTTTTCAAAATTTATATACTAAGTCACCATTGAATTCGGGTTCCGATAGGCCATGTTGCAGAAGTGTTTCAAGTCCAACATTGAATTTTGAAACCAAATCAGAATGATGTCTATAAAACTTAGAAAATGCTTTACGTAGTTTATGATACCGATACCCCTGCTTAAGAAGTTTAGCGGTTAATAATTTATTACGAGGGTTGAAGTCGGATATATAACTAGACACTCTAGCGAATCGAAGTAACTGCGAAATATAAACCCCGTACGATGTCGCACGAGGAAAATCGCCGTCCAAAAAGGAATATTTACAATCTGGAAATCAAAATCATCACGTTTATCATAAATTTTGCAAGAAACAAATCCATCTACAATAGATAAAGACAAACTATACCAAAAAAAAAAAAAAAAAAGCAAAAAAAAAAAAAACAACAAAAAAAAAAAAAAAAAAATAACGCGACAGAAAAACCGCCTTGGAACGGTCAGTGAAAAGAAATTCAATGGTGGGGGTGGGTTGAATCAATCGATTTTACGCGACCGCAATCGCCATAAAGATGAAACAGTGATGAGGACTTGACAGCAAGAAATAACTGAAATGCTGGAGCAAAGGAAAACCAACCGTTACAATCCGAGTGGTCCGACCAGAGACAACGCGCCCGGTACCAACCAACATCACATAAGTAAGGCTTTACGCTGGAACAGTCATAGAATCTAAGCCCTGACCCACTGGTATGCAATTAAAAAGGGAAGCAAAATTATCAACCATGATTGGGTTTACTTCCATACATGCAGTTTGTCTTATAACATTTATGCTGTACCAAATATTTTTATATCGAAGAATAATTTTACGAAATATGGTACTGAAATCATTGCAAGTATATATTTTTCTGAATTTATACTAAGCCACAATAAAATTCGGGCTCTAATAGACTTTGTTGCAGAAGAGAATTAAGTCCAACATTGAATTCTGAAATTAAACCGGAATGACGTCTTTAAAATTTCGAAAAGGCTTTGCGTAGTTTATGATGCCGATAACCCTGATTAAGAAATTTAGGAGTTTACAATGTATTACGAGTGTTAAAGTGACTTACATGACTAGACACTCTGGCCAATCGAATTATTTTCTAAGTCTGTACCCCATAGGATACCACACGAGGAACATCATCAGCCAAGAAAGGAAAAATTATAATTTCAAAATCAAAGTCTACGCGTTAATCATAAATTGCATGAAACAAACCCATATTTAATAGATGAAAAAAAAAAAAAAAAAACGGGACCTAGGTATCAGAAGAATTTGCTTTATTTAACTGAAGTTCTGTGGGTAAATTTAACTGATCAAACCATCGAAATAGGTATTGTCAGTATTTAATAAATCTTCCAAATAGCTAGATGTCGAGCTAAAGGCTTCAATGATTTACAATTCAAATATCTAGATGTCGAGCTAAAGGCTTCAATGATTTCAGATTTGTTTTCAACGGGAAGGTACATCATGAAGTCTCTTTCAAAACAAAACAAGAACAGAACAAAACAAATCAGCCACAAGGGATGCGCAATTAGTACCCATCTGAATACCCACAATTTGTCTAAAAAAATCTAAGTGCCAAATTTTACGTAAATGTGCGTCGAGTAAAAAGGTTAGAACTTCAAACACTTTCTGAAATGACCATGAAGTTTAATTTTTAAGCTCTTCAAAAGTGAAATAAAAAACATTTCTTAAATAAAATGCAAGATAGAGGAAATCTTTTCTATGGAAAATCCATTCAATTAAATGATAAAGTTTTTCTTTTTAAAGATTATGAGGAAGTGTAGTATAAAGGGTGGAAAAATCATTAGAAGACATACTTAAAGCACGAAAACGTCTGGATTTCAATTTATTCAAAACCTAAATAGCAGTTTTCATAGACCAAAACAGATGTACACTCCATATTTTTCAGTTCTGTGGTGTATTCCTTGCTTCCAAAGGATAACCCTTTTATAGAACATATTTACCCTGACGTTTCAAAGACTTTGTTGCAATATCTAATCTCGTTTTCATTTATGAAGTAAAACATGAAGTTATTTAGAAAGTTCAGTGGAGGTACAAAAGTTGCTTGAATTCGCAATAAACCGTGATTTGTATGCTCTTTTATGATTTTTTTAGCAGAAAAGGCTATGTTCTTGATTTGTTTTAAATTTGTATTTAATCAACATAGATTGGGTTTCGAAGATACTTTGGTTTATATTCTAGCGATATCTTGGCCTTTAAAAGTAAAACGTTTATTTTCCTTTATTTTAAGGCAGGGTCGTTTTTAACTCACTAGAGCCAAAGGCTCCTGGGGAGCTTATAGTATAGTCAGTTGCCCTTCGTCCGTCGTCGGCGTCGTTATTGTCTGCGTCGTCAACATTTTCAAACGACATCTCCTTTGAAAACTATTGGGCCAATTTTAACCAAATAACATGTGGAGCCTCTATGGGAAGTGTGTGTGTGTGTGGGGGGGGGGGGGGGGGGGGGATGAAAATTATTCGTAAGGACAGGGTCATATGACCAAATATGGTCGTAATTCCCGTATTGGAAAAAATCAATGAAAAACTTCTTCTCAGTAACCGAATGGCCGATGACCTTAAAATTTGGTATGCAGCATTGGGGACTCAGACCCTCCCAAGTTTGTTAAAATGATAAACTTTGGTTGTCCTTGACCTGTTTTTCGTCAAGGTCAAATTTGATCACTTGGTCATTTGTATGGAAAAAGCGCAAAACAGTGAAATATCTGATTACATGGTAGCCTGTGGCATCAGAAATGATATTTGCAATCGACTGACTGGAAGTTTATCAAATCCAAAGGTTAAGGTGATTTACTGACCTCTGTCCTGGATGGCTCAGATACTGTATTTTATCTGATTCGCTTAAAGTGCTTGTTGATTGGAACCAAATTACATGTGGGAAGGGGGAAAGAAAGTCTGCAAGTACTGGGTCTCGTGACCAATATGGCCGCCATGCCCATATTTGGTAAAAATCTTTAAATTTTATTTCTCAGGAACAAAATGGCCGATGACCTTGTAATTTGGCATGGAGCATCGGGTACACGGGGCTCTATCAAATTTGTTCAAATGATGACCTTTGGTTGACCTTAACCTAATTTACGTCAAGGTCAAATTTTGTCACTTAGACGTTTGTATGGAAAAAGCAAAATAATGGATTTTACTTATTGCATAATAATCAGAAACATTAATTGCAGTCAGCTGAATGGAAGTAATCCGTTCCAAAGGTCAAGGTCATTGCTGACATTTGTCTTGGATGGCTAAGATTCAGTATGTTTATCTCATTTTTCAGTTAAACTCCCGGATTGATTGAATCCAAATTAGATACGGAGCCTCAATGGGAAGGGGGAATAAGGACTCGATTGCATGACCAATATGGCCACCATGTCCATTAAAAAATATTCTCCTCTGGAACCCAGTGACCAATGACCTTCCGACTTTGTATATTACATTAGGGGCTTGGGTCCTACCAAGTTCATTCAAATGATGACCTTTGGTTGACACGGACCTGTTTTACGTCAAGGTCAATTTGGTAACAAAGACGTTTGTATGGAAAAAAAGGCAAAATAGTGAATTTTTTCTGATTCTATTGTAGCCTGTAGCACCAGAATTGATATTTGCAATCAACTGAATGGAAGATTATCAATTTCAAATGTCACGTTCATTTAATGACTTTTGTCCTGGATGACATGGTTCCAGTATTTTTATCTTCTTCTCCATTAAAACCACTCTGCTGATTTTCTTTCTTTTTTCTACTTATACTGCGATCGGTCACATTTGACCATTACTCGCAAGTGTACATTACATACACTCCAGGTTGCACGATTGAAAGCATACACAGTAATTATGTAATTACGGTGGGGGTCTTAAACCTGCACATGGGATGACTCTTACTGCACTTGGGTCCTCAATTTAACGTCCCGATCCGAAGGACGGTGCACTTTTTGGCATTCATCCTTTTTTGGCATTTGATTGAAACCTAATTACATGAAGAGCCCCTCTGGGATGAGGCAATGAAAAGTTCTTTATGGGATTGTATCCACATGACCAAGATGGGCGCCATGCCTGTTTATGATATAAACGACATGACCTCTTGTTAGCGAAGTGGCCCATGGGCTTATTGTAGTAAAAATATTGGTTATTTAAGATACCTGAATATTGTTCACTTGAAATTCTTGTGCAAAAAAATTGGCATACTGAGGGCTTTCTCAATTCGGTTGGAGGGAGAACGAAAAAGTATTAAGCTTAACGTTAGAATATGTCTATATTGTCCGGCTAGCGGACAAAGGTTAGTTGTAAAATTTATTACTGATTATTTTTTAGAAAATGTTTTCGATACATTGTATTTTTTGTGCAACCACAAGACGCATTCAAAATATAAAGAAATAGATGCCCAGGGAAAATAACAATTAAAAAATTACAGCCTCCCCATTACGAAAACATGCTTATACAAATACATTGTAACTTTTAACGCTGAAAAAATGAAAATTTTAAGATGAAAAATTGCAATATTTTTCTTATTTTTGCTCAAAATATAGATTGTGGGTACTCGTTAGAACTGCCTCATCGAGGCGGTTCTAACGAGTATCCACAGTCTATATTTTAGAGCAGAAATAAGAAAAATAAGGTTTACCCCTGTAAACCCAAGTTTAACCATATACAAGTGGGGTTCAAGGGGGTCATAATTATATAGACGTGTTTTCGAGATGCAACGTCACAAAGAGGATGAGTTACTAAGAATGAGAAAAACAAATAAGAAAAATAAAACTAATAAAAACCAGCAAGAGGTGACCAAACTTAGCTATAGACACGAAATCCTATATTGGTATCAACAAGGAATTCAATATCTTAAAGATGTATATAACGATGCTACAAATAAACTAAATTCTTTTAAAAGATTAAAAGGAATCTATAATTTGCCTGATAGCGATTTTCTAAAAAACTTAACATTAACATAAAGTATAGCCTTAAAAATTAAAGACACTACAACCATTTAACGCCAATGAATCAAAACATAAAAAGGAAACTTCTAGACTCACACTTAAATGCTTGAGCAAAACAAAACCAGATGTCAATTCGATTAAGTGTCAAAATTCAATTTTGGACTTAGATCTCTTCCGTAACAAGGCCTATTGGAACCTGAATTTCATTGTGACTCAGTATTGATGGATTGTTTTTGGGTTTTACGACACGTCAACCCTTGTGTGTCATTTTGAGTCTTGAGTCTCCTAACGCATCAGTGCAACATCTGCGAGAACACAAAAATCAACCAACCACAGAGATGAAACAGCGGTGAGCAATCGACAGCAAGAAACCACTTAAATGCTTGAGCAAAACAAAACCAGATGTCAAGTCGATTAAGTGCCAAAATTCAATTTTGGCTTAGATCTCTTCCGTAACAAGGCCTATTGGAACCTGAATTTCATTGTGACTTAGAAGTAACTGTCATTATTGCTTTCCGCTGTTGGTGTTTCTGTTTGGGTCTGTTGCTTCATGTTTGTGTTTCTTTCCATTTGGAGTCTCTGATGGGAACTGTAGGTTAATTGTATCGATTCCTGATCATTGCCTCTACTTCTCTTCTAACAGAAAATAAAACACAAAGGCGAAAAAAGCAGAAGTAACATGGATAAACCACTTTGGTGCTGATAATTTGAATTGGAAACATATATACAAGACTGTTTCGGAATATAGGTGCTTTGGTTTTGCAGAGGTGACGTGTATCTTGCGTCACCGGGCGTCCAAATGATATTGGTTAACAGATGGGCAAGGCATGTTGTCCTTGCAGCAGGTGAGGTGGAGGGGCGTTATTACCTATTCTTTCTCAACATTCACATCAAGTTTCCTCTTTCTCCCATGTCCCTCAGTTTTATGTCCTCTACCATCTCTTATATCCTTTTCTCCTTCTCTCTCTTGGAGACGACTCAAAATGACATACAAGGGTTGAGGTGTCGTACAAACCTCAAAACAATCCATCAATACTAAGTCACAATGAAATTCAGTTTCCAATAGGCCTTGTTACGGAAGAGATCTAAGTACAAAATTGAATTTTGACACTTAATCGAATTTTGTTTTGCTCAAGCATTTAAGTGGTTTCTTGCAGTCGAGTCCTCACCGTTGTTTAATCTCTGTGGTTGTTTGATTTTTGTGTTCTCGCAGATGTTGCACTGATGTGTTAGGAGGCCTTGATGCGGACTGAACACATTACTTGTCTAAATCGCGACGGAAGTACGGGTGAGGATTGCGGCCGCGTAAAATCGATTTAGGCCCCACAAGTTCCTATCTAAAACACAAACGGGGAAGATGGACGGACACGTCTTAACAAACAACAAAAACACAGGCGACAAGCCGCGTTGAACGTAGCAGATCCTTTCCAGACAGCTCTGTTGCGTTTACTGAACCCAATAATTTGGAGATACAGAAGTGTCAAATTGAAAACGTTTACACATCACAACTGAACAGCACTAAATTTAAAACAAATACAACCACAGCAAAAGTACCGCCTTGGGACGGCCAGTTATAATTCCCTGTTATATGGAACCCCAACCTTCACCCTTATATTCACGCCGCAATTGCCCGCGCGAAACCATTGGTGGGCTAAGAAACATCCATGTAAACCGAACAACCAACTTAATTGTATACAGCGAGGTGGATATGAGATATTCAGCAGATGTCGAATATTTCAATGTGGGATAGGATGCTTTACTCTTAGTTTTTTGTGGTGGCCTGAACATAGGACAACCTGGCGGCCAAAATTTTTATCAATTGGGGTATTCCAATATTTTATATTGTGACTTCGAGCTGCCTTGATCGTACTGATGGCTTTCTTCTGCTTTGACATTAAACCATTTGGTGAATCTCCGAATTCTATTTATAACAGCTGTTCTCTCAGTATGTTGTAATTGTGCTGCTGAATGCGATTAGATTAAATATGTTTCATTCTGTAACAACATTGTTATCGAATTTCCATGTGTTAGAATCGAAATAGATAGCTCTGTTATGTGAACTCTTGAGTAATGAATCGCATTTTGTCGGTCACTTGCTAGTGGAAAAATCACTCGTACTACGCGTTCCGGACTGGATCTACTTTACAATATATCCAAAGTGTGATTTATCACTCAACAATTCACGGCTAGAACCGATAAATTTCATAAATACATGTATCAAAATTGAGGCCGCACAACGCAGTAATTTTCTGGCGATCGTCCTTAGGCGATCGTAAATGGAGATTCGATTTGTATGTGTCTCTCGCCCGTACCTTTATGTCGCTTAATGGATACCTTTATTCAAAATTGTCATTTAGTGCGGTACATCGGCGGTTTTACGGTTGAAAATTTCGTTTTACGGCGATGCGCCAAAGGACAATTTTTAACGATAGGTTCTATCTGTCATTATTAGCTAGCACACGAGTTATCAAGCTGCTTTCGGCTTTCAGGACCACAGAAATATGTGTTCGCATGCGGGTTCTATACCTGCCGGGGTCGGCAACTTTTTTTCGTGGAAATTGATCATGAAATCTTTTCTATGATCATTCTCTCCCTTCCGCTGATTAAAGAAGGGCAGTTGTCAGTTTCTGGCGAAAGAATGTACACTGTACTGGTTAACCGCTTACGTATAAGCCTGCTCAGGAAAAATGGATACTCAACATGACCTAAATAGTGTTGATTGGGCCGTTAATCCCAAATACAAACAAAGCATACGCAAGTGCATATGAATAACTTTTTTAATCGATAGCTTGAAATCTTGTTTTTGTGGAGCGCTATGGTGCAGTGGTAAAACCTCGCATTTGAAATCGAAAGACAGGCGGTTTGATCCCCGCATGCGCCTAGTGATTTTTTTTAGCAAGAGAGACTTCATTTATGGCAAGCCAATTGCATAATCTTTAAACCACGGTTTGAACTTAAAAACCAAGTTTGATGTTTAATCAAAATACTGAATGATGTCATTTCTTGACAACACTCTTGTAAAAAGGCGAACGTTTGAAACTTTAACGGATTTATCTAAATATAGCTGGTGCAAATTGACATGAGACTGACCTTCATGCAAAGCATATATAAGTCAGTGTTTTCGCCTAATAGGTCGGTTTTTCGTAAACTTCTCGTAAATTTTGGCACCTCATGAATGGCGATTCATTTACGTCGGTATTGAATAACAATATCGACCTCTTCGGATAACGGCGAAGATAAATATATGCATTCAGTCGGGTGTGAAAGTATGGTTTTAGAGGTCACCAGTCTCATGTCAAATTGCTCGAACTATAGCATAAATAAAACTCGAAAGAAATGACTACAGTCTTTTCACGCTCTAGTGCATGTAATTACTATTCATTTCATCATTGGGTGTTTTTATACGCCCGTTTGAAAAACGGGACGTATTATGTAATGCCCCTAGGCGTCCGTCCATCCGTATGTCCATCCGTTTGTAAACGTTTTCGAATAACTTCATACTCAGTTGGACAATGATGTGGGGCAGCGCATATAGTTTCGAGGATACGGTCCACCAAATATTGAAAGGGTTATGCCCCTTTGAAGTTTTTTGTAAACTTTACGTTTCTGGATAACTCCTCCTACAGTTTACATCCGATCAAGCTAAATAGTCATACATAGTTAGACCATGATGTGGGGCAGTTCATATTGTTTCGAGGTTACGGTCCACCAAATAATAATAGCTATGTCCCTTTGAAATTTCTTGTAAACTTTTCGTTTCCGGAAGATTCCTCCTACATTTTAGGTCCGCTTAAGCTGAAACTTCATATAAAGTTTGACCATGATATGGGGCAGCGCATATTGTTTCGAGGTTACCGCCACCAAATAATAATAGAGTTGTGCCCCTTTGAAAAATCCTGTAAATATTTTGTTTCTGGATAACTCCTCCTACATTTTACATCCGATGATGCTGAAACTTTACATACAGGAAGAACATGGTATGGATTCAGTACATATTATTTCAAGGTTACGGCGGCCAAATATTTCCACAGTTATACCCCTATCAAATATTTTTCAAAACATTCCATTTCCGAATAACTCCTCCTACAGTTTACATCCGATCTAGCTGAATAGTCATACATAGTTAGACCATGATGTGGGGCAGCTCATATTGTTTCGAGGTTACGGTCCACCAAATAATAATAAAGTTATGCCCATTTGAAATTTCTTGTAAACTTTTCGTTTCTGGGTGAATCCTCCTGCATTTTAGGTCCGCTAAAGCTGGAATTTCATGGTTTGACAATGATATGCGCCAGCGCATATTGTTTCGAGGTTACGGTCCACCAAATAATAATAGAGTTATGCCCCTTTGAAATTACTTGTAAACTTTTCGTTTCCGGATTATTCCTCCTACATTTTACGTCCGCTTAAGCTGAAACTTCATATATAGTTTGAACATGATATGGGGCAGCGCATATTGTTTCGAGGTTACCGTCCACCAAATACTAAAAGAGTTATGCCTTTTGAAAAATCCTGTAAATATTTTGTTTCTGGATAACTCCTCCTGCAGTTTACATCCGATGATGCTGAAACTTTACATACAGGAAGACCATGGTATGGAACAGTGCATATTATTTTAAGGTTACGGTCAACCAAATATTACCACAGTTATACCCCTTTCACATATTTTTCAAAACATTCCATTTTCGGATAACTCCTCCTACAGTTTACATCCGATCAAGCTGAAAAGTTATACATAATTCGACCATGATGTGGGGCAGCTCATATTGTTTCGAGGTTACGGTCCACCAAATAATAATAGAGTTATGCCCCTTTGGAATTTCTTGTTAACTTTTCGTTTCCGGATGATTCCTCCTACATTTTCCGTCCGCTTAAGCTGAAACTTCATATATAGGATGACCATGATATGGGGCAGCGCATATTGTTTCGAGGTTACCGTCCACCAAATAATAATAGAGTTATTCCCCTTCGAAAAGTCCTGTAAACTTTTTTGTTTCTGGATAACTCCTCCTAAATTTTACATCCGAAGATGCTGAAACTTTACATACAGGAAGACCATGATATGGAACAGTGCATATTATTTAAAGGTTACGGTCCGCCAAATATTACCACAGTTATACCCCTTTCATATATTTATCAAAACATTCCGTTTCCGGATAACTCCTCCTTCATTTTACATCCGATGATGCTGAATCTTTACATACAGTAAGACCATGGTGTGGAACAGCGCATATTATTTTGAGGTTACAGTCCGCAAATCATTACCAGAGTAATTCCCCTTTCACAGATTTTTCTAAACATATTTTGTTTGCGGATAACGCCTCCTACTTTTACATCTGATGAAGCTGAAACTTCTTGTATAGTGAGACTGAGATGTGGAACAGCGCATGTTATTTTAAGGTTACAGTCCACCACTGATTGCAAAATAATACCGACCATGAAAATTTGTAGAAGACATGTAGTTTGAGTCATTGAGAGTTATTAAAAGTGCCAGGTAAGAATATGTAGTTTGAGTCATTGAGAGTTATTAATAGTGCCAGGTAAGAATATATGGAGCACACAGTCTTCCCTGGTTACATTCCACAAACCCAAACTTGTACAACAGTCAGTATATATATGCTCCATCTTACATATTGCCACGGGCGTATAATGCCCCGCTTGCGTAGCTCTTGTTATCTACATATCATGGGCTATTACAATAAAACACAACATACAGGATACATGTACCCAAACTGTTGACTCTTATGTTCTAGTTTGAAGAAACATTTATTTATTTATTTATTTATTTATTTATTAATATGTATTCTCCTGAATGTGAATTAATTCCCTCCGACTTAGCTGACAGTTGCATATCTATAGCGGTTCAGCTACAAATTATCTTCCTTTGAATTGAAAACCTCAGTTACACTCATGCATCACACTCGTAATAATACTGTTGTTCATATACTCGTATTCTGCTGCGTCTAATCACTGTGCCTGAGCAATTTGAGACTTTGTGACATTTCTATATATACAAATAAAATCAAAATACTGAGGGTGGTGGGTGGGGTCTAATTATACTAAAATGAGATTCGATTCCAGAGGGTTTAAATGGCTTAGTCGGAAATCATTGATAGTCGCGTAGACTTGAGCAGATATCACAATTTTTCGGTGGTAAAATTTACACTGTATTGGTATAGGCATGTTTTCGTAATGATTTTAATTCACTCATTTGCTTGTTTTGTTAAAAACTGTACTATTTTGCGCAAAATAGTAAGTGCGGTGAGCTGCGTGAAACCAAATGTCAGCCAATAAAAAGCGACGTTACTTGATGACGTCGAGTTTCCGACAGTATATCGCAGAATATACATCACTGTCGCGGTTCTTCTGTTGTGGTTTAGTTTTGTTATGTTTTGTCTTTGAGTGTTTGTATCGCTTATATTATTTTGTTTTGGATAGCCAATTGACCATTTTGTGGGAAAGTAGCTGTACATTTTGCTTTCCGCTATTGATGTTTCTATTAGGGTTTGTTGTTTCATGCTTGTGTTTCTTTCCTTTTGGTGTCTCTGATGGGAGATGTGGGTTAATTGCATCGATTCCTGAGAATTGCCTTCACTTCTATTTTACACAAGTAAACACCTAATTGCTTATTTATGTTACGCTGTCCAGACATTGTCTAGTTTTTGGTTAGTTTTACAAGGGTCATGTTCATCTAACGCACAAAATTTGAGCAAACCTTTAAAAGAGCTAATTTTGTTACGTGTATACACATCATTTCTGTGATCCAAACAAAAAAGATACAGCATTCCGTATCCGTTTTATGCTCATTTTATTCAGCTTTCTAGATTAAAAACGAATGGTACCAGGGTCTTTTTTACAATAGTTAAAAATGCACTGCGGGCCGGGTTCAATCCCCACGAACGTCAAGCGCTGTTTTATTGAGACTTTATCCACATTGCTTGTTACTGATTTCTACCCAAAGAAAAAGGAGGTTCACATTGAAGATAAGTACCAGTTTACTAAATGTGTAACCCTCTATGAATAAAGTCGCTTTTATTATTATCATTAAATTAGCTTGTTAAATAGAAGTGGAGGCAATGATCAGAAATCGATACAATCAACCCACAGCTCCCATCAGAGACACCAAAGGGAAAGAACCACAAGCATGAAACAACAGACCCTATTGGAAACATCAATAGCAGAAAGCCAAAAGGACATTTACTTTCCCACGAAATGACCAATAGGCTATCCAAAATAAAATAATATAAGCGACACAAACACCCAAAGACAAACCATACCAAAAATAAACCGCGACAGAAGAACCTTCAGAAGTTGCTTCAGAGTGAAGGATCACTGATTGCATCAATACAAAATTCTGGAGCATCCTGTACGTTTTGAATATATTGCCTATATCAATGTTTTCATCAGATCTTAGTGGTGTTTCAATCTCTGTGGTTGTTTGATTATTTGCGTTCACGGAGATGTTACACTGATGAGTTAGAAGGCCTTCATGCGGACTGAACCAATTACTTGTCTAAATTGCGACGGAAGTAAGGGGCGAGGATTGTGGCCACGTAAAATCGATTTAAGCCCCCCCCCCCCCCCCCCCAGTGGAATTCGTTTCCGCTGACCGTTCCAAGGCGGTTCTTCTGTCGCGGTTTATTTTTGTTTTGGTTTCTCTTTGGGTGTTTGTGTCGCTTATATTATTTAATGTTGGATAGCCAATCGCCATTTTGTGGGAAAGTAATTGCCTTCCCATTGTTGTAATACTTCCGTCAAATAAAATTATAGCTGTTTCAATGCTTTGAAATTCGTGTTCGAAGAGGAGTTTATACATTAAAACAGCATCATCATTGTTTTTATTTTTGTATTAATCGACATTCTGTTGTTTGATGGTGTAATGATGGTGTAATGTTTGTATGATATGCGGCAAGGATAATGCATGGCTTTCGGCCTGACTACAGAGTTTGTGGCGGCGCTATACTGAGTCTTATATAGATGGGTGGAATCTGACTATGTTCACTTCCTTGAAAGCCTAAATGTTGTTCGGGTTTCAGTTGTTTATTTAAAGTGTAGCTTTGTCGTATTCTCCGATGGGGCTCTCCATGTTGTATTTGCTTATGGTTATGTATAATTTCTATTATTATTTATTTATTTAATTTTCATTAATTGTGTCAGTTACACATTGATCATCTCCTGTGGGAAAGAGGTAGCTGGTTGCTGTGCAGTGTGTGATTGGTTTTTGTCCTTCTTTGTTTTCCTCATTGTTAGTTATTCTTCGTCTTGGTGCCATTGGTAGGCTGCAATCTTTGTTTGTGGTTTCCTGGGAATATTATTTTATACAGTTTCTATATAGTTTATTTTTATTTTTCGCAATAATTCTTCATTATCTCCGACCTTTCGGCTTTTTTACAGCCTTTCTCACGGAATTGTTCTTTCAAGCTGTATAAATAAATGTAATAAAGTAGAAGTAAAACAAAGATCAGGAATCGATACAATTAACTTACTCCACCCATCAAAGACACCAAAAGGAAGGAAACACAAACATTAAGCGACCAGACCATACTGGAAATCTAAACAAAGGAAGGCCATAAGGACAGTTACTTTCCCACAAAATGGCCATATGGCCATCCGAAATAAAAAAACACATGTGACACACACAGTAAGTAACAAACAACAACATAAATAAACCGCCACAGAAGAACCGCCTTGGAACGGTCAGTGGAAAGATTTCCACTGGGGGGCTTAAATCGATTTTACATGGCCACAATCCTCGCCCTTACTTCCGTCGCGATTTAGACAAATAATTTTTAGCTCGTCTGTTTTTTGAAAAAAAACTTTCGAGCTATTGTCATCACTCCGGCGTCTGCGTTGTCGTCCTGCGTCGTCCTGCGTCGTTCCAAAAAAACTTAACCTTGGCTATAACTTAAAAAGTATTAGACCTAGCCTCATGAAACTTCATACACACACTCATCATCACAAGAGCTACATTTTGACCAAGGACCATAACAACATTGTTGATTTTGGCTGAATTATCTCCCCTTTTCCAATTTTTTTCTGAAACACATTTTTTGCTCTCATTTTAATACTATTCACAACAGAGCCTTCAAACTTCACATGAATGTTCCTTGGGACAAGACCTTTTCAGTGATACCACACTTTTTGATCTGTGACCTTGACCTTTGAACTTTGACCTATTTTTCGAAAATTTAACCGAAAACCTTAACCTTGACCATATTTCCAAAAGTATTTGGCCTACCTTCATGAAACTTCATACACATACTCACCATCACAAGAGCTACATTCCCTACAAGTTTTATAACTCCATCTTGCAATTTGATTGAATTATCTCCCCTTTTCTCTCCGTTTTTTTTTTAAATTGTTTTTGTCTCTTATTTCAATACTATTCACAACAGAGCCTTCCAACTTCACATGAATGTTCCTTGGGACAAGACGTTTTCAGTCATACCACGCTTTTTGACCTGTGACCTTGACCTTTGAACTTTGACCTATTTTTCGAAAAATTAACCAAAAAACTAAACCTTGACCATATTTCCAAAAATATTTGGCCTACCTTCATGAAACTTCATACACATACTCACCATCAAAAGAGCTACATTCCCTACAAGTTTTATAACTCCATCTTGCAATTTGATTTGACTTAGAACTTTTGTTTTTTAAAAGAAACTGCAGACGAGCGTTGGCACCCGCTTGCGGTGCTCTTGTTTCAGTCCGCATGAAGGCCTCCTAACTCATCGGTGCAACATCTCCGTGAACACACATAGTCAAAGAACCACCGAGGTGAGACAACGGTGAGGACTCGACAGCAAGAAACCACTGAAATGCTGGAGCAAAAGAAAACCAACAGTTAGACTCCGATGGGCCCGACCAGAGACAGAGCACCAGGCACCAACCAACATGACCTCGAATTAGATCACTCTAATTCTCAATAAGCCTTTACGTTGGAACCGTCATAGAATCTGAGGCCTGACCCACCGGCGTGCAATTAAAGACGGAAGCAAAGTTGCCAACCCTGATTGGGTTAACTACCATGCAACTGTTTGTGCGTCAAAGATATATATATAGTTTATGATTTGATGACGGCGCCGGCCTTTATCTTCCATAAAGGAGTAGGTGTCCGGTTTCATGTCTTTGGTCCTGTCCCCTGAATTACTGGGATCTGACAGTCTGTAAAAAGATGTTTGCCACAAGCCCACACCTTGTTTCGTCACAGTGGTTTAATTTGATTTATCATATGACGTCGCGTCTGAGAATGCAATAGAGCCATGTATTAAACTTCGTAATCCACAAATGGATAAAATATGCTAATTAGATACGTCCCTTAACGACATCGCGTTTTCTAATGGCGAAATATTGATTTCTATTTGTAAACAAAGTTTCAATATAATGCGTTTTACATTAGGAAAACATGTCCGTAAGAAGTAATGGCGTCCAACATGGTGTCAGAAAATGATAACTATTAGGTAAAAATGTTGAGGAAAAGCATAACGTGCTCATCGAAGCCTCGCTTTTTATCCCTTTTACTCAACTCGTTTGATAAATTACATAATACATTACATAAACACTTATGTAAATCCTCTATTTACTGGTTATCTGTGATGTCTCACTGATTGAGTTAGGGAACCACTATGCGAGTAAAGACTATATACATGTATGTTGATAATACAGATGCGCTTCCTTTTACAACGGCTTCCACTGTAGGTAAGCGCGATGCACCTTAATCATTAGATATCTCGCCGCTCTGATTCGAGTGTGGTCATATGTGAAACACCATGTCCTGCAACGGAACGTTAGGTCGTTTTTCTCCGGGCATTCCGGTTTTCGAGCACCTCTGATTAACGCTCGGCTCACCCCCTATGCACGGCTAATGTGGTGTACGGTATAGAATGTAGACAATGTCGGAAATTCCTCTATGTCGGCCAAACTGGTGGGACTTTTTACCAGCGGATGCTTCTCAATTTTTCAATGATTCTTACGGGCAAGCAGGACGCCATAGCTTTACACTTTAATAGTCAAGGGCATTCCGTGGAAGATATGGTGGTGCTAGGCATTGAGAAAATCAACAAGGACTATTTCTACCGCAGAACTAAGGAGTCTTTGTGGATCAAGAAAATGAGGACTAGGATACCTTATGGGTTAAACACAATGACTTCATAACAGATTACACACTAGTGGTCGTGGGTCAGCGGGCGCCTGCAGGACGGGTCGCGCTTGGGGTATGCGGGTGCGTGACTACCGGGGAGCAGCCTGACTGGTATTGCTCTGATGCGTGGCATGTTGTTCCCGGATAGATGCGAGCTCCTTGGTCCTTACTGCTGCGGGGTTCTTCTATGCAAATTTCTTGGCATGTTTTCCACTCGAAATGAACACTTTCGGATAAATTATCAGTTTTTTTTATGTTTCTGCTCCGAGCATCGGGTGTGCGGGGTTCGTTAGAGACGCCTCGGCGAGGCGATTCTGATGGGTACCCGCAAGCTGGGTTCTGGGCGGAGATAGATATAGTTTTGTAGAACCCCTGTAGACTCCATTTTGGCTCTCTGAGGGTGGGGTTGATGGGGATCAAAAGTATATGGGCGTGTATCAGTCATTGCGGGTATGCGCCTATTCAAATAAACCGGAAAGCATGAACAATTTTTTGTGCTGGAAGTTATCGTATTTTTCTGTTTCTGTTCGGGGTGTCGATTATGGGCGCTCCCTGGGACCGCCTTGCTCTGGCGGATCCAGGGTGTGCCAACGACATGTATTTTGGGGGCGGGAAAGGGGAGTACAATGATAACCCCTTTTAAACCCAAGTCATTTATGAAGAGAAAATGGATTGTGGACGCTCTTTGGAGCAGCCTCGCCGAGGCGGTTCTGATGTGTACCCACAACCTGCGTCTTGGGGACACGAAGGTGACGTTTGCTTTCCAGGTCCCAGTTTTGCTGTGAAGAGGTTTTTTTTTTGGGGGGGGGGGGATGGGGGTATGTGTGTTTTCGTGGTGTTGGTGTTCTAATCGGTCCAGTCTGTAATAGGCGTCCGCTGACATTTTGGTTGCCTCTAGACCACAAGTGTGAATGGGTGGGTGGATACTGCATGCATTTTCGCGGCTATACAGTGTTTGTTGAGCTAACGAGGCTGTTACAAGGGCATAACGTTCATTGTGCACACTACGCATTCGGGACTAAGGGAGGCAGCTAGGATTTAAATGAAATTATTTCTTACGGTTGATGGGACTGCTCTTGAGGGGAGGAGTTTGCTCCCTTGCAGAAGGAGCAGATTGTTTTGCTTCACGAGTTTGCCCGTTCAAATGGACATATTACAAAAGGGATTCGTTTAAAGTTGTTGGAAGTTGTCTTCCTTGGCCATCAAAAATAAAAAAGTAACACTCATTGCACGGACTACGCATTCGGGACTAAGGGAGACTGCTAGAATTTGAATAAGATTATTCTTATTGGTGATGGGACTGCTCTTAAGGGGAGGAGTTTGCTTCCGGAAGGGAGCGGATTCTTTGCTTTGGGAGCTGACCAATTCAAAGAGAGCTATTACAAAAGAGTTCGTTTTTGTTAAAGTTGTCTCCCTAGGGCGTGGATGTTGGTAGGGTTGTGCACTTGTGTTAATTTGGATCGTTGTTTGACTGTGCGCGCAGCGAGGGCCCATATCGGCCTTCACACTCGTGTTGACTGATTGGGTCCTCCGTTGTGCTCTTCGTTCGTGACCCTCTCTGTGCTGGTCAAGGGAGGTCAGATCGGCCTGCATATGCATAGTATGTAGGCCGATGTGGAGTTACTTGTGTCCCTAGCGTTTGTCCTTGGGCCGCGTCACGGGGGCACGCCTATGCTATGTAGTTTTGACAACCTTGAACCGTTAAATGGGGTTTGAGGGTGTGTACATTATTTTTCTTGTTTCTGCTCGGGGTATGCATTGTTGGTATTTGATGGAGCCGCCTCGTCGAGGCGGTTCTATCGGACCCAGCGGTCTGTGTTTTGTGCGGAGATAGGAAGAGTATCACAATTTTTCATCTGAAAATTTCCATTTTTTGCCAGGAAAAAAAAAAAAAAAAAAAAAAAAAAAAAACAGTATAGGCGTGTTTTCGTGATGGGGCTCAGTGGTTCCTTCCAGTGAATGATTATGCATGCGCATTCGTCGGAATCAGTTAAGAACTGCTCAGAACCAAAAGGTTATAAGGGAGATCACTCAGGAAGTAATTTGATTTCAAATGAACCGGCGCATGGCGGAGCCAATGGTGTGGCCTGTGCGTTCATCGGGGGCTTAAATTAACCTGCGCACCAAAATCCCCTGTGACGAGGCAGTTTGATTGTTTCTTTGCATGGGGCGTGGCTTGTGGGGGTACATACCATCAGCGAGGAATTTGATCAGGCTGCGCGAATGCGCAGGCTGATCTGAGTCTTAGCTGGTCGCTCAGGCATTCTTGCGGGATTTGTCATGCGCTGTTTATCGCTGGTCAAAATAAAAGCCGGTATTTAGGGTAACCACCCCCCCCCTCACACACACACACACTTTTTCACAAAGGTCTGTTATATTAATATGATTGATGGATGGTCTGACAATTTAATAATCTATTAAGCAGGATTTGATAGAACATTCTGTCTTAATTATCACGTAACAGTTCTTAAGTTTGGGAGGAGGGGGATTATTTCTTATTAAGGCCCCTATCATTACGGAAACACGCCTATACAGATACATTGTCAATTTTTCAATTATTTTGGGTGGTAACAGGGGGAATTTGGCTTACCCCTGGAAACCACGGTTTTACCTTTTAAAGGTGGGTTTTGAGGGGATCGGAATCATATAGGCGTGTTTTCATGATTTCAAGTGTAATTCGCCATCAACGGAAATGCATCTGTAACTCATTCCAAGTCGGCATGACCGCAACCTGTCTTTTTTCAGTATTTTACATTTTTGCGGGAAATCTGAATGGTAGTTTTAGACGTCCTTTAAGTAACGTTTCTTGATGACGTGCAGTTGTATATGTTCTTGTCTTCACGACGTTGTTAGTTACCTGTCATTAAAAATATGTCGCCGAAGAAGACCGGGGAATAAAATGGCCGCCGTCCGTATGTTAAAAAAGAACCGAAAATGATAGGGTCGCCTATGGCGGTAAATGAAAGGTCTCTAAATAGCGCTAATGACGTTAATGGTTTATAAATGTTAAAATTGGCGTACAATGTCGGAAGGCCGCGGTGGTGTAATGGTTAGCACGTCTGCCCGGAATGCAGGAGATCCGTGGTTCGAGTCCCGGTTGCGGTGCGACCGATTTTTGTGCGCTAATTCATTTGTCTATTTAATTGCCTGTATCGTGCTTTACTTTGATTTTCATATACTTACTCCGATACAGTAGAACATTTGTAAATCTAATAAATAATTAAATAAATAGAATAAAATGGCCGCCGTCCGTAGGTTAAAAAAGAACCGAAAATGATAGGGTCGCCTATGGCGGTAAATGAAAGGTCTCTAAATAGCGCTAATGACGTTAAAGGTTTATAAATGTTAAAATTGGCGTACAATGTCGGAAGGCCGCGGTGGTGTAATGGTTAGCACGTCTGCCCGGAATGCAGGAGATCCGTGGTTCGAGTCCCGGTTGCGGTGCGACCGATTTTTGTGCGCTAATTCATTTGTCTATTTAATTGCCTGTATCGTGCTTTACTTGGTAAGTATATATATTACAATCCGGCTCGGGTACTCATTCTTATACATGTACTATTGGGAGGAAAGGATGAAGTTCGAAGTAAGAACATCTGGCCTACACATGAACAATCTGGCCGCTTCTAATGTCTACGATTCGACTAACACTTGCACGTCTTTTTTGTATAATCCAATATTTGATTGACCAGAATTGCAGTAAATTGTATTTTCTGCATGATACAACATTTTATGGATCAAAAATGACAGTTTCTCGCAACATCCTATATCTAATGTCTCTAAAACTGACGGTGTTTAATGGATCTGAACTGGCAATCATACGTATTTTTTCATTTGATGGGAGTTAGAAAGGCGTATTCACGTCTATGCTCCATAATACGACATCCAAAGGATTTAGATTGACAGTATCATACCTATGCTCCATGATGTAATGTTTGCTGCATTAAGAATGACAGTACAATATGTATCCTTTGGAAGCAAGGAATACACCACAGAAGTGAAAAATATGGAGTGTACATGTTTTCTGGTCCAGACTAGCTAGTTTCGGCCAATTAGGCCTCATCAGTGACCCTCAGATATTTTCAAAATTCCACAATGGAGTTAATGATCCCAAAGGACAAGAAAATATAATCTACAATATGATGTAGGGCAGGGAGACGTTTTACCGCCACCACACATTCCCGCACACCAGCTGTAGCGAAGTTAAATATGTTCTATAAAAGGGTTATCCTTTGGAAGCTGCCAACCATAACTCGATACTTGATAGATCTAGATATAAAATTAATGGCGTTAGTCTATGCTCCACTATGCCATATTTGATGAATCAAGAATAAATGTGCAGCATATAACATAATGCAATGCTTGATAGATCTAGAATTACAGAAACATAAATAATTTTGTTTGATTGTTTGTATTGGATTTTAAAGGTCCAGTCAGCACTGTTTAGGTCATTTTAGCCGATCAGTTTACCTGTCCAGACGTTTTTGTTATACGTAACCGGTTAACAAGTACGTACAGTGGACATTATTTCGCCAGAAACTGAAAACTGCCATTCTTGAGTCAGTATACAATTTTAAAACATCGCAATTAACAATAACAGAGTCAATGTAAACATAATGTAATATTTGTGAATTTAGAACAGGTCACAGTGTTTCTGACGAGTACTTTTGCTGATATAGTATAATTTTTGTTTTGCGGGATAAATAAATTCTGCGGTTGTTTACACGATTTAAACTACTTAACAATGGAGCTCTTTTAGCCGTAAATCGCCAGTATTTAAAGACAGACTAGGAAAATCAATTCAGCTCAGTTTGGTATCACATTGCCAGACATCCTCGCATATATTTCCAGAAATGTTTACTTTTAAATATAATGTTTACGGTATACATAATATTGAAGAAACCACAATGTTGAAGACTGGTTGAGATGATAAACTTTATTTACACAATATACAAGCAGACATAAATAAAAATTATGGCGGTCAAGTATCATTGTTAACAGGAAGTGGTAAGAAGGTCAAATCCAAATTAAATTAAAGTTTCTGTTTGTTTGTTGTTGTTGTTGTTTATTTCTTTTTTCTTTCTCTCTCTCTCTCTCTCTCTCTCTCTCTGTTTTTATGCTAGGTGCCAAATATAATTGGTTTAGTATACACATTTAAATGATATAATGCACAACTGAAAAGCTATAAGAATTTTGCTCAGAATAAAGCAATGATCAATATCTCCCCAAGCCACCACAAGGCCACAAAAGGATACAATGACTAGGAATGCGTCCGCAGGACACGGATGCCCCCACCTGAAAATAGGTTGATGTTAGTATTTGATATTTGACCGCTAAGTATAACCTTGATGATAACAATTTGTCTCATGGTGGTTAACGTTTCTGCCGAGTAATTTCCAAAACCACCCAGAACAACAAAGATATTGAGCGGACACAGGAAAAAGACATTTTCTTTACCTTTGACCTCTTAGTATGACCTTGACCTTGGACGTACCAACCTGGGTCTTGCACACGGCACATCGACTCAGGATGGTCAACATTTCTACCAAGTAATTACCAAATCATTTCAGAGTAACCGGGAACAAGATATTTTTCTTTACCTCTAACTATGTCATTGACCTCCGAGGTACCAACCTGGGTCTTGGGCACTACACATTGTCTCCTGGTGTTTAAAATTTCTGTAATTTCCAATCCATCCAGAAATAAGAACGTTATTGTCAGTATTTAACTTTCGGAACTTTTTTTAACATTTGACCTCTAAGGACGGCCTTGACCGTGGTGGTAGGGACCTTGGTTTTATCCGAGACAGATCGACTTATGTCGGTAACATTTCTGCCATGTAATTTCAAAATCCATCAAGAAATAAGAAATTTATTGACAGTGTTTAAGTTTTGGACACTTTCTTTACACATGACCTCCAAGTACGACCTTGGAGGTACGGACCTGAGTTTTGCCTGCGACTTATCGTCTTATGATGGTTAACATTTTTGCCGAGAAGTTTTAAAATCCATCCAGAAATAAGAAAGTTATTGGCCTTGTTTAAGTTACGGACTTTTTTTTACCTTTGACCTCTTAGTAAGATCTTGTCCTTGGAGGTACGGACCTGGGTTCTGCGCGCAACACATCGTCTCATGATGGTTAACATTTCTGCCAAGTTGTTTAAAAAAACCAGCCAGAAATAAGAATGTGTTAGGCCGTATTTAAGATTCGGACCTTTTTTTTACCTTTGACCTCTAGGCACGACCTTGATCTTGAAATTACGGCACTGGGTTTTGCGCGAACATCGTCTCATGATGGTAAACATTTCTGCAAAGTAATTTTAAAATTCATCCAGAAATTAGAAAGTTATTGGCTGTTTTCAAGTTTTGGACCTTTTTTAACCTTTGACCTCTAAGTACAACCTTGACATTGCAGGTACGGACCTGGGCTTTATGCGAGACAGATCGACTCCATGATGGTTAGCAGAAATAAGTTATTGCCATGTTTAAGTTTTGAACAACTTTTTGACCTTTGGTATCTTAGTACGGCCTTGACCTTGGTGGTACCGTCCTAGGTTTTGAGCGTTACACATCGTCTCATGATGGTTAACATTTCTGCATAGCAATTTCAAAATCCACCCAGAAATAAGAAAGGTATTTGCCGTGTTTACGTTTCGGACCGCTTTTTCTACTTTTGACCTCTAAATACCACCTTGACCTTGGAGGTACGGACCTGGGTTTTGCCAGCGACATATCATCTGATGATGTTTAACTTTTCTGCAAAGTAATTACAACATCCATCCATAAATAAGGAAATAATTGAGAGTGTTTAAGTTTTGGACCCTTTTTGACCCTTGACTCTAAGTACTACCTTGGCTTTAGAGGTACGGGCCTGGGTTTTGTAGGCGACACATCGTCTCATGATGGTTAACATTTCTGCAGAGTAATTTCAAAATGCATCCAGAAGTAAAAAAGTTATTGACTGCGTTTAAGTTTCGGACGGACGGACGAACGAACGGACATCGGCAACGCTATATGCCCCTCACCAGTCTTCGAACGGCGGGGCATAAAAAAGTCGCACAACAACAAAACTCTAACCAAAGCATAAGACACTACAAATGAACGACCACAGCAGTAAAATTACTGTTGTGCGTAACTCCTGGAATTACTAAATTTTAATCATCGCCCTAAGTTTCAATACTGTACCATACATACTCGTAATGCCTGCATCAGTAGCTTAGTCATGTGCGCGTTTGACTGTCGATTAGGAGTACGCGGATTCGATACCTGCCGGGGTCGGCAACATTCTTTCGTGGAGATTGATCATAAAATCTTTTCTACGGTCATTCTCTCCCTTCCGCTGATTCAAGAAGAGCAGTGGTCAATTTCTGGCGAAAGATTGTGCACTGAACTGGTTAACCGCTAACGTATAAGTCTGCCAAGGAGAAGTGTTCAACTAACACCGACCGACCCAAAAATGACACAAAATAGTATTGAATGGATGGCTAAACTCAAATACAAACAAACATATTCGAGATAGCAAAACAATTTGCTAGTAGTAGCAATCCTTTCTGATTAGTGGGTTATGACGGGAGCATGCAAAATATATACACTCTGAATATGAATTATAAATTAAGACAATCGTGAATCGGGTTTGAAACGCACCCCCCCCCCCCACAATAGCATTACTATATAGTGGTTAAACATACAACATTATTAGTATGTCCACCCACCGAGGGTTAGCCAAACCAAAATTTTAAAAAATTGCTAAAAGTACGGAACTTGATTTAAAACTCACAGCTTAAAACACTTATTTTGTTATAAGAGCTCTCGAAAGCAGGTGCTGAATAATAAGTTGAAATTTGGTTATAAGTCATAGCCAAATTCACACATTATTTAGTAGAATAGACTACAAGTACCTAGACTTCTTCATGGATGGAAGGAGTTATATTATTCCTGGAAAATCGGATTGTGTGTGTTGGTTTAGAGCGATCACATACGCACACACAATCCATATTTAGGATAAGATATATTTCGATAAAAAAATTCTTGATGCAATATCGTACATCCCATTCCTTTTGTGTATAAAATTAGAAAACTTGTATACCCCATAATTGTTATTTCTGCATCTTATGTCTTGGGCCCAACGTGGTTTCTTGCTGTCGAGTCTTCAAGGTTACTTGATCTCTGTGTTTGTTTGATCTTTGTGTTCTCGGGGATATTGCACTCAGAAAACCTTCCATCGCGACGGAATAGGAGGATTGCGGTCGCATCAAATCGATTTAAGCCCCCCCCCCCCCCCCACTCCCCCCAACACACACTAAAATTCTTTTCAATGACCGTTCTAAGGCGGTTCCTCTGTCGCAGTTATTTTTGTCATGGTTTATCTTTGAGTGTTTGTATCGCTTAATCTTTTTCTTTTGGGTAGCCAGTTGAAAGTAACTGTGTTTTTGGCTTCCGCTATTGATGCTTTTATTAGGGTCTATTTGTTTCAAGTTTGTGCTTCTTTCTCTTTGTTGTCTCTGTAATGGATGTATCGATTCATTGCCCTCAATTCTATTTAACAAAGGATAATCGTTTTATAAAATATATTATGTGCCATTTTGTAAAAGGTTCAATTGTCGCGACCATAATGTAGCCCCCCCCCCCACCCCCTCAAACCAACACACACATACTTTGTCGCGCTATTACCACCTAAACCAAAAGTTTCATTTAGGCACCTCAATCAAGGTATCCAAGAATTCCACAATAAGTAAGAGTGAAGCAAAAAAAAGAAGTAAAGGCAATAATCAGAATCGATACAATCAACCCACAGCTCTCATTTGAGACGCCAAAGGGAGAGAATCACAAACATGAGATAACCCGACCCTAATTGAAACAACGGAAAGCCAAAATAACTGTCAATTTCCCACGAAATGGCCAATTGGTTATCTAAAACAAAAAGATATAAGCGATACACACGCTCAAAGACAAACATAACAGAAATAAACCGCGGCAGAAGATCCGCCTTGGAACAGTCAGAGAAACGAGTTCCACTGTGTGTGCGGGGGTGGGGGTGTACTTAAATCGATTTTCCGCAGCCGCGATTCTAGCCCTTACTTCCGTCGTTTTAAACAAACAATTTGTTCAGTCCGCTTCAGGCCTCATCAGGGAACACAAATATCAAACAACCACAGAGATGTTATCAACCGTAATTGGGTTAGCTGCTATGCATGCAGTCTGTCAAATAATATTTATGCTGTACCCAATTTTTTCATATCGAAAATTGATTTTACGAAATTAGGTACAGAAATCATTGCAAGCATATAGTTTTCTGAATTTATATACTAAGTCACTATGAAATTCGTGTTCCGATAGAATTTGTCGCAGAAGCGATTTTAGTCCAAAATTTAATTTTGAAATTAAATCGGAATGACTCTATAAATTTAGAAAAGACTATGCTTAGTTTATGATACCGATAATCCTGATGAAAAAGTTTAACAGTTAACACTGTATAACGTGTGTTGAAGCCAGTTACATGACTTGACACTCTGCCATATCGATTGAATTGCGAATTATAAAAGCCATAGGATGCTGCACGAGGAACATCACCATGCAAGAAAAGAAAATTTGCAATCTCAATATCAAAACATCGCATTTATCGTAAATTTTGTAGCAAACAAACGTGTCTACAATTGATAGATGTAAATCCAGAAGCGGGGCCTCGGTATCAGAAGAATTTGCTTTATTTGACTGAAGTTCGACTGATCAAACCATCGAAGCAGGTATTGTCAATATTTAATAAATCATCCAAATATCTGGAAGTCGAGCTGAATGTTTCAATGATATCAGTTTGGTTTTCAACGGAAAGGGGTATCATCAAATATAGAAGTAAAGGCAATGGTCAGGAATTGATTCAACTAACCCACAGCTCCCATCAATGACACCACAGGGAAAGAAGCACAAACATTAAATAACTAGACCCTAATGGAAGCACCAATAGCGGAAAGCCAAACGGAGAGTCACTTTCCAACAAAACCGCGACAGAAGAATCGCTTTGGAACGGTCGGTGAAAAGAATTGAATTTACTCGACCGCAATCATCTCCCTTACTTCCGTCGCGATTTAAACAAATAATTTGTTAAGTCGGCATGAAGGCCACCTTATTCATCAGTGCAACATCTCCTAACTCATCAGTGCAACATCTCCGAGAACACATGAAATATGTTTTATGAAAGGGTTATCCATTAAAAGCAAGGCATACACCAACAAAACTGAAAAATATGGAGTGTGCATGTTTTCTTGGCCGGACTAGCTAGTTTCGGCCAATAAGGCCTCATCGGTGACCCTCAAATATTTTCAAATTCCACAATGGAATCAATGATCCTAAAGGACAAGAAAATATTAACTACACTATGATGCAAGTCTCTTTCATAACATAACAAGAACAGATCAGCCACAAGGGGTGTGCAATTCGTAGCCATGGGAATACGTAAAATTTATCTAAATAACTTAGTACCAAATTTTATGTTAATATTGTCAAATAAAAAGGTGAGAGCTTCACAAACTTTCTGACATGACCATAACGTATATTTTTATGCTCTTCAGAAGTGAAAAAAGCATTTCTTACATTGCATGCAAACTAGAGGGAATGTTTCCTAGACAATATCTATTCAACTGAATCTTTAATTTTTTTCTTTTATAAGATTATAAGGAGGTGTAGTCTCAAGGGTGGTAAAATCGTAAATAGACCGACTTGAAGCACGAAAACTTTTAGATGTGAATTTATTTAAAACTTCTTTAGAATTTTATAGACCAAAACAAATTTCTCCCTCATCTTTCAAAGATGGTCGCAATATTTAATCACATGTATCGCATGTGTTTGTTTGGTAGTGAAACATGGAGTTAATAATTTAGAAAGTTCTCTGGTGGTACAAGAGCTTGAATTTGCAATAAACCGTGCTTTGTAAGATTTTTAGGAAGTTTAGGTAACCAATATAACGTAGGGAGCTTGTCTCGGCTTTTTGTAACATACAGCAAACGTGGTGGCTGTATTACAAATGTGGTCATCGACTACAGTTTTCTCTACTGCCAAAGGCTGCAGTTCATAGGCCTTAGTACTACAAAGCTCTTGCTGAAGAGTCTTAACATAGTGGAGCCGTCAAACAACGACGGCATTATTAGCGACCTTATATGCTGGAGCCAAAACAAACTTCTTATAAAATCTTGAATACTTAGTTTAAGGTGAAGTAAAGTAGAAGTAAAACAAAGATCAGGAATTGATACAATTAACTTACTGCAACCATAAAAGACACCAAAGGGAAAGAAATACAAACATTAAGCGACCAGACCATAATGGAAACCTAAACAAAGGAAGGCCATAAGGACAGTTACTTTCCCACAAAATGGCCATATGGCCATCCAAAATTAAAAGACACAAGTGATACACCCAGTAAGTAACAAACAACAACATAAATAAATCGCCACAGAAGAGCCGCCTTGGAACGGTCAGTGGAAGATTTCCACTGGGGGGCTTAAATCGATTTTACGTGGCCACAATCCTCGCCCTTACTTCCGTCGCGATTTAAACAAATAATTTGTTCAAACCCGCTTGAAGGCCTCCTAACTCATCAGTGCAACATCTCCGTGAACACAAAAATCAAAGAACCACAGAGGTGAGACAACGGTGAGGACTCGACAGCAAGAAACTACTGAAATGCTGGAGCAAAAGAAAACCAACAGTTAGACTCCGATGAGCCCGACCAGAGACAGAGCATCAGGCACCAACCAACATTATCTCTCTAATTCTCGATAAGCCTTTACGTTGGAGCCGTCATAGAATCTGAGGCCTGACCCACCGGCGTGCAATTAAAGAGGGAAGCAAAGTTGCCAACCGTGATTGGGTTAACTACCATGCATGCAGTCTGTCGTATAATATCCATGTTGTACCCAATCTTTTTATATCGAAGAATGATTTTACGAAATTGGGTGCTGAAGTCATTGCGGTTATATATTTTTCTGAATTTATATACTAAGTCACCATAAAATTCGGGTTCCGATAGACCTTGTTGCAGAAGAGATTTAAGTCCAATATTGAATTTTGAAATTAAATCAGAATGGCGTCTATAACATTTTGAAAAGGCTTTACGTAGTTTATGGTACCGATAACCCTGATTAAGGAGTTTAGCCGTTAATAATTTATTACGAGTGTTGAAGTCAGTTACATGACTACACACTCTAGCAAATCGAATTAATTGCGAAATATAAACGCCATAGGATGGCGCACGAGGAACATCACCATCCAAAAAAGGAAAATTTACAATCTCAAAATCAAAGTCATCGCGTTTATCATAAATTTTGCACGAAACAAATCCATCTACAATAGATAGATGTAAATCCAAAAACGGGGCCTCGGTATCTAAAGACGTCTTAGATTTATTTTACTACTTAAGATGCCAATAGTCGTTATGAATAAAGTCGAGAGTTTGCGAAGCACTTTCCTTTTTATATAAGGTTTGAAGGTTTGAATCTGAAGTATATATGTATTCCGATGGTTAAAATTGTACTCCTCTTGTTGCAGATTTGTTTCTGTTTTGTCATGAAAAAAAAAAACACTTCATATTGAGGCGTTTAACTCTACCTCTCGATGTTTCGGTGATTTTTAAGCATTGCCAATTATTTTTTTGAGCAAATAGTGCGTAAAATGTTTCGTAAAGAATTGCATTTAAATAAGGTTTAATGCGGACTGAACAAATTATTTGTCTAAATCGCGACGGAAGTAAGGGCGAGGATTGTGGCCACGTAAAATCGATTTAAGCCCCCCAGTGGAAATCTTCCACTGACCGTTCCAAGGCGGCTCTTCTGTGGCGATTTATTTATGTTGTTGTTTGTTACTTACTGTGTGTATCACTTGTGTCTTTTGGTTTTGGATGGCCATATGGCCATTTTGTGGGAAAGTAACTGTCCTTATGGCCTTCCTTTGTTTAGGTTTCCATTATGGTCTAGTCGCTTAATGTTTGTATTTCTTTCCCTTTGGTGTCTTTTATGGGTGGAGTAAGTTAATTGTATCAATTCCTGATCTTTGTTTTACTTCTACTTTAATTCTGATGATTCCGAAACCCCTTTTTGCACTTACATTTGATTGTATCTAATTGAACCGTCTCTTCCACAGTTTTTGATAAAAGAGATTATTTTAATTTTGATATTGTAAATTTCCGCATTTTTTGGTTGTTGACGTCCGAAAGGCTGCGACTTAGGGGGTTCATATATCACAGCTTATTCGTTTTGCTAGCGCTTGTTTTCATAGTGATGCCTTCTAAAACAGGGCTATCGGCATCATTTACTGCACAAAACATTTTCAATTTTTCTCATAATCACGACATTATGCCATTATTTCTTAATATGACCTTTCTTTGAATACACATTTGCAACTGGGACTGTCGGAACCTGAATTTTACGGAGATGTGTTTATAATTTCAGGAAAATACTAGATAGTGATATTTTTCTGGCCAGTTCAGGTAAATTATTGCGAAATACATTAGAATTGGTTATGGTATGGCTGTTATGCGACAGACCGCGGTTTGGTTGTCGAACATATTATAGTGAACAGCTACGCTTCGCGCTTGGATTGCACGGCTGTGGGCCAGATTTCGGAATCTATGACGGCCCAATAACAAATCTTTTGAATTTAAGAGGGGTGGTGTCTGTTATTTCTTTGGTTCGACCCTACGTGATCTAACTGGTTGTTTTCTTCTGCGCTGGCGTCGGATTTATGATTGTATTTACTTATACATGATAGTTTTACTGTTTTTTATGTCCCCATAGGAGGGCATTTAGTTTTTGCACTGTCCGTTTGCTTGCGGGTTTGTGTGTGGGTTTGTGGGTTAGTCCGCACTATTTTGCCTCAAACTGGCTCTCACGGGGGCATTGCTCACTTATAGTGACAGCTCTTGTTTTTTTTCTATTATGAATCACTGGAAACCTCTAGGAAGCCTCCTTGTGTATCAATTTGTTATTGTTGTTTTGTTGTTTGATAAGCACCCCCCCCCCCCCCGCCCCCCCCCCCACTCAAGTAGTTTTACTACTGACCGTCCAAAACAAAGTAGAGGCAATGATCATACAATTAACCAAAAGCTCCCATCAGAAACACCAAAAGCAATTTCCTTTGCAGTATCTTATTTGTTTAATTGCGTTGTGTCGTTGGTTAATGTTTCGTCTGATGTCTTTTGTGTGTGCCTCCATGTCACTTGCTTTCTTTACGTGACTTGAGATGGCTGCGTTCTTTGATTGTGGCCTTTCGTGAGTGATATTTTCTTAGTAGTTTCATACGCTTCTCCCAAAACATCTGTCCAAGGGAATCAAAGGCAATTCTCTGGAAGCAAAGACTACAACACGAACTAAAACTATTTAGGGAATAAGCTTTTTTTCATTGCCAGACAAGCTAGTTGCGACCAATAAGACTTCATCAGGAACCCTAATCCAAATATTTTCAAGTTTTTTTTTTCAGTTAATCAATGGCCGGAGATGACTAGAAAATATATATATCCCGCACTATAATAAGGGTTGGATGAACTTCAAACGGTCACCATACACTACTGTAACACAGACTGTGTTGAATTCAAATAGAAAAAGTGAAGGAAATGATCAGTAATAGATTCAATCAACCCACGCCTCCCATCAAATACACCAAAATAAAAGAAACACGAACATGAAATAACTAGTCTGTAATGAAAACATCAGTTGCGGAAAGCCAAAAAGACAGTTACTTTCCAACAAAATGGCCAAATGGCTATACAAAAAAAGATATGAGCAATACACAAATGAAAGGATGAACTATAATAAAAATAAACGCGTCACAACAGTCGCCTTGGAGCGATAAGTAAAAGGTATTTCACTGGTGTGAGAGAGCTGGGCTGAAATGGATTTAATATGACCACATTCTTTAATGCTAACTTTCAATCATGTTAGATAGAAATGTAATTCTTGGAAGTAATAAAGGAATTACATATTTAATTATGAAGAGCGGCATACTTGTACCTATCAAGGATAGACTAAGCATTCTATTACATAGATTGTTTACATACTATTTGGAGCGTAGCTTTTGGGGTATTGCGACTGCCTCTGAGTCTTGAAATCCCGGATTCGATTCCCGGAAAGAATTGATGAAATTTTGGTTCCCCATTGGTCTCATTCGCAGGGATAAATTCGATTAGCTCTGCTTCAATCCGTAGCCCCTACGCCTTCCACTTCCAGGTTAAAGCTCCCCAGATAAATTACTGTGTGCGCTTTAACGGACGCGACATAGAGCATGACGATTGTTGAACCTATAAATTATGCAGAATAACTTCGCTCTTTGGTTGCGAGTCTATGGGTGGCACTAAGTAAAAAAAAACAGTCTTTTAAATGGGAGCAATGTCTTAAAGGGTCTCTTTTTTTCAAAACTATGGTTCAGCGAGGGCGGGGGCAAAATAGAAGTGAATGCAATGATCAGGGACCGATGCAATTAACTCACAGCTCCCATCAGATACACCAAAGCGTAAGAAACACAAACATAAAACAACTAGACCCAAATGGAGATATCTATAGAGGAAAGCCAAAAGGACAGTTACTTTCCGACAAAATGGCCAATTTGCTATCCAAAACAAAATAATATAAACGATACACGCACTCAAAGACAAACCATAACAAATATAAACCGCATTGGAACGGTCAGTGAAAATAATTCCACTGGGGGAGGGGGGGGGGGGGGTGAGGGTGTAAATCGATTTTATGTGGTCACAATCCTCGCCCTACTTCCGTCGCGATTTATACAAATAATTTGTTCAGTCCGCATTTATTTAAGACTTATTTCTGTGACATAGGATTGGGCTATTTTAAAGTCTGCGGTTTGTGAAAAGGTTGAAAATAACCCTGTGATTTGTGACAAAAATATTGTCTGTGATGACCCAATAAATTTCCCTGTGATTTGTGATTGAAATCATTTAAGGTCTTTGACTTGTGATGCTAATGATTCTTTGCGATCTGTGATTCACAAAAAAAAAAACCTTTGGCTCCTTGGGGAACTTTGACAGTCCCCCTTTTCTTGTAATAAATATATCATTCACTCCCACTGTTGCTGTTTATGCTTCTTTTCAGTCATATACTAACCATTTAATAAATCATTTATCAATATCTATATTGGTACCTGTATATGTATGTGTGTGGGTGCGTGTGCCAATAAGTCAATGAGCCCAATCAAATGGGATAACAGGATGGCTTACGTTAAGGTAACGATCTATTGGACTAGAAAGTATTCCCTACGCCGACCTTATTGTTTGCCTGATTTTCAGTGCATTTACATTTTTCGCTATTTTATTATGCCCAGCCCACAATATAGTCACATCAGAAAATATTTTTAAAATGTGTTAAAGTTGACATCTGTTTACTTGATTACTTCTTTCCTGAACTTCTTAAGGCCACTATGAAAACTGAAAATTAGCTCTGGCTCAAGACAAAGCCCACCCCCACCTCTACCAAAGGTTATTTGTTCTTACAAGTATATTAAAATAGAAGTAAAGGCAATGGTTAAGAGAAGCTGACTGTAAGCATCGAGCATTGGTCCATGAAAACTTGGAAAGTGCGAAAATCACAGATTCCAGTGAAACTTTGTGGAAATGTTACCTTTGTGCCCTGTGTTACGTTGATATTTTTTTTCGTACCGATTCTTCGCCGTTTCCATGGAAACGACTATTTTGTTTCCATTCGCTAAAAATTCATACCTCTTGTATGTATTGTTATGAAAGTATAATAAATATCATTTATACTGGTACGTTAGTGTTTTTTATAATTTCAAAATTGAATTTAGATTTTTCTTATTCGATCGTTTCAAATTTATTAATCGATTTCTGACATGTACATGAGATTATTTGCATGAAATGACACTCGGTTTCAGTGATTTGGTAGTCACATATTTTCCGTTATGCTTCTCAAGGGCAACGGCTTCACGGAAAATGTAAAACACCAGAAGCTACAGCATAGCTGAAAGATGCAAAATATGCAGAGTTTAGGTGTTATCCTTTTGACACCGTGGCGTTAGAGGCTTTTGAAATAGTATCAATACGGCGTTTCATGCCAAGGGAGAGAACTATAACGGCGAACACTAATGTCCGGGATTTGTCCGGTAACGCCGATTAAGTCCCTTGTTGAATATTCTTATGCGTGAGGTGGTCGGTAAACAAGGAAGTGTCAACCGGATGACAATTTTTGCGCAAAATTTAAAGACCTTTTTTGCTAGTACTACATTCTGGTTATTTTATTTTCAATATATGTGACACGTCATCAGATTTTGGCATTACGTCATTTCGAGAACACGTGAAAAAATCGCGACGTCATAGTTGACGTAGCTAATTTATGGCGCACCTGTTGGTAATAATACTATAAACAAGAGCCTTTTACCTTGTGAATTAGAAAGTTTGCATAGAATTTATAAACAAAAATAGACAGTTACCGGTAATTGGCTGTATTGTTGTATGTATCAGGTTATATCAGGTTATAAAACGACCAGGCGACTACAGCGCTCAATAGCTCAGTTGGTATGGCACTTTTTCCTATAAACAAAGGAACTGTGGTTCAAGACTGTGCTTGACTGAAATTTTTAGGCTATTTTTTTTTTAAACATTTATGTTTGTTTTGGAGTCAAGCGGCCCAGTCAACACTAATTTAGGCCATTTTTGAGCCGGCCGGTTTACCTTTCCACACTTTTCCCGGGCAGGATTAAATCTTTTCATTCTTTCTTTCTTGCTACTACGATCGGTCATATCTGACCATTACTAGCAGGTGTACATTAGATACACTCCAGGTTTTGCAGGATTAAAGCCTACACAGTAATCATGTAATTACGGTAGGGTTCTTTAACCTGCACAGGGGATGGTTCTCCCCGCACAAAAGGCCTCCAGTGAACATCCCAATCCGAAGGACGGTGCACTTTATGACATTCACCCCTGCAAATGATGCCAATGGAGCCTGTTCGGACACCGAAATTTTATCGCCGATGATCGAACCCGGGATCTCTAGCATCAGAATCTCTAGCATCAGAGGCAAGTGCACTAACCACTGAGCTATCACGCTCCACTACTGTGCAAATCGCAGAGAGTCGAAATTTATCCACCCTTTGGCATACAAGCAAATCCCCACCCAGACCAACTTTCACAAGTATAGCTTCTTCCCAAGATCAGTTATACACTGGAACGGTCTTCCAGCCTATATTGTCTTGCTACCAACCTTGGCACAGTTCTGTCATGCTGTCTGCCAGGTGGTGCATATGTCCCCCTAAGCCACCAGATTCTGTTTTATCTTTTAACTATACTAACTTTCTTTTCGCACTGAATAAACTCATTTCACCTACTTTGCTTACCTTTTATTTCAGCTAACCCCCTTTAGCACTTGGTTTACCGGATACCCTTCTATTGTCCTCTTATGAGGTTTAGAAGTATCGGAAGAAAGAAATATTCTTTTGCGAGAAACTGACAATGCCCTTCTTGAATCAGCGAAAGGAAAAGAATGACCGTAGAAAAGATTTCATTTTATTTCTTTATTTTTCTCCTATTACTGCTACTCGCTGACATCTGAGCATTACGAGCAGGATTTCCTGGGTGGTAGCCAGTCCTTTTTATTATTATTTTTAAGCAATGCGGATGAAGTGTCATGTTCAAGGACAAAACACTTTGGTCAGTGTGAGGCTCGAACCCGCAACCTCTAGATCAAAAATCCGATGCGCTACCACTGCACCAAAGCGCTCCATAATCAATCTCCACAAAAGAATGTTGCCGAACCCGGCAGGTATCGAACTCGCGCCCTTTTGATCACCAGTCAGACGCATCCGACTGGGCTACATGTGTCCCTAGGCCGGTTAAAAAAAATATATATATATAGTGTAGAATTGTTGCGAGAGTTGCATGCCTTGAACACCACATATAGTAGTCGCAGATAAGATTGACTAAGCGGAGCTATTCAGGTGTTGTCAATATATGTCAAATTCACGAAGTCCACCAGAAGATTTGGTAGAGTGCCTTTTGCATGCTTTCTACAAGCGGACGAAATGGTCATATATCCCACAGCTATGCTTGTGTTACAGTTGAATTCACACAATCGGGTGACTTGGTTTACCTTATTCCTAAGGCAGGTCCAAACGATAGCTCCACCTAGTCAATCTTATCTGCGACTACAATACATGGTTACCAACAGTTCAAAGTGTGAAAATAGTATTTCTCTGATAATTGTTAGTTTTTTATGCCCCCGCCATTTGAAGAATGGTGGAAGGGCATATAGCGCTGCCCCTATCCGTCCGTCCGTTCGTTCGTCCGTCCGTTCGTTCGTTCGTCCGTCCGTCCGTCCGTCCGAAACTTAAACACAGTCAATAACTTTCTTATTTCTGTATGGATTTTGAAATTACTTTGTAGAGATGTTAAGCATCATGAGACGATGTATCACATGCAAAACCCAGGTCCGTACCTCCAAGGTCAAGGTCATACTTAGAGGCCAAATGTAAAAAAAAAAGGTCCGAAACTTGGACGCAGTCAATAAATTTCTTATTTCTGGATGGATTTTGAAATTACTTTGTAGAAATGTTAACCATTATGAGACGATGTGTCACGTGCAAAACCCAGGCCGGTATCTCCAAGGTCAAGGTCATACTTAGAGGTCAAAGGTAAAAAGGGTCTGAAACTTAAACGCAGTCAATAACTTTCTTATTTCTAGATGGATTTTGAAATCCTTGGCAGAAATGTTGGCTATCAATCTGCCTCACCCAAAACCAAGTTCCTTACCTCCAAGGTCAAGATCATACTTAGAGGTCAAATGTGAAAAAAATGGTCCAAAACTTAAACACCGTCAATAACCTTCTATGGATTAATACGAACATAGACATATTTTCAGGCGGGGACATCCGTGTCCTATGGACGCATTTCTTGTTGTTGTTTTTTTTTTTTTTTGTATGTTTGCATTGCAGTTTAACGGTCCAGTCAACACTATTTAGGTCATTTTTGAGTAGGTCAGTAAACATACCCACACTTTTCCTGGGCAGGCTAATACCTAAGCTGTTAACTAGTAGAGTGCATATTCTTTCGCCAGAAACTGAGAACTACCCTTTTTGAATCAGCGGAAGGGAGAGAATGACCGTAGAAAAGATTTCATGATCAATCTCCGCGAAAGAATGTTGCCGACCCCGGCAGATATCGAACCCGCGTTCTCCTGATCAACTCTAATAGGCTAATTAATTTGCACTTGCTCACGGTTTTAATAGAGGAAAAATAGCTCAAACACGTTCCCTTGATTCAGAAGGGGTTTTATACTAAGGGGACAGCACACCTGCAAAATACAATTTGACATTACAGGACACATGCAGGGGAAACAGGCAGGTCTTTCAAATATACACTGCTCAAAACAAAGGAGCAAACACGTTCCCTTGATTCAGAGGGTTTTATACTAAGGGAACAGCACACCTGCCAAATACAATTTGACATTACAGGACACATGCAGGGGAGGCAGGCAGGTCTTTCAAATATACACTGCTCAAAACAAAGGAGCAAACACATATTTCCTCAGTATAAAGATGTTGGATAATGATGATGAAACAACGATTCAGATAGATAAATAACTCTATCTGCAACATGTTTATTGCAAACACGGCCACTACTTCAATAATCCCACAATTAAGGTAATCCATGCACACTCTAACAATATCTAACAATAGATGGGCTGCATGATGCTTCCACGCTGAGCTGAAACCGACCGCACACGGGTACTAGTAAACAGCTTAGAGGATCTAAGCCTGCCCAGGCAAAGTGGTGCGAGTCTGTCCGCCCATGCTTATAAACCCTATTTCAATGGGCTATAATTTGACGTAGGCTATATGCACCACCTTGCGCAATCAGTTACTTTGAGTTCTATACTCCCATAAATTGGATGTATTGAGAATCGTAGTTGTCACACGCGCATGCGTTCGATCTGGCATAAGAAAAAATGTAGCAGGCGTTTGGCATGGTATCAACATCAATGGCGGATATCAGTCCAGGTATAGAAGCTTTAGGGTAGCTGATTTAAGCAGGCAACGCTATCTATTATGCATTAATAAACATATATCGGCGTAAACAGGGACCAAATGTATATGTTAAACCCGTCCAGTGCAGATATTGCAAATGAGTTCTGAATGGTTGGGTCTTTTGGAAGCAAAGAATATACAAAATATACAATATAACAGAATCTGTTTTATTGAGTTTATTGAGTCTGTTCAGGAACACTGGAACAGTACTGAAATATGCAACACCGGCCACGCCCTATAGCTGAATTCTATTTCCAAAATATTCTAAAAGAACTCAATGATCACAAGGACCAGAAAATATCATTTCCACTATGAGGATGTATGGGGAGACGTATTAATGTTGGACAACAGAAAGAATTAATTGTAAACTTGATAAGAGTTACGACGGCTGCAATATTATTGATGAAGCATTTGAAAGGGCAATGAGTTCAAAATAATTTCAATCAGCTGAGATAATTCCATTTGGCACGACCATGCAAATTTATACATGTTATTCACACGTGTATTCCCAAAACTTGTTGACAACATTTACTGCTGAACTGATTTTCAAGGTGGAAACTATTACGCAGAAATAGTGTAATAATGAAGGCAAAACATATATATATTCTTTTTTTTTAACTCGTGCTTTCGTACAAAAAAGACCATGGGAATTCATTTAAGATTCTAACATACTCTACAAATTAATTCCTACATTACGTCTTGTTCTGTTTAAAAGTCAGCACTTCCAAACATACGTAAGGCCCACCTCTCCATAACGGATCACATACATGTATCTATTCATTATAAAAAAAAATGAAATTTTATGTTACCATAGCAACCGTAACATGGTAAATGTTATCATAAATATGTTATTTAATCTAAATTGATATGAACTTTCAATTATGTCCTCATAGATTTTAAAGCTAGTGAAAATCTCTTACAACAGTGAAACCATAAACAGATATTTATTCAGTTTTAACGGAATGTTACGGTTGCCATAGCAACAAGGGCTACTACACAATCTACACCATTTTATCTATTTATCTATTGAAATTATGTTCATTAATTCCTAGTTTAACTAGGCTTAAGTATATAGGGGCGTTGCTTTCCTGTCCAGAAATGAAACACCATTTTGTACACAATAAAGTGGGTGGGGTAATGAGACTCCATAACTGTTATAAGTATTCATAATTTCAAATTATTCATTAACTTGAAGCAGATGGCAATATAATTAAACCTAATTATTACATATTTAGTAATCAGAAATAGATTACATTTGATATAGATGAAACAAAAGTATGATAATGACACGGGTAACAGAATTTCATTTGATCTTTTTATGCAGAAAAATGCATAAAAACATACATTTTAGGTCTTTTATTGATTTTAATGGCTATTTGCATTGTACAAGATGTTAGTTTAATAATTTATGACCAATGCAATGGTTAATTTATTAAAGATCAGCTCTTGAATTTCACATAAGTAGTTACACCGTTACTATTTTTAAAAAAAATCGTCTGTGCAACACGGACAGAGTTGCCGAGTTATCTTTCTTCCATTGAAAGAGGATTACACCTAGACATTACAGTTTTTGTTAATACTAGGACATGTTATTTAAGTGCCACTGTCCGTTTCTTCCAATGTCGTTGCCCCTGAGAATAAAATGCAGACAAAAATACAGAAAATCCAGAAAAATTCAATGTGCTTGACTAGCACCTCAATTCCGTTGCCATGGTAACATATGTGAACACGTTCACGAGCCCAATATATTATGAATCGCTTCATTAAATATACCCTTATGGATATCATGTGTAAATTGGTATATATCATGAAAGTGGAAAAAAAAACCTAGTTGTTGAAAATCATATAAAAATACTGTTTTATCTATGTGAATACGTTGTTGCCATGGCAACAGCATTTGTATCAATATCTCGAAAACTACTTGACATATTCCAATAAAATTTTCACCAATCTTCATCATTTGCGAAATGCTACTTATGTACAAAAAATAAAGACAATCAAAAATTTTGACTTTCCATGTAATGCTCGATGCTTACAGTCAGCTTCTCTTAAGAATCGATACAATTAAACCAAACCTCCCACCAGAGACACCAATACTTTTTCTTCTACTCATACATGACAATGCATTAAGATATTGGAGAAAAATAAAAGGAACCAAGTGCCACCAATTATATAGTGCTTTTGAAACACAAGTAACCCGCTGTACACTGTGCATATAATAACCGAGGTAGAACCACTCCATGTTAAATATAAATATGATATATATGCGGGTAAAAACATTGTCTGTGAAAGGTAGTTTTTAATATCCGTGATATGTGACAAGATTATATTCTCTGTGATTTGTGAACGACAAATATTAAAGTCGGTATATATATATCTCTGTTTAGCAAGGGTCTCTGTGATGTGTTCTTTGCTTCCAAACGAAACACTTCGTCCAGCTTTGTTTCACTCCAAAGGTTAAATAATTAAGCAATAGTTTGTTGTTTCAGCATGTCACATGATACCAAACAGTGTAATTAATGCAATCTCCAATTACGATACAATATTGCTTTGTCTGGTACAAAAGGAGTCGTGTCTCTACTAGTGTAGATTGTGGCACTTTTAGCAGCGTGGTCTTTTTTTAAGAAAACCACTGTGTTGTCAACAATACCAGTTTTCCAGTCGCGTTGTAATCCGGTATTCTGGAAAAACAAAACAAAATATAAGTGGAAAGTATAAGGGAAATCTAAAATGTATATATCAACACCTCAATCCACCAAGTGGAAAAGCAAATGAACAATAAATGTCTTACGGTACCAAGATGAAGAACGACTGGCTGTTTATCTATAAGCCTCTAACAAAACTATATCGCCTGCTCCATTCTTCTCCCAAGAGGTGTTAAACACACAACATTCAATGATATATTCCAACTGATCGTTCATCGCTTTCCTCGGTTTGAGAACTCATAGAAGGAATCAATCACTGGTATACCACGCATGTCA
Organism: Lucinisca nassula; assembly: GCA_963580285.1. Lineage (NCBI taxonomy): Eukaryota > Metazoa > Mollusca > Bivalvia > Lucinida > Lucinidae > Lucinisca > Lucinisca nassula. The sequence goes on along the minus strand of OY757026.1, from coordinate 62,216,618 downwards.
AAACGTTCAGACAAGAATAAGGATAAGGAAACAAAAAGTTGTCAGCGCAATAAATTTGATGATGAGTTACACTAACAGGGTACTCAGGAACATTCATCCTAAGTGATCAAGTAGAAGTGAAAGAGTAAGTGATACAATTTAGAAAGTGATTTAGAAGATGTTTCAGTATCATTTCAATTATATCGTTAATCAGACGTGGGCGAAAAGCAGAGTAGCCCGAGAAAAACAACTAACCTTCTGTTGTAGAGCTTTGCGCCTCAGGTGTGACATGAACGAGGCTTAAATCCATAGCAGTAAATTAGCACATATTAAAGAATCATCGTGCTTAACCATAAGGCCACGGAAACCCTTCAGTTTGTAACACGACAGTATGAAGAAAAACTCAGAACGAGACCATCACCAACACATAAATCCAATAAACTATAAGAAACTGTCAAGCAAATACCGCTTTCTGGTTGTCAGCAGAACTATTTGGTTTGCTAATACGGACTTTCCGAGCATTCAACCCTCTACCCTGATTCCAAAGAAAATGCATATCAAATCGAACCGCAATGAGGGACCCCAGCCCAACTGTGAATCATGACAGCAACATACATTGTTTGTTTGATTTGAGGTTTACCGACCCCGTCAACACTATATAGGTCATTTTGGAGACGTACATTCCATTGGTGTGGGACTTTTACCCGACACTAAGATGAAATTACATCTCAAGCCCTAAGGAGGTCCGAAATCGGACATATATTGCCGACCTGCATCATTATTTCAAACAAGTATAGGAAGGAGCTGCCAGAGAACCACCACAAATTATTCAGAGCGCGAGGCAAGGTTGTCCATTTTAAAGGACCGGCACGTAAACATACTCTCTGCCCACGCATAATATCCATGTAATATCGGATCATATATTAACCTGGATATAAATCCCTGAACTGAGCATGCAAAATACAATTATCCAATGTTCTTTCTTTGGTTAATCAACAAATTTTCTGTACATCTCAAGTTCCGACATTCCCAGTTCCAGAAGTGTGTTCAAGGTTAATTATGTTAGAAATTAATCTGTTATAGCGACCGAAACATTTAAATGGGCCCCGTCAAGTGATTTTGGTACTTATCGCCTATGCGAGCAGCGAAGGTTCAGGCGAGCCTGCGCATCCGCGCAGTCTCGCCAGAACCTTCGCTGCGCGCTCATACAAGCAGTGAATCCAGAGGAACCTTCAGACAGAAAGCCATATCCCTGGCCCCTCTGAATGGCTGGGCATGCGCAATTAAAATTTGTCATGACGGAATGCTCGAAGACACAAATTCGCTTTGCGGGGCTCAAATGTATTTGTATGATTCTAATTGACATATGCTAGACTTTTGTCTGTAAATACAATATTGAGCTTATTAAACTCAACAACATCTGAAACAAGCTATCACAAAGCGGATGAGTCGTGATATATAAAAGCAAAATATATTGAAATGTACACGTACATTACACGGTGTTCAACCCACACAAGTCACTAGGAATCTCACGAAATGCATGGTTGATCGACAGAAACGTAAAGCGACATAAATACTCCCCACACTAACACACACGCACTTATCGCACTTACAATCTAGCGTAATCATACACTAATGTAATGATGCTTGGTCCCATGCATATTACTTCATTCCTGTATATGCAGTATACTATATATTCTAAGCTCGTACATATGTTTTCGAGGTGCTTACTTATTCTATGTTATCTAATGATACTTCTAGGATAAAAATGATATTTGCCAATTTGAGCTTGTACATTTTCCTTTATCATATGACGTCGCCATTAGTTAAATTCGCTGACCCACTTGTGGATTAAATATGCAAATTAGTTGGGTATGTCCGTAACGTTAAACGTAAGACGTCCTTAACGACGTCGCGTTTACTAATAGCGGAATATTGGTATTTTGGTATAAAAACGTGAATAAAATGCGTTTAAAATGTCATACGCTATCGTAACAAGAGGCTCATGGACCACTATGCTCACAAGCTCGGGCGGGGGGGGGGGGGACTGTCGACTGGCAGCCATCAATTTAATAAACAACGAAAGCCCTGTGCCTAAGTACGGAGCATAGCTCGCGGTGGGGGGGGGGGGCACTGTCCACTGTGGGGTGGGGGGTACTGTCCACTGGCAGTCATGCATTTTAATAAACCACGGAAACCCAATGCCTAAGGACGCTACTGATACCCAATCAGCCTTGTGGCTTCAGAGACTGATGTCACTTGAAGCTTGAATCTTTTGTTGCAAGACAACAGGCAACAATTGACAACTGTCCATCTGTTGCAACCATTAGGCCTAAAATCATATGGCAGATAGATCATTGTTTAAGGAACACCTTAAAATATCTTGACAAAATATCTTGAAAGGCGTAAATGTCATTTTTCCATTTTTCAATATAATTGGTTTATGGAAACGTTTATCTTGACATAGCAACCAAACTCAAGAGCCAAAATTTCCTTAGAAACACAAAACCTTTAAAGGCAAATATGGTGAACATTTCCACAAATAGAAGTGAAGGCAATGATCAGGAATCGCTACAGATAACCCACAGCTCCCACCAGAGACACCAAAGGGAAAGAAACTCAAACATTAAATAACTAGACCCTAATGGAAACATCAATAGCGGAAAGCCAAAAGGAGAATTACTTTCCCACAAAATGGCCAAACGGCCATAAAGTCTCAGCCTCGCATAGCATATGGTTAATCAGGGGTTATTGTTTAGTATTTTATGCCCCGCCATTAAAAATGGCGTGGCATTATGTTAAACCCTCCAAAGTTTTGAGTGTCCGTCCGTCCGTCATTCTGTCAGCGCCTCATAGTTTCCTGTCCGCTCCATAACTCTGATACCTTTTGAGATATTTTCACGGAACTTCACAGATATATAGAGCACTATGAGACCGACGTGCAGAACATAACAACAATAACTCTGATTTACTTACTTTTGGAGTTATTTCCCTTTGAACATTGAACATAGCCATTTCTATCATAGTTTCGTATCCACTCAATTACTTCGATACCATTTGAGATATTTCAATGAAACTCCACAGTTATGTAGAGCATCATGTGACGATGTGCAGGACAGATGAACCGTAACTCTCATTTTCCTACTTTCGGAGTTATTGAACTTTGAACACAGCTGTTGCTGCCACGTTTGTGTCCGCTCCATAACTCTGATACCATTTGAGATATTTTCACGAAACTTCACAGATATGTAGAGCACCCTGAGATGACGATAACCATAACTCTGATTTTCCTACTTTTGACGTTATCGCCCCTTGAACATTGAACATAGCCATTTCTATCATGTAGTCTGTTTGAAGCACTATATCTCCTGAAATGATTGATTCTGACCAAACTCGCATGGCTACATCACTAGGATGGGTGAAGACAGCCATTAGATTTTGTTCACCTTGACCTTAATTTCAAGGGCACAGGCCCCAAAAACTCTCAATTTTGGGCCAAAGATGTTTTTTTTCACCCAGTCTCACGAACACATCAATGAAATGCGGTCTAACTTGGTACAATATAAAATTGCAATTGACCAAAGATTTGATTAGATTTTGAAGACCTTGACTTAACTTTAAAGGACACCACCCCCCCCCCCCCTCCCCCACCACAAAAAAACTGAAAATGAGAAATGTAATTCTGGTTTACTTTCTTTTGGAGCCATGGCTCTTTGAATATTGAAAATAGTCATCTCAGTCATGTATTCTTGTCAACTTTATTAAGGGAAAGAGTAATGCACCCTTACTTTGAATTCCGTTTTTGACTGTGATATTGCACTTGCTTAATATAAATGAAGTTGCGGGGCATCATGCAGTGCTTGCAGCTTTTTTTTCTTAATTTTTATTTGAAAAATGAGCGGTGGGCCTTAAATCATCAGGCAGATGGAAGATTGCTTAAAGAATATTTCTATGAAAGTTTTGACGCAATATCTGCTAAGTCTTGGCAGTTAATTCAATTTTTCATTTTTCCCAATTACAAGTGTATGGAAACTCCAAGTTGCCATAGCAATCAAACAAAAGAGCCAGATTTTATAAAAACACAACACTTGTTCAGGCAAATATGGTGAATATTTCCATAAAGTCTCAGCCTCATAGAGTATATGGTTAAACTTTCTGAGGAGATGATTTTTAAGTGTTATTTTTTGTGTTATTGGGGGCATTTTGGTTTCCATGGCAACCTGAAAAAGTGAGCAGGTAGCCTTATATTATATCGCAGATAGCTGATTGCTAAAAAATATTACTATTTTTTTTTGTCAAAATATCTGCAAGGCTTGGCGGTAAATGCCATTTTTCGATTTTCCCCATTATACCTCAATGGAAACTCTAAGTTGTCATATTAACCAAACTAAACAGCCGAATTTCATTAAAAAACAACAACAAAAAAAAAAACACAAAACCTGTTTAAGCAAATATGGTGAAAATGTTCAGGAAGTCTCAGCATCATAGAGCATGTGGTTTCTGAGATGATTTTTTAGTATTTTTATCTATTTTTTTTTTTGGTATTTTGGTTTCCGTGGCAACCAATAATAAAGAGTAGTAGGCCTAAAATCATATGGGAGAGAGTAAGTAGATTGCTTAAGGAACATTTCTGTGAAAGTTTTGTCAAATTATCTGCAAAGGTTTGGCAGTCTATGTCATTTTTCAATATTCCCCATTATAAGTCTATCCAAACTCTAAGTTGCCATAACAAATTTGGAGCCAATCGGCCCAGCGGATTCAGAGGATGTGTCGTTTGAAAGTGTCGACATCACAGGGCAGACGACGACGACACCGAGAACAACTGCCTATTTTATAAGCTTCGCCAGACTCGGGTGGGCTAAAATACTAATAATTGGTTTCATAGCTAATTTAAATGCATGTACAACTACCAAACATTCTAAATTATAAACATCTTCTTTAACAGCTCTAAATCTTCAATGTTCTGGATCTGTCCCGTGTCCTCAGGTCTGCAAGACTAAATTTTGGTGGCAGTCTACAAATATTCAAATATATAATTACCATTGTTTTCTTATCTTTAAAAAATAGGTGCCAGTTATAAATAACATTTTATACCGCAATCAGGCATTCCAGTAACCTAATAAAGGGGATCGAATAACTGCACGCTATAATAGTGACCTATAATACCTTCTACTGACCTATAATACGTCTAGTGACCGGACCTACTTTTCATGTCCCTATTTTACAAGTGTAAACAATAACATGCAACATTTTATACGTGGGAAAACAACGAAACTGCAAGTTAAAATCTTTGCAATATTTATTAAAACAGATTTTCAGAAATTTCAGTTAAATTCTTACCTTCTCGGTCTTCCCCGTTGATATAACTGCGCACTGCTACCGCAATTGCGTCTCAACCTCGAAAATATTTTTTAAAGCTAAAATAAACTATTTATTTGCAGATTTTCATACAGAAAGTAAAGCGCTGAGAAACGTTTATTCGAGCGTCCATGTTGTTTCCTTCGTTTTTGTGGCGCGGTGACGTCAGAAACTTTGCACTCGTTGACGTCACGATAGACTACGTGTGTGCGCCATGGCACTGAATGTCGTTTAACATGCAACTCTGTATGCTGTCCTTTTTGCTTATATTTGTTATATTACTGCAAAACCCCTTGATTGTGTTTAATTGCGGTATAAACTAAATACATGATTAGTGTCTATAATAATAAATATAATATAATATATAATCGGTTCGCCTCGACAATTTTATAGGGGCTCGCTAAAGCTCGCCCCTATAAAATTGTCTTAGGCTCACCCATTATATTTTATTATTAAAGACACTAACCATGTATTTACTATAGAAGTAGATGGGATTTGTACGATTTAAATTGTTTGCTTTTTTGTACTAAAAATTTAGTAAAAAGGCCATTCATGATATCAGAAGAATGATAAAAATACAAAAGGTGAACAATTTCTTTTGGCGTTCAGTTCATTATTACCAGTGTTCTCTGTAAGATTACTATTTTTGTAAATTAGAAAATCTATTGAATAATTTTATTACAATTCGCCAAGGATCAAGAATTTGACGAGAATTTTCTTAACTTACCAACTCTCTAATATTTCGGAGTCCCAATGAATGGAAGTCTTCAATAGCTTTTTGGATTCCTCCATATTTCAAATATTGCTTAAGACCTTTGTTGCCTGTTCCTCTGAATTCGGCCCCTGCTAATAGTACTTTGAAAATTTGTTTCGCTGCTCCTTCAATAAATGAAACCAAAGCAAGAGTAATCTCAGAACTATCTCTCTCTCTCTCTCTCTCTCTCTATATATATATATATATATATAGAAGCGTATAAAATATACAAAATTGTGTGGCGATATCGGACTTTGTTGATTTTCTATATATATATGAAAATCAAAGTAAAGCACGATACAGGCAATTAAATAGACAAATGAATTAGCGCACAAAAATCGGTCGCACCGCAACCGGGACTCGAACCACGGATCTCCTGCATTCCGGGCAGACGTGCTAACCATTACACCGTGCTAACCATTACGGAAGGCCGCGGTGGTGTAATGGTTAGCACGTCTGCCCGGAATGCAGGAGATCCGTGGTTCGAGTCCCGGTTGCGGTGCGACCGATTTTTGTGCGCTAATTCATTTGTGTATTTAATTGCCTGTATCGTGCTTTACTTTGATTTTCATATACTTACTCCGCTACAGTAGAACATTTGTAAATCTAATAAATAAATAAATAAATAAATAGAATAAAATGGCCGCCGACCGTAGGTTAAAAAAAGAACCGAAAATGATAGGGGCCGCCTATGGCGGTAAATGAAAGGTCTCTAAATAGCGCTAATGACGTTAAAGGTTTATAACTGTGAAAATTGGCGTACAATGTCGGAAGGCCGCGGTGGTGTAATGGTTAGCACGTCTGCCCGGAATGCAGGAGATCCGTGGTTCGAGTCCCGGTTGCGGTGCGACCGATTTTTGTGCGCTAATTCATTTGTCTATATATATATATATATATATATATATATATATATACCTTTTTGATATACTCATATTATCTACACTTGTGCTTATAGAAAAGACATGGTCCTTTATTTACTTTAACATCCGTTAACAGTTTCAAATGCCATCTCTTTGAGGCTTTTAGATAATTAAAATTTCATCACTTGAAGCTCTTGGTCAGGGAACCAAAATTTTTCAAATGGTTCAAGACTCTTTACAAAGATGTCACCATCACAAATATTTAAATTCGAAGTTAATTAAATGATCAGAAATCGGTAGAACATCCTCACACCTGCCATCCAAGACAACAAAGGGAAAGAAGACAAACAAAAAAAAAACAACTTCACAATAATGAAAACGTCACAAGCAGAAAGCCAAAAGGACCGTTACTTGCCAACAAAAGTGCCAAAGGGATATCAGAAATATAAAGATAATTTAACAATACATACATGCAAATATTAACTATAATAATAATAAACCACAACAGAAGATTCGCATTTGAACTTTAAAAAAGCCTTTAATTTATACCGCAATCAGGCATTCTAGTTACCTAATAACGGGGGGTAGAATAACTGCACGCTATAATCGGTAGTGACCTATAATACCGTCTACTGACCTGTAATACATCTAGTGGCCGTTTATAGACAGGACCTACTTTTCAGGTCCCTATTTTACAAGCATAAACAATAATATGCAACATTTCTTACATGGGAAAACAACGAAACTGCAAATTAAAATCTTTACAATATTTGTTAAAACAGATTTTCAGACATTTCAGCTAAATTCTTACCTTCTCGATTTTTCCTGGTTTGAATGGCCCTTTGGAATAACTGCGCACTGCTACTGCAGTTGCGTCTCGACCTCGAAAATAATTTTTAAAGCTAAACATTACGCAAACACGCCTATACAAATACATTGTAACCTTTATCACCGAAAAAACGAAAATTTTAGGTTGAAAAGAATATGATATTTTTCTTATTTCTGCTAAAAGATATAGATTGTGGGTAGTCGTTAGAACCGCCTCATCGAGGCGGTTCTAACGAGCACCCCAATCTATATTTTAGAGCAGAAATATGGAAAATAAGGTTGCCCTCCAGAAACCCCAGGTTTACTATATAAAAGTGGGGTTAAAGGGGGTCAAATTATATAGGCGTGTTTTCGTGATAATAAACTATTTATTTGCAGATTTTCATACAGAAAGTAAAGCGCTGAGAACCTTTTATTCGAGCGTCCGTGTTGTTTCCTACGTCTTTGTGGCACATTGACGTCAGAAACTTTGCACTCGTTGACGTCACGTTATACTACGTGTGCGCGCCATGGCCCTGAATGTCGTTTAACATGCCGCACTGCTGTCCTTGTTGCTTAAATTTGCTAAATTATTGCAAAACCCATTGATTGTTTTGAATTGCGGTATAAACTAAATACATAGATAGTGTCTTTAATAATAAAATATAATCGGTTCGCCCCGACAATTTACTATATTCCATTCTCCAGAACCATGTAAACGGTAGCATAAAACATCCGAGGCTCGGGGCCTGTTTGCTCAAACAACGATCCTTGGTTGCAACTTTTTACAAAAAAATTCATATTTGTGTAGTCAAGCATTTGTGTGGGGAAATAGAAATTAATGTTAAGAAAAGTTACACAAGAGGACCAAGATGATGGTCGTATATCGTTTCCCCGTGCTAACAGATTCGAAGTTTCAAGGTCCAAAATAAGCAGCAATGCAGGGGACATAACTCCGAGATCAATTGAGTGACATCGCGAGTTTTCTAACTCGTCTGAGCTTTTATCCCTGACTTACTTACGTATAAGTTTCAAGAAGATCCGATGAAAACTGAAGGAGTTAGGTCAAAAAGAGGCATTTTCGGCAATCAAAGTGACGTAATTCTATGATAAATAGGCTGACCTCGTCATTTCTCGAACTCATCCAAGCTTTTATCCCTCAATAGCATACATGTAAGATTTAAGAAATTTCAATAAAAACTGAAGAGCTACGGTGATGACAAGATCAAAAATAGGCATTTTCTGTAATCAAGGGAGACATAGCTCTCTGAAATATAGGCCGTCCTCACCAATGTTTTAATTCAGCCAAGGTGAAATCCCTTACTTACTTACATGTAAGTTTCAAAAAGATCCGATGAAAACTGAAGGGGCTATGTTGATGACAAGATCAAAAATAGGGATTTTCAGCAGTAATGGGGACGTAATTCAATAACAGATAGGCCTACCTTGGGAGTTTTCAAACTCATCCGAGCTTTTATACTTGACTTACTTGTTTGTAAGTTTCAAAAAGTTTCATGAAAACTGAAATGGCTACCGTCATGACAAGGTCCAAAATAAACATTTTCAGTAAAGTAGGGGGGGGGGCATAACTCCATGAGTAATTAACCGATATCGCTAGTTTTCGAACTCATTCGAGCTTTTAACATTGACCTACTTGTATGTAAATTTCTGGAAGATCGGATCAAAACTGAATGGGCTAAAATGATAACAATGTCAAAAATAGACATTTTCTGTAATCAATGGGGACGTAACTTTCTGAAATATAGGCCGACCTAATCAATCTTTGAACTCAGTCGAGGTTTTATCCCTTACTTACTTACATGTAAGTTTAAAAAAAATCCGACAAAAACTGAAGGACCCAAGGTGATCAACAGGTCAAAAATAGGCACTTTCAGCTGTAAAGGGGACGTAATTCTAAAATAGATAGGCTAACCTTATCAGTATTCGAACGAATCCAAGCTTTAATCCCTGACTTACGTGTTTTTAAGTTTAAAGAAGATTCGATCAAATCTGAAAGGGCTACGGTGATGACAAGGTAAATAATAAGCAGTTTCAGCAAAGTTGGGGACATAACTCCATCAGTAATCGACCGACATCACAAGGTTTCGAACGCATCCGAGCTTTCGACCATGACTTACTTGTATGTAAGTTTCAGGAAGATCCGAACAAAACTGAAGGGGCGACGGTGATGACAATGTCAAAAATAGGCATTTTCTGTATTCAAGGGGGACATAACTCTCTGAAATATAGGCCGACCTCACCAATTTTTAACTAAACAAAGGTTTTATCCCTTACCTACATGTTGAAGCCTCCGTGATGTAGTGATTACGCTACTTGCCTTGTAAAACAGGGGTCGCAGAATCGATCCCGGGCTTCTCCAGACTTTCGGATGAGTCTTTAAACCGAGGTCCCGTCTCCGTATGACCTTAGCTGTTGATGGGACGTAAAACTCAAACACTCCAAACACTCACTCACTCACTTACTTACATGTAAGTTTTGAAAAGATCCGATGAAAACTGAAGGGCTATTGTGATCACAAGGTCAAAAATAGGCGATTTTCAGCAGTAAAGGGGGCGTAACTCTATGATAGGTAGGCCAACATCGTCAGTTTTTGAACTCATCTGAGCTTTTATCCCTGACTTACATGTTTGTAAGTTTAAGGACATTCAACATGGCCGCCTGGACAAATGAGCAAAAATGACAGTGGCTATAAATATGCAAGAAATTCAATGCAACCCTTTTGTTTTAGCCAACTAATATAATTGGAACATAAACTTGATTTCTTAAAGTTATTTAAGTACCTGTTAGAAAAGTAAAATATTGTTCAGAGTTTTTCTTCACTCACCTGAAAAATGCCAAACTTAGTGTTTCAAAACTGGAAAATTCCCACAAGTAACAATGACAAAAAGAAAGCACTGAGAAGTTACATGTTTCCTTAAGGTGCACCATGAATCTAAATTTTGATTAGCTGCACCAAATTCAAATAAACTGTTTTCAACCAAGGCATGTTTTGTGTTCAGGAAAAAATCGTGTCTTTTTATTTTACACATTTCTTGACACAATAAAAGAAGTCCTTTCTGTGTATGGAGAGATAAACTTGTATTCATTGGAATAAATATGCAGATAAGTTTATTTTTGTGGCTGACTGAACGTACGTGTGTAATGTTTATAGGTAGGAAAACAGAAAGGGAACAAATTAAGACCAATTTTTAACACTAGCTACTGTGATTTTTAAGTTGTTATTAAATTTTCTTTCGCCTAAAATCTCCATTAACTTTATATAATTTTTTCATACATATCATTTATATCTAAAAATGCAATACAATCATGATTAATGCTGTGTAACTATTTTGTAAAGGTGGTGAAGTATACTTCTCACACGTGTCTAATGTTTACATTTGTAACCAACGACTTACACGAGGATTCTCATAAAATACTGACGGATCGATATGCAGTATATTGACCAGGGGGTGTAAAATAACTTACTTAATATGTAAAGGCGAAAGATACGAAAAATGGTTGTGGTTTAAAGAGAAATATTTATCAATTGAAACTCGTCGGTGCGACCATTATTTTCCTCCATGAAAAATTTACAGTTTGTGACATCAATCTGGTTACCGGCTTCATATCTGGTTCACGATTCTTTGACTACGTCTTTGGGCGTTTACAACATCACTCTTCTCTAACGATCGGTCTGTGCCGTTTATAAGTGTTCGTGGGGAGGACTGAGCTGGTCTGGGTATAAAGGGGGGGGGGGGGGGGGTTGCCCATAAGGCCCTTTTCCTGCCCTGGAACAAAAGTCTTCATTTTCTCCTGATATATTGCCTTAAGTGTCCCATTCACTAAAATAGTATTGGTTTTGTTACGTAAGCCCTAGTTATTGAGAAACTGATAATGAAAGTGGGTGGGGTAATTCAGCATTAATCTGAGGTATCATGTTTTACGTACTGTTTCTTTTTAAAATATATCCCATCTACTCATTTTTCCTCTGTTTGTCAGACAAATGTATTGGATAAATTCCTACTTAAATTTTCTTCCTCTAAAGTAAAGTACTGCAGCAACTATTTTATGAACATCGTCAATTTTTAATAATTTTGCATCTTCAAATTCAATAAATCCTAACGCCCCCGCCCATAGGGGCTTGAAGAAATATATGGGCTGCACGATGCTTCCATGCAGAGCTGAATCCGGCCCACAAACTAGTACTGGTAAACCGCTTAGAGTATCTAAGCCTGTCCAGGAACCGCGGTGCGAGGCGGGCCGTCCATGCTAATAAACCCTATTGGTTTCATTTGGCGACAGGGCTTGAGATGTCATTTCATCTCAATGTTGGGTAAAAGTCCCACAAAATTGGAAGCAACGTCTCCAAAATGACCTTAATAGTGTTGGCGGGGACGTTAAACCTCAAATCAAACAAAACAAACAATAAATCCTAGCCTTTCTCCGAAACTGAATGGCAAATTATTTTCAATCTTACTTGAATTTAACATTGGAAGAGTACAAATAGTTGATTAGATTTTGGTGACCTTGACCTAAAATTCAAGGTCACTTGGGCTGGTCAAATGTCAAAATTAGGGGAGACCATTTTGGCCATTTTTCTGTTCCTGAACAAAAGCATCAAATTCTCCTAATACATTGCCTATAGAATTCCTTTTACTAAGACAGTCTAGGTTTTGCAAAGTAAGCCCTAGTTATGGAGTTAAATAATCCTGAAACTGGGTGGGGTAATTCGATACTATACTGAAGTATTGTCTTTTATGCACCACATCTCTTTTAAAATATAGCAAACGCAGTCATAACTTCCTCTGTTTGTTTGTTTGTTTGCCTTAATGCCTACCTAGTTTTATTCCTTTAGAGTTAAGTATGCCATCTTCAGCAGCTCTTTTATGAAAACCTTCTATTTCTGAGAATTTTGCATCTTGGAATTCAATAAAACATATTTTTTTCTGGAATTAAATGAAAGATTCCATTGAAATAAATCTGGAGAGTATTTGAAAAAAAACAAAATGTTGCCTAGGTTATGATGACCTTGACCTTATCATTATGGTTACATGGTCTTTGAAATTATCAGACAGGACCAATAAGGTCATATTCTGCCGACCCCACCCATCGCCATCCCCGCCCCGCTCTCCCAATCACAACAGATCTTCATTTACTCAAGAGCATAGTCCTGTCTTATTATTTTCACTTCTGAGGAAAATATAAGGACTGCAGCTTTATTACATGACAATGTGCATTTTACTTATTTTAAGTCTTGGAAGTTGCAGAATCTTTGTTTATCTCTCAAATCTGTGTTTGAAGTCTTTTGAAACGTGTATGTAGATATTGTTGTGAATGCACACAGTTGATTAGGTTTTGATGATCTTGACCTTATTTTTATAAAATTAACAAAAATTGACGATGTTCATAAAATAGTTGCTGCAGATGCAGCATTTTACTTTAGAGGAAGAAAATTTAAGTAGGAATTTACCCAATACATTTGTCTGACAAACAGAGGGGCAAAAAATGAGTAGATGGGATATATTTTAAAAAAGAAACAGTAAGTAAAACATGATACCTCAGATTAATGCTGAATTCGGATATTTTTTTTTTATTATTTATTCTTTATTTCAGAAATTACATCGTACAAGCATATACAACTTTACATACCTTATACAATACATACTATACACATTTAAGGGAAACCCCCACAAAAACCAACTGTCACTTTAATATATTGCCTTTGATGAGGCGAACACTCCGGCACACATCCCATGACAATCGGTTGAGCGGTCTCGAAATTATGACCCCCTGAAACATTTCACAATTGCTGTCTATGAGGGCCGCCATTTTGTTAATCTGGTCACGTGACCAAAATAGTAAAATAATAATTTACAGCATACTTTTCAGATTTTGTACTTAAAAACAGTAAATTATCATCGCATTGAATAAATGGAATGCATACTGAACTATTTATTGCTGTTTTATTGCACGAGAATCGCTGTAATTCAAAGTTTTCCAATTGTGAGTTTATGACATTTTACTCACAGCCTGGTTCTGGCCAAACAAAACCAGAATTTGTGAAATGTTCAAAAGGTCACAACTTCCCAACCACCCAGTCAACCCCCACAAAACCCGTACCAAAATGTCTGTCTCCTCAAAACCTTTGTTCTGAAGCGAAAGTTAATTTTTGTGGTTGTTTTCCTTTAATGTAACAAATCTATAATTTGTACATGTTAAACGTTTAACTAAAGGAATCAATCAAGGCATTTGGGATTTTGTAACGTAATTTTGTTTTACTGATTTTCAGTGGTATGCTTTTACAATACAAGTTCGGAAACATTTTTGAAAAAAAAAAGAAAGGAAAAAATATACAAAAAAAGAAACAATGGAAGAGAAAAAAAAAGGGGGGGGGAAGGAGAGGAAGAGAAGATCTTTCTGCTGCCTTTAGTATGCTGCCAAATTTATCCAAGAAATTAATCTAGTAAAGCGATCATAGTATTCCATTTCCTATTAAACTGGGTAATCTTATCTTTCATAAAATAGATTTGTTTCTCAATGTTTAGTTTCTGCTTTAGGTACGATATAAAATGCACGAACAATATTGGAGTTTGCTGACATTTGTTTTTAAATATAAAGTACTTTCCCAGCAGTATGATATAATTTTGTACTTGAGTTTTTAGCTCATTACAATTTACAGTAATACCAAAGGTTATAATCTTTTGGTTAAGAATAATATCAAAACTATGATCTTTTAAGAATTTTGATACTTCTGTCCAAAATTGTTGAACGAATAAACATTCCCAAAAGAGGTGGTTAAGTGTTTCTATTTCCATTGTGCAAAATTCACACAGTGTGGATACGGCAAGGTTACATTTCATCAGAAATTTATTTGTTGGTATAATTCGCATCAAGACCTTATATTGAAAGTTTTGAAGTTTTATGTCTTTTGTTGTTTTTAACATGTTTGTATATATACATTTCCAGTTTAAAGTACTATCACTAAATTGATTTGTCCACTTTACTTCAGATTTTATTTCTATCTTTGCTTTGTTTTTCATTAAAAGGTGATAAACATATTTATTTGTTTGCTTAGATTTTATCACTTGACTTATTGTTGTAGGTGTTTCGGGGATATGTATATTTTCGTTTTTGATAGATGTTTTCCATATTTTTGGTATGCTGCATATAAGTGTAAAGTATCTTAGATAGTCACGATCCGGTAAATTGTAGATATCCATTAATCTATCAAAGGTATAAATTTTATTTGCCGAGTCATTGTATATATGTTTAAATTGTTTAATGCCATTCTGGTACCAATTAAGATATACCAGTGTCTTTCCATCGGCTTTTATATGGGTATTATTCCATATTATTTCATTTCTATAGTTCAGTATCGCAGTTTTGTTGTTGCAGGAACACCATGCAAGAAGGATATCTTTTAAAAATTTGTTATTTTGTGCAAATGTCTCTACGTCCTTTTCAGTAAAATTACATTCGAATAGTAGTTTCCCGCCAAATGCATTCAATCTTTTTAGGTATAATTTATTTAGTATTCCATTTATGTCTGATTCGATTATACGTTTTATCCATGTTACTTTGAGAGATTTAATAAATATTTCCAGATCGATCATTTTTAAACCCCCATTTTCATAGTCATTAGTTAAAATATCCCTTTTGATTTTTTCTGGCTTGCCGTTCCATATAAACTCATACATTAGTTTCTTGATTCGATTTATTGTTGGTTTTGATGGGTTTGGTAGTGAGGTTAAAACATATATAAGTTTTGGGAGTGCGTAGTTTTTGATTACTGTAATTTTCCCCATTAGTGTTAATTTACGATGGTGCCACTGTTTTAGACATGCTTCAAAAAGTTTTATTTTAGATTCTAAATTACTTTGGAAAGTGATGTTTTTGTCATTGTTAAATGTCATACCAAGTGAACTTGCTTCGGATGAACTCCACTGAAACTTTCGCTTTTTTAAATAAACAGTTTCATTTTTTACCATGCTTCCGATTCGCAGAACTTGACATTTCTTTGCATTAATATTTAAACCGGATATTAATGCAAAATCGTCTAGTACACCAATAAGCGTTTCAAATGATTTTAGCGAGCCATCTAGAATAAACGATGCGTCATCTGCAAAAAGCGACCTCTTGAATTCCTGGTTTAAGTAGTATATGCCTTTAATATCTTCACAAGTACTCACTTTATGTGACAGAAGTTCGATACACATGATAAAGAGATATGGCGATAAGGGGCATCCCTGCCGTACGCCACGTTTAATGGGAAAGAAACTAGACAAGAAACCGTTGTTTGAAACGCAGCTTTTTGCATCTGTATAAAACAAAGTTATCCATTGTATAAAAGTTTCACCAAAATTAAAATGTTTTAAACACTTTATTATGTAAGAGTGATTTATACTATCAAAGGCTTTCTCAAAGTCTCAGAAAAAGATAAGACCTGGTTTATTTTCTTCATTTACGTTTTCTATGATTTCCAACACAAGCCTTATATTTTCTCCAATATATCTACCCTTGATAAAACCGGTTTGTGAATCGTCTATTATTTTGGTTAGCACAGGCTTAATACGATTAGCAATTGCTTTTGTTGCTATTTTGTAGTCAACATTTAATAAACTTATAGGTCTCCAGTTATCGAGATTTGTAATATCTTTATTATCTTTTGGTAGAAGTGTAATTATGCTCTGTTTTTGTAGTTCAGTTAATGATCCCATTTCAAAGGAGTAATTGATTGAGTTTATAAAGTACTGCTTTAAATTATTCCAGAACAGTTTGTAAAATTCAACTGTTAGGCCATCTGACCCCGGACTTTTATTATTTTTCATGTCTTTTAGAGCTTTTGCGCATTCTATTTCTGTAAGTTGTCCTTCACAAAATTCTGTATCTGTCTCCTCAAGTTTATCTATGGCGTTATTAAAAAAGTCAAATCGTGACTCTTGTGTTTCTCTTTGGTCGTATAGTCTTCTGTAGTAAGTTTCCGTTTCATGCATTATATCACTTTGATTTGTATTTATACTATTATTAATCAGTAATCTTGATATAACTTTTCTTTCAGATCTCTTTTTCTCTAAACTTGCAAAATATGCCGTGTTTCTTTCACTGTATTCAGCTATATTAGCTTTCGATCGAAGAATTAAACCATTCAATTTGTTGTCTGTTAAAGTTTCTAGTTCAGTGTTTTTCTCATTTAAATCAGTATGCAGAGCTTCAGTTGTATGCGCATCAGTGCTTTCCGATAAAGATTTAGTCAACTGGCATATTTCATTTTTAAGTATTTTTTCTCTTTCATTTGCATGTTTATTTTTCTTGGTTGCATATTTTATGGTTTCATTTCTAACAGTCCCCTTTATTATTTCCCATAGTGTATTTGGATTCGATCCATGATTTATCATCGCAATTTCATGTATACTTTTCTTTATAATTTCTTGAAATTCTATGTCCAATAGTAAACTATTATTTAATTTAAAATAGCCTGGTCCTCGACTTATGTTCATGACATCAATATTTAAAATCACAGGGCTATGATCTGATTTATAGCTTAGACTGTGTTTGCATGAAGTAACCGAATTTTTCAAATTATCTGATATTAAAAAATAATCTAGCCGACAAAATATTGGTGGTTTATGAGATGAATGCCAAGTAAATTGCCTTGTGTTCGGATGCGTCTCCGCCAAATATCTATTAATTTAAATGATTCTGTTATATCTTTAATCTTATTCCTGCATGATTTATGGGATTCAGTTTTGCCATTTCGTTTATCTAGTAATTCATTTAAAACTGTATTAAAGTCTCCTCCAATAATAAAATCTTTTTCTTCGTTTTCTTGCAAAAATTCTTCCAATCTTTTAAAAAGGGTGACATCGTCATTGTTGGGCCCATATAAATTTACTATAGTTACTTCTTTACCATTTATTTTTAAATCCAAAGCTTGTATTCTACCATCTATTATGTTTGTGTATTTCTGAATTGTATACGAAAAATTTGGATTTATAAGTATTCCAATGCCTTCACTGTTATTGCTACGTCCGGAGTAAAACGCGTCATTGTTCCACTCGCCCTTCCAAATATCATGTGTACCTACTCCTGAGTGAGTTTCTTGCAACAAACATACTGATATATTGTTTGTTTTAATCCATGCGAATATTTGTTCACGCTTTATTTTTTTACCCAGACCTCTAACATTATATGAACATATGGAAATATTCATTGGGTATGAAAAGGAGTGACAAAATGTATCCTAAATATCTGAAGGCAGCAGAAAGAGTAAAAAAGAAAAAAGAAAAGAAAATCATTTTCTTTGTCCATGTAGAGTGGGGGAGGGCCCTGATGATGCAGATATAAAGAACACTGACAGGGTATAAAGTATAGGTGCAATCATGGACAAGTTCAAAAATTTCAAGGAAAACATTTTGGTTATCTGAAAAACAAAGTAATAATTAATAACCGTAATGTTTAATTTGAATGATTTTTTTAATACTGCCTATAAGAGTACTGTCGGACTTCAATGGCTCGAACATCTTTGGGACTTCGAAAAAACTGTTTAAGGCCGGGTTAGATCGAGTCACTGAGGGTTACCTCCAGGAGGTAGAATGGTAATAAGTTTGGGACTTTTCTTCGGTGTTCTGTATTCTAAGTATATCTCAAATGCATGCTGCGTGCACCCACTAGATTCGCCTCACGGATGCGACTCTAATGAGTTCACACAGCACCCATTTGTAGTCGACGAAAATACAGTCAAAAAAAGGAGTGGAGGCAATGATTATGGATCTGTCAAGCAAGCAACCTGTCCTAAGCAAGCATGCATGTACTTCCCGGAAAAGGCCAATGCAGTAATAATCACCTGCGTTTAGCAAGCACCTGTCATAAGCAAGCACATTTTAAATATCCCTGAGGTGCTTGCTTAACACAGATTGGACCGTATCCTTAATCCCCCCCACTACTCCCTTTGTAGAGAAATTCCCTAGAACGTGTTCGACTCAGCCGTGGCAAAAGAGCCCTCGGTGTTTCGAGCCATCGAAGTTCTACTGTAAAAAGAAGTATAAATTGACCAAGCTATAAGATCAGTATGTAGTACGCAATTTTTGTACAATAAACAAACGTTCTATGCAAGAAGTAACACGCCCAAAATTGTTTGAGGCAGCCGAAGTGATGTAGAATATGTTTACTGGTAAATGCGGGATTTGGGGATACCGCAGGTACACCATTGTGGATGTTCCT
This sequence comes from Lucinisca nassula, assembly GCA_963580285.1. Taxonomy (NCBI): domain Eukaryota; kingdom Metazoa; phylum Mollusca; class Bivalvia; order Lucinida; family Lucinidae; genus Lucinisca; species Lucinisca nassula. The sequence continues at coordinate 62,197,640 of OY757026.1, read as the reverse complement.
AACAAAGATACTCACTACTCAAAATTTTTGGATGATGAAAAGATTGGTTGATAGAGAAAGGACAATGTTATCACACAGAACAGTTGCATTTAACGCTTTTCGGCCCTTGTAAACCGGTTATTACAAACAACGTAGGTCCAGAGATGTACCATAAAGGATCGTTTCATCAGGATCGACACTGTTTGTCATCATGTAAATGATATTTAGGAATAATGGGCCTATCCGAATTCAATGATGGGAGGGCCCATTTCAGGATTTCATGGACGAAAAGGTCAAATTGAATACAATACATTAAAAAGAGCGACAAAATTAAAATTGTACTTGTGGTATTCTATAGTGATTTCCCGATACATGTATATGCATTCATTCTTGTAAAAACCATACATATAAGCATTTATTTAAGAATATATACATATGTACTTAAATGCAACCGGTGTGTGTGTGTGTGTGTGTGTGTGTGTGTGTGTGTGTGTGTGTGTGTGTGTCTGTGTGTGTGTGCGCGCGCGCATGTATGTGTGCGTGCGAGCGTATGTTTGTATTTCTAGATTAAAATAAGCATGACTAAATTCCAGATGTCACACGCGTGCACGCATGCAACATACTTATGAATATAAGAGTATGCACGCGCGCATGCTGTTTACATCAATTTATGCATGTATTTAGCATGGAACAAGAATGTATGTATGTATGTATGTATGTATGTATGTGCACACGTAGGTGCGTATGTGTGTTTTTCTAGATGTAGATATACCTGTTCAAAAGTCCAGATGCCACGTGCCTGCAAGCGTGCAAACGTATATTTTGATACAAAGGTGTGCATGCGCGCACGCGAAACCGCATGCAGCCAAAATGTTTCACACGTACACACAGGCACGAATGCACGCACAACATCTGCCCGCCCGCACGTATGTATACAAGCACGCTCCCGTGCACGCATGTACACACGCTCACGTTCATGTATTCACGAACGCGCCCGCGCATGGCACAGCACATGTCCCGGTACTGGAGAAGCACGCAGCGCCCACATGCACGAAGGTACATACGCATATAATAATGTCAATGAATATCACCATATATTATATACATCGTATTCTTTCAAAACAAGGGACAAGGTATCGAAAGTTTGGTTTTCTGTCATTAGAACACTATTTATGTCAAAAGAGTGCTAAACAGATACATGTTCGCACAACCCATTTCTTGTTTAAGTGGATATAAAAGATTTCCACGACGCTTCGTATATGCGCAGCTTCGTCGGAACCCTTTTACAACCACTTTTGACTAACCTGCGTTTGTTCGACTTCGACCTGGTTCCATTTACGGTGTCACTAATTATAACTGGTTTAGTGCAGCCTAGTCAGTATATTAATCAAGCTCCCGTATTCTTACATACCTTTAACGAAACGAAAAATAAAGGTATGTATGAAGATTGGAAGTGACATTTAATAACAGTGCACAGAGTTTAGTTTGCGACAAAAGATCATCGCCCCCGCCCATCGGGGCTTGGTGATTTGGCTGCATGGTGCTTCCATGCAGAACTGAAACTGACCACACATAAGTACTGGTAAACTGTTTAGACGGACTAAGCCTGCCCAGGTAAAGTAGTGTGAGTCAGACCGCCCAATGCATACAAGCTTTTTGGTTTAATTGGGCGACAGGGCTTGAGACGCTTAATGCTGAATTACCCCACCCACTTTCATTATCATTTTTCTCAATAACTAGGGCTTACGTTATGATGAAGACTTTTGTTCCAGGGCAGGAAAAGCGCCTTATGGGCACCCCACCCTTTAGCTTGAAAATGCTGTCAAAGTAAATGTAGGCTACACTGAACCACTTTTCCTCGATACATTTCTCTCGTTTTGAGCGATGACAAAATTCTTGTAAAAGCCAAACTTGTTTATAAATTAAAGTACTCGGCTCAATCCGGGAACTAGCATTTCGATAACAGCCCTCTCCCTTCAGACAAATCGCGTATGAAAAGTAGTTTAAAAAGTATTTATTGAATAAATGTATATAATTTTACTTTACCGGTGACAGCCCCTGGAATCCTAAAAGAAGATTTCATAACGTACATAAATTTATTACAATAATGTAAATATGACGAAAAATAACTCGATCTTTCGCTGATAAAAAAGTGCCTTGGCGTATTAATCAAATGTTTTAGCCAGGGTGTTGTACGGCTCCTTGCCGAAAAACTTTACACAAAGTAACCCAACAAATCTATTGTCGAAATGTTAGTATTTGATAGTTCCTATGTGAAAATCGAATGTTGCGGTTTTAAAGATGTATGTTTGGGGTTTCAGATTATATCAAGTACCTTGGCGACCCCGTCATGGTTACGTCAATACGAACGTGTGAACTTGCGTGTAAACACATCCCTAGAAGTTCGGCCATGATGAATTTTGTTTCGAAATTTTCTACACACCACGTGAACGAAAATTAATTATTCGCTTTTGGAGCTGTTTTATGAAAAAATATGTCCCGGTGCACCTTCCCTGTGCAATTATTCATACACAAGTGGCAATATATTTTATATTTATTCATAAACAATTTGGTTCTAAGTCTAAAACAAACGAGCATATATTGCAATATTGATTTTACATTTCTCTCGTTATAGTAATTCAGATATTTAAGTGGTTTTGTCTTGAGTAAACTTTGCCCTGTTATTTTTACACTAATAAGAAAAAAATTCTGAGACCTTTGCTTAATGCTCAAATTCATAATTTCTTTTTTCAAGTGCATATTGTGCTATTTCAGCCATCAGTTGGTCACAGAATATCCTTAAAGAAGATCCGATCAAAACTGAAGAGGCTACGATGATGACAAGGTCAAAAATAGGCATTTTCAGCAAAGTAGGGGACATAACTCCGTGGGTAATTGACGGACATCGCTAGTTTTCGAACTCATCCGAGCTTTTTACCCTGACTTACTTGTATGTAAGCTTCAGGAAATCGGATCAAAACTTTGATGTTTTTGTCTCCTCTTAAGTTGTCTGCTTTTTCCCCGGTTGGTTGGTTGATTTAAGGTTTAACGTCCCTGTCAACACTGTAAAGGTCATTTTGGAGATGTTGCTTCCAATTTCTTGGGACTTTTACCCGATATTGAGATGAAATGACATCTCAAGCCCTGTCGCCCAATGAAACCAATAGGTTTAAAAGCATGGACGGTCCGCCTCGCAACGCGGTTCCTGGACAGGCTTAGATCCTCTAAGCAGTTTACCAGTACTAGTGTGCGGGCCGGATTCAGCTCTGCGTGGAAGCATCATGCAGCCCATATATTTCTTCAAGCCCCTATGGGCGGGGGCTGGCTTTTTCCCCGGTATGACAAGGTAAAAAATAGGCATTTTCAGCAATCAAAGGGACATAACTCCATGATTAATTGGCCGACTCGGCCGGTTTTCGAATTCATCCGAGATTTTATCCCCAGCCACCTTACATATAAGTTTCAGAACGATCCGATTAAAACTGAAGGCACTACGGTGATGACAAACATTTTCCCATTGTAAATAAAAATCTAAAATGAGTTCCTTTAAGAGCAATGAAAACATTCATAAGAAAGAAGATGGGTCATACTACGTAGTTTCGGCTGATAAAGCCTCATCAGTGACCCTGTAATTATCCGGCAAAGAAAGCCAGAGAAAACATACTGCAATTTTGCGGATTTCAAAAAGGCAGTCAATTCAAAGACTGATCTAAATCAAAATGGTGTCCAAATAGTTAAAAACCTTTCTAGAATATGAGTCTAAACCAATAATTTATTTCTGATTTCTCAGAATATTCACGCTGATCTCAAAGGACCAAAAGTAAAATATAAACTGCACTATGGGAACTTGTAGTTCCCATAGCAACCAAAGGTTTTATTCAATTTTGATAAAAAAAAAAAAACTAAATTCTTCAATGCCCCATCCAAGGCATGCAACAGATAAGAAATGACTGAGATCAGCTTTCAGACTGCAGAGATGTAACTTGTCAAAGGTGGTGACGGACAAACGGCGGAAGACCAGCCATACTATAAACTCCCCTGGAGCCTTCGACCCAGATGAGCTAAAAAGGTTCAAGGTATTGGAAGGGGTAAACATAACCATTTTGACAAACAAGTAAATAAATAAATAAGTAAATTAAAAAATAATTAAATAATAAAACACTCCTCCTTCGATGTTTTCTGTCTCCTCTTAAGTTGTCTGCTTTTTCCGCGGTTCGGCAATACGCATGCATTGAATCTTAAACAAAGGACAGAATGTTTAAACTTTCTGTGTTAATGGAAATTCCAAAGAACTTTTATTGTTTAGTACATAAATACAGTTTGGCATGACCGCTAAACAAAGTTCATCCAATACTTGCCGAGTTCCGGTGACATTCTAAAGTGCATGTAGGTCAATACATATCATTGCAACAGTGATATTAATAGTAATATACTTACAGCTTGGCAGTTTAACAACATCATTGCCTTCACGTGTATTTTGATCATTCATGATAATGTTAATCTTTACCATCATATATTTTATCGTGACTCACTGTTGAGCTAGAAAGCCTCCATGCGGATCAATTTACTAGTAATCAATTCGTGAACTTGTCATCGCATAAATCATTCTTAAGATAAATGACAGTTCCATTATTTTTTATTTGCAAATCTGCACAATTAAAAATGTTTAACAAAGAAGAAAAAAGAAGGATTTAAGAAGGCAGAATTTATGCCAAAGTAAGCGGACGAAAGAAAGAACTGATAAAAAGATGTTTTGTTTTTCTCTCGAAATTCATAAAACAAGTTAGGAATGAAGGCAATGAGCAGCAATCGATACAATTAAGCAACACCTCCAATCAGATACACCAAAATGAAAGAAAAACAAACAATACATAACTAGACGAAACGGAAGCATCAATAGCGGAAAGAAAAATGGACAGTTACTTTCCCACAAAATGGCCAATTGGCTATCGAGTAAGTCTATTTTTATCCGCTCTCCTAGTCAGAAAACTAGAAGCTGCTGATCGTTTTCACCCACAAATTCCTCCCATGAAATAATATATAACTATCATGGTTATCCTAATTTTAGTTTAAAACGAATATAGAATTTAGTTTTATCGACAAGGAAAAAAAATGTCTATCACGATAAACACTCCCGAGAAATGCTGCAGGTGCAAAGGGTTAAACACCGAATACTTTGTTTTCGATATAGATGCGCCATTGCATACATGTTATGAAGCTGTAGCGACGTTGATGCGACGTTGCAGTAATGACATGTCGCTATACTACTTTTCTAATGAGTACCGACAATGACTATGTTATGGTTATATGGTGTAATAGCTCCATTGTATACTTAAGCAAGTATAACTAGTACACTAACATGTTTAAATCCATGGCCGAAGTTATTCACATTGCTCCTTCCTGTCTTGAGCTTTTCTCTTCCATACCAGAGAAGCAACGTTGCTACCATCATCATTCTCTATTGAAACATTTTTTTTTACAATTTGAACAAGGTGATTTTGTACGAAAGAGATTTGTGGCATTTAATTAGAGTAACGTCTCTGGCAGAAGACTGCAATTGTCTCGTTTTAGTTTTTGGCACACGTATGTTCACTACAGACGAATGCCCGGATATTGATTTTCCAGGATCGCGTCCTTTGTCGTCATATTGGAAAAAAAGGTAACTTGTAACGTTTTTCCATTACGTGCAACGATAATGCAGAGAAGGTGTGGAGAAATTACAAAAGGCTAACTGTTGCAACATGACAATGCTTGACTCCATATCTTGCAAAGTTTTTGTGGACGCAACTTTCTATCATAACCTATCCCGTCTCTGGTCGGGCTCATCGGAGTCTAACTGTTGGTTTTCTTTTGCTCCAGCATTTCAGTGGTTTCTTGCTGTCGAGTCCTCACCGTTGTCTCACCTCTGTGGTTCTTTGATTTTTGTGTTCACGGAGATGTTGCACTGATGAGTTAGGAGGCCTTCATGCGGACTGAACAAATTATTTGTCTAAATCGCGACGGAAGTAAGGGCGAGGATTGTGGCCACGTAAAATCGATTTAAGCCCCCCAGTGGAAATCTTCCACTGACCGTTCCAAGGCGGCTCTTCTGTGGCGATTTATTTTTGTTGATGTTTGTTACTTACTGTGTGTATCACTTGTGTCTTTTAGTTTTGGATGGCCATTTGGCCATTTTGTGGGAAAGTAACTGTCCTTATGGCCTTCCTTTGTTTAGGTTTCCATTATGGTCTGGTCGCTTAATGTTTGTATTTCTTTCCCTTTGGTGTCTTTTATGGGTGGAGTAAGTTAATTGTATCAATTCCTGATCTTTGTTTTACTTCTGCTTTGCAATCAAAACAAAAGATTGTTGGACTGCGTACTGCAGCGCATCTGGTGGAATAACAGGAGAATATAACTAACTACTGTTTGCCATTGGTCAAAATATTTCAGTAACATATATCATAAAAGCACTCCTTAATAGTCTGGCAATGACGTAAAAGGTCCGCCAACATAATCCCTTGCTATCACAAAGCACATCTGACATGCTGTTGCCAACTGAAGGCTGAGGCTTGAATTTCTTTGGACGTGGGGAACGTGGCCCAACTCATTGTTCACTCTGCTGTTTAGTCTAAAGATTATAGTTAGGGACCGGTAATAATACTTTAAAGAAAATCTTCCTGATCAGAAACAAATCTTTCCAAAATAGGCCTACTCCGGTAATAGCTGATAAGCCAGGTGCGGTACAAAATCTGAAAGATTCAGAGCTAATACACTATATCTGGCATGGGGTTACATGTAGGTTAACTGCATTTATTATGCCCCCAACTTCGAAGAATGTGGAGGGGCATATTGCTTCTGCACTGTCCGCCCGACTGTCCGTCCGTTACGCTTTAAGTTCCTAGGTAAACTGCAGAATGGCTTGAGCTAGGATCTTGAAATTTCATATATGGCATGAGCATGAAAAATAAGCGGACCCGTATTTTTTTCTTTTCCGTCGGACTTGTCCTTGCGGAGTTATGTCCCTTTTTTGACCAATGCATTTTGGCTATAGGGAAAACTTGTGAACAAAATATCTGGAGAACCCTTTGAGCTTTGTTTGATTTGAGGTTTAACGTCCCCGTCAACACTGTAAAGGTCATTTTGGAGACGTTGCTTCCAATTTTGTGGGACTTTTACCCGACATTGAGATGGCATGACATCTCAAGCCCTGTCGCCCAATGAAACCAATAGGGTTTATTAGCATGGACGGTCCGCCTCGCACCGCGGTTCCTGGACAGGCTTAGATCCTCTAAGCGGTTAACCAGTACAAAACCCTTTGAGCTAGGCTCGTGATATTTTGCAAACTCTTTGGGTCTAATGTGTGGATGACCCGATTAACTTTAGACGAACTTCCGGAAATATTTAACGGAGTTATGTCCCTTTTTTACTTATGCATTGTGGCTATAGTGAAACCTTGTGAACAAAACATCTGGAAAACCGCTTGAGCCAGGCTCATGATATTTGGTATAAAGTTTGGGTCTAATATGTAGATGAGCTGACTTACTTTTGACCAAATTCCGAAAACTTTTGACGGAGTTATGCGCCTTTTTCGACTTAAGAATTGTGGCTATGGGGAAACCTTGTGAACACAATATCTGGAGAACCGCTTGAGCTAGGCTCATGGTATTTGGCATACAGTTTGTGTCTAATGTGTAGATGACCTGATTAAGGTTCTGCCCTATCCGTCCGTTAGTTCGTCCGTCCGTTACGCTTCAGGTACCTAGGAAAACTACAGAATGGCTTGAGCTAGGCTCTTGAAATGTCATATATGGCATGAACATGAAAAATAAGCGGACTCGTATTTTTTTTTCTTTTCCGTCGGACTTGTCCTTGCGGAGTTATGCCACTTTTTACTACTGCATCGTGGCTATATGGAAACATTGTGAACAAAATATCTTGAGAACCGCTTGAGCTAGGCTCATGATATTTGGCATACAGTTTGGGTCTAATGTGTAAATGACCCGTTTAACTTTTGTCGAAATTCCGGAAATATTTAACGGAGTTATGCCCCTTTTATGACTTAGGAATTGTGGCTTTATGGAAACCTTGTGAACAAAATATCTGAAGGACCACACAAGCTAGGCTCATGGTATTTGGCATACAGTTCGGGTGTAATATGTAGATTACCTGGTTAAGTTTTGACTAAATTCCGAAATTTTTTAATGGAGTTATGCGCCTTTTTCGACTTAAGCATTGTGGCTATGGGGAAAACTTGTGAACAAAATATCTGGAGAACCGCTTGAGCTAGGCTCATGATATTTGGCATACGGCTTGGGTCTAATGTGTAGATGACCTGATTAACTTTTGACGAAATTACGAAAATGTTTAATGGAGTTATGCCTCCCTTTGGACTTATGCATTGTGGCTTTAGGGAAACCTTGTGAACAAAATATCTGGAGAACCGCTTGAGCTAGGATCATGATATTTGGCAAACAGTTTGTGTCTAATGTGTAGATGACTTGATTACGTTTTTGACCAAAATTACGAAAATATTTAATGGAGTTATGCCTCCCTTTGGACTTATGCATTGTGGCTATAGGGAAACCTTGTGAACAAAATATCTGGAGAACCGTTTTAGCTAGGCTCATGCTATTTGGCATACAGTTTGTGTCTAATGTGTAGATAACCTGATTAAGGATCTGCCCTATCAGTCCGTCCGTTACGCTTAAAGTACCTATGTAAACTCAGAATGGCTTGAGCTAGGATCTTGAAACTTCATATATGGCATGAGCATGAAAAATAAGCGGACCCGTTTTTTTTTTTTTGTTTTTTTTTTCTTTTCCGTCGGACTTGTCCTTGCGGAGTTATGCCACTTTTTTACTTATGCATCGTGGCTATAGGGAAACATTGTGAACAAAATATCTGGAGAACACCTTGAGCTAGGCTCATGATATTTGGCATACAGTTTGGATCTAATGTGTGGATGACCCGATTAACTTTTGACGAAATTCCGGAGATTTTTAACGGAGTTATGCCCCTTTTATGACTTATGCATTGTGGCTATAGGGAAACCTTGTGAACAAAATATCTGGAGAACTACACAAGCTAGGCTCATGATATTTGGCATACAGTTCGGGTCTAATATATATATAACATGATTAAGTTTTAACGAAATTCCGAAAAAAATTAACGGAGTCATGCGCCTTTTTCGACTTTATCATTGTGGCGATGGGGAAACTTTATGAACAAAATATCTGGAGAACCATTTGAGATAGGCTCATGATATTTGGCATACGGCTTGGGTCTAACGTGTAGATGACCTGATTACCTTTTAACGAAATTCCGAAAATATTTAATTGAGTTATGCCCCTCTTTGGACTTATGCATTGTGGCTATAGGGAAACCTTGTGAACAAAATATCTGGAGAACCGCTTGAGCTAGGCTCATGATATATGGCATACGGTTTTGGTCTAATGTGTAGATGACCTGGTTAACTATTGACGAAATTCTGAAAATATTTAATGGAGTTATGCCCCTTTTTTGACATAGATTTTGGCTATAGGGAAACCTTTTGAACAAAATAACTGGAGAAGCACATGAGCTAGGCTCATGGTATTTGGCAGTCTGTTTGCTACTAAGGCATAGATGACCTGAATTACTTTTGTTTAAAATCTGTTAATATTTGACAAGTTTTTTTAAAAGCAAATGATCATGAGGTACTGTTTACTATCCCATTTAGGGACAAGCATATGGTTGGGGGCATAGTGTTTCACAATCAAAATTTCTAGTTGCATATTAAAATCCATTCCTGGAGTGAAAATGTGAGAAAAGTCCAAGCACATTAACATTATTTGATTTGTCTTTGCATGTGTACCATGAAATTGTTTAGATTTGGTGCTTAAAATGTTTTAACAATGGTTACAAAACGATAGGCCTGGAGTAAATGTAACAGTGAGAAAATGCTTCTGTATTGTCATAATCCACATATGCAGGGAGTTCACAAAGCCAAGTGTAGACTATGTAAAAACAAGAGGGCCCAGAGGGCCCTAGTTCGCTCACCTGTGTGTCACTGTCTCGAGTACATTCTATTTTTAGCTCTTGTGGCCATCTTGTTCATCAGCAGAGTGATTTTAGCTTATTTGGTAGGGAGTAACCTAGGCAACATTCCTTGGAACTTTGAATCAAATTGGCCTTAGGGTTTAGGGGAGTTTCCGTTTGAATCAAATTTACAATATTTTTCTATTTTTACCTCCGGTGGCCATTTTGTTCATCCGAGTGGGATTGTTTTAGCCTTTTTGGCAGAGGATAATCTAAGCAACATTGTCGCAAGGAACCTACATGCTAAATCTGAAGGCTGTATATCAAATACTTTAAAAGTTATGACAAAGTAGGTCAAAGGTCAAGGTCATGGGTCAAAAATTTTGAATGGCTGAGAAAACCTTGTCACAAGGAACGTGCATGCCAAATATGAAGGCTCTAACTCATATGGTTGGTTCAAAAGGTATGATAAAGTAGGTCAAGGTCACAGGTCAAATCTTTATGAGTGGGAAGCCCTTGTCAGAAGGAACCTACATGCCAAATATGAAGGCTCTATATTAAACGGTTCAAAAGTTATGACAAAATAACCTACTGATCTACTTTTTGATTTGACATGACCCATATTCGAATTTAACTGAGATATTGTCCAGATGATCATTCTGAGCAAGTTTTATGATGATTTGACTGAAACTGTGGCCTCTAAGAGTATTCAAAACGTTTTTCTATGATTTGACCTGCTGACCTACTTTTTGACCCGACATGACCCATATTCAAACTTGACACAGATATTGTCAAGATGATCATTCTGAGCAACTTTGATGATGATCGGACCAAAACTTGGGCCTCTAGTGTGTTCACGTTTTTCAACAATCTGACCTACTGACCTACATATTGACCAGACATGACCCATATTCGAAATTAACCGAGATATTGTCAAATGATCATTTTGAGCAAGTTTGATGATGATAAGACCAGAACTGTAGCCGCCAGTGTGTTCAGAGGGTTTTTCTATGATTTGACCTACTGACCTACTTTTTGACCCAACATGAGCCATATTTGAACTTGACTGCGATATTGTCAAGATGATCATTCTGGGCAAGTTTGATGATGATCGGACCAAAACTGTGGCCTCTAGTGTGTTCACAAGCTTTTTCTATGATTTGACCTACTGACCTACTTTTTGACCCGACATGACACGTATTCAAACTTGACCCGGATATTGTCAAGACTATCATTCTGAGCAAGTTTGATGATGATCGGACCAAAACTGTGGCCTCTAAGTGTGTTCACAAGGTTTTTCTCTGATTTGACCTACTGATCTACTTTTTGACCCTACATGACCCATATTGGAACTTGCCCGAGAAATTGTCAAGATTATCATTTTGAGCAAGTTTCATGATGATCAGACAAAAACTGTGGCCTCTAGTGTATTCACAAGGTTTTTCTATGATTTGACCTACTGACCTACTTTTTGACCCAACATGACCCGTATTCAAACTTGACCGAGATATTGTCAAGATGATCATTCTGGGCAGGTTTGATTGGACCAAAACTGGGGCCTCTAGTGTATTCACAAGGTTTTTCTATGATTTGACCTACTGACCTACTTTTTGACCTGACAACACCCATATTCGAACTTGACTGAGATATTGACAAGATGATCATTCTGGGCAAGTTTGATGATGATCGGACCAAAACTGTGGCCTCTCGTGTCTTCACAAGTTTTTTTTTTCAGATTTGACCTACTGACCTACTTTTCGACCCGACATGACCCATATTCGAACTTGACCGAGATTTTGTGGTGGTACAAATTGTGTGCAAGTTTAGTTAAAATCAAATCATAACTGAAACATCTATCATGCAGACAAGACCAAAATAGGCAATTTTTGCCCTTTCAGGGGCCGTAACTCCGTAACAGATGATGGGATATGGCTGGGTCAAGAAAGGAACCCAGATCTCATGGTGGTACAAGTTGTGTGCAAGTCTGGTTAAAATCAAATCATAAATGAAGATGCTATCGTGCGGACAAGACCAAAATAGGCAATTTTTGCCCTTTCAGGGGCCGTAACTCCGTAACACATGATGGGATATGGCTGGTTCAAAAAAGGAACCTAGATCTCATGGTGGTTCAAGTTGTGTGCAAGTCTGGTTAAAATCAAATCATAAATGAAGATGCTATCGTGCGGACAAGAAATTGTTTACGCACGGACGCACGCACGCACGGACGCACTGACGACGGACGACGGACAAAATGTGATCACAAAAGCTCACCTTGTCACTACGTGACCTACGTGATAGGTGGGCTAAAAAAGTGTTTAAAAGGTTAAATTATGGAATAGTCTATGATTGTTTGGATTGATAAATTAAAATGACAACATTGATATAGTTTTGTTCTGTTAATATCAACATTTCACATCACTATACAACCAATCTTTGATCCTGTGTATACTTGTGTCTGACAGAGTTTACCCAATAGGCACATAACGTCGAACTAACATCGATTCTTTGTTGAATAGACCTTGGTACGACGTTGGTGGTCGGGCCCATCGGAGGCTAACTGTTGGTTTTCTTTTGCTTCAGCATTTCAGTGGTTTTTTGTTGTCGAGTCCTCACCGTTGTTTCATCTCTGTGGTTATTTGATTTTTTAGTTCACGGAGATGTTGCACTGATGAGTTAGGAGGCCTTCATGCGGACTGAACAAATTATTTGCCTTAATAGACGGAAGTAAGGGCGATGATTGTGACCACGTTAAATCGATTAAAGCCACCAAGTGTAATTCGTTTCCGCTGACAGTTCCAAGGCGGTTCTTCTGTCGCGATTTATTTTTCTTATGGTTTGTCTTTGGGTGTTTGTGTCGCTTGTATTATTTTATTTTGGATAGCCATTTGCCGCATTTGGCCATTTTGTGGGAAAGTAACTGTCCTTTTTGCTTTCGCTTTCCGCTGTTGATGTTCCCATTAGGGTCTGTTGTTTCATGTTTATGTTTCTTTCCCTTTGGTGTCTCTGATGGGAGCTGTGGGTTAAGTGTATCGATTCCTGATCATTGCCTCCACTTCTAATTTTTCATTTAATAGTGCTCATTAAATCTAGGGTTTATTATACGATTAGTTTGCCTGACACACTTCATTCCACAGTTTGCAACACATCAGATAATAAAGTATATAAAATCCGTTGACTTTCGGGTCAAATCTGAAAAATAAACTTCAGAAAAGTGTTTTTATGTACAGGTGAATATGTTCTATAAAAAGGGCTATCCTTTGGAAGCGAGGGATGCATCACAGAACTGAAATGTACGGAGTGTACATGATTTCTGGCCCTGGCTTGCTAGTCTCGGCCAATTTGGCCTAATCAGTGACCCTCAGATATTTTCAAAATTCCATAATGGAATCAATGATCCCAAAGGACAAGAAAATGAGGTCAACGTACTATGACGCCGAGAGGAAGCACATAATCTGTATTCTTCCACATCGCCAAAAAGTTCACAAAAATCCAACAAAACGCAGTTAATAACGCCACTGGCTCCAAATTGTTTTAAGAGATGTTGCCACTGCTAAAACGTACGCAGCAACAAAACTGAAAAAGAAAACGATCATGAACTAAGGCAGTCAGATTCCAAAACGTCCATCATAAGTCGAAGTATGGAGTTGCGGCAGTAAACAATATAGACAGTTGGTAAACAGAGTCGGCATCCAATTTTCAAACAGGTGGTGACTCAGATAATCCAGACATAACTAAAATGACAAGATATATAATGGGGGAATATGGGGTGGGTGGAAATCAGAATCAACTTTATAACATCCGAGTACATTTAAAAAGGAAGGCACCACACCAAAAGTGTCCACCTTTTGGTTTTAGGTACCTCATGCTCTGTCTTTGGTCGGACCCATCGGAGATTAGCTGTTAGATTTCTTTTGCCCCAGCATTTCAGTTATTTCTTGCTTTCGAGTTTCATTTTTATAGGTGTTTGGATTTTTCTCGTTCTCGGAGATGTTTCAATGTTGAGTTAGGTAGCCTAGACTTTTAGTAAGTAGGTATTCAATAATTTCATAAGAAGAGAATGCGAGGCAATGATCAGGAATCGGTACAATTAACTCCTATCAGACACACCGAAGGGAAAGAAACACAAACACGAAGCAACAGACCCCAACGGAAACCCAACAGCGGAAAGCCAAGAAGACAGTTACTTTCCCACAAAATGGCCAAAAGGCTATCCAAAATTAAATAATATAAACGACACAAACACAAAGACAAACCATAACAAAAATAACCGCGACAGAAGAACCGCCTTGGAACGATCAGCGGAAACGAATTCCATTGGGGGCTTAAATCGATTTTACGTGGCCACAATCCTCGCCCTAACTTCCGTCGCGATTGAGACAAATAATTTGTTCAGTCCGCATGAAGGCCTCCTTACTCATCAGTGCAACATTTCCGTGAACACAAAAATCGATTTTACGCGGCCACAATCCTCGCCCTTACTTCCGTCGCGATTGACACAAATATTTGTTCAGTCCGTATGAAGGCCTTCTTACTCATCAGTGCAACATCTCCGTGAACACAAAAATCAAACAACCACAGAGATGAAACAACGGTGAGGACTCGACAGCAAGAAACAACAGCAAGAAGTTTGTTTTTGCTCCCAGCAGATAAGGCCGCTAAAAACGTGGTTGTTGTTTGACGGCTTCACTATGTTAACTATCTTCAGCAAGAACTTGGTGGTACTAAGGCCAATGAACTACGTCCTTTAGCTATAGAGAGGGCTTTAATTGATGACCACATTTGTCATTCAGCCACCAAGTTTGTTGTCTGTATTACAGAAGGCCAAGACAGTAATATCGATTACCTAAACTTTATAAAAGACAATACAAAGCACGGTTTAATGCAAATTCAAGCTCGTGTAGAACCGCTGAACTCTCCAAATTATTAACTTCATGTTTACTGCCATCAAAAACATGTGATAAAATATTGCGATAAAGTCTTCAAAAGATCAGGTAGAAATCTGTTTTGGTCTATAAAAATACTAATGAAGTTTTAAATAAATTGAAATCTAGACGTGTTTGTGCTTCAAGTCTGTCTACTAATGATTTTCCCCTTTACACTACACTTCCTCATAATCTTATAAAAAGAAAAACTTAATGATTTAACTGAACGGACATTTCATCGGGAAGACTCCCTCTATCTTGCATGTTATGTTAGAAGTTCGTTTTTCACTTTTGAAGAGCATAACAATTATACCTTATGGTCATGTCAGAATGTGTGTGAAGCTCTCACCTTTCTACTTGACAATATTTACATAAGATTTGGTATTACGTTATTTAGACAAGTTGTAGGTATTCCAATGGGTACTAATTGCGCACCCTTTGTGTCTGTTCTGTTTTTTTTTTTTATTATTATTATTTTGGTTATGAGAGAGACTTCATGGTGTCCCTTTTGGCTGAACATCCAAAATAATTGAAGCTTTTAGCTTAACTTCTAGATATTTAGATGATTTATTAAATATTGAAAATACCTTTTTCGATGGTTGATTAGTCAAATTTACCCCAAGAACTTCATTTAAATAAAACAAATTCTTCTGATACCGAGTTCCAATTTTTGGATTTATATCTATCTATTGTAGATGGGGTTGTTTCTTGCAAAATTTATGATAAACGCGATAATTTTGATTTTGAAAGTGTAAATTTTCTATTTTGGATGGTGATGTTCCTCCTGCCCCATCCTATGGCGTTTATATTTTGCAAATAAATCGATTTGCCAGAGTGGTTAGTCATGTAACTGACTTCAACACTCGTAATAAATTGTTAAATGTTAAACTTTCTAATCAGGGTTATCGGTACCATAAACTACGGAAAGCCTTTTCAAAATTTTATGGACGTCATTCTGATTACATTTCAAAATACAAGATTGTACTTAAATCTCTTCTGCAATAAGGTCTATCAGAACCCGAATTTTATGGTGACTTAGTATATTCACAAAATATATAGCCGCAATGACTTCAGCACCCAATTTCGTAAAACCGTTCTTCGATATAAAAAGATTGGGCACAACGTAAATGTTATCTTTGCTCCCCTCTTTAATTGCACGTCGGTGGACCAGTCCTCAGATTCTATGACGGTTCTAGCGTAAAGACTTACTGAGAATAAGAGGGAATCTAATTCTATGTAATGTTGGTTGGTGCCTGATTCTCTGTCTCTGGTCGGGCCCAAAGGAGTCTTACTGTTGATTTTCTTTTGCTCCTGCATTTCAGTGGTTTCTTTCTCTCGGAACCCGAATTTTATGGTAACTGAGTATATAAATTCAAAAAATATTTAACCGCAATGACTTCAGCACCAATTTTCGTAAACTAATTCTTCGTTATAAAACAAGAGCTGTCACTCTAGGTGACCAATGCCCCCAGTGGAAGCCAATTTCTGAGTTTTTGCAAAATTTCAAGGGGAGATAATTCAGCCAAAAATGACAACAGAGTTAGGGCCTTGGTCAGAATGTAGCCCTTGTGATGGTCAATAAGTGTGTGAAGTTTCAAGGGGCTAGATCAAATACTTTTGAAGTTATGATCGAAGTTAAAGTTTTTGTGACGGACAGACAAACAGACAGACAGGCAAAATGTCAAGGGGAGATAATTCAGCCAAACCTGACAACAGAGTTATGGCCCTTGGTCAGAATTTAGCCCTTGTGATGGTGAAATAGTGTGTGAAGTTTCATGGAGCTAGGTCAACACTTTTGAGGTTATGATCAAGGTTAAAGTTTTTGTGACGGACAGACAAACAAACAAACAGACAGGCAGGGCAAATACTATATGCCCCCCCCCCCGAATCAAAGATTCTCGTGGGGCATGATAATTGGGTAAAACATAAATGTTTAACGACAGACTGCATGCATGGTAGTTAACCCAATCACGGTTGACAACTCTGCTTCCCTCTTTAATTGCACGCCGGTAGTTCAGGACTCAGATTCTATGACGGTTCCGGCGTAAAGGCTTACTGAGAATTAGAGAGATCTAATTCAATGTAATGTTGATTGGTGACTGATGCTCTGTCTCCGGTCTGGCCCATGGGAGTCTAACTGTTGATTTTCCTTTGCTCCAGCATTTCAGTGGTTTCTTGCTATCGAGTCCTCACCGTTGTTTCATCTCTGTGGTTGTTTGATTTTGTGACTTAGATGTTGCACTGATGAGTTAGGAGTCCTTTATGTGGACTGAACAAATTATTTGTCTTAATCGCGACGGAAGTAAAGGCGAAGATTGTGGCCACGTAAAATCGATTTAAGCCGCCCAGTGGAGTTCGTTTCTCTGACCGTTCCAAGGCGGTTCTTCTCTCGCGGTTTATTGGATTATGATTTGTTTTTGGGTGTTTGTGTCGCTTATATTATTTAATTTGGATAGCCAATTGGCCATTTTGTGGGAAAGTAACTGTCCTTTTGGCTTTCTGCTATTGGTGTTTCTATTAGGGTTTGTTGTTTCGTGTTTTTGTTTCTTTCCCTTTGGTGTCTCTGATGGGAGCTGTGGGTTAATTGTATCGATTCCTGATCATTGCCTCCACTTCTATTTTAGACATTTTAAGCAGTTTACCAGTACTCATGTGCGGTCGGTTTCAGCTCGGTGTGGAAGCATCATGCTACCCAATCTTTTTCTCCTAGCCCCGATGGGCGGGGTTCTGGGTCCACCCAAAGACAGAGCGTCAGGAACCTTTAGTTCATGGTCGTGAGGGTTTTTAAAATTTTTGCATTTAGAAAACTTTCTTATCTAGTGCCAGTGCAATATTATCCAGAGAAATTGGTCACTTTTTAACATGGATGTATCAAACATGGCAAAAGTAAAACTGAAAGTTCAAATCGATGACTCGTGATTACTACAGAACTGCAATGTTGTGTTTTGAAAACATAGCATTTGGTCAGTCCAGTTTCAATAAAACTCCATATCAAAACGTAACACAATTAACACCATTAGGCTAGTAGGATGTGTGGCTTCACGTTAATTGTTGCTTTTGAACGTGATAACAGTGATGACCAAGATAATCAAAATTATCTGAGTTATGGAACATCATATCAGATATCAGATAGCACTGGGTCGGTATCTCTGCTGGTGGATGATTCGTTCGTCCCCGAGGGTATCATCAGCTCAGTATCAGTTCCTAAGTGCTGAGGTTGATACTGCGGCGCTGACGTTAGTACTCAGGTACTGATTTAAATAACTATATTATATCTTTAACTTTTGCAGTATAAAATTCTATTTTTTTCTAAAACTAAGACTGACTTGTCAGGTGAGACATGTATCTTAGCGGATTTGGTTGTCACTTTTTGTTACATTTTAAATTTTGCAAGTCACGCTACTTTGGACATCTCCTTCCTGATGCCCGGGGCTTCCGTGGGGTGTGGGCCATGCTTGCTGATGTTGGCTCGGTGGGGACGCCTACGAGTCCGCGGGTAGGCGTCTCTTGCCTGATGCCTCCAGTTGACCTGTCTCGCGAGCTACGTCGGTCGGTGTGTGCTCGGAGGGGGATGTGCTGTGTTTGCTGGGTCTTGTCCATCATCCGTTTCGGTTTCATAACTTTGGGGTTGAGACACACTAATGAAGATTAAATATCAGAAGGCCTCTGTGTCACTAAATTTGGTATAGTTACGCCTTAATTGCAACCAATGGGTCGGTATCTCTGCTGGTGGATGATTCGTTCGTCCCCGAGGGTATCATCAGCTCAGTATCAGTTCCTTAGTGCTGAGGTTGATACTGCGGTGCTGACGTTAGTATTCAGGTACTGATTTAAATAACTATATTATATCTTTAACTTTTGCAGTATAAAATTCTATTTTTTCTAAAACTAAGACTGACTTGTCAGGTGAGACATGTATCTTAGCGGATTTGGTTGTCAGTTTTTGTTTTATTTTTAATTTTGCAAGTCTCGCTATTTTGAACATCTCCTTCCTGATGCCCGGGGCTTCCGTGGGGTGTGGGCCATGTTTGCTGATGTTGGCTCGGTGGGTGACACCTACAAGTCCGCGGGTAGGCGTCTCTTGCCTGATGCTTCCAGTTGACCTGTATCACGAGCTACGTCGGTCGTTGTGTGCTCGGAGGGGGATGTGCTGTGTTTGCCTGGTCTTGTCCATCATCCGTTTCGGTTTCAGAACTTTGGGGTTGAGACACACTGATGAAGATTAAATATCAGAAAGGCCTCTGTGTCACTATTTGGTATAGTTACGCCTTAATTCTATATCAACAAGCAATATCTAACTGTGATATTTACTGAGCATTACTCGATGGTTTAGCATAGTTGATCGGTAAAAGACGGCCCGTCTAAAATCTTTTAAGAGAGCTTGAACTCAGTGTTATGATTCCTGGGTTTGGCCCTTAATTATCATATCGGCGGATTTCTCTTGCTATGGCACAAAATTGGAGTTGAGTACTCGGTATGTTGTACAAAATCCCTTGAGAGCAAAGGTATAACGACAATGAACTTAAAAGTGTGATGTGTACAAGTTTTTTTCTGGACCAGACTAGCTACTTTCGCTAAGTTTGGTCGCGTTAGTAGCCTTCTCATATTTTCAAAATTCTACAGAAGAATCAACAATCCTAATGCTCTAGAAAATATAACCCACCCTATGATAAGGGCATGTAAACAATTTTATGGTAATCACAATACCATAAAAAGCGGTCGTGGTGAAATCTCTGATTCGTGAATGTCTTGTTTCAAATATAGCTGTTAAACCCAGTTACCAATATTTTCACAATTGACCTTCCTTAGGCTGTTCGAAACAGGCTAGTCGGACCCAGAAACAACTTGTACACTCCACCGTTTTCATTTCTTTTCTGTAGTCCTTGCTTGAAAAGGATTACCTTTTCATAGAGTATATTAACTTCATCGTAGCTGTTGTTAAGGGAAAGTGTGACGACCGTAAAAAGTCTCCCTGCCTTCAATAAAGTGTGGGTTATATTTTCTAGTCGTTTTGGATCATTGATTCAACTGCGGTAGGTTCTATATATCTGAGAGTCACTGACGAGGCCTAATTGGCCGATACTGGCTAGTATGGCCCAGAAAAAAATATGTACACTCTACAGTTTTTGCGTTCTATTCTGTATCCTTGCTTCAAAATAATTACCCTTTTACAGAACGTATTTAACTTAAGCACAGCTGGTGTTAAGGGAATGTGTGGCGGCCGTAAAAAGTTTCCCGGTCTTTCATCTTAGTGTGGGTTATATTTTCTTGCCCTTTGGAGTCATTATTGCACTGTGGATGTTTCAAAATATCTGAGAATTACTGATGAGGCCCAATTGGCCGAAACTAGCTAGTCTGGCCCAAAATAACATGTACGCTCTACAGTTTTCAGTCCTGTTCTTGTTTCCAAAGGATAAACCTTTTCATTGATCAGTTTTCCTCTACGGTTTCTTTTATGTTAGTTTGCTGTTGGCGTGTATAATTTTCTGATCGTGGCTTTTCTAGAGTATGTCTGTACTATGTTTTCAGAGACGGCTAGAGTTTCAAACATTTTTGTCTTACATATCAATACATGTGGCCTATTATTCAAGAAGTGAAAAGCATACCCCTTCTTTAGAGTGACTCATTCGATATTCATGTTAGTAGGAAGTCCAATGCATGTCAGATGTGCCAATTTTATTTTAAGGGGAATGAATACACCCGGAAGATTTTTGCGCCAGTTTTCAAAGGGAGACATTTTTCGGGACTTTCTGTTCTGCTTTCTATAAACTCTGTCCCATTTAAAAAGCGTTCTATTTTAGAGGAAAGAATTTTCTACTCAGGAGCAAATTCTTTTCTTGAAGAGTTGGCCTCTATTGACATGGGAGACAAAAATACTTTTGAAGGAACTGCCTCTCCTTAACTGCACCCATTCCCCTTAATCATTGTACCTTATACGTATATATGAAATACAGAACTAAACAGTTGACCGAAATATGACACCCTTGCCTGATGAAAGATTCCAGTAAACCAAACATCACGAAAACACACCTATATAAATTTGACCCCCTTGAACCCTACTTTTATATAGTAAAACTGGGGTTTGCAGGTGTAAACCTTATTTTTCTTATTTCTGCTCTAAAATAAAGCTTATGGGTACTCGTTAGAACCGCCTCAATGAGGCGGTTCTAATGATTGTCTACAATCTATAGTTTGAGCAGAAATAAGAAAAATATCACAATTTTTCATCTTAAAATTTTTATTTTTTCGGCGATAAAGGTGACGATGTATTTGTATAGGTGTGTTTTCGTAATGATGAGAAGTTCTACAGTTGAAAGTGTAACCTGTTACTGTGGTTTTCCTAAGTTACAGTTGCTTTCTATTTTTATACTCATTCTAAGAGTGCATGAATATAAGATCTCGTATCTTACCGGCACTTCGCTTTTTTCTGTCGTTGGACTGTGTGTCTGAAATAAGATAAATGATTACAATTGAAACTGTATTTGTCATGTGAGTGTTTTAACATATTCTGGTCAATTGTTTGTCAATCGACCTAAAGTTACTAAACGCAGAAGCCCTTCAGTGCCGCTGTTCACGTGACAATCACTGATTTATGGGAAATCCAGGTATTTGTATTCGTGTCGCTTTGAGGTCCGAATCTTGCGTAAGAGGTTATCTGTAGAATCTTACCGAATCATGTTTGGCAAATAGTGTAGAACCAGATCAGACGTCACAGAACGCGGCGGATGATCAGGATCTATGAGGGCAAGCCAATACGCAACCAGCCTATCCCATTATAATAACACATCCGGGATTTTTTCAAACCTTAAAAAAGGTATTTTTATGATGAAAATTTGTGATATTTTTCTTATTTATACTCCAAACATAGGTTTTGGGTGCTCGTTTTAACTGCCCCATTGAGCAGAAATAAGGAAAATAATGTTTACTCCCGTAAACCCAAGTTTTCTCTATTTAAAGTGGCTTTTAGTGGGAGTGGTCTTTATTTCATGGACTTGGTCACGTGATGCCATATCCAATTGCCAGAGACATCCAAGATTTTAAAGCCGTGTTTTAAATCATGTTTTAAGGTATGTGGGCAAAATTTCATCCTTATCGTGTCATGCACTCATAAAATTTTGAACGTCTTTCCCGGCTAAAGATGCAAAAGTAAGCTTTCGTCAAAAGTTGAGTATTGTGCTGTTACTCGGTACTTGTACTTGGAAAGGAAAATAGGTCAGGAAATACATTGCGAGTTGACCAATGTTTAATGGGTCTTCTGCAGCATCGTATGCACAAGTAAAATTCTGGGTTGGGTAATTCATATGCGGTAGAACGTCTTTAGAAGATGAAACCAGGTCTTGACGCCCATTAGATTCCACCGATAAAGAAATGTGTAACAAAGTATGGAATCTGGTGTGCTCTGATATGCGAGTTGAGGAGGAAGAAATAGCGAATGCATTACACATTTCAAATGGTAGCAATTCAACAAACTTACATGGTCGCTTGGGTATGCGCAAGCTAAGAGCTCGTTGGTTACCAAAAGCCCTTTGCGACGGGTAAATGGCAACTATAGCATCAGTATGCAGCGCATTATGGAAGAGGATTAGGTCAAAGGAAGTTGGTTTTCTTTCACGTCTGGTTGCTGTAGAGGAGACCAGGGTATATTATTGGGTCTGTTATTTGAACCAGAGAATAAAACACAGTCGCCAATGGGAGCCAGGGTCTCCGAGGCCAAAGAAGTTCGAAACGCAACCTTCTGCTGGCAAGGTGATGGCAACTGTACTTTGAGACACACAAGGCGTTATTATGTTGGACTTTCTATCAAAGAAAAGTACAATAACAGGTGCGTATTTTGCAAGTTTGACGGCTCAATGACAGCTTCGGCATAAATCTTTGTCAAAAGAAGGCTGAGGCCTGATGCTATGTCTGTCACTGGGCCCATCGTGGTTTAACTAATGATTTTCTTTAAAGACAGGACTTGACTTTTTAAGGGAGCACAGGAAAACCTGAGTCATTCTTTGTCTGACCTCTGAAGGGTTAACATCAAATTCTATTTATCTGATTGACTGTAAATGGAGAGCTATCGTGACATCACAATGATTGGCATATTTATAATAAGTGATTGACAGCTCTGCTCTATTTGAAGCTAACCATCACGATAACACGTCCGTGAAACGAAGACCCCCCTAAACCCCAATTTATGTAGAGAAAAGTGGCGTTTACGGGGGTAAACATTATCTGCCTTATTTTTGCTCAAAAACATAGATTGTGGGTACTCGTTAGAACCACCTCAATGATGCGGTTCTAACGAGCACCCACAATCTATGTTGAAAGCAGAAATAATAAAAATGTTAACACATTTACCTAATATTTATCATTTTCTGACACCATGTTGGACGCCATTATTTCTTACGGACATGTTTTCCTAATGCTTGTTATCTCAATTATGTAACAGCAGGCACACTCCATGGTTTCAAAAGACAAACAAAACAATTTAGTCATGATTAATGTATTTTTTTTATTTTTAAATTACAAAGAAACAAAATACAAACATATTTCATAAAAGTTAATGATATAGCATATTTATTTCTAATATACCAACAAAAAATAAATAAATAAAAAAACATTAAAGCATTAAAGATTTGTTGAAAAAAATATTAGTTGACACTATAGGAAACTGTTTCTTCTGATAAATAAATAAATAAATAAAAATGTTTGAATGAAAGAATTGCTTTTTAATTTGATATAATAGAAAGATTCTTCCCTTCTTCTTCTTATTTTTCTTCTTCTATAAAGAAGTAAAACGAAATATACACAGGAAATCTTGGTAAAATACATTAAATAAAATTGGCACAGCTAAACAAATGATGGTATGACTGAATGAATAAATTAGATGTCCTGACTTATCTCATTCTAATCCCATTGTTAACTTTCTCTTCCTGAGCAGTAATATCCCGTCTGCACCAGCATATGGAGTTTACGTTTTGCAGTTAATCCGTTATGCTAGAGCCTGTTCCAAGTATCAGGACTTTATGGAACGTGGGAAGGTGCTCACTACCAGGTTGTTATGCCAGGGGTATCAAAACACCAAACTGGTATCAACACTAAAGAAGTTCTATGGGAGGCACCATGATCTTGTTGATCCGTACAATGTGGCCATTTCCAGAATTCTTTCTGATATGTTTGCCAATGGAAAGCCATAGGAAGACTTCCAAAATCTCGGACATACCCTTCTCGGCATTTACACCTTTTTTTCATTCGAGTCGATGGGCATGGTGGGCGAAGCTTGCTAACCAAGTAATGCTTAATATCCGCGGACGCCTGATTATACTCTTCTGGAGTCCATGTCTGTTGATCTGAACATTGATATTTGCCATCTTGTCTGTGGATTAACGACTTTGGATTAACGCTTTGGTACTACGACCTAAACTACTTTAGCTTTTTGGAAAAATAAAATGTAGATTTTGGATGCTTCTTAGAATTGTCTCAAAGAGACAGTTTAAACGAGCACCCCCGGTCCCCGCCCATCGGGGCTTGAAGAAATAGATGGGATGCATGATGCTTCCACGCAGAGCTGAAACCGACCCGCACACGAGTACTAGTAAATCGCTTAGAGGAGCTAAGCCTGTCCAGGCAAAGCGGCGCGAGAGTCGGACCATTCATGCTTATAAACCCTATTGGTTTCATTGGGCGGCAGGGCTTGAGACGTAATTTCATCTCAATTTCGGTAAAAGTCCCACAAAATGGAAACAAACAAAAAAACAAACGAGCACCCCAATATACTATCAAGTGAGAGTATACATTTTTATTGTCTCAATGAGGCAATTCAAACGATCCCCCACAATTTACTATAGATTGTTGGTACTTGGCCTATTTCTAATGAATACTAGGACTAGCCTTTTACACATACAAATGTTCATTGAGGCGGTACTAAAGATTTTTGGGATGTGTTGGAACTGTGTTATATCCCAAAATCTTTTTACAGTGAATCATGCGACAGAGAGGTTAATGTGTACAGAGAAAACTATGAAAACGCACATTATATTTCTTCCAAACCTAAACTGACATTCAGATAAAATCATTTTCTTATTTTAGTCAAGTATGCCATTTTATTTTCTACTGCACAAAAAAGATTTTTTCGCCATTTAAATGTTAATAAATAAATAAATAAACCTTTGTTTATGAAACATAATTTATCTCCAATTTTTGAAGGTATTTCTGTGATAAATATATGGAAGCAGCTGATTATTACAGTAAATTATATCCTATAATCCTTATCAGTTTTATGGCCCCTATAGGTAGCCAGCCCACCAAGACCAAGCCACGCCTACTTTTAGCTGCTGGTTACCTGTACATGTTTAAGCTGGGAACCAGACCCCCCCCTCCGGCATGAAAATCCTGTCTTTAACTCTGGCCGAAAATAATTCTTTTTCTCTCTCGAATAGCATAGAAATTACACATTATGGCCATGCCAGAAAGTATGGGAATCTCTCGACTTGAAAAATTTTATGTCAGATTTAGTAATTATTGATTAAGATAAATTGTGGAAATTCCGATGGGTATGCCTTGTGCTCTACTTCAGACTGGAGTAAGGGTGAGGATTTCGGTCGCGTTAAATGGATTTAAGACCCCAGTGAACTACTTTTTTACTGACCGTTCCAAGTCGGTTCGTCTGTCGCGGTTTGATTTTGTTATAGTTCGTTCGTCTTTAAATGTGTGTGTCGCTTTTTTGTTTTGGATAGCCATTTGGCAATTATGTGGGAAAGTGGCTTTCCTTTCTTTCCGTTTGGCTTTCTGGTGTTGGTATTTCCACGATTGTCTAGTTATTTCATGTTTGTGTTATTTTTCCTTTGGTGTCTCTGATGGGAGGTATGGGTTAATTGTTTCGATTCTGTTTTTCAGTTTTATCATTTCTCTTTTTGGCGAAAAGTACTCTGAAGTTATTGAAGCTCTGAGTTCGACGTCTAGATATTTTGTCGAAACATAATTATAAGTAGTAGTTTAGTCGTAGTACCAAAGCGTTAATCCAATATCTTTAATCCATAGACAAATGGCAAATATCAATGCTCAGACCAACAGACATGGACTCCAGAAGTGTGTAATCAGGCGTATAATTAATTCAAAGTTTTACCAGTCCAATTTACCCTTTAGAACTTCAGTAAAATAAAACAAATTCCCCTGAAGCCCCATTTATATGCCCCCCCCGTAAATCTTGTATTCGGGGGGGGGGGGGCATATAGTTTTTGCCCTGTCTTTTTGTTTGTTTGTTTGTCTGTCTGTCCGCCACAAAAACTTTAACCTTGGCCATTACTGGCTCCCACGGGTGGCATTGATCGCTTACAGTGACAGCTCTTGTTACGATTTACATTTAATGAGGGTAAATTTATGATAAACGCGATGAGTTTGTCTAATAGATTGTAAATTTCCCTTTCTTGGACGTTGATCTTCCTCGTATGCTACCCTAGGTTGTTTATTAATTACAACTAATCCGGTTCGTCAGAGTGTCTAACCACGATATTGACTTCACTACTCGAAATAAATTATTAATTGTTTACTTTCTGGATCAGTGTTATTTGTATCATAAAACGCCGAATAGTTTTCCATGTATATAGACATCATTTCGTTCTAGTTTTAGATTTCAGTTTTGGACTTCTCTTCTGCAACGAAGTCTCTCTGAAGCTGAACTTTATGTTGGCTTAGTACAAAAAGTCAGAAAAATATATGCGTTCCAGGATATTATTAATGAGCTCCGTAAAACTATTCTTCGATATGAAAAGATTGGGTACAACCCGTATGTTATATGACAGACAGTAGTTCTCACTTCTGACCGTCTTAAGGAAGAGATTCTGATGCTGTTTATTTTTAATGTAGTTTTGTCGGATTTTTCGACGAGCTTTTCATTGTGTCTATGCTTTGGTTGTGTATTATTTTTATTTATCATATGATGTCGCGTCTGAGAGTGTAATAACGCCATGTAATATTTTCGATAATCCACTAGTGGATTAAATATGCAAATTAGCTAGATACGTCCCGTAACATTACATGTACGACGTCCTTAACGACGTTGCGTTTACTACTGGCGGAATATTGACATTTTTGTTAACAAACGTGAATAAAATGCATTTTAAATGTCATATGATAAATACAATCTTGCATTCGTGCTCATGTATTATTGAATTTATTAAACGAGTTGAGGAAAAGGGATAAAATGCGAGGCCAATAATTAAACGAGTTGAGGAAAAGGGATAAAATGCGAGGCTTTGCCTCGCATTTTATCCCTTTCCCTCAACTCGTTTAATAAATTCAATAATACATGAGCACTCATGTAAGATCCTCTATTTAATTTTCAATACCTATGCCTCTTGCACCTCTTGTTGGGAAGAGGGAGTTGGTTGCTAGGCTGATTACGGTTCATTTATTTCCTGTTTTATTTTCTTCATTGTTAGTTACTCCTCCTATTGATAGGCTGTATTCTTTGGTTGTGGCGTCTCCTTAACATCTATATCTTTAATTTTTACATGCATGATAGTTTTCTAAATCACTGTTGATAAATTTGCTCCCCCTTTTTAGTTGCAAGGAAACGGGCCCGATCTAAGACACAGTGATGGCTTCTCTCTAAAGACTTTTAAGTAAAGGTAATGATCAGGAATCCATCCATTACCTCACACCTCCCATCCAAGACACCAAAATAAGTGAAAAACAAACAAAAACAACTTCACCAAAATGAAAATGTCACAAGCGGAAAACCAAAAGGACAGTTACTTTCCCACAAAATGGCCAAACCGCTATCCAACAATACAAACATGCAAAGACTAACAATAACAATAATAAACCATAACAGGAGAATCGGTTTTGGACGGTCAGTAAAACATGTTTTACTCGGATTAGGGTCTGAATGCGATTATACGTGAACACAATTCTTGCAATAAATTGTTCGATCTGCATGCAGGATTTCGAAATTATCAGTGCAATATCTCTGAGAACATAAAAAATAAACCAAAACAGAGAACAGATGAAGACTCGAAAGCATGAAATAACTGAAATGATGAAGAATAAAGAAAGCCACTAGTTGGAACCCTGGCTAGAGTCCGTTAGTTCCTCGTTCTGAGCTGTTTTTCTTTGCTGGTTTGGATGTAAGGTGAGTGGTAATTTTATCAATTCCGGATCATACCCTTCACTATTAGTTTTCAATGAAGAAGTTCAGTTAGTCATCTTAGTTTATTTGTACTTTACTCAGGTATAGCGGTCTTAAGTTGGAACCATCTCATTTATATTGTTAATGTTCCTTGTGTATATTGCATTCATACGCATTCTAAATCTTATAAGAAAATATGCTCTAAACATGAAACGTTAATAATACAAATTATAAGAATATCATTTTCTTATTAGCTCTTCCAGTAAAGTGACAGGTTATCGTGTATATATTAAATTGCCTGGAAAGCGCGAAAAATTCATAACCGCGTGAACAGATTGCAGCGGAAATCCATGCCAAGCTGCCAAAGGTTTAAGCTTATTGGAAATTTAACAGGAAGTTTACTGGGCTATACTATAAATGTTGTCAAATTACATGTAAATGTCTTATTCAAAGTAGATTAGTACAAAAACGGAGAAGTTCTTGATTGAGCAACAGCAACATAAAGAAGTGAATAGAGGATCTTACAAGAGTGTTCATGTAATATTGAATCTTATTCATTGAGTTGAAGAAAAAGGATAAAATGCGAGGCTTCCCGAGCATTTTATGCCTTTTCCTCAAAGAGTTTAATAAATTCAATAATGCATAAGAAGGAATGCAAGATTATTTTATCATATGACGTTTAAAACACATTTATTCGCGATTGCTTTATAAAAATGTCAACATTCCGCAATTAGTAAACGCGACGTTGTTAAGGACGTAATGCGTGTAACGTTACGGAACGTATGTAACTAATTTGCATAATAAAATCAAAAGAGGATTACCGAATAAATATTATTTATTACATGGCGTAATTACATTCTCAGACGCGGCGTCATATGATAAAGGATGTTTATAAATTTGTGTTGTTTTACTGAATATATAAACGTCATTTTAGATATGGGTTTTCATCTTCCCTTAAGGCTGTAACAGAAAAGGTGATCAGAATGTAAGAATCATGTATGGGTATGAGGGGCAGATGTATAAACTCGTCCCTAGGGTCACTTTAAGGCATCACGAGGTAAACGGTAGACGCTTCTCTGTAGTTAACATGTCTGATTTGACATGACAGTCTATAGATTTAATTTATCTAATTACATGACGTGCTGCAAACTGTAATATGCAGTACGTCGGTCAAACTAACCGCATGCTTAAAACTAGATTGAACGAGCATTATCGTAGAATGAGTAAGCCTAAGGAAACTGACACTTTCTTGTACCGTCACTTTCGACGTACAGGTCATTCTGTAAATAACATTGTTATACAACCAGTGGAAAAACTTTATTACGATGCAAATTCTACATCTAGATTCAAAATAATCAAAAGACATGAGGCTGAACTGAAATGGATTAAATTTTTACAGACCCCTTTTCCACTGGGATTTAATGACAACATTTATCATGAGGGTAATTTTTCCCGAATGCCGGACTTTGATATTTTCTCGCTCCTGGAATGTCGAAAACGCAGAACTAGATCTCACGGCACCAGGAAAAATGATAACTTTAAACGTAAATCACGTGCGTTTAAACGAAACAATACTAGACTGAAGTGACTGTCAATTATATTATTAAATAATGGACGCCACCCAATGCTTTCATTTTTAAGTCCATTACCCGTTTCTGTTTTACGTCTTCTGGACACCGAGGCGAATAAATTCTACGATAGTTCTCATCAGTTATATGATGCGGCTCTCTTAACTAGAGGCTATACTCCTCCGTCCTTACATTGATTCTGAAATTAATCATAAACGCCATTTCTTCAAAATATCCTTCATTAATTTTTGTTTGTTTGTTTGATTTGAGGTTTAACGTCCCCGTCAACACTGTAAAGGTCATTTTGGAGACGTTGCTTCCAATTTTGTGGGAATTTTACCCGAGATTGAGATGAAATGACATCTCAAGCCCTGTCGCCCAATGAAACCAATAGGGTTTATTAGCATGGACGGTAAAGGGTATGGATTTTATAGATTTGCCAAGTATCTTCCGTGAGAGATCGGTGCTTTCTTCCATTCCTGCTTATTCTCAAAATACTGAAACACCTATAATTTGCTATAAATATAACAAACCTGTTAGATATATCATTTTTAATTTCAATAAACTTGTTTCAGATCTTGATATTGATACTAATACTCCTGATTCATGTGATTGTAAAAACTCAGTGTATTGCTATCCTGCTGCTGGTCATGTAATTACTGGCAATTTGAAAATTATTCCTGATTCTAGGATAAGGAATATAATTTCTAAAGGACGGAAATATCGGTTTCCTTCTAAAATTGATTTCAGTAAATGTAGAGATGAAATCGCTGCTTCCTTGAATGAATTCAGTAATCGATGGTGTAAGCGAGAGTATGTTGAGCATAAAGCCCTTAAGGACTGGAAACTTAGCATTTTAAAACTAGTGAATAAACGCATTTCTTTCTATTCTCAAAATACTAACTTATTACCTCCTAAGCCCAAGATGTCTTTACGTCATCTTAAACTAGGTATTCAAGAATTTCACAAGAAGTTTGTTTTGGCCCCTGCAGACAAGGCCGCTAACAACGTCGTCGTTGTGTGACGGCTCCACTATGTTAACACGCTTAAGCAGGAGCTTGGTGGAACTAAGGCCTATGAACTTCAGCCTTTAGCTGAAGAGAGAGCTATAGTAGATAAACATGTTTGTCATTCAGCCACCAAGTTTGCTGTGTGTGTTACCGAAGGCCAAGACAAGCTTCCTACGCTATACTGGTTACCAAAACTTCATAAAAGACCTTACAAAGCACGGTTTATTGCAAATCCTAGCTCTTGCACTACCGCTGAACTTTCTAAATTATTAACTTCCTGTCTTACTGCTATTAAAACGCATGTGATTAAATATTGTGATAAAGTCTTCGAAAGATCAGGAAGAAATCTGTTTTGGTCTATCAAAAATTCGAATGAGGTTTTAAATAAATTGAAATCCAGACATTTTCGTGCTTCAAGTCTGTCTACTTACGATTTTTCCACTCTTTATACTTCAATTCCTCATAAGCTTATAAAAGAAAAGCTTAATGATTTAATTGAATGGCCTTTTCACAGAGAAGATTCTCTCTATCTTGCATGTAATGTCAGAAATGCATTTTTTACTTCTAAAGAGCATAAGAATTATACACTTTGGTCATGTCAGAAAGTGTGTGATGCCCTCACCTTTCTACTTGACAATATTTATATTAGATTCGGTACTAAGTTATTTAGACAAATTGTGGGTATTCCGATGGGTACGAATTGCGCACCTCTTGTGGCTGATCTGTTCTTGTATTGTTATGAAAGAGATTTCATGTTGTCGCTTTCCATTGATAACAAATCTGAAATTATTGAAGCTTTTAGCTCCACTTCTAGATATTTAGATGATTTATTAAATATTGATAATACCTATTTCGACGGTTTGATCAGTCAGATTTACCCCCCAGAACTTCAGTTAAATAAAGCAAATTCTTCTGATACCGAGGCCCCGTTTTTGGATTTACATCTATCTATTTTAGATGGGTTTGTTTCGTGCAAAATTTATGATAAACGCGATGACTTTGATTTTGAGATTGTAAATTTTCCTTTTTTGGATGGTGATGTTCCTCGTGCGCCATCCTATGGCGTTTATATTTCGCAATTAATTCGATTTGCCAGAGTGTGTAGTCATGTTACTGACTTCAACACTCGTAATAAATTATTAACGGCTAAACTCCTTAATCAGGGTTATCGGTACCATAAACTACGCAAAGCCTTTTCAAAATTTTATAGACGCCATTCTGATTTAATTTCAAAATTCAATATTGGACTTAAATCTCTTCTGCAACAAGGTCTATCGGAACCCGAATTTTATGGTGATTTAGTATATAAATTCAGAAAAATATATAACCGCAATGACTTCAGCACCCAATTTCGTAAAATCATTCTTCGATATAAAAAAGATTGGGTACAACATGGATGTTATACGACAGACTGCATGCATGGTAGTTAACCCAATCACGGTTGGCAACTTTGCTTCCCTCTTTAATTGCACGCCGGTGGGTCAGGCCTCAGATTCTATGACGGCTCCAACGTAAAGGCTTATTAAGAATTAGAGAGATCTAATTCAAGGTAATGTTGGTTGGTGCCTGATGCTCTGTCTCTGGCCGGGCCCATCGGAGTCTAACTGTTGGTTTTCTTTTGCTCGAGCATTTCAGTGGTTTCTTGCTGTCGAGTCTTCACCGTTGTCTCACCTCTGTGGTTCTTTGATTTTTTTTTGTGTTCACGGAGATGTTGCACTGATGAGTTAGGAGGCCTTCATGCGGACTGAACAAATTATTTGTCTAAATCGCGACGGAAGTAAGGGCGAGGATTGTGGCCACGTAAAATCGATTTAAGCCCCCCAGTGGAAATCTTTCCACTGACCGTTCCAAGGCGGTTCTTCTGTGGCGGTTTATTTATGGTGCTGTTTGTTACTTACTGTGTGTATCACTTGTGTATTTTTATTTTGGATGGTCATATGGCCATTTTGTGGGAAAGTAACTGTCCATATGGCCTTCCTTTGTTTAGGTTTCCATTATGGTCTGGTCGCTTAATGTTTGTTTCTTTCCCTTTGGTGTCTTTGATGGGTGGAGTAAGTTAATTGTATCGATTCCTGATCTTTGTTTTACTTCTACTTTGCCGAGTGATTCCGGGCAGTGATCCCGAGGGACAGATTTTTCTATCCACCCCTCACACTCATGTTAGATTCTTTTTCTTGCATACCTTTCTCAGCGTGGATTTATATTAATACAGTCAATTCGGTTGCAAAAGTTCGCCATATTGGAATGACCATGGTGTGATTTTTCGTGACGTTACGTTACGTGCTGTGACGTCAACCTTAATGACCGCGCATATGAGGTCGTATTCAACAAGTGCATTATCAAACACACGAAAATATTTGACTTGGGTTAAGAACACCAAGGTTAGAACAGAATTTCTATCCCAGGCTAAAACCACGGTTATCCTTATCTGATGTGCAAGAATATAATTTCTTGAACATAATTAGAAAGCAGAATATGCGTATAAAGCTTATTAATTTATTATATGGCGCTAGTGTAAGCAATTAATTCACATTTTGTCACAAATATATATCTTAATATCGGTTCTTTGTAGAACCCGCAGAGATTTAGCAAGAAAATACGAAAAATCAGAGATAGATCATTGATCACTGCAACCTGAACAATTGCTTACGAAAAGATACTAACAAAGAAAACAGCGTTCTCGCCCGAAGAAGAGGAGGGAGTGATATGAAGTAATAGCACAAAACAGCAGGTGCACAAACAACACAAATCAAATGAAAAAATCAAAAGGCACGGCCGTCTTGCGGCGATCAGAAAAACAAATACGGAACTGTAGGGTTCCATCGCCGGCGTTTACATATATTCAACAAAAATTTAACCTTCGCCCACCATAACATACGGTAAAACAATAAGAAGAGCTGACACAGACTAAACTTCTAGGTACTACTAAAGCGCCAAGAAGACCAAGTTCCCCAAGAGAACTGGCGCGAGTCGGCCTGTCCCTTAAAACCCGTTGTTTCTTCGGGCAATGGGGTTTGAGATGTCATTTTATCTCAACGTGGGATAAAATTTTCACAAAATCGGAAATGGCCTAAACTGTGTCGACGGCGAAGCAAAACCACAATAAAAATAAGCGATATTCTAATGCACTTGTTTATCTTTTAAGGATTAAAAATACAAAATCATTGCCTCCACTTCTATTTTGTATAAGTAAAAAAAAAACGTCTAAAATACTTTCAGAAACCATCGTCATCATCTATGGTCGCTTTCCAGAGGGTGAGTTTTGGTTTTACACTGCTCACTGCACTAGGGTTCATCGGGGACGCGTCGTCACTGAGTACCTTCAACGGCAAATTATTCGGACAATACCATGGCCTGCGATGAGTCCAGACTTATCTCCCATCGAACACATATGGAACATCCACGGGAAAAAGAGTCCGAAACCGCGATCCGCATCCAAGGACGCTGGCTGAGCTTGGTGCAGCACTTCAAGAAGAGTGGCGAATGATCCCTCAGTTTACGATCCGTAAACTAATTAGAAGTATGGGAAGACGATGCATTGCCTGCTGTGACAATCGAGGCGGTCCAACATGTTATTGAGGGCTTGTGAAAAAAAAAATTATTGACGCTTAGAAGATTGGTCGCCAATTTGGTACATAATGACGTGATCATTAGAAGAAATGTGTGGTTCAATTTATGGATATTTGATTGACCTTTGTATTAAATGCATCTTGACAAGGTAAATTGTTATTTATTTCCCAATATTCAGCCTGATAGCAAAATATCCCCTACTTTTGTGAACAGTATAGCTAAATATAAGTCAGAAGGTCGCAAGACCTTTCGGCCCTGAGTCGTTTCGGACCTCGGGTCGTTTCGGTCCTGGGTCTTTTCGGCCAGGTCGTTTCGTCCTGAATCGTTTCGGCCCAATTTTGGAGATAGGTCGTTTCGGCCAAATCGGTAGGTCATTTCGATCCAAATTTCAAAGGATTGCATTGTAATATTGCATATCAGAGAGCAGCATGTGCTTTCGCTATCATTATAAATAGCACAGAATCCATAGCGGGCTCAAGTCTTGGAACCAGAAGTTCTGATACCGTTGGTATCAGAAGAATTTGGTTTATTTATCCGAAGTGCTGAGGGGTAAATTTGACCGATCAAATCAACGAAAGGGGTATCCGATTTTTAATTATTAAAAGGTAAACATAATATTACACTCTGTACAATTTCGCTGAAAGGCTGGTATTTATACCCCCACAAATGAAATTTTGGGGGGGGGGGGGGAATATAGGAGTGAGCTTGTCGGTCTGTCGGTCTGTCTGTCGGTCGGTCTGTTGACTTGGTTTCCAGACGCTAACTCAAAAAGCGCTTCACCGATTTTTTATAATTTTTGGTACACTGCTGTAACATCATAAAATACAGGTCAAGTTCGATTACCACTACAATTCGTCAATTTTCGACATAGTTATGGCCCCTTTCAAGTGAAACAATTGCAAAATGGCGCTGTTGTACTATCAAGGCAGTTTTTGTGGGGGTATTCATCACCTTTAGTGATAGCTCTAGTTCAATTTGAAATGACCACTAATGTAAGATAAAGCCACACATAACACATCCACCAGCAACATAAAACAAAACAAATTTATTCTTAACCTATTAGGGGATTGTGTTGTTGCAATTCCAGGGTTTGTGAAATTTAATTTTGATGTAGTACTATAGAATTATAGTATAGGCAGACGGCAAAATATCAATGATTGCTGAGAAGTACGATTATTTGGCATATTGGTAATAAAAAAATGTTTGATGGTAAAGATGCCGGTCTATCGGCGGACTGCATTTTAAATATTTGGATTAAAGGGGAGAGTCTGGTTGTTCGCTCTGAAATTTTATACCACCAAGGAATAATTCAGTATGTCTGGAAATTTGTCGTTTCTGAAATTTTCTCAAACATATTCCTTTGGTGTCACTGATGGGAGCTGTGGGTTAATTGTATCGATACCTGACCATTGAACTCACTTCTATTCATTATTTCCTGCCAGACTCGAATGGACGATCAAACGGATACAAATTTAAAAAAAATAAAAGTGAAGGCAATGATCATGAAGCGAAACAATCACCTCACACCTCCAATCAGAGACACCAAAGAGAAAGAAACATAAACGCGAAAAAAAGAAATGAAGGCAATGATTAGACATCGATACAATTAACCCACAGCTCCCAGCAGTGACACCAAAGGGAAAGAAACACAAACATAAAACTAGAATCGCGCAGTCGATGGCACGCCATCGCATATCCCCACGCTTTTTTAAAGATACGCCACTATATAAGTTCTCAATTTCAACTCCCACCCAATCTTAAGATCAAAATTCCGAAAGTGTCATGCGCTCCTCAGACCAAAGACCTATCAGTTCATGTTTCTATCTGAAACGGTGTAGGAGGAGTTATCCGGTAATCGTTAAAAAGGGGGTAATGGGGGTGCAAATCCAAGTTTTTGACCTCTGGTGACTTCAAACCTGACCCTAGGGGTCAAATTTTGATTGTTATGTATTCTACTCATTATGCCGTTCGATTTGATATGTCACACGACCAGGTTTTGAAAACTTTGATTTTTTACCCCCGGGATACCCCACCCCCTGGCCTGGCCCCTCGGGGTAGGATCAAAATTCCGAAAGTGTCATGCACTCCTCAGACCAAAGACCTATCAGTTCCCAAAGTTTCAGGTTTCTATCTGAAACGGCGTAGGAGGAGTTATCCGGTAATCATTGAAAAGGGGGTTATGGGGGTGAAAATCCAAGTTTTTGACCTCTGATGACCTCAAACCTGACCCTAGGGGTCAAATTTTGATTGTTATGTATTCTACTCATTATGCCGTTCGATTTGATATGTCACACGACCAGGTTCTGAAAACTTTGATTTTTTACCCCTGGGGCACCCCACCACCTGGCCTGGCCCCTAGGGGTAGGATCAAAATTCCGAAAGTGTCATGCACTCCTCAGACCAAAGACCTATCAGTTCCCAAAAATTTAAGTTTCTAGCTGTAAAAGTGTGGGAGGAGTTGTCCGGTAAGACGGACGGACGAACGTACGGACGTACGGACGACGGAGACAATTACAATATCCCCACTTTTCCTTCGAAAAGCGTGGGGATAATAATTAAACCCTAATGGAAACATCAGTAGCAGAAAGCCAAAAAGACAGTAACTTTCCCACAAAATGGCCAACTGGCAAACCAAAACAAAATAATATAAGCGAAACACACACTCAAGACAAACCATAAAAAAAATAAACCGCGACATGAAGTAACTAACCCCTAATTCAAACATCACTTTACCGCCCCCGCCCATAGGGGCTTGAAGAAATATATGGGCTGCACGATGCTTCCACGCAGAGCTGAATCCGGCCCGCACACTAGTACTGGTAAACCGCTTAGAGGATCTAAGCCTGTCCAGGAACCGCGGTGTGAGGCGGACCGTCCATGCTAATAAACCCTATTGGTTTCATTGGGCGACAGGGCTTGAGATGTCATTTCATCTCAGTGTCGGGTAAAAGTCCCACAAAATTGGAAGCAACGTCTCCAAAATGACCTTTACAGTGTTGACGGGGACGTAAAACCTCAACTCAAACAAACAAATCAAACATCACTAGCGGATAGCCGAAATGACAGTTACTTTCCGACAAAATGGCTATCCACACACACACACACACACACACACACACACACACACACACAAACGATATAAGCAATACATACATGCCAAGACACACTTTATCAAATATTCTAACACAGCGCGCCTATATAGGCAATGGAAAATAACTGTGTTTTATTCTGCAACAAATCACAGCTCGGAAGAGCGTGACGAGTGACGTCATTAAAAACTGTCAATATATGACGTCACTAGTGGATTTACTTGACGTTAGACGGTGTAACGTCATTTTCTCCCATCGAAAACGTTAGAAAAGGATATAAATGCATGCGTTTCAGTCAATAATTTTAGCGGGATTTCTTCTAACAATGGCGAAAAGTTGTGAGATTTTTAAGGTTGCCGATTTTCAACGTGTTAGAATCGAAATAGATCAGCTCTAGTCTGTGATTTGTTGAGTAATAAATCACAGTTTATCGGTCAGTTGTAAGTAGACAAATCTCGCGCGCTACGCGCTCGTGATTTGATCTACTTTACAACTGACCTCCAATCTGTGATTTATTACTCAACAAATCACAGTTAGAGCTGATCTATCTCTTAAATAAACCACGACAACATAAGCGTCTTGGAACAGTCAGCGAAAAGTATTTCACTGGGTTGGTGGGGGGGGGGGGGTCTTAATTCAATTTTACGTTGCCACAATCTTCGCCCCTTACTCATGTCGTGGATTAGACAAATAATTTGTTCAGTCCGAATGAAGGCAGCTAGGTGGCCATTTTGTGGGAAAGTAACTGTCCATTTGGCTGTCACCTGTTGGTGTTTCCTGTTGTCTCACTGGCGAGGAATGGGGTTAATTGTATCGATTCCTGATCATTGCCTTCACTTCTATTTTCCTAATTTATCAGTGCTACGTCTCCTGAGAACATAAAAATCACACAATTACAGAAATGGAACAACGGTGAGAACCCGAAGGCATGAAACAACTTAAGTGCAGGAGCAGAAGAATGCCAACAGTTAAGCCTATATTTTGGATTTAATTTATTTTAAACTTTTAACCAAACAACAGCCTCAGTCACAAAGTTTAAGCATTCTAGTTGCGAAGATTTGCCGGCTGTCAAAGATCTCTGACCCCTCCCCCCCCCCCCCACACACACACACACACACACTCACACACACACCCGCTAACCCGATCGTGCCTGGGTGGTGGAATATTTATTATTAATACTTTGTTGTATTTTTACAAATCAGATCTGCTTTTAGTACTTTATTGTGCATTTGCTGTTAAAGTTTTCTAGCAGTCCAATCACAGAAAGGGATGTTTGTCCAATCACAGAAAGGGCTATTTGTTCCAATTGTTATGCACTTAGTAATGTGCTCGTCCTCATTGTACCATATCCATGTTATGAACAGACCTCTAGATATGTTCTATAAAAGGGTTATTCTTTGAAAGCAAGGAATACACCATAGAACTGGAAAATATGAAGTGTACATGTTTTCTGGGCCAGACAAGCTAGTTTCGGCCAATAAGGCCTCATCAGTGACCCTCAAATATTTTCGAAATTCCACAAAGGAATCAATGATCCCAAAGGACAAGAAAATATAAATTACACTATAATGTAGGGCAGGGAGACTTTTTACGGCGCCGCACATTCCCAGACATCAGCTGTAGTGACGTTAAATATGTCCTATAAAAGGGTTATCCTTTGGAAGTAAAACTTTGGGTTACTGGGTAACATCATTCTTATTTCTGCTCCAAGACGGGTTGTGGGTACTTGTCAGGGCCGTCTGATGGAGGTGGTTCTAAAGTTCCCACAATCTATGTTCTGAGTTTTAATAAATGAAATTTACATATTTGGTAGTAAAATATTCAGTATATGATTAGGATCATTTCGTAATGGTTTTTCCGTTAGGTTTTACTCTTCCGCTTGGTGCCAAGGATGGGTTACGTTTTGGGATTGTGGCAATTCTTTGGGTTTTCTTTAAACAGTTTCTGAGGTTAGGTTCGATCACCTTTATTTCATTTGCGTTTGTTGATAGTCAACATTGCAGTTAGCCATAGCATTAACACTTGTTGGGGACTTGTCCCCGACAAGTGTTAATGTTATGGCTAACTGCAATATAGTCACTGTTTGTTGATAGTCAATATTGCAGTTAGCCATAACATTAGCACTTGTCCCCAAAAATGAAATAAAGGTTGTTACGGGAATATACATTTGAAGACTTTAGTTGGTGATTAGGTCGCGAGAATCACAGGTCATGTCCTAAAGAGGCATATAAAATGATCTACGTTTTGCGCAACTTCAGCATCATTAAAACCCTATCATAATTTATTCGTGATAAAAAGGGCATGAAATATCGAGAACTGAAAACTTAATTATTGAGTCCCGTTTACTATTAGTAGCCGTGCAAGTCACATTACTGCTTATGAAGACTCGTTTTGAATCCGATATTTCCCTGTTTTATGCCCCCGACTTCGAAGAAATTGGAGGGGCATATTGCTTCTAGGAGATTTGTGCGTCCGTTCGTCCATCCGTGTGCCCCTCCGTTACGCTTTTAATGATGCATAGCTTAACTTATGAACCGTGCGTGCTAGGGTTTTGAAATTTCATATATGGATTCTTTATGAACAAAGGGCCGACGCATTTTTTTTCCCGCCAGGAGGCAGCCCTTTTCCTGCGTTAGGCGTAAAAAAGAAATGGTTGTGTTTCTACTTACATGCTGAAAAATATGTTGGTCGGTGGGTAGGAGAAACTTCTTTAATTATATTAGTTTTTCTCCCGAAAAAGTTAACAGGGTCGGGCCTGTACTTTTAATGTGTGTTTTGTTTTTGTACATGTTTTTTTGTTAAATAAATTGTCATGTTAAGACTTGCACTGTATATCATTATCATTATTCCTTTAAGATGCTAAAAACGTCAGCTCTATATTTTGGAAGACACTAAATGCCAAAAACTACAAAACTTTACTTAAAACGCGAAATTACCATGGAAAAATGCAAAGAAGGCGCTGGGTGGGGTCGGATATTGAAAATGGTAGGGTCGTTGTTTTAGGTTTATTTTTTTATATTGATAAAAATAGTAGTGTCGAGGGGTTTGAAGTAGGGTCGGTCCGGTTAGCGGCAACACGGCTAATTTTAGGCCTTATGGCCATTTAAAAAATGAAAGACATCTTGTCGGCAAAACATTTCAAAAACTGTTAAAGCTAGCGCCTTGAAAATTCATGAGTTGATTGCTAGTGAAGAGTAGCTGATTGAAGACCTTTGAAGACATTCTAAAAATCTGTAGGAGATATGATCCTTTGTAACTTTCGGCTTTTGTCTGTCTCTGGTCGGGCTCATCGGA
Source organism: Lucinisca nassula (assembly GCA_963580285.1). Taxonomy (NCBI): domain Eukaryota; kingdom Metazoa; phylum Mollusca; class Bivalvia; order Lucinida; family Lucinidae; genus Lucinisca; species Lucinisca nassula. The sequence goes on along the minus strand of OY757026.1, from coordinate 62,157,098 downwards.
GTCTAACTGTTGGTTTTCTTTTGCTCCAGCATTTCAGTGGTTTCTTGCTGTCGAGTCCTCACCGTTGTCTCACCTCTGTGGTTCTTTGATTTCTGTGTTCACGGAGATGTTGCACTGATGAGTTAGGAGGCCTTCATGCGGACTGAACAAATTTTTTGTCTAAATCGCGACGGAAGTAAGGGCGAGGATTGTGGCCACGTAAAATCGATTTAAGCCCCCCAGTGGAAATCTTCCACTGACCGTTCCAAGGCGGCTCTTCTGTGGCGATTTATTTATGTTGTTGTTTGTTACTTACTGTGTGTATCACTTGTGTCTTTTAATTTTGGATGGCCATATGGCCATTTTGTGGGAAAGTAACTGTCCATATGGCCTTCCTTTGTTTAGGTTTCCATTATGGTCTAGTCACTTAATGTTTGTATTTCTTTCCCTTTGGTGTCTTTTATGGATGGAGTAAGTTAATTGTATCAATTCCTGATCTTTGTTTTACTTCTACTTTGTACATTGCGTGCTTTGCAATGCATAGCGGAAATTTAAAAACCTTGTATGTTAGGATTTCATATATTGATTCCTCATGGAAAAATAGCTGACATGTATTTCTGTCTCATCAAGATTATGTCCCTCTGCTGAGATATGGCCCTGTGAAAAAAATGGATGACATCATGTCTGCAAAATATTTAAAAACGATTAAATCTAGAGATTGATGAGTGGATTGCTACTTATGAATAGATGACCGGATTAACTTTTGAAGAAATTCGGGAAAAATATTTCATGTCTTATGGCCCTTTGTAACTTTGGGCATTTGTATATTGCCTACTTTGTGATGCATGGCATAACTATAGAACAATGTATTCTAGTGTTTTGAAATTTCATTTATGCATTCCTTATGAAAAAGCTGCCACCTATTTTTGTCTTGTCAGGATTAAGACCCTTTGAAAATTCTGGTCAGCAAAATATCTCAAACACTATCAGAGTTAGAGTATCGAAAGCTGAAGAGTGGAATGCTATTGATGACTAGATGACCTGATTAACATTTGAAGAAATTCCAAAAAATACTTTCTGAGTTATGGCCGTTTTTTTAAGTTTAGGCATTTGTACATTGCATGCTTTGTGATGCACAGCATAACTTTAGAACCATGTATAGCAGCATTTTGAATTTCATATATGCGTTCCTTACAAAAAAGTTCATACGTAGTTTTGTCTCATCAGGATTATACCTCTATTTTTAGTTATGCCCCTTTGAAATTGGAGCAATCTTGTAAGCAAAATGTGTAAAAAAAAAACTTTAAAGCTAGAACCTTGAATATTTCTGGGTGGATTGCTGGTGATGTGTAGATGACCTGATTACCTTTTGAAGAAATTGCAAAACGTTCTCTATGAGTTAACTCCCTTTGTAAATGTCGGCATTTATACATTACATGCTTCGGGATGCATAGCATAACTTTATAACCTTGTATGCTAGGGTTTGAAATTTCATATATGGATTCCTCATGAAAAAATAAATGATACATGTTTTTTCTTGTCAGGATTATGTCCCTTTGCTGGGTTATGGCCCTTTGAAAAAATGGATGAAATCTTGTCAGCAAAATTGCTCAAAAGCTATTAAAGCTAGAGCCTTGACATTTGATAATTGGATTGCTAGCGATAAGTAGATGACCTGATTATCTTTTTTAAAAAATCAGATAAATACTTCATGACATGTGGCTCTTTGTAAATTTCGGCACTGGTGCATTGCCTGCTTTGTGGTGCATAGTATAACTTTTAAACCATGTATGCTAGGGTTTTTTTTATTTCATATATGGATTCCTAATGAAAAAAAAATAAATGACAGGTATTTAGTTCTCACCAGGATTATGCCTCTATTCTGAGCTCAGGCCCTTTGAAAACAAAATGGATGATATCTTGTTCATCAGTTGTGGCCCTTTCAAAATTTTGTCATTTTGGGGCAAGCGTATGTTTGGGGACATAGTGTTTTACAACATCATTTCCAGTTAATATGTTATTTGGTATCCAAAAGCATCTTAGATCCATGGGTACAAGCTAGGCATTGTTTCTATATAATAATAAACCATAATATCTATCTCTTCATGCTTCTTTTCGAAAATAACATTCGTACCTGAGTGACGGAAACTCTGGTCAATTGTTGTTTGAAGTGCTTGATATGCAGATACATGCTCTCGAAACTCCAATATGCCAGCGACTCCTAAAAACAATACAAAATAAAATATAATGTAATCTTAAAAGAAAACAAAATAAACTATGACAAAGGAACAAAGTTTATACGACTTTTAAAACCGTTAATATTAAAATGTTTGTTTTTTTGTCTACAAGACCACTTCGACACTTTTCACATACAATAAAAAGCTAAAAAGTTGCCTTTGGTAACAAAGTACACAAATAAAAGAACGAAAATCGAAGACTCGGTTTTATTGCGTCTCTTCATACGCAGAAATATAGTTTGCAAGGCTGCAAACCTAGCACCGGATTAAGGGCTATTCGATTTTTAAAGTAACCAGCGTGGGCTCAAGGATCCCAAAGGAACAGAAAATATAATCTGCACTATGATGAAGCACGGGGAGACTTTTTACGGCCGTCACATGACACTTAACACCAGATGCAGTGATGTAATATAAAAAGCTAAAAGCTACAAATCGGCACTAAATTTCCCCGATGTAAATCAAAAACATTGAAGGCCAAATTAATAACAGATTTCTCAGCTAGAACGCTGAAACTTGTATAAAGATGGACAATGACATGATGTATAGTGCATAATGGAAATAGGGTCATGTGTCCATAACATTTTAGTTATGTCCCTTGATAGGTTTATAATTATTAAATGCATTTTGCTTAATAACTTTTAGTTTGTGACCCTACCTCGGTGAAACTTTCACTACACTTGGTCTCTAAGGTAAGGAAAGTATAGAAGTGATCGAGAGCCCATGACTCATGGTAGGTTTTCAAATTTTGCAATTCTTGACAATTTTTGTTAAAGATTTCTCGGGAACTATGAAAAATAGAAGTGAAAGCAATGATCAGGATTCGATACAATTAACCCACAGCTCCCTATAGAGACACCAAATGGAAAGAAACATAAACATGAAATAACTAGACCCTAATGGAAACATCAATAGCGGAAGCATGCACACGGGTGTGTGTGTGCATGCATGCATGTGTGAATGTAAGCATGTGTGTGTATGTAAATGTACAGACATATATGAGTGTACGTGTGCATGCATGGATGCAAGCACGCAAACATGAGTGCATGCATGCAAATATATGTGCATACATGAGCGTATGTGCATGCATGTTTGCTCGCATGCAGTCATGTGCACGCATGCATTCATTCATGTGTGCGCATTTATGCATAAGTGTGTGTGCATGTATGTGTGCCTGCGTTGATGCATGCATGTCTGAGTGTGCATTTATGCATAAGTGTGTGTGCATACATATATGCGTGCATGCACATTCATGTGTGTGCATGTATGCATGCGAGCATGCATGCAAGCGTGTGTGCATGCATGTGTACATGCATGTATGAGTGTGCGTGTGCATGCGTGCTTTTATGCCTGTGTGCATGCATGTATGTATGAATGCATGCATGAGTGCATGCATGCGTGTGTGCATTCAAATGTGTGTGCGCATGTACGTGTATATGTGTGTTTTTGAATGCATGCGCGAGTGTATGTGTGCATTTGCACGCATGCATGTATATGGAGTGTGTGTATGTATGCATTAGTGTGTGTGCATGCATGTATGAACATGTATGTGTGTGTATGTGAGTGAATGCATGCATGCATGTGTGTGCATTAATGCATGAGTGTGAGTGTGCATGCATGTGTGCATCCTTGCATGTATGCATAAGTGTATGTATGCACGCAAACAAGTGAGTGCATGCATGCATATATGTGTGCATGCATGAGTGTGTGTGCATGCATGTGTGCTTGCATACAGTCATGTGCACGCATGCATTCATGCATGTATGTTCATATTATGCATTAGTGTGTGTGCATGCATGCATTGGTGCATGCACATGCATGTGCATGCATGTATGTGAGTGTGTATGTATGCATGCATGCATGATGCATGCATGCAAGCGTGTTAGTACATGCATGTTTGCATGCAAGCGTGTTCATGTGTGCATGTGAATATGCATGTATAAATGTGCTTCTATGCATGCATGCATGAATGTCTTAGTCCATGCATGTGTGCATGCATGTGTGCATGCATGAGTGTGAGCATGCATGTGTGCCTGCATACAAATTCATGTGTGTGCATGTATGCATGAGAGCATGCTCGAAGCGTGTGTATGCATGCATGTATGAGTGTGCGTGTGCATGCGTGCATGTATGCATGTCCGCATGCATGTATGTATGTGTGCGCGCATGAGTGCAGGCATGTGTGTGTGCATTCAAATGTGTGTGCGCATGCACGTGTATATGTATGTATGTGTACATGCAGGCCTCTGTGAGTGTATTTTTGTATGCATGCGCGAGTGTATGTGTACATTTGCACGCATGCATGCATATGGAGTGTGTGCATGTATACATAAGTGTGTGTGTATCCTTCTATGCACATGTGTGTGTGTGTGTGTGTGTGTGTGTGTATGTGTGTGTGTGTGTGTGTGTGTGTGTGTGTGTGTGTGTGTGTGTGTGTTTGTGTGTGTGTGTGTGTGTGTGTGTGTGTGTGCATTAATGCATGCATGCTTGTGTGTGCATGAATGCATGAGTGTGAGTGTGCATGCATGTGTGCATCCTTGTATGCATGCATGCACGTGTATGTGCGCATGCATGCATGAGTGTGTGTGTGCATGCATGTATGTGTTTGCATATGCAAGTGCTTTAATGTTTGTAATAGTCTATGTGTGTTTATGAAGAAAAAAAGGGAAAAAATCCATTCCTCCAGTGAGGTTTGATCTCACGCCTCTGAGATTTATAGTCAACAAACTGATTCGTAGTCAAGCACTCTTTCACTACACTGTCACATGGTCCTTTCACCAAGCATATAATGTACAAATACCGAAAGTGATAAAGGGCCATAACTCATGAAATGTTTTTCGGAATTGTGTCAAAAGTAAATTATGTCATCTACTCATCACTAACTTTCAAGGCCCAAGCTGTAATAGTTTTTTAGATATTGTGCTGACAAGATTTTATCAGGAAAATGCAAAGGGCAATCACCCTTGAAAGGGGCACAATCCGGATGAGAAAAAAACGCGTCCCCTAATTTTCCACATATGAACTTTCAAAAAACTAGCATACACGGTTCTAAAGTTATGCTATGCATCACAAAGCATATAGTAGTACAATGTAAAAATACCAAAATGACAAAGGGCCATATTTCATTAAGTACCTTTTTGGAAATTAGTCAAAAGTTAATCAGGTCATCTATTCATCACCACCAATCTATTCACTAACTTTCAAAGCTCTAGCAATTATAGTTATTTAGATATTCTGCTGACAAGATTTTATAAAAAAAATATCAACGGGACAATTACTCTTGAAAGGGGCACAATCCGGATGAGAAAAAAATACGCGTCCCCTAAATCTCCATTTTTGATTCCATTCCCCGTCAACACTGTAAAGGTCATTTTTGAGACATTGCTTCCAATTTCGTGGGACTTTTACACGACATTGAGATGAAATGACATCTCAAATCCTGCCGCCCAATGAAACCAATAGGGTTTATAAGCATGCTCGGGCCGTCGCGCACCGTTTTGCCTGGGCAGGCTTAGATCCTCTAAGCGGTTTACCAGTACTCGTGTATGGATTGATTTCAGCTCTGCGGGGAAGAATCATGCAGCCTATTAATTTCTTCAAGCCCCAAAGGGCGGAGGCCAACAAAAGTGGGTAATCTATATAGGAATCTTCAAAACCCGAGCATACACGGTTCTAAAGTTACGCTATGCACTAGGAAGCATATAGAGGTACAATGTAAAATTACCCAAAGTGACAACGGGCCATAACTTATTAAGTATATTTTTGGAATTTAGTCAAGTTAATCAGGCCACCTACTCATCACCACAAATCTATTCGCTTATTGTCAAGGCTCTAGCATTTATAGTTTTTTAGATATTTGCTGACAAGATTTTAAAAAAACAATTTCAAAGGACAATAACTCTTGAAAGGGGCTTAATCCGGATGAGAAAAAAAACATACGCGTCCCCTAATTTTCCATGAGGGATCTATATATGAAATTTCAAACGTCTAGCATACGCGGTTCTTAAGTTATGCTATGCATTAAAAGCGTCGCGGACGGACGAAAGTACGAACGAAGCTCTCCAACTTTTTCGAAGTTGGGGGAATAATAAATCGCGACAGAATAACCGTCTTGGAACGGCCAGTGAAACGAATGCCACTGAGGGGCTTAAATCGATTTTACTCGTCCGCAATCCTCGCCCTTACTTCCGTCGCGATTTAGCTAAATAATTTGTTCAGTCCGCATGAAGGCCTCCTTACTCATCAGAACAACATCTCCGAGAACACAAAAATCAAACAACCACAGAGACGAAACAACGGTGTGGACTTGACAGCAAGAAACCACTGAAATGCTGGAGCAAAAGAAAACCAACAGTTAGACTCTGATAGGCCCGACCAGAGACAAAGCATCAGGCGTCAACTAACATTACATAAAATTAAATTCTAATTCTCAGTAAGCCTTTACGCTGGAACCGTCATAGAATCTAAGGCCTGACCCATCGGCGTGCAAGTAACATTGGATTTTGAAATTAAATCGGAAGGACGTCTATAAAATTTTGAAAAGGCTTTTCGTAGTTAATGATACCGATAATCCTGATTAAGAAGTTTAGCAGATAACCATTTATTACGAATCAGTTACATGACTAGACATTTTTGAAAAGGCTTTGCGTAGTTATGTCATTTTGAGCTTGTCAGTTTAGCTATCCACACGTGTCCTTGGCAATCTAGATGTAAGCGGTTAACCATAACAGTGCACATTCTTTCGCCAGACACTGACAACTGCCCTCCATGAATCACAGGAAGGGACATAATGACCGTAGAAAAGATTCCATGATCAATCACGAAAGAATGTTGCCGACCCCGGCAGGTATGGGACTCACAGCCTCCTTATCTTCAGTCAGACGTGCATCCGACTGAGCTACTGAGGCCGAGCCCTGAAAATGTTTAAACAAGAACAATGACCGGATGAATCGTGTATACTGGAATAGGGCCAAGGGTCAATAATTCTTTGAGTTATGTCCCTTGATATCGGCCCCGCCTATAGGGGCTTGAAGAAATATATTGGCTGCATAATGCTTCCACGCAGAGCTGAATCCGGCCCGCACACTAGTACTTGTAAACCGCTTAGAGGATCTAAGCCTGTCCAGGAACCGCGGTGCGAGGCGGACCGTCCATGCTAATAAACCCTATCGGTTTCATTGGGCGACAGGGCTTGAGATGTCATTTCATCTCAATGTCGGGTAAAAGTCCCACAAAATTGGAAGCGACGTCTCCAAAATGATTTTTACAGTGTTGAAGGGGATGTAAAATCTCAAATCAAACAAACAAATGTCCCTTGATAGGTTTTTGAAATTTTAAAATGCAAGGCAAAGACTGTTCCATCAGCTGGGAAGGTTATGGCCTCAGTTGTCTGGGATGCAGATGGTATTCTGCGAATAGATTATCTACAAAAGGGACACACAATCAATGGCACATGCTATGCTTCACACAGGAAAATGTTAAACTTAAGCGCCGCGGAAAACTCACTGAAGGTGTATTGTTCCATCAGGACAATGCTCCGGTTCACAAGTCTGTCTTGCCATGGTTGCCGTTTACGATTGTGGCTTTAAATTGGTTGGGCCTTCGCCTCTTTCACCTGATCTCGCTCCATCAGACTTTCATTTATTTCCAAAACTGAAAACGGCTATTTCAGGCGCCCACTTTCAGTCGGATGATGACGCCATATATGCAGTGTATGACTTTCTGAACAGCCAAGAAAGGGAGTTCTTTAAAAGTTCTTTAAAAGTGGCATTGAGACCCTTAAACACCGCTGGCAAAAGTGCATAGATACTGAAAGGGATTGAAAAATAATACAAAAATCAAATCCTTCAATATGAGGCTCACATCATATCATTCAGCCCCCGCAGTCATTAATCAGACGTGACCGAAAACTGGATTTACCAGAGAACAAACGCGTAGTTTTTTTCTGAGCGGTACTTCGCATTTTCACACACCAGTTCTTAGATTTGACGTTGCATCACGTGAACAAGTCCGTGAAATGAACACCCCTCTAACCCTCTGAATCCCACTTTATACAGAGAAAATTGTGGTTTACGGGGTATTCATTATTTTTCTAATTTGTGCTCGGAGACATAGGTTATGTGTACTCGTCAGGACCGCCTCATTAAGGCGGTTCAAACGAGCACCCTCAACTTATGTTTGTGGTGCAAATAAGAAAAATATGACAAATTCTCATCAGAAAAGTATCCATATTGAAGATATGAAAGAATTCACTAAGTCGCACGGATGTGTTATCGTAATGGTTTAAATGCGTTCTTACCTTCACTACTGGATCTTTCTCCTTGATCCCATTCTTGGCAGTAGTCCGTTGGTCATAACATGAAGACATGTAAACCAGCAGTGACACAATATAAAAGCTAAATTTTGTACACATCTCCTACAAAATATAAGATATAGCGATTTAAAGCGGTAGCCAATATTAAAGAGAATCGTGAGGTCTTGATTGCTCCCATGAACCTTAAGCATTATTTGGCCCCTTTCTTCCTAATCTGAGTTACTGTGGTCATTGGTTCTTAAAAGTAGGTCAAGGTCCACACGCGGGTATTACTTTTTGCTTAAACTATATTTTATTTGCACCACAACATAAAACATGCAAAGAAATTACAAGCAATGTATCAATGCAAATGGGATTCAGAAGGAAGTCATTTCACGTATTGTATCTGTATCCCTCATATAACACAGTCGGAAGACAAATAACCCGTGACTTCAAATAATGTCTTATCAGTACTGACTTTCTGTGTTTAGGATTGCAAGTATGGTAATGATAATTTAGCATAAATGTTTAATAGTATCAAACTATGTTACGAGTTGGAACAGTGTGCATGAAAGAGTAAACCAAAGTTATTTTTATATATACTCAGTCAAAAAAGTTCCTATACATAAAATTGCTTCTGTTACCTTAGTTACTACAAATGAAAAAATCACAAAATTTGTTTTGCTTTGGTTAGATGACTCATTTCTCCATTCAAAAACCCAAACTGGTTTTGTTTCTGTAAACTCGCCAGCCTGGGCTATTGTTTTAAACACCCAAGGGGTCACTGTGACAATTTCGCAGAATAAATCATTAAAAACGCCAAGATTCAATACATTAAAAAATACACTTAGCACAAGATTTCTAAAAATTGATATGTGTAACCTTTCATTAGATACCCTGCCTGTATATTCACAAAAGATGGGGAACTTAAAAGCTCAGTTTGCTAAATTAACAGACGATTATGTATAGGCCTCAAATTCTTTGAAGGTGTGTGCAAATTCTGTTTTCAATTGAAACTCCATAGAAAATTGCAATTTGCGGTGCTAGATGCTACATGAATTTTCGACATTATTTTTCATCATTGTCAACAGCAATGGTGGCAACAAAGGGCTTTCTAAAGAAATTGCAAAAATTGAATGACAGGTATAGAAATAACAACAGTTTGAATATTGCTATATTTTTAATTGAAAGGGAGATAATCTGAGAATTTCACAAATTAAAGTCTTGATTGTAGTGCAGTATCATGAGATATTGAAAGTGTAAAGTGAGTTTCGACGTTCAATGGATACGATCTTTCATCTCAGACAAAAATGATAATCTGCGCATGCGCAATGTTAAATTCCTAGAAAAAAACACTTCTAGGCACATATTGGAAGACAACTCTTGAGCAGAATTGTATGGGCAAATGCAAATGTATGCATTTTGCAGCTAAACGTCCGATTCGTATATTTACAGCCCTTTTTAGCTGAATGGCTTCCGGATAGCTACTTGAATGTACCCGAAACTTGATATAGTTACTTTTTTGACTGGGTATATTTGTTTGCCATGCTGCTGGAGGCTCCACCGGGAGGAGAAGGGTACTTACCAAATGAGTAAGGGTGGTCATCTCATCGCAGGTATCAAGGAATTTTTGTAATCGCCATGTACTGTTTTCGACTTACATATCATAATCAGTTTATTTTTAGAGACATTTGATCGAGCATGCGGACAAAAGTTATCTTCGACCATTCTGTATTTAGGAAAACAACTAAATGAAAATAAATAGGAGGTAAAGCGCTTTGTTCTGTATTCTGCGGCAAGTTTGGCATGTGACCTTAGTCATTGCAACTAATTTCGTTTCGCCATTGTCATATATATATATAATTTAATTGAACTTGGCCTAAATGCTAAAGGGAAAATATCATTTAAAGTGTCGATAGACATGCAATCCAAATGACCTTTGCCAAGGTCGCCGACTGACCATGGTCTTTAGCATTCATAGATTCTAAAGGTTAAATATGGCTGTGACCTTAAATTGGTAACGGTCAACCTAGTGTTATCATTTTTAAAACGCAGTAGTTCTAAGTCATCCGACGTTTTATACCAAGTTTCAAAACAACTGGCTGAGTGGTTTTAAGAAGATTCTTAAGGGATCTACCAGCCATCTTGGCCATGAAACTTAAAGCATTTGAACATACTTCCGTTCACACTCTGCCTGGAGGATGTATGTTAAATCTTATTGAAAATGGCACAGTGGTTTCGGAGAAGTCGTTTGAAAACTTTGACGGACGGCCAATAACGACTACGACGACAGAGGCCGACCATTGTATAATCTCCAGAGGAACCGCTGCTTAGGGGATCCTAAAATGTCTTCATTCTACCTCACTGTTTGGAAACGAAATTTCAGTTGTTTAAATGTACGATTAGTTTTAGACCATCACGTTGTTTTGTATGAATATTCAGCGACAGCTAAGTACGCAGAACTTGTCATTTTCCATATTTGCAAAGGCGAACGTCACTGGATCCTTAATCTTTGAGGGTATTTCAAGACAGCTTTCTTTACCCATAAATTGGGTTCTATTTTAGCGGTGCTGTAAAATCCGGTAGCTCCATAGACTACGATAGCCTATGTATGTCTCTATGTAGTCTCGGAGATGTTGCACTGAGTCAGAAATCCTTCATGCGAACTGAACAAATCATTTGTCCAAATCACGGCAGAACAAACGGCGAGGATTGTGACCACGTATAATCGATTTAAGCCCCCCCCCAGTCAGTGATTTTAGTTCACTTGAGCTGAAAGCTTCGGTGGATTGTCGGGATGGGGGTGCTTATGTGATCTGTGGGTGTTCAACAAAGAATTCCATTCCATGCAGAACTCTGATTGCCATGAAAAAAGAGAAAATCAGAAAAGAAAAAATCTTCTTGTCTATGAAACTTCTTCTAGTAGACCTCTACCAAAATTGTTCAAACTATAGCCCCGAGGCGGGGCCCACTCGGTTTGGATAGCCATACATAGGGAAAATGATTCAAAATCTTCTTTTCCGAAACCAGAAGGCCTAGGTCTCTCATTCTTTCGTATGAAGCTTCATCTAGTGTGCCTCTACCAAGATTGCTTAAATTATAGTCATGGGGCAAAAATGGTCCCAGGATGGGACCCACTGCATTTACAAATTGGGAAAACATTTACAAATCTTCCTTCAAATTTTAGCCTGTGGGTCAAATATAGCCCATGGGCAAGGCCAACTGGGTTTATGTTTCGTGTTTGTGTTTCTTTCCCTTGAGAGAGAGGTGTGGGTTAATTGTATCGATTCCTGATCATTGCCACCCACTTCTATTTTACTTATATGTATATAGGGAAAACCTTTAAACATCTTGCCTGAAACCGGAAGGTCCAGATTTTTGAAAACTGGTTTGTGGCTTAAACTAGTAGACAGCTATCAAGATTGTTCAAATTATAGCCCTGGGGCCAAAATGGCCACAGGGCGGGGCCCACAGGGTTTACATAAACATACACAACGAAAACCTTTAAACATTTTCTTGTCTGAAACCAAAAGTCTCATGTCTTGGATTTTTAGTATGAAGCTTCATCTGGTGGACGTCTACCAAGATTGCTCAAAGTAAAGCGCTGGGGCCAAAAATGGCACCAGGATGGGTGGGACCCAATGGGTTTACATTTACTTAAATAGGGAAAGTCTTTGAAACCTTCTTGTCTGAAACCAAACGGCCCAGGCGGTTTGATATTTGGCATGAAGCTTCTTCCAGTGGATCTTTACCAATTGTTCATCTTATGGTCCAAATATGGTCCACTGGGTTTTCATAGACGTATATTGGGAAAACCTTTAAATATTTTGTCTGAAACGGGAGGTCCAGATCTTTGAAATTTGGTATGTAGCTTCATCTAGTAGAAATCTACCAAGATTGTTCACATTACAGCGTTGGGGCAACCCCCCCCCCCCCCCCCCCCCGCTTGGGATCAACAGTGTTTAAATAGACATACATAGGGAAAACCTTTAAAAACCTTGGAAAAACCTTCTTGCCCGAAACCAAAAAGCTCTGGTTTTCGATATTCTGTCTGAAGTTAAACCTTTACCAAGATTGTTCAAATTATAGTCTTGGGAACAAAAGATGCCCCGGGGTGCAACTCCCCCCCCCCCCCCCCCCCCACACACACACACACACCTTTCATCGCGTGAACAAGTTCGTGAACTGAACACCCCCTAAACCCCAGAGAATATGTATTATTTTTCTTATTTCTGGTCCAAGACAAAGGTTGTGGGTACTCAGAACCGCCTCTAACCAGCACCCACAACCTATCTTTGCAGGATAAATAAATAAAGTAATCACTGATTTCCATCATAAAAGTAGCCATTTTGGAGATGTTAGAAAATGCACTATGTCGCATGGGTGTGGCATCATAATGAAAACACTTCTTGTCTAAAACCAAAAGGTCCAGGTATTCTGATATTTGGTATGACTATTCTTCTACTGAACCTCTGGCGGGGTTGTTCAATTTATAGGCCTCGGGGCGGGGCCTACTGGATTTACATGCACTTATATAGGGAAATATTTAAACATTTCCTTGTCAGAAACCAGAAGGCTCATTTTTTAATATTTGCTATGAAGCTTCCTCTAGTCGACATTTAGAAGCCTCCATGGTGTAGTGGTTACGCTAATCGCCTTGTAAACGAGGGGTCGCAGGATCGATCCCGGGCAACTCCAGACTTTCGGATGAATCTTTAAACCGAGGGCCCGTCTCCGTATGACCTTTGTTATTGGTGGGACGTAAAACTCAAACACTCACTCGCTAGTCGACATCTACCAAGATTGTTCAAATTACAGTTGGCCCCGCCTTTGGCCCATCGGTTTTACATGAAAATATATAGGGAAAGCCTTTAACAATCTTAATTTCTGAAATCAGGTCAAGGTTCTTGGAATCTGGTATGAATTTTCGTCTAGTGGACCTCTACCAAGATTGTACAAATTATTGCCCTGGGGTAAAAATGGTCCCGCTCCGGGCCCGTTTGGTTTTACATAGACCTATAGATGGTTACCGTTTGGCCATTTTGTGGGAAAATAACTGTCCTTTTGACTTTCTGTCTGTGACGTTTTCAAGATGGTGAAGTTGTGTTATGTTCCAGTTTCTTTCCCTATGAAGTTTTGGATTGGAGGTCGGAGGTTTTTGTATTGATTTCTAAGCAATGCCTTCACTTATATTCTTTTTCAAAAATGGTGTCAGTTATGCGCCCCGATGGCGTTAGGGAACGTATTACGATTCGTAATTACACAAATAAAAATAAATCAAATTAATGCTGTGGGCAAGCAAAATAATCACAACACCCATTTTCGATGCAAATGGAGAAATCTAAACTCTCGAATCAATGAATAATGTCGTGGGGTGAGGGGGTGGGGGTGGGTTCTCGCTGCCCGGTATGTTATTTTGTTTGTTTGCATTGAGCTTTAACGTCCCCGTCAATACGTTTAAGATCATTTTGGAGACGCTGATACCGATATTAATGAACTTTAATCCTAAATTGAGATGGAATTGAATCTCAAGCCCTGCCGTCCAATGAAATCAATAGGGCTTTCATGCGCTGGGCCGTCCCGTTCGCACTACTTTGCCGCGGCAGGCTCAGTCCTTCTCAGTGGTTTACCAGTACAATTAGCGGTCAGTTTCAGCTCTGTATGTACTACACAGCCCATTCTATTTTCCAAGCCCCGATGGACGCGTCTCCCCAGTCAGTCACACTATGTAAATATCAATAATAGCCCTAAATACAACCCATTTTTGTGTTTTGGTTGCAAAAGCACCAGCCACGAATAACATATTTATTTTTGTTTGATGTAAAGTAAAAAGAAATAAAAGTAAAAAGCATACGTGAGTAAAGGTAACGTCTCGTTCTTCAGAAAACAATTCCGACTTTGTGCAAAATAATACTTGGTAGTATTATTATATGCGGGCATCTGCAGAGTAATGCGGGAATATCCAGTTCAACTTCTGGCACGTGCCTTTGGATCGTATCACTTAAAAAAGTAGCTGATCAATTCGACAAATAATGGATGGAATGATGGATGGATGGAATGGAATGGCGGGCAAGCATGGATAGATAGGTGATAGGATGTATGGACGGATGGTCATACGTTTTAGCGGATTGATGGTTCCAAAGCTTCAAAGACACGAACCCTGGCATCACTAACAGGGTCTCGCAGTCTAAAGCGTCCTGAAATTATATTATAGTCGAACTTCAGTGGCTCGAACACCTTTGGGACCTCGAAAATCTGTTCGAGACAGGGGTAGTTCGAGCCACTGAGGGTTACTGCCAGGAGGCATAACGAGATACTTTCTGACATCTTTTCGGTGTTCTATAATGAATATGTATGCTGTGTGTACTCATTAGAATCGCCTCGATGAGGCGATTCTAAGGAGTACACATAGCATACATTTGCAAGATAAAAGGCTAAATTCTCCTTAATTATCAACCACTATTTCTTATGTAGAGGATTTCGCTAGGGGCTCAAGAATGTGTTCGACTCATCCATGGTAAACGAGTCATCGGTGTTCGAGCCATCGAAGTTCTACTGTATTCAGTTTTCAACATTCGTGGCGTTTACTTTTAGAGAGCGAAATGAAAAAGTAATCCCCAAAACTCCTTTTTTCTATCGTTAACAATATATGAGCCACATCATGAGAAAATCTGTATTTACCTTTTATCATTACGATAACCACCCATGCGACATGGTGCATTTTTTCACATCTCCAAAATTGCTACTTTTCTGATGAAAATCCGTGATATTTTTCTTATTTTTGCTCCAAGACATAGATTGTGGGTGCTCGTTAGAACCGCCTCAACTTTTCCTATTTTTGCTCCAAGACATAGGTTGTGGTTGCTCGTTAGAACCGCCTCATTGAGGCGGTTCGTTATGAGGCGGTTCTAACGAGTACCCACAACATATGTCTTGGAGCAAAAATAAGAAAAATCAATGAGGCGGTTCTAACGAGCACCCACAACCTATGTCTGGGAGCAAAATAAGAAGAATAATGTATACCCCCGTAAACCCCAGTTTTCTCTATATAAAGTGAGGTATAGGGGATCTTCATTTCACGGACTTGTTCACGTGATGCGAACAACAGAGATGCAGATCTGCCTGCGCTTCAGTGCTGCCAGATTTGTATCTTTATGTTCGCTGCAAAGATGGTTCAGTACATCTCTATATAGATGGAAAATGTCTGTAGTTATTATCAGGAACAAGGGTACCTCATTGGATGGAAAATACCACTATTACTATTAGTAACAAGAAAGGGCCTCTTTTTTTTCTTTTCTTTTTTGTTTTTTTCAAATGACGACGCGTCTGAGAATGTAATAACACCATGTATTAAATTCGGTAATCCACTGGTTGATTTAATATAATTTTAAATTAGTTAGCTACACCCGGTGAAACGTTACACGAACGACGTCTTTAATGACGTCGCGTTTATTAATGATGGAAAATTAACATTTTTGAACAAATAGGCGGGAATAAAATGCGTTTAAAATGTCAAATAAGAAACTAAATCTTGCGTTCGTGCTTATTTATTATCGAATTAATCGAACATTGTTCAGGACAAGGAAGCCTCGCATCTTGACCCTTTCTCGCATCTTGACTCGTTTAACAAATTCAATAATACATGAACACTCATGAAAGATCCTATATTGATTGACTGATTGATTGATTTGAGGTTTAACGTCCCCATCAACACTGTATCGGTCATTTTGGAGACGTTGCTTCCAATTTTGTGGGACTTTTACCCGACATTGAGATTAAATGACATCTCAAGCCCTGTCGCCCAATGAAACCAATAGGGTTTATTAGCATTGGCGGTCCGACTCATGCGTACCGCTTTGCCTGGGCAGGCTTAGATCCTCTAAGCGGTTTATCAGTAATCCTGTGCAGGTCGGATTCAGCTCTCCGTGGAAGCATCATGCAGCCCATATATTTCTTCAAGCCCCGACGGGCGGGGGCCGTGAAAGATCCTCTATGCAGTCTCGAACTTCAGACATGACTTTTTCGTGACGGGGCACATTTAGAGTCGCAAGCCAAAATAAACTTTCGGGAAGACTGATATCAACCTGTTTTATTATCAAATTCGTTGTGTGCTGTATGAATACCCGAGATTCATTTCGTGAACAAGTCCGTTAAATGAACTCCCCTCCCCCTAAACCCCACTTTATATCGAGAAAACTGGGGTTTACGGGGGTATACATCATTTTACTTATTTCTGCTCAAGACAAAGGTTGTGGGTACTCGTGAGCACCGCCTTTATAAGGCGGTTCTCACGAACACCCAAAACCTATGTTTGCAGTATAAAAGAATAATTATGAAAATTTCTTCAGAAAAGTAGCGATATTGGAGATGTCAGAAAATACACTATGTTGAACATTCTTCGTGCGGTCAGGGAAGACTCGAGGTACGCATCATGAATTAACAAAGAGAAGTGAAAGCAATGATCCGGAATCGATACAATTAACCCACATCTCCTAGCAGAGACACCAAAGGGAAAGAAACACAAACATGAAACAACTAGACCTTAGTGAAAACACCAATAGTGGAAAGCCAAAAGGACAGTTACTTTCTCACAAAATGGCCAATTGGCCATCCAAAAAAAAAAGAAAATATATAAGCGATACAGTACACACATTCAAAGACAAGCCATAAAAACAAACCGCGACAGAAGAGGTCACATGCCCGGAAACACGTTTGTGCTCTTTGCGGCTAAGATTTTTATTTTATTTTATTTTATTTTTTTATTTTTTATTTTATTTATTTTAATTTTTTTTGCCCTTTCAAGATTTTTTCACTTATTTCGAGCGGATCGTTAATCAGACGGAATACCCGAGGAAAAACCATCTGACTTTCCGTTGCAATACTTTGCATCTCACATGTGACCCGAGCGAGAAGCGAGCCACAGAGGTTAGAGATTAATGACTAAGAGTCAGTGCACATACCCACTCGGCCACAGAGGCCCGTATCAGCCACCTTCAATTGTTGTCCGGCTCAAGCGAACCGTCTGACATTTATAAATGACTCTTAACATCTGTTATAAATGAAAGCATGATTTTGTGGGGACAAAGCATTTACACTTTTATACATTTTAAGTGGAAAACTAAGATTCTCGGTTACCCTTACTTTTGTAATTGCCTGAATAATTAGAAATGCAACGCACCTACTGAGCAACCAGATTTATCAGTAACCTTGTATATAAATTGCATTGCAGCACATCGACCTGATAAAGATATGCTATCTCAGGACAAGTGTGCTTTATCAGGTCAACGTGACATTGCATTTTTATGCATGAACCGGGCTACTAGAAAAAAATGGAAAAATGTCATTATTACTGGAAAAAATGGAAAAATTACTTGGAAAAAATATGATAGGAAAGAATATGGTCAGCTGATACGAAATATATCGACCTGCGGAATGTTCGGACGCACTAAGGATCATGGATAACTGATCGTAAATTGCTAATTTAAGAGTGTACAAGAGGGTAAACTGATAAACTGAATACAAGATTCGTGTCATTTGATATCAAGTTTATCAGGCTTGGCTTCGAGAACGCATGTAGAATCGTCCGGCAAGCCTCGCGATTCTACAAACGTTCTCGAAGCCATGCCTGATAAACTTGATATCAAAAGACACTTACTTGGTATCATCTATTTATCAGTTGCCCCCTATATATCTTGCATTGTAACACGGTGGCCTGATAAAGATATGCTATCTCATTACAAGTGAGTTTTATCATGTCAACGCGACATTGCACTTTTTGAATGAACCGGACAACCGGAAAAAAATGGCCAAAATGTTATTAAATGTATTACTAGAAAAATCGAAAAAAAAATACATAGAAAATTATCAAAAGAAAAATAACGGTCACATGATAGTAAATATACTGGTCGATTATATTCCGCACCGGAATGTTCGGATGCACTGAGGACAATCGTTAAGTGATCGAAAATTGCGAATTTAAAGGGTTAACAAGGGGATAAACTGATTTATAGAATATCAGATTCATGTCATTTGATTACAAGTTTATCAGGCTCGGCCTCAAGAACGCATGTAGCATCGCTCGGCAAGCCTCGCGATTCTACAGGTGTTCCCGAAGCCTTGCCTGATAAATTTGATATCAAAAGACACGAACCTGGTATTCTCTACATATACTCTCCGGCAAAAAATGCCCCAAACTTCGAAAAAGTTGTGGGGGCATATTGCTTTTGCCATGATTATCCGTCCGTCTCTCCGTCCTTCTGTCCGTCCCGCTTTGTACTGCATAGCATAACTTTTGAACCGTGCATGCTAGGTTTTTGAAATTGTAAATATGGATTCCTTATAAAATCATAATTGACCCCTATTTTTTAACAGGATTATGCCCCTTTCCTGAGTTATGCCTCTTTGCAAAATCTTGCTATTAAATCGTGTAAGCAAGATATGTCAAAAACCATAAGAGCTGTTGCGCTGAAACTTTACATACTGATTGGGGATGATGACCAAGTGAAACGATAAACTTTTGAAAAAAATATGATTTTTTTTTACTAGAGTTATGGCCCTTTGAAACTTTGGGCGTTTTAAGCTTGTAAGCAAGATATCTCAAAAACCATTTGAGCTATTGCCTTGAAACTTTGCAGAATGATTTGGGATTATTAGTAAATTAATTGATCAAAACTTTTTGAAAAAATCCGATTTTTTTCTTGACTTATGTCCCTTTGGAATTTGGGGCATTTAAAGCCTGTTCGCAAAGTACCTCAAAACAATTTGAGCTATTGCCCTGAAACCATTACAGACTGATTGGGGATGATGGGAAGATGAATTGATTATATTTTGGGGAAAATCTGACATTGTTTTCTTGGGTTATGACCCTATGGAATTTTGGGCATTTTAAGCTTGTAAGCGAGTTATCTCAGAAACCATTTAAACTATTGCACTGCACTTTTACAGACTGATTCGGGATGATGAGAAGGTGAACTGATTAACGTTTGAAAAAAAATACGAAATGTGTTTCTTGGGTTATGGCCCTTTGAAATTTTGAGCATTTTAAGCTTGTCAGCAAGGTCTCTCAAAAACGATTTGAGCTATTGCCCTGATACTTCAGAGACTGAATCGCGTTGATGAGTAGATGAACTTATTAACTTTTGGAGAAAAAAATCCGATTTTTTTTCTTGAGTTATGGACCTTTGAAACTTTGGGCGTTTCAAGCTTGTTTGCAAAATATCTCTAAAAGTATTTGAACTATTGCCATGAAACTTTACAGACTGGCAGACTGGTTGGGTATGATGAGTAGATGATCTGATTAACTTTTAAAAAAGTCCGATTTTTATGCCCCCGGAATCGAGATTCGGGTGGGGGGGGGGGGGGGGCAGTTTTTGGTCTGTCTGTCTACAAAAACCTTAACATTGGGCATAACTTTTGAATGGTAATAGATAGAGGTTTTCATATTTCACATGTCACAAAACCTTTCCAGTGATACGATAATTTTTTTATCCGTGACCTTGACCTTTGACCCAATTTTTTCAAAATTTTAAAAACGTTAACATTGGCCATAACTTTCGATTGGCAAGTGAAAGCTTTCATATTTCACGTGTGCTTTCCTTGTCACAATACCTTTCTAGCGTTACCATAATTTTTGACCTTTTGACCTTGACCTTGATGTTTGACCGTCTATTTGAAAACTTTAATATTGGCCATAACTTTCGATGTGTAAGTGGTAGGGCTTTCATATTTCACATGTGCGTTCCTTGTCACTAGGCCTTTCTAGAGGTACCGTAATTTTCACCTCGTGACCTTGACCTTGGCATTTGACCTACTTTTGAAAAAACTTTAACATTGGCCATAACTTTCGATTGGTAAGTGGTAGGGCTTTCATATTTCATATGTGCATTTTATGTCACAAGACCTTTCTAGTGGTACCATAATTTTTGACCTCGTGACCTTGACCTTGATGTTTGACCTACTTTTTAAAAACTTTCACACAGTCCATAACTTTTGATTGGTAAGTGATTGGGCTTTCTTATTTCACATGTGCATTCTTTTTCACAAGACCTTTCAAGTGGCACCATAATTTTTTACCTCGTGACCTTGACGTTTGACCTACTTTTTAAAAACTTTAACATTGGCCATAACTTTCAGTTGGTAAGTGAGAGGGCTTTCATATTTCACATATGCATTCTATGTGGCCATAACTTTCAATTGGTAAATGATAGTGCTTTCATATTTCACATGTGTATTGTATGAAACTTTGAGAGCTTTAAGCTTGTAAGAAAGATATCTCAAAACCAATTTAAACAAAACCAATTAAAGCTATTGTCTTTAAACTTTACAGACTGGTGGGGAATGGTAAGTACTATGATGAACTGATTAACTTTTAAAAGAAATCTTTTTTTTTTCTTGAGTAATGGCCCTTTGAAACTTTGGGCATTTTAAGCATGTAAGCAAGGTATCTCAAAAACAATTTGAGCTATTGCCCTAAAACTTTATAGACTGGTTGGGAATGATGAGTAGATGAACTGATTATTTTTTGAAAAAAAAATCCAACTTGTTTTTAGTTATGGCCCTTTGAAACTTCGGGGATTTTAAACTTGTAAGCAAGATGCGAGAACCGCTAAGGCTTGGCTTATAAAACTTTGCAAGCTGTTTGGAACTAATGTGAAGATGGTCAGATTGAAATTCGGTGTAATTTTATTAACAATTTATCAAATAATGCCCCTTTGTAGACATTTTGGCAAAGGAAAAGCTTCTAAGCATAACATATCAAGAGCCGCTTTAGCTAGTCTCTTGAAATTTTACAGGCTGTTTGGAACCAATCTGAATATGATTTTATCAAATGTTGGTATAATTTTATCAAACTGACCGGATTTAGCCCCTTTGTGGACATAGGTATTTTGGCAAAGAAAAAGTTTGTAAGCAAAATATCTAAAGAACCGCTAAGGCTACGCTTACATAACTTTGAAAGCTGTTTGGAACTAACGTAAAGATGGTCTGAATAAATTTTGATGTAATGTAGGTCCATGCATTTTGACAAAGGAAAAGCTTGTAAACAAAATATCTCAATAGCCACTTGAGTTGGTCTGTTGAAATTTTGCATGCTCTTTGGAACTAATCTGAAGATGATCATATTCAATTTTGATAAACTGTTATTGAAAATTGACCAGATTATGCCCCTTTGTGGACAAAGGCTTTTTGGCCCTTTGAAAGTTTGGGCATTCAAAATATCTCTAAAATAAATAAATCTGCGTGAGCTTTTGTCTTCTAGCTACAAACGCTGATATGAGATGATAAGTAGATGACCTGATCAACTTTTATTTTTCTTGTGTCATGGTGCTTTGAAAATCTCAGCATTGTAACCAGGTACAAACATGTTATCTCAATTACTGTTAGGGTCAAGCAGTGTTAGGGTCAAGAAGTTGGGGGCATTGTGTTTCATAAACACTGGCTCTGGTTTATATACATATTTTCTATCGTTTATTACTTTTATCGCGACCTGTATAGTGACAAAGTATGCATTTCTCTCGAGCAGTTTAACTATATCAAAATCTGTAGTTTTATCTGTAGGGCTTAAGTTGATGACCACATTTGTCACTCAGCCTCCGATTTTGCTGTATGTGTTACAGACGGCCAAGACAAGCTTCCTACGTTATATGGGTTCCCTAAACTTCATAAAAGACCATACAAAGCACGGTTATTGCAAATTCAAGCTCTTGTACCACCACTTAACTCTCCAAGTTATTAATTTCATGTTTTACTGCCATCAAAACAAGTGATTAAATATTGCGACAAAGTCTTTGAAAGACCAGGGAGAAATCTGGTTTGGCTTATAAAAATTCTAATGAAGTTTTAAATAAATTGAAAACCAGACGTTTTCGTACTTCAAAATAGAAGTGAAGGCAATAATCAGGAATCGATACAATTAACCCACAGCTCCCATCAGAGACACCAAAGGGAAAGAAACACAAACACGAAACAACAGACTCTAATGGTACATAAATAGCGGAAGGCCAAAAGGACAGTTACTTTTCCTAAGAATGGTCAATAGGCTATCCAAAATAAAATAATGTACGCGACACAACACCCAAACATCCAAACACCCAAAGAAAAACCATAACAAAGATAAACTGCGACAGAAGAACCGCCTTGGAACGGTCAGCGGAAACCAATTCCACTGCAGGGGGGGGGGGGTTAAATCGATTTTACGTGGCCACAATCCTCGCCCTTACTTCCGTCGCTATTGAGATAAATAATTTGTTCAGTTCGCATGAAGGTCTCCTAACTCATCAGTGCAACATCTCTGTCTAGCTATGAATTTTCCACCCTTTGCACTACACTCCCTCACAATCTTATAAAAGAAAAACTTAATGATTTAATTGAATGAACATTCCCTAGGGAAGACTCCCTCTATCTTGCGTGTAATGTAAGAACTGTATTGTTTTTTACACTTCTAAAGAGCATAAAAATTATACTTTATGGTCATGCCAGAAAGTGTGTGATGCTCTCGCCTTTCTACTCGGCAATGTTTACAAAAGATTTGGTATTAAGTTGTTAAGCCAAGTTGTGGGTATTCCGATGGGTACAAGTTTCGCACCCATTGTGGCTGATCTGTTCTTGTTTTGTTATGAAAAAAACTTCATGATGTCCCTATCCGTTGAAAACCAATCTGAAAAGTAGAAGTAAAACAAAGATCAGGAATTGATACAATTAACTTACTCCACCCATAAAAGACACCAAAGGGAAAGAAATACAAACATTAAGCGACCAGACCATAATGGAAACCCAAACAAAGGAAGGCCATAAGGACAGTTACTTTCCCACAAAATGGCCATATGGTCATCCAAAACCAAAAGACACAAGTGATACACACAGTAAGTAACAAACAACAACATAAATAAATCGCCACAGAAGAGCCGCCTTGGAACGGTCAGTGGAAGATTTCCACTGGGGGGCTTAAATCGATTTTACGTGGCCACAATCCTCGCCCTTACTTCCGTCGCGATTTAGACAAATAATTTGTTCAGTCCGCATGAAGGCCTCCTAACTCATCAGTGCAACATCTCCGAAGTCATTGAAGACTTTAACTCGAATTCTCGATATTTGGATGATTTATTAAATATTGATAATACCTATTTCGATGGTTTGATCTACAGAACTTTAGTTAAAAAATGCAAATTCTTCTGATACCGATGCCCCGCTTTTGGATTAACATCTATCTATTGTAGATGAGTTTGTTTCTTGCGAAATATATGATAAATGCGATGATTTTGATTTGGAGGTTGTAAATATTCCTTTTTTGGATGATGATGCTCCTCGTGTGGCATCCTATACCGTTTAAACTTCGCATTTGTTCGATTTGCAAGAGTGTCTAAACACTCGTAATACATTGTTAACTGCTAAACTTCTTATTCAGGGCTACCTGTATCATAAACTACGCAAAGCCTTTTAAAATTTTATAGACGTTATTCCGATTTAATTTCAAAACTCAATGTTGGACTTAAATCCCTTCTACAACAAGGTCTATCGGAATCCCGAAATTTATTGTTACTTAGTATATAAATTCAGAAAAATATAAAAAATATTTACATGAAATGACTTCAGCACCCAATTTCGTAAATTCATTCTTCGATATAAAAAGAGATAGTACAACATAAATGTTATACGACAGACTGCATGCATGGTAATTAACCCAATCATTGTGGACAACTTGCTTCCTTCTCTAACTGCACGCCGGTGGGTCAGGCGACGAATTCTATGACGAATCCAGCGTAAAAGTGTAGTGAGATTTGGAGCTTATCTAATTATATGTAGTATTGGTTAGTGCCTGATGTTCTGTCTCTGGTCGGGGCCATCAGAGATGTAACTGTTTGTCTTCTTTTCCTCCAGCATTTCAGTGGTTTCTTGCTTTCGAGTCCTTACCATTGTTTCATCTCTGTGGTTGTTTGATTTTTGTGTTCACGGAGATGTAGGAAGCCTTCATGCGGACTGAACAAATTATTTGTCTAAATCACGACGGAAATAAGAGTGAGGATTGTGGCCACGTAAAGTAGAATTAAGCCCCCCCAGTGGAATTCGTTTCACTGACCGTTCCAAGGCGGGTCTTCTGTCGCGGTTTATTTTGTTATGGTTTGACTTTGAGTGTGTGTATTGCTTATATTATTTTGTTTTGGTTAGCCAATTGGCCATTTTGTGGGAAAGTAACTGTACTTTTGGCTTTCCACTATTGAGGTTTTCAGTAAGGTCCAGTTGTTTCGTGCTTTTAAGCTCACCTGTCAAGTAGTGACAAGGTGAGCTTTTGTGATCACTTTTCGTCCGTCGTGCGTGCGTGCGTCCGAAAACTTTTTAGCTCACCTGCGCCAAAGGCTCAGGCTGAGCCATTGTGATCGATCACCGTCCATTCACAATTTCTTCAAACAACATCTCCTCCTAAACCACTGAACAGATTTAGATATAACTTGGTAGAAATAATCTTTAGGTGGTCCTCTCTCAAAATTGTTCAAAGAACCCGATTCCATGCAGAATTCTGGTTGCCATGGCAACAAAAAAGGGACAAATTGGAGAAAACCTTTAAAAATCTTCTAGTATGAAACTAGAAGGCCCAGGTCATTGATATTTGGTATGAAGCTTCTAATAGTGGACCTCTACAGAGATTGTTCAAATTATACCCCTGGCTTCTGGGGCCAAAAATGGCCCCGGGGCGGGACCCACCGGTTTTTATATAGGGTCATATAGGGAAAACCTTTAAAAATCTTCTTGTCTGAAACCAAAAGGCCAAGGTCTTTGATATTTGGTATGAAGTTTTATCTAGTTGACCTCTACCAAGATTGTTCAAATTATAGCCCTGGGGCCAAAAATGGCCCCGGGGCGGGGCCCAACGGTTTTAAATATGGTTATATAGGAAAACCTTTAAAAAACCTTTTTGTCTGAAACCAAAAGGCCCAGGTCTTTGATATTTGGTGGGAAACTTTGTCTAGTGAACCTCTACCAAGAATTTTCAAATTATAGCCCTAGAGCCAAAAATGGCCCGCGCCAGGGCCCCTGGTTTTACTTAGGCTTATATAGGGAAAACATTTAAAAATCTTCTTGTCTGAAACCAGAAGGCCCAGATCCTTGAAATTTGGTATGAAGCTTTACCTAGTGGACCTCTACTAAGATTGTTCAAATTACAGCCTTGGGCCCAAAAATTGCCCCGCGCCGGGGCCCACCGGTTTTTCATAGACTTATAAGGGAAAAACATATAAATATCTCCTTGTCTAAATTGTTAAGACCTAAGTCTTTGATATTTGGTATGTAGCTCCACGTAGTGGACCTCTACCAAGATTGTTCTGATTATGGCACTGGGCCAAAAATGCATCCCGCGTTGGGGCTCTCTGGTTTTACATAGGCGTATATAGTGAAAACCATCAAAAATCTTCTTGTCTGAAACCAGAAGGCCTATATCTTTGATATTTGGTACGAAGCCTCACCTAGTAAACCTTTACAAAGATTGTTCAAATTATGAACCTGGGGCCCAAACTGGCCCCGCCCCAGGGCCCTCTAGTTTTACAAAGAGTTATAAGGGAAAAACATTTAAAATGTTCTTGTCTTAAACCAGAGGGCCCAGGTTTTTGATACCTGCTATTTAGCTTCACACTAGTGGACCTCTACCAAGATTGTTCAAATTATAGGTCAAGGGCTTAAAATGGCCCCGAGCCAGGGCCCACTGGTTTTACATAGGCTTATATAGGGAAAACCTTTAAAAAATCTTGTCTGAAACCAGAAGGCCCAGGTCTTTGATATTTGGGATGAAGCTTCACCTAATGGACCTCTACCAAGATTGTTCAAATTACAGCCTTGGGCGCAAAAATGGCCCCGGGCCGGTGCCCACCGGTTTTTCATAGACTGATAAGGGAAAAACATTTAAATATCTTCTGGTCTGAATCCTGAAGGCCAAAGTCTTTGATATTTGGTATGTAGCTTCACGTAGTGGATCTCTACCAAGATTCTTCAAATTATGACCCTAGGGCCAAAACTAGTTTTACAAAGAGTTATAAGGGAAAACATTTAAAAATATTCTTGTCTTAAACCAGAGGGCCCAGGTCTTTGATACCTGATATCTACCTTCTACCTAGTGGACCTCTACCAAAAATGCCCCCCCCCCCCCTCCGCGTTTGGGCCATTGGTTTTACATAGGCTTATATAGGGAAATCCTTCAAAAATAATCTTGTCTGAAACCAGAAGGCCTAGATCTTTTATATTTGGTA
The DNA here is from genome assembly GCA_963580285.1 of Lucinisca nassula. Taxonomy (NCBI): domain Eukaryota; kingdom Metazoa; phylum Mollusca; class Bivalvia; order Lucinida; family Lucinidae; genus Lucinisca; species Lucinisca nassula. Next base: position 62,130,363 of record OY757026.1, on the reverse strand, counting down.
CGAAGCTTCACCTAGTGGACCTCTTCCAAGATTCTTCAAATTATGACCTAGGGCCATTCTTCAAATTTTGACCCTAGGGCCAAAACTGGCCCCACCCCAGGGCCCAACTAGTTTTACATAGAGTTATAAGGGAAGAACATTTAAAAATATTCTTGCCTTAAACCAGAGGGCTAAGGTCTTTGATACCTGGTATTTAACTTCATCCGAGTGGACCTCTACCAAGATTGTTCAAATTATAGGGCTTGGGCGAAAAATGGCCCCGCGCCAGGGCCCACTGGTTTTACATAGGCTTATATAGGAAAAACCTTTAAAAATCTTCTTGTATGAAACTAGAAGGCCCAGGTCATCTAGTGGACTTCTACCAAGATTGTTCAAAATATAGTCCTGAGGCCAAAACTACCCCCGCGCCGGGACCAACGGGTTTCACATATGCGTATACAGGGATAACCTTTAACAAGAGGACCATGATGGTCCTATATCGCTCACCTGAGCCAAAAGATTTATATGTGGGTCCCGTAACAGGGCATTTTTTGCCCGAGGTCTATAATTTGAACAATCGTCTTAGAGGTTAGAGGTATACTAAATTCTTAGAGGTTAGAGGTATACTAAATGAAGCTTAATGTCAAATATCAAAGGCATGGGCCCTTCAGGTTTCAGATAAAAATATTCTTAAAGGTTTTCCCTATATAATAGGTTCTAGAAAGGGTTATCCACAGAACTGGAAAATATACCATAGAACTGGATAATATGGAGTGTACATGTTTTCTGGGCAAGACAAGCCAATATAAAATATGTGGGCCCTGCCCCGGGGCCATTTTTGGGCCCTTGGCTATAATTTCAACAATCTGGGAAGAGGTCTACCAGATGCAGCTTCAAACCAAATATCAAAGATCTAGGTCCTTTGGTTTCAGACAAGAATATTTTAAAGGTACTCCCTACATTAGCCTGTGTAAAACCTTGGGCATTGCCATTTTGGGCCCCAGGGCTATAAGTTAAACAATCTTGGTAGAGATCCACTACATGAAGATTCATACCAAATATTAAAGACTCGGGCCTTCTGGTTTCAGACAAGAAGTTTTTCAAAAGTTTTCCCTATTATGTAAGGTTTTCCCATTATAAGTCTATGTAAAACATGTGGGTCCTGGAGCTGGGCCATTTGGACCCCTGGGATAAAATTTGAACAATCTTGGTAGAGATCAATTTTAGTTGAAGGATCAAAGACCTGGGCCTTCTGGTTTCTGACGAGAAATTTCTCAAAGGTTTTCCCAATATAAGCCTATATAAAACCAGTCGGCCTTGGCGCGGGGGCATTTTTGGCCTCAGGTCTATAATTTGAACAGTCTCGGTAGAGGTCCACTAGATGAAGCTTCGTAGTAAATATCAAAGACCTGGGCCTTCTGGTTTCAGATAAGAAGACTCTAAAAGGTTTTCCCTATATTAGCCTATGTAAAATCAGTGGGCCCCGGCATGTGGACATTTTTGGTCCCAAGGCGACAATTAGAACAATCTTGGTGGAGGTCCAATAGATTAAGCTTCATACTAGCAAAGACCTGGGCCTTCTGGTTTCAGACAAGAAGGCTTTCCCCAAATAAGTCTATGTAAAACCAGTGGGCCCTGCGCGGGGCCATTTTTGGCCCCAGGGCTATAATTTGAACAATCCTGATAGAGGTCTACTAGATAAAGCTTCATACCAAATATCAAAGACCCGGGACTTCTGGTTTCAGTCAAGAAGATTTTTCAAGGTTTTCCCTATATAAGCCTATGTAGCACCTTTGGGTCCCGGCGCGGGCCATTTTTTTGGGGCCTCAGGGCTATAATTTGAGCAATCTTGGTAGAGGTCGACTAGATGAAGCTTCTTACAAAATATCAAAGACCTGGGCCTTATGGTTGTAGACAAGAAGATTTTTGAAGGTTTTCCCTATATAAGCCTATGTAAAACCAGTAGGCCCCAACCACGGGGCCATTTTTGGCCCCAGGGCTATAATTAGAACAATCTTGATAGAGGTCCACTAGATGAAGCTTCATACCAAATATCAAAGACCTGGGTCTTCTGGTTTCAGACGAGAAGATTTCTGAAGGTTTTCCCTATATAAGGCTATGTAAAACCAGTGGGTCCTAGGGCGGGAGCATTTTTTGGCCCAAGGGCAACAATTTGAACAATCTTGGTAGAGGTCCACTAGATGAAGCTTCATGCCAAATATCAAAGACCTGGGCCTTCTGGTTTCAGAGAAGAAGATTTTTGAAGGTTTTCCCTATATAAGCCTATGTAGCACCGGTGGGCCCCGGCGCGGGGGCATTTTTTGCCCCAGGGCCTTAATTTGAACAATCTTGGTAGAGGTTCACTAGATGAAGCTTCATACCAAATATCAAAGACAAGGGCCTTCTCGTTTCAGACAAGAAGATTTTAAAGGTATTGCTTAAATTCACCCTATCTGTTGCTATGGCAACCAGAGTTCTGCATGGATTGGAATTCTTTGAACAACTTTTAAAGAGGACCACCCAAGCATCATTTCTGCCAAGTTGGTTCAGAATCTGCTCTGTGGTTTAGGAGGAGATGTTGTTTAAAAAAGTGTGAACGGACGGAAGGACAGATGGACGGATGACGACGACGGACGTTGAGTGATCACAATAGCTCCCCCGAAGCCTTCGGCTCAGGTGAGCTAAAAGTCTTCTTGTCAGAAACCAGAAGGCCCAGGTCTTTGATAATTGGTATGAAGCTTCATCTAATGGACCTCTACCAAGATTGCTCAAATAATAGCCTTGGGGCCAAAAATGTCCCTGCGCCAGGACCAACTAGTTTAACATAGGCTTATATACGAAAAACCTTCTTGTCTGAAACCAGAAGGCCCAGGTCTTTGATGTTTGGCCTGAACCTCCATCTAGTGGACCTCTACTGAATTTGTTCAAATTATAGCCCTGGTGCCAAAAATGCCCCAACATCAGAGCCCACTAGTTTTACATGGGCTTACATCGAGAAACATTTAAAGATTTTCTTGTCTGAAATCAGGAGGCCCGGGTCTTTGATATTTGGTATGAAGCTGCATCTAATTGACCTCTACTAAGACTGTTCAAATATCGCCTTTGGGACAAAAATGCCCCTCGTCGGAACCCACTGGTTTTACATAGGCTTATATATGAAGAACCTTTAAACATCTTCTTGTCTGAAACCAGAATGTCCAGGTCTTTGATATTTGGCGTGAAGCTTCATCTAGTGGAAGTCTGGTGAGATTATTCAAATTATAGCCCTGGCGCAAAAAAAAAAAAAATCCCCGTGCCGGGGCCCACTGGTTTTACATAGGCTTATATATGGAAAACCTTCAAAAATCTTCTTGTCTGAAACCAGAAGGCCCAGGTCTTTGATATTTGGTATGAAGCTTCATCTGGAGGACCGCTACCAAGTTTGTTCAAAATATAGCCCAATCTCGGCCCTCTTGTTTCCCTTTGGTGTCACTGATGGGAGCTGTTGGTTAATTCCATCGATTCCTGACCATTGCATTCACTTCCTTTTTTATAATCCATCAGCTAGTATTTCAATTTTACACTTCCATTCGTTATTTCTTGTTAAAACATCAAGCCACCGACATGTCAGCGCAATGCCGCGCGTCTCATAAACTGTTACCGAAGTACTAAACGTGAAGGCGGAGTTGTTTTCAGGAACAAGGGAAGATTTCGTGATCGTTCTTAAACTGATTTCATAGTTAACGGCTAATCAAAACTGATAAATACTGTTATCTCAGCTAGAGTTTGTTTTTTGACGACTCGTCTAATAAAAAGATTTCTGCGTCAGCCGTGCGCCTTTACCTTGCCGTGACCGGCCCAAAGCACTGGCCAACACCATTTGAATAATTTAATATAAGGTTAGGCGACATTAAGATATTATTTAAAAGATAACTCTTCCTGAGAGGACAAGGCACGCTATGTAAAAATATCAGTCCTCGTTTTGGTTCAATAGAACATGCTTTATAGCTGAACATTTGCAATGTCGAGCACTCTAATTTCGTCCATTCCTGATAAAAGAAATAATCTTGAAAATGCCGTAAAACCGAAAATGGTATGTCAATGAACTCATGAGTTTGATTTAAAATGCGACGGAAGCTTCAGTCAGAAACTTTTCGTTTTTCGCAATTACCCGTTGATCAACTTCTTATGGCAAAAATAATAATAATATAAGTATGGTTTTATGTACAAATGAAACAATTAATAAAAAAATATCCTTCTTCAGTATGATAAAATTCATTTATTATTATTATTATTATTATTATTTTCATTTTATTTTAGCTCCCCAGAGCCGAAGGCTACGGAGGCGCGCATACGATAGGCAGTTGTCCGTCATCGTCGTTCGTAGCATTCTTGGGCTGGGAAACTGTAAGTTTGTTTAAAAATCGGTTCTTTAATGTGGTTGCTATGGCAATGAAGAGTTCCCATAGACTTATCTTGAGGACAATTGAAAAATCAAATGACATTTATTGCCAAGCCATAGCATATTTTTGACAATTTTTTTAGGAAATGTTCCTTGACTAATCTCATGTCAGCAATAGGATTTTATGTCCACTGCACATTTTTGTTGGTTGCAACGGAAAAACAAAATTAAAAAAAAAAAGAAAAATAAAAGCTAGAAAATCATTTTCTCAGAAATAATGTACTTTATATGGCTGACACTTTATACACATATTCACTACATTAGTCATTTTTACAGAAAATTGCACATATTTTGTGTCTTTATGATAATCGGCTCTTTTGTGTTTTATATGGCAATTTAAATTTCAGTTGGCTTATTGGTTGCTATGACAATTAAGATTTTTATTGGTTAGGCCCATAGAATCGATTTAAACTACTCAGTGGTTCTCGCTACTGCCCGTCCTAAGGCGGTGATTCTAATGTTGTTTATTGTATGTTTTGTCGGATTATCCGACGGGGCTCTTCAAGTTGTATGTGCTAATGGTGGTTGTGTATTATTACTATTTATTCAGTTCGTATTAATTGTGTGCCTGTAGCACCATGATCACCAGGGAACTGCCAGTGGTTACTATGCTGGTTGTGATTCTCTCTCTCTCTCTCTCTCTCTCTCTCTCTCTCTCTCTCTCTCTCTCTCTCTCTCTCTCTCTCTCTCTCATTGATTGGTACTCTACCTCTAGATCTTGATGCGCGTAGGCAGTATCCTTCGATTGGCTCTTTTGTTTGGTTGCTATGCCAACTTACATTTCCACAGACGTATTGGTTGCTATGGCAATTAGGAATTTTATTTGGTTGGGCCCTTACAATCGATTTAAACTCCCCAGTGGTTCTCGCTACCGATCGTACTAAGGCGATGGTTCTAATGTTGTTCATTACGAAAACACACCTATTCAAATACATGGTACATTTTATCGCCTGAAAAACAGCAATTTTCAGATGAAAAAAATGTGATAGTTTTCTTATTTCTGCTCAAAATACAGATTGTGGGTACATGTTAGAACCGCCTCATCGAGGCGGTTCTCACAAGTATCCACAATCTATATTTTAGAGCAGAAATAAGAAAATTAAGGTTTACCCCTCTAAACCCCAGTTTTACAATATAAAAGTGGGGTTCAAGGGAGTCATAATTATATAGGCGTTTTTTCCTGATGTTATTTTAAATGTAGCTTTGTCGGGGGTTCTGAAGGGGCTCTTCATGTTGTATGTGCTAATGGTTGTGTTTAATTTTTCATTAAATGTGCTTGTTCACCTTGATCACCTCTTGTGGGGAAGAGGGGGCTGACTGCTGTGTTTTTGTGATTCGTATTGTGTGTGTGTGTGTGTGTGTGTGTGTGTGTGTGTGTGTGTGTGTGTGTGTGTGTGTGTGTGTGTGTGTGTGTGTGTGTGTGTGTGTTTTCCTCATTGTTTGTTACTCTTCCTCTTGGTGTCATTGGTAGGCTGTAATCTTTGATTGTGACTTTTCCTGGGCAACTATTTCTATATTTTATCCACAGGCTTGCAACGGGGAAAAGCGAAAATGGCAAGCCAAGCTACCAAGCCATTGTAGATATTTTGACAAAACTTTTATAGAAGTGTTCCTTGAGTAATCTTCCTTCAGACATATGATTTTATGTCCAACGTTCATTTTTGTAGGTTGTCATGGAAACCAAAATGCAAGAAATGCCCCACACATTCCACTTCGTAAAAGTCCTATTATCTCAGAAACAGTTTGGACCCCCATCCCTATACCATATATAGTCATGTTCCTCAAGGCAAAATCCATTCAAAGACACCAACCGGGATCCCCAGGGGTATGTCCCAATCCTCCAAGTTTATATGTCCTAACATCTCAGACACCTATCAGATCTCCGCCCCTAAACCACACACTTTATTGTTTCTCATGAATAAGAATGCTTTTAGTGACATGAACCAGGAGTCCCCACCCCGGATGTGTCCCATCCTCTGCAGTTCATATAAGGCTTAATATCTCAAAGAACATACATACCCCATCCCTAAAACCATATATATTGTTGTTCCTTTTGATAAGATGCATTCAATGACACAAAATGGGGATGCCCCTACGGTATCTCCAACCTCTCCAGTTCACATAACTTGACATGAGGCATAATATTGCAGAAACCATTCAGATTCCAACTACTATGAAAAGCCGGTATGCCTCATCCCCTTTACTTCAAATAAGGCTCGCGAGGATTGTGGCCACGTAGAATCGATTTAAGCCCCCCCCCCCAGTGGAATTCGTTTCCGCTGACCGTTCCAAGGCAGTTCTTCTGTCGCGGTTTATTTTTGGTACGGTTTGTCTTTTGGGTGTCTGTGTCGCTTATATTATTTTATTTTGGATAGCCTTTTGGTCATTTTGTGGGAAAGTTACTGTCCTTTTTGCTTTCCGCTATTGACGTTTCCGTTGGGGTCTGTTGTTTCATGGTTGTGTTTCTTTCCCTTTGGTGTCTCTGATGGGAGCTGTGGTTTGATTGTATCGATTCCTGATCATTGCCTCCACTTCTATTTCAATATATCAAAACCGTTCAGAAACCCACCGATACACAGTTTATTTTATTGTTCATTATTCTGATAAGATGCATACAGGGACACTGGCTCTGGGTCCCCACAGGCGTTCAGTTCATATATGGTTAAATATCTCAGACACCATTCAGATCCACAACCATAGACAATATATACATGTACTGTAGGACAGATTCACTGACACTTTGTGTTTCAAGCGGTGTTCCCCACCCTCTTCAGTTCATATAATATTTTGGAAACTGTTCTCAACTCATAAACCATATAGCTTTTATTATTTCCCTGTATTTTCCATAGTTTAGGGGATAGATAACTAATTGTAAGTGTGTCTTTTTCCTGCCGTGACCGTTCCCAAGCCATGTTTAACCCCGTTTTGTACAATTTTGGACAAACTTTAGCGACGAGTCAGAAGTCTTCAAACAAAAACGCATAACCCACGCCCTTTTTAAGATATCCCTTGCACGTTATGTAGAAATATGAGCCCACGTTTTGGTGCCATTGTACATGTTTTGGTGTCACACTTTCACTGAACATTTATCATGTCGAGCACACGGGTTTTCGTAGCGATCGGTTCAAACTAAGGGAAATAAGCTTGAAAATTAAAAAAGAGAAACGATCAGGAACTAATACAGCCAGATCCCAAATCCATCCCACAATATCACTAGGGAAAGAACTCAAAACATAGAGTGACGACAGTCAACAAAACGGACAACAGGTAAACCGAGTCAGCAGCTCTTTCCTTAACAGGTGGTGACTCAGAATATCTAAACCTAACTAAAACGGAGCAATATACATAATGGAGGGGAAAGAACCACAATCATCAACATGACAAACATTAAACCAGAAAGACAAACGTCATTAAAAAAGGACAACCAAAAAGGGAGAAGAATCAGAATCATCAACGTAACAACATATATGATTAGGGAAAGAATCAGAACCACTAAAACAAAACATGAAGGAACCACAGCAAAAGCACCGACTTGGAACGGTCAGTAAAAATACTGGTGGGTTTAAGTTAATTTTACGGGATCCAACCCTCACCCTTAGTTTCACCGTGGTTCAACCAAGTATTTGTTTGGTCCGCATGAAGGTTTTCTAACGCATCAGTTAATCAAATCGGTAAACAAACAAATCGCAATTAAAGCCAAGTTGACACAAGGATGAGGACTCGACTGTAAAACGCACTGAGCCATCCAGTGCAACGCCACAGGAACACTGGAGCAAAAGAAAACCAACAGTTGAACCCCGTTGGACCAGTCAACAGAAACAAAAGTTCCGGCTCTGGTAAACTAATAAATAACTTTAAGCCAAAGCCATCATGGAGTCTGAACCCACCCCCCAATCCAACGGCGTGCAATAAAGAGGAAAGCATAATTTCTAACCGTGATTGGGTCAAACACAGTGCATGCCGATTGTTGAATAGAGTTTATATTATATCCAATGCGTTTGTAACGTTTAATAATATTCTAAAATTGTTCCAAAAAATTGGGTTTGGCTTTATTTTTTCTTAATTTATATACAATGTCGCCAAAAAACTCAGGCTGTGACATCCCCTGCAGCAAACGTCTATTTAATCCAACTTTAAAATACAAATTAATTGATAGCTTAGAAAATGCTTCCCGAAGTTTATGATATCTATATCCCTGATGTAGCAGTTTAGCAGTTAAACTTTTATTACGAGAGTTAACATCAGCGACATGACTTGATACTCTTGTGAAGCGAATAAGCTGCAAAATATAAACACCGTAAGATGGCGAACAGGAACATCGCCATCTAAAAATGGGAAGTTAGCTTTATTAAAATCAAAATCATCACGCTTATCATAAATTTTATTTGAAACAAAACCATTTGAACTTTTCAAAAACAAATCCAAAAACGGGGCTTCGATACCAGAATTATTAACAGCAGCCCAGATGGGTAAATTAGACTGATCATTCCTTCAAAGTAAGGGTTGTCAATATTCAAGAGACCATCTAAATATGTTGAGGTAGAGTTAAAGGCTTCAATACTGCCAACTTAACTTTTACTAGAATATGACATCATAAAATCTCGTTCACAACAAAACAAAAATAAATCACCTACAAGGGGAGCACATTTTGTACCCATTGGAGTACCTAAGATATGTCTATGTAACTTTGTTCTAAATCTAATGTAGATATTATTTAAAAGATAGGATGAAGCGTCACACATAGTTTGAGAAGACCAAAATGTATACTTTTTTATGCCCCGCCATTCAAAAAATGGCGGGGTATTATGTTATACACTCCGATGTTTTGAGTGTCCGTCTGTCCGTCCGTCAGCGCCCCATAGTTCCGTGTCCACTCCATAACTCTGATACCGTTTGAGATATTTTCACGAAACTTCACAGATATTTAATCACTATCAGACGATATGCAGAACATATAAACCGAAACTATGATTTTCCTACTTTTTGAGTTGTTGTCCTTGGAACATTGAACATAGGCATTTCTATCATAGTTTCGTGTCAGCTCCATAACTTCGATACTATTTGAGATATTCCCATGAAACTTCACAGATATGTAGAACACCATAAGATGATGTGATGAACATATGAACCATAACTCTGATTTTTCTACTTTTGAAGTCATTGCCCTTTGAACTTTGAATATAGCTGTTGCTATCAGTTTCGTGTCCGCTCAATAACTCTGATACCATTTTAGATATTTTCACGAAACTTCACAGATATGTAGAGCACTATCAGACGACATACATAACATATAAACCGTAACTACGATGTCCCTACTTTTGGAGTTATTGCCCTTTGAACATTTGAATTAGCCATTGCTATCGTGGTTTCGAGTCCGCTCCATAACTCTGATGCCATTGGAGATATTTTCACCAAATTTCACAGATATGTAGTGCAGCCTGAGACAACATGCAGAACATATGAACCATGAGTCTGCTTTTCTTACTTTGGGAGTTATCGCCTCTTGAACATAGCCATTTCTATCATGTAGTCTGTTTGAAATACTATATGTCCTGAACCCTAATGATCGATTCTGACCAAACTTGCATGGTTACATCACTAGGATGGGGGAAAACAACCATTAGGTTTTGTACACTGTGATATGACACTTGCTTGATGTAATTGTAGTGGCAGGGCATCATGCAGTGCTTGCAGTTTTATTTAGATTTTCTAGCTGATGTAAAGAAGACACGCCTGTCATTGCTTGCAAGGAAAGTAGCGTCCTCTCTTTGAAAAGTGCTTCACTCATATTAGTAAGTTTAATTTCCTTTATCAATTTATGAGGTAAACCCATAAAACAAAAACAAAATATGTAATATCAGTGAACACAGGAGTTGATTTAAAATGTGCATAAGTTTCAGTCAAAAATCTTTCGTTTTTCGAAATGACTCCTTGATCAACTTTTAATGGCAAATAGAAAAAAATGGCTATTTGCTACGGTTTTGTTTACAAATGAGACAAACACCAAATGATCAATATTTAGTATGATAAAATTCGCTTTTTGTATTTTATTTTAGCTCACCTGAGCCGAAGGCTACGGGGGAGCTTATAAGATAGACTGCTGTCCGTCGTCGTCTGACTTCGTTTGGTGTCAACATATTCAAACGCTACCTCCTCTGAAGCCACTGGACCGATTGAGGCTAAATTTTATATGTAGCATTCTTAGGCAGGGATTGTTTTTATTAATATTATAATTATTTCGGTTTAACGGCCCTTTCAAGATTATTTGACTTATAAAGCGCCGATCGTTAATCAGAGATAGGCAAAGCCGGATTACCCGGACCATCTGTTAAAGAAATTGATGTCTCACATATGACCCGATCCAGGCTCGTAACCATAGCGCTCTTATCCACTAGGCTACGGATGCTGGGAACTGTATTTTTTTCTTTCTTTGTTTCATTGTTGTTGTTGTTTTCTTACGCAGTATGGTTGCTATGGCAATATAGAGTCCCATAAACGTATAATGTGTGTAGGGCGGAGGGGGCTTGGTGGGGGTGGCATTCACTGCCTAGCACTCTAGGCATAGCAGAAATTTTACATATATTTATTTGTATTTTCCTTTTTGTTACTTTAGAGCTCCAGATAACACAGACTAAATAAGTAAATATCATTTGAATAACTGTTGGCAACAACAGCTGAAAGATTCTAAAAAATCTATATATGGGTAACATTATTATTACAGTACAGAATTCATGCTTTGTGCTTGCTTATATATTCCATTATTTCATTTTTATTTTTCTCCATACAAGTTCCACTATAAAATGTCAAAGGGTGAGACATGTTATGAGAAAAGCTCAGAAGCCTCGTCTTTTATTGGATATGAATAAATGTTTTCCTAAGGCGGGTTGTTTGCTTAATACAGATGACCACTACCTGAAACAAGCCTCAAACTTGGTACACTATGTAATGATGATGACTTGAACAGTGTAAGACAAAACGTTTTTTTTTTTTTTGGGCTTACATTTCCTTTCGTTCTTTTCCTCCCTATAAGCCAGTGTTTAATTTTTCGTCAAAGATTTCTCAAGAAGCTTTTAAGCTAGAGGTCTAAAACTTGGTATACAGGCAAACTTGTATTAATCAAGGAATAATCAAAATGTGCTTGCTTAAGACAAATGCTTGCTTAATCATGTGCGTTTAATACATTCGTCTTTTATGGGATATTAACGAATATTTGCCTAAGTCAGGTTGCTTGCTTAATACAGATGACCACTATGTCAGGTTTTACTGAACTATGCTATGATGATGTCATAAAATGTGTAAGAGTCAATAAGCGTGCCCCGACCCATCGGGACTTGGAGAAATAGATTGGACTGCATGGTGCTTCCGCGCAGAATTGAAACCGACCTAACTTTTGAGTACAGGTAAACTGCTGAGAGGGTATAAGCCTGCCCAGGTAAATTAGTGCAAGTCGGGTCATTCCTTTATTCCTAGCGATTTTAGCGGTAGGGCTTGAGATGTCATTTCATATCAGTGTCAGATAAAATTCCCAAAGCGGAGGAAGCAAAATGGAAGTAAAGGTAGTGATCAGGAATCAATACAACTACCCAACACCCAATCATAGACACAAAAGAGAAAGAAACACGAACATGAAATAACTAAATAAGTTCTAAAGTTAGATCCTTTGGAAGCAAGGAATACACCAAATAAACGAAAATAGCAGACTCGGTTTTATTGAGTCTGTTCATGACCAGTACTTAAATGTGCAACACGGGCCACGCCCTCTAGCACCGGCTTCAGCAGAAATCAATTTTCAAAATGATACCAAATGAACTCAATGATCCCAAAGGACCAGAAAATATAATCTGCACTATGATGATGTACGGGGAAACGCTATATGGCCGGCACACGGCACAACACCAGCTACAGTGAAAATAAATAAGTTCTAAAGTTAGATCCTTTGGAAGCAAGGAATACACCAAATAAACGAAAATAGCAGACTAAGCCCACATGAAAAATCACATGCGGAAAGCCAAAAGGACAGATACTTTCCCGCAAAATGGCCAAACGGATATCCAAAATAAAAAGATACAAGCAATACATACAGGCAAAGACAAACTATAACAAAAATAACCGCGACAGAAGAACTAGCCTCCAAAATGATCTAAATAGTGTTGAAGAGGATGTAATATCCCAACACAAACAAAAGAGACGAGTGAGCTATCTCAGGTTATATGTTCACATGTTATTTCATACTACATTCTCACCATGTTGGCAAATGATAAATTGTGCAGGGCAACTGATACATTTTTCTCAGTTACTATAAAGAGGCTCGAAGAAATAATGCAATGTGGATTTACATTGTTAAAGAGAGGATGGCCTTTGTCATCATATTTGTTCGTGTGTGTGTGTGTGTGTGTGTGTGTGTGTGTGTGTGTGTGTGTGTGTGTGTGTGTGTGTGTGTGTGTGTGTGTGTGTGTGTGTGTGTGTGTGTTTTCAGTCTCCTTTAATTTCTTTCCAAAACGGCCAATATTAATATTTGCACCAGAGATTTCTCGGGATTAAAAAAATGAAGAAGCCACAAATCCGTTAAAGACGGTAGCTTTATCTAAGGGATAATGTTCTTTTTCAGCTTATTTGTTCAACTGAACTTTTATCATATTCTATTTCTCCGAATATGCCAATGTTAGTTTTTGTTTCATCACAGTTTCATCACAAAAACACGCCTATATAATTTTGACCCCGTTGAAGCCCACGTTCATATAGAAAAACTGGGGTTTACAGGGGTAAACCCGTATTTTTTTTTTATTTCTGCTCTTAAATATAGATTGTGGGAATTCGTTAGAACCGGCAGTATATTTTGAGCAGAAATAAGAAAAAATATCACAATTTTTCACCTATTTTTTTTTTTTTTTTTGGTGGAGAAGTTTACAACGTATTTGTATATGCTTGTTTTCACAATGTTGTCAGAGAATTCACCGGAACTATTAAAGCTAGAGGCCTTTAATGGCAGAAAGCATTCTGGGATGGGTCTTTACTTACCACATTTTCGAAGCTGTTATGCATTGCTGCACTACATGGCTGTCGGGGTGGGGTGGGTGTCAGGGCCAACCTGAGCTCTGGTGAGCGTTGTCGCCAATGCCCTCTTGTTCATGGGCCTCTTGTTTCATTGTGTAATATTCCATCTAACTGACTGTCAGATTACGTTTGCAGTTCATTGTATTTTATGTAATTTGTATAAAAAATAATTGTGTAAGAGATATTCAAGTGTTCAGCAAATGCTGTTTTGGCCATAACACTTTTACATGTACGATGTCTTTCCAACAGCAAACATTACTAGGACTGCGATCTTTGCGGGGTTTTTTTTCTTCTTTAATCGGGATGTTTCTGTGTTTGTTTGAAGTTAAACAATAGCATTGCGCCCCGACCATCGGGGCTTGGAGACATAGATTGGGTTGCAGAGTGCTTCCACACAGAGCTGAAACCGACCGCGCACAAGAGTAATGGAACACCGCTTAAAGGGAAGCGTGGTGCGAGTCGGACCGTCTATGCATATAAACCAAATTGGTTTCATTGGACGACAGGGCTTAAGATATCAGTTGATCTTGTGTGTTTGTTTGTTTGTTTGTTTTGTTTTGTTTGATTTGAGGTTTAACGTTCCCGTCAACATTATTTAGGTCATTTTGAAGACGTTGCTTTAAATTTTGTCCAACTTTTTTTTTTGTTTTGGTTTTACGACCATTTCAAGATTATTTCACTCATATCGAGTCGATCGTTAATCAGAGGTGGGCGAAAACCGGAGTACCCGGGGAAAAACCACCTGACCTTCCGTTGCGGAACTTGGCGTCTCACATATGACCCGAGCGAGGCTCGAACCACAGCGGTGAGAGACCTAATGATCAAGAGTCAGCGCTCTTAACCACTAGGCCACGGAGGCCCGTTTGTGGGACTTTTACCCGACATTGAGATGAAATGACATCTCAATCCCTGCCGCCGAATGGAACCAATAGGGTTTATAAACATGGACGGGCCGACTCGCAGCAATTTTCCCGGGCAGGCTTAGACGTTCTATGCGGATTACCAGTGCTCATGTGCGGTCGGTATCAGCTCTGCGTGGAAGCATCGTGCAGCCCAATCTATTTCTCCAAGCCCCGATGGGCGGGGGCGGTTGTTTGTTTGTAATAAAGTTTTACGACCCAGTCAGTTGATCTTAATGTCGGGTAAAATTCCCACAAAATTGAATCAACGTCTCCTAAATTACCAAAATAGTGTGACGGGGTCGTTTAACCTCAAATCATCCAAACAATTATAAATTTCACGCTTACAAATGTGATTTTACTGCCTAATGCTAGGTTCCCACTGTCGTGCGGTCCGTTACGAACGCCACGATTGGCCATTCGTAGCTGGTCGTGGAATATTCTCTGAAAGTTCAGGTTTGGATACGATGTGATGAGAGTCGATACGTTCTGGTACGATTCGTTGCGCTCGGATGCAATCCAATCACGATTCGTCAATTTCAGGTATCACGATCAGCCACGGTCTGCTCTCACGTTCAGATACGATCAAATGCGTTCCGATAGGATTGTTGCGATAGAGTCTACGACTTGGTCTCGATCTGAAACTATCATCACGATCGAGTACCCCGAATTGGGATGATCTGATACGTGCAGATACGTTCGTATACGCTCATCACGAGTCGATGCGCTCCGTTACGATAGCATACGACTGTCGTCTCGATGTTTTTCACGATCATGATCGAGGGCGATCACGATTTGAGCTACGACTTGACCCCGACTGGTATATATACAGCCAAACTGACCATGGACTCAATTGTTTCTTGAACTTTTACAGCATAAACACTGACCCTCAACCATTGATGATGGTATGAGTTGCGGATGATGACTATGTGGCAATTTCTCTGGCTGGAATGGTTCAGGCTTGCCTTTTCCATTCTTAGCTTCCATTACCCTTGGGTGGCATCTTTCAAAGGCTTTAAAATACTAGCAAAGGCCTCTATAAACCAGGGATTGCAGGGTCGATCCCGGGCTTCTCCAGACTTTCGGATGAGTCTATAACCCGAGGTTCCGTCTCCGTATGACCTTAGTTATTGGTGGGACGTAAAACTGAAATACACTCACTCACTCACTCATGAGCAGATCGCTGAATGAGTCGCATTAAATCTTGAGAATTCGTAATAGATCGTGAACGTTCGTATAAAAACGTAGCTTACTCGTATCTAATCGCATTTACTCCTATCATCTCGTATCTGATCACGAGTCATTCGTGACAGGTCTTGAGTAATGGGACCCGACAGAGCGTAACAAATCGTAACAGATCTTGTGAGATCGCAACACATCTCAACAGAACGCGGTGTTTGTTTTGTCCAAGATTGGCCCCGATCACCGCGATTTGGAAGCACGATTAGATGCGATCCGTCGCGCTTTGTTACGATGCAACACGATGTGATACGATGATCCCGATTTGACAATCGATCGTGTTGATCGTGGAAAAATTTTGAACCGTTCAAAAATTTTCTACGATTAACACGATTGCCACGACTGACCTCCAGATCTGATAAGATCTGATAGGATCACCACGATTAATCCACGATTAAGAACACGATTGCAATCGTGGCGCGAATCGTGATAGTGGGAACATAGCATTACAGTCTATGTATGACATTTTCTACTACCGATATGCAAACTGTTCTTTGTGTAAATTCTTGCTGTCTGGCGCTGACCAGCTAGAGATTTTTTTCTCCTGTCTTCACTGCAATAACTGAAATAACTGTCGGTGTAAGAATTCGTTTCCACTATATTGAAGGTTAATTTGGCGTAAGTGTCAAGCTAACGTGATCATGTTTTGGAAACTTTGCACCACGACTAACATAAGAGGGCTGCAAACAAATATACTTCCCATATGCAACCATGCAAACACCATTCGCAGGGTAAGTTGCTATAGTAAACACAGAAGGATCGAAGAACGTTAATCACTCACAACATATTTACATTACGATAACACACCCGTGTGACAAAGTGCAGTTTTTCACAACCCCAAATTGGCTACTTTTCTGATGAAAATCCTTGATATTTTTCTTATAAATACTGCAAACATAGGTTGTGGGTGCTCGTTAGAACCGCCTCTTTGAGGCGGTTCTAACGAGTACCCACAACCCATATCTTGGAGCAAAAATAAGAAAAATAATATATACCCCCTTAAACCCCAGTTGTCTCTATATAAAGTGGGGTTTAGGGGGGTCTTGATTTCACGGACTTGTTCACGTGATGAACTTCTCTACTTCATCCATGCACAGTGCAGTCGGGTTTGGAGAAGTCACAGTAAATCGCATTGTTTTTGTTTTCGTTCTTTTTTTTTTTTTCTTTTTTTTTTGGTTTTTGCAAAGAATTTTTTGTTTTCAAAACAAGCCTTATCGTTTTATTTATTTTACTCTTGATGGTGTTACTTGCCATATAAAGGTCGTCGAACGTCTTCCCGTACTTCATGAAAGAATATTAAGTATCTTGAAAGGGTGCGAGGGGTGGATGGAAAAATCCATCCTGAGGGTCACTGTCCGGCATTACGAGGGTTGCCGAGTGATGCCGGAGAGTGATCCAGAGGAACGGATTTTTCTGTCCCCCCCCCCCCCCATCACACCCATGGAGGATTCTTTTTGTTGCATATCTTCCATTTATAAGCGTGGATTTTTAATACTGCAGTCACTTCGGTTGCCGACGTTCGCCATATTGTATATGACACTGCAGTGATGTTTAGTGACGTCAGGCAACGTGCTGTGACGTCAAAATTAATGGCGGCGCATATGAGGTCGTATTCAGACAGGGCATTTATGAAACACGTGAGAATATTGGATTTAACCTGTCCCTGGTTAAGAACAACAGGGTAGATCAGAATTTCCATCCCAAGCTTTAACTATGGATTTTCTTATGTGGTGCGCAAGAAAGGCTTATCTTTTTATTGCCTACAGCCCATTTGAGTGCATTTTTAGGCCAGATGGCGTAAGCAGTAAGGTGATTTATATTCTTGCTTATGAAAAGTTTGAGTAATATTTTCTAAAAAGGTAATCCATTGGAAGCATGGCAAACACTGCAGAACAGATAATTAAAGTGTGGACGTGCTAAGCTAGTTTCGGCCCATTAGGCGCTCATCAGTGGCCCACGAATACTTACAAAATTCCACACTGAAGTCAATGTTCCCAAATGACTAAAAAATATAACTCTAAGTAAAACCCAATCTGCCACTTTTTGTCTTTAATTCAAAGACAACCCATTCAGCTTTATTTAACTACATTACGAAAACAGGCCTATACATGTACATTGTAAATTTTACCGTCGAAAAAATGACAATTTTCAGATGAAAAAAATGTGACATTTTTCTTATTTCACTCAAAATATAGATTGTGGGTAATCGTTAGAACCGCCTCACCGAGACGCTTCTAAAGAGTACCCACAATCTATATTTTAGAGCAGAAATAAGAAAAATAAGATATACAGCCTGTAAACCCCAGTTTACTATAAAAAAAAGTGGGGTTCAATTATGGTCAGAATCAGGCATTTTTGTCGTCATAAAGCGAATTTGAACAAGGTCTGTCTGCATGAAACCAGCCACATAGCGCACAGGAAAGTCTCTTATAAGAAAGACTAAATGGATTTGCAGGCTTGTCTGATTTTCACTGTGTATAACTGTTTTAAGGCATATTTTCGATTGTCGCCTCTCATTTCCTCATCCTGTTGAAATGCCCGTGTAATGAGCAAGAAAACTGTGGTTCACGGTGGTAAACATTGAGCCAGTTCGATGTAAGAACCGCGGTCACTAATCTGTGACTAAAGTAAGTTCGAACTGTATTTGGTTGGAGGAAATGACGTCAGTTTAGTTTCTATGGTTCAACCAACGAGGATAGGTTGGTTCGACCCATGGTTGACTGGTTCCGATGTTTCCATCAAGCGCTGCAGAACACAAGAACCAGTGATTTCTTTCGTAAGCATTGATTGGTTGTTATAATGACGTAGGGGGGGGGGGGAGTACAATAAAAAGTAACAGCAACCAAACTAAAACCCAACTGGGTTTATAGGGAGAAACTTTATTTTTCTTATTTCTGCTCTAAAATTGAGCAGAAATACGAGAAATATCACAATTTTTCATCTTAAAATTTACGTTTTTTTTTTGTTGTTTTTTTTCGTCGGTAAAATTTACAATTTGCATAGGGGGCGTTTTCGTAATGTTTTTACATTTCTGCTCCAAGACATAGGCTGTGGGTACTCGATAAAACCGCCTCAATGAGACGGGTATAATGAGTACCCAAAACGTATATTTGGAGCAATTATAAGAAAACATCACATTTCTTATCAGAAGAAAAAATCCCGCTTCATTGGTATGAAAGAATGTATTATGCCACACGGATGTGTTAACTTAATGGTTGGTTATGGTACCTAATTTGTTTCTGTGTTTGTTTGTTTGTTTGTTTGTATTGTAGTTTAACCAGCCCAGTCAACACTATTCGGGTCATTTTTGTGCCGGTCAGTTTACCTATCCACACTTTTCTTGGGCAGGCTTATACATACGTAAGCGGTTAACCAGTACAGTGCACATTCTTTCACCGTAGAAAAGATTTCATGATCAATCTCCACGAAAGAATGTTGCCGACCCCGGCAGGTATCGAACCCGTGTCCTCCTGATCACCAGTTAGACGTGCATCCGACTGAGCTATCGAGGCCGGTTTATTCTACATTGTATAATAGACGCAAAGGCAACATAATCAAAACATAGAAGTACTCATAGAAATCCAAAAGGACAGTTTAATTCCTAAACATACCAGATAAATCATCAAGAAAAAATAAAGT
The DNA here is from genome assembly GCA_963580285.1 of Lucinisca nassula. NCBI lineage: Eukaryota > Metazoa > Mollusca > Bivalvia > Lucinida > Lucinidae > Lucinisca > Lucinisca nassula. Next base: position 62,111,112 of record OY757026.1, on the reverse strand, counting down.
ATATAGCCAATACATACGAGCAAACACAACCGATGAAAATAACAACCCAAAGCATTTGCCTTGGAACTTCTGGTGGGAGCGGGGGACTGAATCGATTATACGAGACCACAATCCTCCCCCGATCCGCCGTGTTTACACAAGTAATGAAATCAAATGAATTGAACGGTGAGGGTTCGACATGATGTAATCACTGAAATGCTGAAGCAAGTGAAAACGGTTCGACTCCAGTTGGCCTAACCAGGGACAGCGACGACTTATTTTAATGCCTTTAGGCCGGAGCAGTTACAGAGTCGTAGGGCCATTTTCCTATATAGAACAGTAAAGTGAACAAAGATACCCTTTATTATTATTATTATTATTTAAATACAACAACACTTAGATTTTGGACATATTTGACGATGCGGACAATTTTAACGAGCACAATAATGTATGTTTGAAACAAACAAACAAACAAACAAACAAACAAACAAACAGATCGGTCCCCGCCCATAGGGGCTTGAAGAAATATATGGGCTGCATGATGCTTCCACGCAGAGCTGAATCTGGCCCGCACACTAGTACTAGTAAATCGCTAAGAGGATCTAAGCCTGCCCAGGAACCGTGGTGCGAGGCGGACCGTCCATGCTAATAAACCCTCTTGGTTTCATTGGGCGACAGGGCTTGAGATGTCATTTCATCTCAATGTCGGGTAAAAGTCCCACAGAATTGGAAGCAACGTCTCCAAAATGACCTTTACAGTGTTGACGGGGACGTTAAACCTCAAATCAAACAAAACAAAACAAAAAAAAACATATTGCACATTTTCTCATTTATAACAAAATGCAATTTCAGGGACATTAACTTTTACGGTTTATTATATCAAAATGCTTTGCACTTTTGAGATATTTTGATCTTATAATTGAAACTTTAAGAACATCAAGGTGTCATTGAATCCATGTTGTTACTTTTCTTATTTGTTATCTAATATCCATTCCTGAAATACTGTCATATTATACAAGTTCGGCAGTGCAATCAAATGACAGACCAACTAACAAGATTCTTCGTAACTTGCTACACTTGGTAAACTATAATAATTTATATTCAGGAACGAGTGTTTTATTATCCAGAAATACTTTATAGAATTGAAATAAAGAAAAACCAGGAGGTCCTGATTGTTCCTCTGAACAAGTGTTTTATTATCCAGAAATACTTTATAGAATTGAAATAAAGAAAACCCAGGAGGTCCTGATTGTTCCTCTGAACCCTTGGTATTATTATATCCCCGCATACGAAGTAGGGGGTATACTGTTTTCACGTCTGTCCATCCGTCCGTCTGTCCAGGCGAGTCTGTCCATCCGTCCGTCTGTTCAGGCGAACAAATGGAAAATTTGGTGGCTATGATATATGGACAAAATCAATGTAATTCAATGATATTTATTCTGTAGACACATAAAATAGGTCTTTTCTGTGGTCACCTAAGTATCAATCCTGCCCAAAGAGTATCCATCCGTGAGAACGTCCGTCTGTCCGTCCGCCATTTCCGCTCAGTGTCTTGAAAACAAATTGAGGGATTTAGATCAAATTCTGCAAATTCTGATATTGACAACCTCTAGTTTGGGACTGTTACACAGCTTTTTGCGTAAATTTTCAATAGAATTATGGCTCTTGCCTGACGGCAGAAAGTCGTTTCTGCTCAATCTCTTAAGAAAGCGATTAATTTTGATCATATTTAGTATGTGAATTTATTTTGACAAGATCTAGCTTGTAATTTTTACGCAACATTTTGCGTATATGTTCAGCAGAGTTAAGGCCCTTGAATGACGTCAAAATTCGTGTCCGCTCAATATCTTGAGAAAGAATAGATGGATTTTGATCGAATTTTGTATGTGAGTTTATGTTTACAAGATATAGCTAACGATTGTTACACGGTATTTTGTGTCAATACTAACCAGAGCTATTGCCCTTGAATGATGTCAAAAATTGTTTCTGCTCAATATCGAGAAAGAAATGATGGATTGCATATGGATTGATATTAACAACCTCTAGTTTGGGATTGTTAAACAGATTTATGCGTCAATTGTAAGCAGAGTAATGGCCCTTGCCTGATGCCAGAAAGTCGTTTCCGCTCAGTAAAAAAAAAAAAAACAACAAATGACTAATTTTGATCATATTGAGTATGTGAATTATTTTGACAAGATTAAGCTTGGGACTGTTTCGCGGCATTTCCGTGTATAGTCAGCAGAGTTATGGCCCTTAAAAGACGTCCAAATTCGTTTCTACTCAATATCCTGAGAAAAGATTGATGGATTTTGATCAAATTTAGAATGTGAATTAATGTTGACAAGATCTAGCTTCGGATTGTTACACGGTATTTTATGTCCATTTTAAGAAGATTTTTGTGCCTTGAACGATGTCGAAAATTTGCTTCCGCTTTATATCTTGAAGGAGAAATGATGGATTTAGATAAAATTTGGTATGTGATTGGCATGATATAACTTGGAACTGTTACACGGCACTATGCATGCATTTTCAGCAGAAAGTTAGGCCCTTGAATGACATCAACAATTTGTTATCACCCAATATTTTAGGAAGAAATGATGGATTTTTATCAAATTTGGTATGTGAATTTATGTTGGACTGTAACACGGTTTTTCCATTAATTTTCAGCAGAGTTATAGCTCTTGAATGACCTCAAAAATTCATTATTGCTAAATATCTGGAGAAAGAAGTGATATTCAGAATTCTAACATGACGTTAACGTTTTTCCCATTGAACCCAGTGGAAACGTCAGCGTTTGCAAATATGCGATAATTCACGTCGTCAACGTGGTGCGTGCAATTTGGCGTCATCGTGACGTTGCATGTAAACATTTCCTTCTGTCGACATCCGCTGCAAAATAGTCCCCAAGATAACGCTTTGTTACTACTGTATTTCAGTTTAGCATCATGTTAGAATCGAAATAATTTCCACGCACCCGGTGTGTTATCGTGATTAACACACGGTGTTGTCGGGCAGATGCGAATATTAATTCACTCCGGCTTCGCCGTCGTGAATTAATATTTCGCAATCTGCCCTCCAACACCGTGTGTTAATCACGATAACACACGGTACGTGGAGATTATTTCTTAATTGTGCTACAGTAGAATCTCAGTAATTCGAACGCCGATTTTTCGAAAATTGTTGCGGTATGTCAAATGGTTCAGAAAGTCTGTGTTCTTGGCAGAACGAAAACTTCAGAATATTTCCGAAAACCACCGATTTCGAAAACTCCCGATAATTCGAAGACAATCTGGCGGTCCTTGTCACTTCGAATTATCGAGGTTGTGACTGTATTTACTGACATCTAATTTGGTCAGTTCTTCGTCATCTGATTGACCATGATAATAGATACTTATAAACAGGTAAAGGTCATCATGAGAATAAACTTGGTAGTATATTACATCAGTTTCAAGACAATTATCCCAGCGTTCTGGAATCAGAATCAGAATTGTTACTGGTGACACGTCAAATGACATTCATACACCAGGACCTGTGATATGGGAATTTAGTCCCAGGACCTGTGATATGGGAAGTTAGTCCCTAGAAGATTTTCAATTTTTTATTATTATTATTTTTTTTTTTTTTTTTTATTTTTTTTTTTTTTCATATTCGGGCATGGCGGCCGTTGTGGTCATTTGACTTGAATAATTCCAACAAACTTTCGTTCCATCATGGTCAGAATGCTGGCTGAAATTGGTCCAGCCGTTTTTAAAGAAGATGTCCCTTTAAAATGTCAATAGGCCTGCAATTCAAGTGACCTCTAGGGCCAAGGTCGCCAGATGACCTTAACATTTGTGGAGCGCTGTGGCGCAGTGGTAAAGCATCGGATTTGAGATCGAGAGATAGCCGGTTCGATCCCCGCAAGCGCCAAGTGTTGTTGAAAAGAGGGCCACATGTAAGGTTAACTAAATTAGTATTATCATTTGGCATTCATACACATTCATATCGTACCTACTCTCATGTCATAGACACACAATTTCTTGAAAAATTGTGACCTGTTACATTTGATCAAGGTCTCATTTCCGTATTGTAAAGAGGCTACATATGAAATTAAATTTCATTTTGTACCTCTCTATATGCTGTATACCACAATAGTTTTCGAAAAATGCATCATTCGACCTTTTTTCTCATTCAAAAGCGCCCCGCCCATCGGGACTTAGAGAAATAGATTTGATTGCATGGTGCCTCCGTGCAGAGCTAAAACCGACCGAAAGTCAGTTCTGGTAAACCGCTGACATCACGAAAACACAATTTTTCATCTTACAATTTTCATTTTTCCGACAATTAAGTTAACAATGCATTTATATAGCCGTGTTTTCATAATGGAGGACTAAGCCTGTTCAGAAAAAGTGCAGCGAATCAGACCGGTCCTAAAACCCTAGCATTTTCTTTGGGCGGTAGAGCTTGAGAGTCATTTCATGTCACTGTCTGTTAAAGTCCCGCAAAATCGTAATAAAGTCTCCAAACTGACCTTAATTGTGCTGGCAGTGTCGTAAATCCTCAAACAAATTCCAGATTCAAACGGCAAACGAACCAAATTTGACGTTGCAGTAAAATAGGCCGAGATCAATCGAGTGTCATCATTTGAACAGACTTAGTAGCTTTTAGTCACTCAATGCTACATATAAAATGTCAAGGCAATCGACTGTGTGGTTTTTTGAAGATATTTTAAGGTTTTTACAGTATTTGGACATGGCGAACATCGTGGTAATGTGAACTTCATTCAATCAAGTTCCATTCCTTCATTGTCAGTACGGTGCATATGAAATTTTATCTGAAACTGGGCAAGCTGTATGTGTGACAGTCACCTTGCAATCGAAACGTCCGTTGGCAAAGGTTGCCGGATGATCTTGACCTTCAGTGTGTGTGTGGGGTGGGGGGGGGGGGGGCTTAAATCGATTGTACAAGGCCATACTACTCGCCCTTTGTTCTGTCGTTGTTAAGACAATTAATTCATTCGTAAGTCCCTGATTGTGAATAATTATATACTTAGCTTGCTAAGTGCTAAGAAACAGCCCTATAAAATAGAGTAGTGATCTCACTGCTACAACCTAACAAACAGACACCGTCAGTTTGTTTGTTTGTTTGATTTGAGGTTTAACGTCCCCGTCAACACTGTAAAGGTCATTTTGGAGACGTTGCTTCCAATTTTGTGGGACTTTTACCCGACATTGAGATGAAATGACATCTCAAGCCCTGTCGCCCAATGAAACCAATAGGGTTTATTAGCATGGACGGTCCGCCTCGCACCGCGGTTCCTGGACAGGCTTAGATCCTCTAAGCGGTTTACCATTACTAGTGTGCGGGCCGGATTCAGCTCTGCGTGGAAGCATCATGCAGGCCATATATTTCTACAAGCCCCTTTGGGCGGGGGCCATGACACCGTCAGTTTTATGACTTTTATTTGCTGAAAGCTCTATCAACATAATTAAACATAACACAATATGACAAGATGAAGGTAAAAATATGATACAGCAGTTCAAAATAAATGAATCACACTTTTTAGCCAAAGAGACCACGTCAGACATTATAAAGATCATGATGCTCATGTTAAAATGTAGGTAAAGTGTTTCTAATGAATACCAATAACATATTTTTATACTTAGTACACCAATAGGTAAGAGCTATAATAGTTCACCCAAGTATCAGGACACTAAGCTTGTGATTTATTTGCAATGTATGGAAAATAGAACTGAAGGCAATGATCAGGAATCTATACAATCACCCCACACCTCACATCCAGTACTCCAGAGAAAAAAAAAAAAAAAAAAAAAGAAACAATTACCCTACACCACCAATCCAAAACACCGAAGGATGTCAACACCAACAAAAACAACTTTACCATAATCAAAACGTCACGAGCGAAAAGCCAAATCGGGTGATTTTTCTGGATAGAAAAATAGTCATCACGAAAACAAGCCTATATAATTTTGACCTCCTTGAACCCAACTTTTATATAGTTAAACTCGGGTTTCCGGGGGTATACCTTATTTTTCGCATTTCTGCTCTAAAATATAGATTGTGGGATGAGGCGGTTCTAACGAGTACCCACAAGCTATATTTTGAGCAGAAATAAGAAAAGTATCACAATTTTTCTTCTTAAAATTTTCATTATTTCGGCGATAAAGGTGGCAATGTATTTGTATAGGCGTGTTTACGCAATGTATTTATTTATTCTATTTTAAGTGATATAATCTGGAAAATCCTCTGGTTCAAACCATTTTTATAGAGAGGATCTTACATGAGTGTTCATGTAGTATTGAATTTATTAAACGAGTTGAGGGAAAGGTATAAAATGCGAGGCTTTGCCGAGCATTCTATCCATTTTCCTCAACGCGTTTAATAAATTCAATAATACATGAGCACGAATGCAAGATTCTATTTATCATATGACATTTAAAACGCATTTTATTCACATTTTTTATATAAATATCAATATTTCGCCATTAGTAAACGCGACGTCGTTAAGGACGTCGTACATGTTACGTTACGGGATGTATTTAGCTAATTTGCATATTTAATTCACTAGTGGATTATCGAAAATATTACATGGCGTTATCACACTCTCAGACGCGACGTCATATGATAAAAAACTATCTTGCATATGTTGCGTCGTCGCTGAACCTTCTTGAAATCTCTAAAAATATTGAAATATTTAAGAAAGAATAAGAATATATAGAAAATATTTAAGTAGAAATTGTATATTCCCCTGCTTTCTTGAAAATAATTGAGTGTAAGAAGCATTCTGGTTATCGATTTATCTCACGCTTTTCAGAATAGTAGATTATTTAATTAATAAAAAACAGAAGTGAGCAATTAACTCACACCTTCCATCCAAGACATCAAAATGGTAAGAAGCGCGAACATAAAATAACTTCACTATGATGAAAACGTCACGGGCAGAAACCGAAAAAAACACTTACAAAATGGCCATCGGCTATCTAAAATAGGACATATTGGGAATACAGGAATACATACATGAAAATGTTAACTTTAACAATAATAATTAACCATGGCAGAATAGCCGCTTTGGGACGGTCAGTAAAATAGAAGTGAAGGCAATGATTGTTAATTGTTTGTTTTTACTGCGGGGTTGGGGCTTAAATCATTTTACATGGCCACAATCCTCGCCATTGGTTGTCTCGTGGTTTAGACAAATAATTTGTTCAGTCCGCTCATATATTTTTATAAAAATTGTGGGTATTGAAGTCTGATTGTGTAATTTAGTCTTTAAATAAAAATCAAAAATGAGTTAAAGTAGAAGTAAAACAAAGATCAGGAATTGATACAATTAACTTACTCCACCCATAAAAGACACCAAAGGGAAAGAAATACAAACATTAAGCGACCAGACCATAATGAAAACCTAAACAAAGGAAGGCCATAAGGACAGTTACTTTCCCACAAAATGGCCATATGGCCATCCGAAACCAAAAGACACAAGTGATACACACAGCAAGTAACAAACAACAACATAAATAAATCGCCACAGAAGAGCCGCCTTGGAACGGTCAGTGGAAGATTTCCACTGGGGGGCACACTGTTTTACTTTATACCAAATGATTGAAAGAATCCAGCTGTAATGCCGTAGTAACCAGAACACTTTTGGGTTTTCATCTCTCGTAGAGCCTTAGCACATTCCGATGTTTGTTTCTCACCGTAGCAAGTTTCTTTTTCCGTTTGGTTCATTTTTCAATCGAATCATCAAGAAAGATTTATCTTAAACTTGTATTACTTTTTGCATATAAGTATTAAGTGCCTTAGTAGTTAATGTTGCCGAGTCTTGATCGTTGTATCATGTCTAAATTCGGTTTATTTTCATGTTCTCGGAAATGTTCCACTGATGAGCTAGAAAACCTTCATAAATAATGGCGAGGGTTTAGGTCATGTAATTTATCGATTTAAGCACCCCCCACACACACACCCCGTCCCTCGGGACCACTGTTCGGCATCACCCGGCAAGCCTCATGATGCCTGACAGTGACCCTCGGGACGGATTCCATCCACCCCTCACACCCATATAAGATTCTTATAATGTGCTACATTATATACACCGTTATTGGAAGTATTTTACCTCAAAATACTGCTGGCCGCGGTAGCTCAGTCGGATGCGCGTCTGATTGGTGATCGAGGTCGGCAACATTCTTTCATGGAGATTGGTAATGAAATATTTCGACGGTCATTCTCTCCCTTCCGCTGATTCAAGAAGGGCACTTGTGCACTGTACTGGTTAACCGCTTACGTATAAGTCTGCCTAGGTAAACTGACCGGCTCTTAAATGATCTAAAAAGTGTTGACCGGGCTGTCAAACCCCAAAACAAACAAACAAAACCTCTCATTATTTCAGAGGATAACAAATTAGACTTAGAAGAAGAGAGGGTTTGCGTTTTACGTCTCATCAACAGCTAAGGTCATACGGAGACGGGACCTCGGTTCAAAGACTCATCCGAAAGTCTGGAGAAGCCCGGGATCAATCCTGCGATCCCTGGTTTACAAGGCGAGTAGCATAACTACTACGCCACCAAGGCTTCTGCTTAGAAGAAGAAGTGTTAATGTAAATTGTTCGTTGATTACAAGAAACTATGTTTGGTGTTTATTGATAATTAGAAACTATTTTTCATATGCTCTATGAAAGAGTAATTTATATATTTTAGCTGATAATTAGAAACTAAGTTTAATGTGTGTTAATTAATTGAGACTCTATTTGGTGTGTGTTAATGGTTAGAAACTATGCTTTGCAATTCTAGTTCGCATTGTGTTGACACCACATTATCATTTCATACCATGAATAAATCATTTTTTATATCTTTTTATATCCTTGCCCCTTAACATTTAACCTAGGCAGTTACTTTCCCACAAAATGGCCAATTGGCAATCCAAAACAAAACGAATTCGTTTGAATTGAGGTTTAACGTCCCCATCAACACTATTTAGGTCATTTTGCAGATTGCTTCCAATTTTGTGGGACTTCTACCCGACATTGAGGTGAAATGACATCTCCAATCATGCCGTCCAATGAAACCAGAAGGCTTATATGGGTTGGACGATCTTACTCACGGCAAGCTTGGTCCTTCTAAGCAGTTTACCAGTACTTGTGTGTGGTCAGTTTCAGCTCTGCGTGGAAGCACCATGCAGCCCAATCTATTTCTCTAAGCCCCGATGGGCGGAAACAAACAAAAAGATAAGCGATACACACACTCAAAGACAAACCATTACAAAATTAATCCACGACAGATATGGGCGGTCGGTGAAAAGAATTGCACTGGGTGGGTGTGGGGCTAAATCGATTCATGAGGCCGCAATCCTCGCCCTCAATTCCGTCGCGATTTAGACAAACCTTTTTTAAGACATTTCGCGCGTTATTGCAATGTTTTCCAAAGAAGTCTTTTGTACCGGATGTCGTTAGAAGTGTATGCATACATCTGACATCATCAAACGCGCCCTTTGGCATGCACTACGTTAGTTTAAACTTTCATTTCATTTGTATACACATAACATTACAATAGACAATCGGAGTCTAACTGTTGGTTTTCTTTTGCTCCAGCATTTCAGTGGTTTCTTGCTGTCGAATCCTCACCGTTGTCTCACCTCTGTGGTTCTTTGATTATTTGTGTTCACGGAGATGTTGCACTGATGAGTTAGGAGGCCTTCATGCGGACTGAACAAATTATTGGTCTAAATCGCGACGGAAGTAAGGCCGAGGATTGTGGCCACGTAAAATCGATTTAAGCCTCCCAGTGGAAATCTTTCCACTGACCGTTCCAAGGCGGTTCTTCTGTGGCGATTTATTTATGTTGTTGTTTTTTACTTACTGTGTGTATTACTTGTGTCTTTTTTTTATTTTGGATGGCCATAACGCCATTTTGTGGGAAAGTAACTGTCCTTATGGCCTTTCTTTGTTTAGGTTTCCATTATGGTCTGGTCGCTTAATGTTTGTGTTTCTTTCCCTTTGGTGTCTTTGATGGGTGGAGTAAGTTAATTGTATCGATTCCTGATTTTTGTTTTACTTCTACTTTACTAATGTAAACTTGAGGGATTTTAGCTTAGCTCTAGGGAACTGGAAAGGACGGTGCATATCAATGGAGAACAAACGCTTCATGTCATTGATTGCACCTAATCATAGTGAACAACAACATAAATCGTTTAAGGATAGGGATCTGAACCGTGTCTGAGAAAGTATGCCTTACATGAACTGGGAGGTTGGGTATTCACACAGGGGAGCCGCCCCAATCGGTGCCATTGGATGTGTCTTATCATAAGGAACAAAAGTTCATATGGTTTACGGGGTGGATATATTAACGGTTTCTAAACGTTACCATTATTTTAATTAATATTTTATGTAGATTGACTGATGTAGATGTAGATTATAAAAGGTAATTCAGTCACCCGATTATGACAAAAACAAACGTATGTTGTATACGGCCCTTTGGTCCGCTTGAGAACGAATGTGGAAGTCACTCAACCGAATCATCTTGAGGCCTTCTGGGCTTGTTGAATGAGGCAAACGTGATGTGTATTTTTTCGTCACTGGGGCGTCCAACTGATATATTGGCTTATTTGGGCAAGGCCTACTGTACTTGCAGCAGGGAGTTATTGTTATTTCTATACTTGCAATCTTTTTCCGCTTCTCCCCTATCCCTCGCTTTCATCTCCTCTACTATATCTATCCTACACTCCCCCCCCCCCGCTTTCTCTAGGAGACGACACAAAATTACCCACAAGGTTGACGTGCCTTCTTTAGACTTACAACAAACAAGTGATCAATTTTAAGCGAATTTGACATAATAGCTTATAATTAACTGCCCCGCGCCATAAAGCTTGTCTTGAACCACTATAACAAGTGAGGCGCCCCACCCAACGGGGTTTTGAGAAATAGTTTGACTGCATGGTGCTTCCGCGCAGAGTTGAAACCGACCGAACTTGAGAACTAGTATACGCTTAGGTCTAATAAGTTCTGAACAGTTTAGAACTCATAAACCGCTTAGGTCTAATATGTTCTGAGTAAGTCTACCATGGAATAGTTCTGCTGAAACACAGTCAAAGAGACAAGAACTCACAGATGTTGTTCAACGTGTTTTATTTCTACTCTATCGTAGCTGAGTGAAATACTGACTTACTGGCAAGACAGAGTCAGCCTGACTCTGCCCCCTCATCAGTCCATTGCTAGCTACTGTCTATCTGCCGACTAGAAAACAAACCCAGTTTATATACAGATAGAATCACTGTTTCAAAACTGACCATCGGAAATGACACATACATGCATGAGCACTTAAGCATTCATAAGACGGCAATTAAAGCTGACTTTGACCAGGTCCACTTGACAGCCATCGCACTGGGCTAGTCATTAGTATAAGCATTTGTCAAAATTATGTTCCGGGTCCTAAGTGATTCTTCCTAGTTGCTAATTCTGCGCAGTTTTACATCTAACGTGTAAATGTATCAGAGTTTGTAGTCACGTCTGGCCCTACCTATATGATAAAGGTAACTTTCTAATATAAGAAAACAATACCTGCAAGAACCATTATTGTGTTACACTGCGATGCGGACCGCTTCTTAAACCCTAACGATTTCTTTTAGCGGTAATGCTTGGGATTTCATTTCATCTCAATGTCGGGTAAAAGTCCCTCAAAATTGGCAAAATGACATAAATAGTATTGACGGTGACGTTAAACCTCAACACAAACAAACAAAATACAATAAGTGAGATAAGTATAATTATTCCATTATTCCATACTCTGAGCCGTTCGGAAAACGAGGTCGGTGCTCTTGAAGCAAAATTATTTGTTCCTGCACGTTGACAAAGAAGGAAGTGCATCCCATGGAACTATATCAATTACCATTTCATTTATGTATTGATTAGACACTGATCATAGTCGAAACTTGGAACAATAAGACGTCCAGACAAGTGATCAACACGTAGATCCATACACGAGGGGAGTTAAATAAGTTTGAAGGCTCGACGTTTAACTCACAGATTGGAAGATGGTTCTAATATTATTTTATAATATAATCCGCGTTTACTTCAATGCATTTGGTCCACCTTTCTTTTAAGCAGGCTATGCCGTTGAAACAAAAGTCGTCTATTTGGTCCTCAAACAAGTAAGAAAAGGTCACTCAGGAAAGGCCACAATCTAAGAACACAGCCGTTTCAAGTCACCTATAGAAAGTGACACGGAGGCACACACAAAAACAGACGAAATTTGAACCAACGGCACAAATATGTTCTAGGAAGGGTTATCCTTTGGAAGCAAGGAATACACCACAGAACTGGGCCAGACAAATCCAAATAACAAATAAGACACTGCAAAAGAACGACCACCTTGGAAAGGTTAGTAGTATTTTTTCTTTTTTCTTTTTTTTCGGGGGTGGGGGGCGTGGGGGAGGGGGGCTTCAATGCCGGATTTTATGAAATTTCAGCCCTTGCCCTCTGTTCCATTACAGTATCAAACAGAATAACAACAAAACATTAATACGCATGTAGTCTTTCTAGCTCACAAGTAAGTCGTGATAAAATACACGGTAAAATGGTTATGTATAGATCAAAATTATCAAGCCTCTGTAGCAGCCATGAGCTCATCATCGTCCCGAAATCTCGTTCCTGGCAAATGGGACTTCAAATTTCGAAACAGATAATAGTCACTTTGGGCCAGTTCTGGGCTGTATGACAGGCGATTTAACTGCTCGAACTTGCGCTCACGAAAAGCTGCTTGTGCAATTCTATGGACTTATTCGAAAAGCTGCTTGTGCAATTCTATGGACTTGTTCACAGGGGCATTATCATGCACAACAAGGACACCAGCAGCTAGCTTTCTACTTCATTTTTCTTTAATAGCAACCCTTAATTGTTTAATTGCATTGGTATAGTATTCTGTCATTGAAGTACCAACAGGCTTGTGATCTATCGATGGTATACCTTTTGAGTCCCAAAACACCTTGGCCATTACCTTGCTGGCTGATGGTGGGGTTGAGCCAGGACGCTTCGATTGACTCTCCACGTTTGACCTGGATCCCAGTAGTGAAGCCAAGTTTAATCTCCTGTAACAAGATGAGTGTGGAAGTCTTCTGGATTGGCATTGTACACTTCCAGAAGTTCTTGACTCCACCCTTTGCTGACGATCTTGCATGTTCACGTTTCTGGTTACCCCCTGGCAGTTACTTTCGACATGCATAAACGTTCATGGATTATAGTGTAAACATTTCCATTAGAAAAACCACATTTTGAAGCAAGATCGGCAATTTTGATTAGGCGATTTTTAGCACAAGTCTCTCAAGTTTTCAAACAAAAAGTAAGAACAAAAAATGTGCATGTTGACTGAACGGCTGTTATCATTCATCTGACAAAGGTTTACACTGCACGAACATGAAAAAAGAAATCTTGAATTATACAGAAAATACCAAGTTCTACGAATTAATTGAACTCCAATCGCAAGTTTCGGTCACACTAGGAATCAAGTGGATTCTGAGCGGGCCCATCAACATTAAGTTCACATTAAGAATCAAGTTGGATCTTCGTGTTGGTCCCTAGTAAAACAACTTAATGTGGATCAACAAGTTGGTTCCTCATGTGAACGCAGTTGAATATGAATCATCAGGCTGATCAACAAGTTGATCCACTAGAAGTACATAGATCCCTCGTGTGAACACCACTTAATGTGGATCCCTCAAGTGACCAAATTTTGTTGCGGGGTCCTTATGCAAACACAATATACTGTGGATTTTCACAACTTAGTGGATCCCTCGATTGAACACAGCTCATGTGAACACAATTTAATGTGGATCCCACGTTTGAACACAAGTTAATGTGAATTTTTCATGTGAACACAACTTAATGTGGATCCCTCAAGTAAACACAACTTAAAGTGGATTTCTCATTTGAACATAACTTCATGTAGATCCCTCCTGTGAACACAGCTTAATGTGGATTCCTCGTGTGAACCCAACTCCATGTGGATACTACGTTTGAACAAAACATAATTTGGATCCCCCATTTGAAGACAACTTTATGTGGATCCCTTGTTTGAAAACAAATACATGTGGATTCCTCGGGTGAACAGAGCGTAATGCGGATCTGTCGTGTGAACACAACTTAATATGGATCCCACGTTTGAACACAACGTAATGTGGATCCCTTATTTGAAATCAACTTAATGTGGATTACTTGTGTTAACAGAACCTAATGTGAATTCCCTCTGTTAACACAACGAAATTTAATGTCCTGTGAACAGTACTTGGTGTCGATCCTTCGTTTGAACGCAGCTTAACGTTGATTCCTCATGTGAACAGAACTGAATGTAGACCCTTTTGTGAACACAACTAAATATGAATCCTGAAGTAAACACAACTTTATGTGGATACCTCATGTGCACACATCTTAATGTGGACCCCTCGTGTAAACGCAACTTAACACGAATTATAAGCGTGTAGCTTACTCACATTTAACTCTTATTAAATGTATGTTCGAAAGAGAAAGTAGCAAATATTGTTTCAACCATCGTGTGAACAAAGGTTTTTGCAGATTCCTCATGTCAACGTATCTTAATGTGGATCAACAAGTTAAATCCGTGTGTGAACGCAACTTCATATGGATCCCTCGGCGAACGCGTGCAAATGGGCATCAACAATATGAAACCTATTGTGAGAATGCAGCTTAATGAGGATCACCAAGCTTATTCCTGGTATGAACACAGTGTGAATCAACACTTTGATTGCTACTGAATAAGCGGCTTAATGTGGATCAACAAGTTGATTGTTAGTGTGAACACAATATGAATCAACATCTTAAACTCTGCTAAGGACGCAACTTAATGGAGCTCATCAAGTTGATTTATGGTGTGCAAACAAGCTTATTGCTCCAGCATGAACGCAACTTAATGCGGATCAACAAGTTGATTCCTGGTGTAAAAGCAAGCCAAGGCGATTCAACAATTTGGTCTGTACTGTGAATGTAATTAAATACGGATCAACTAGTCGATTCTTAGTGATAACACAATGTAAACCAACAGGTTGATCTCTACTGAGAACGCAACTTAATTTGGATAAACAAGGAGATACCTAGTGAGAAAACTGCGCGAATCAACAAATTGAGCTTAACTGTAGACGCGACCTAATCTGGATCAATCGGCTGATTTGTAGTAGTGTAAACACAATGTGAATCGACAATTTTATCTCTATTTTAAATTCATTTTAATGCGGGTCATCAATTTGATTCATATCATGAACACAACATTTGTCAACACGTTCCTTTCTACTGACAAAACAACTTAATGCGGCTCAACAAGTTGATGCCTTATGTGAACACTATGTGAAACAACAACTTGATTTCTAATGTGTACACCACTTATAAAAGATCAACAAGTGAATTCCTTGTGTAAACACAATGTGAATGAACATTTTCATGTATTTTGTGAACACAATCTAATGTGAATCAGCAAGTTGATTCGTATTGTGAACACAATGTGATACAACAACTTGATATTTACAGGAAACGCAACTAAATGCGGATCAACAAATTTATTCCTAGTGTGAATACAAATATTTATAGAGTAAATGCGGCCATAGACCTGTTCACATTATGACTCACGGTGGACTAAAATGTAACATTCTAACACAGCGCGCCTATATAGGCAATGCAAAATAACTGTGTTTTATTCTGCAACAAATCACAGCTCGGAAGAGCGTGACGTGTGACGTCATTAAAAACTGCAAATTTATGACGTCACTAGTCGATTTACTTGACGTTAGACGGTGTAACGTCATTTTCTCGCATCGAAAACGTTAGAAAAGGATAAAAATGCACGTGTTTCAGTCGATAATTTTAGCGGGATTTCTTCTAACAATGGCGAAAAGTTGTGAGATTTTGAAGGAAACAACAACATTATTGCCGATTTTCAGCGTGTTAGAATCGAAATAGATCAGCTCTAGCCAGTGATTTGTTGGGTAATAAATCACAGTTTGTCGGTCAGTTGTAAATAGACAAATCACGCGCGCTACGCGCTCGTGATTCGTCTACTTTACAACTGACCTCCAAACTGTGATTTATTACACAACAAATCACAGTTAGAGCTGATCTATTTCTTAATTATAAATGTGTTTAAGCCATTTTATGTTCTCAAAGCCAAGCTTTGCATAAGAGACCAAACGCCCCGGATGACAAGGAGTCATTGCGGTCAACAGCTGATAACATTCTCACAGATTTACTCTTGCGTTTACTACCGGATTGTAAACTGTAAACATTACTTTTTCTAACAGCCAGTAAGTAAAGTTTTCTACTTTTAAAAGCATTTATTTGCTTCTCTGTGTCAAAGTCTCTTGTAAATGGATCTAGGGCGGTGATGGGTGGGATTTAGAACTTGTCGAATATCAAACAGTAACACTTCTGATTCATCAATAATGTCACCGGACTCTTCACTGAGGTCACAGTTCGCCTGTATTAAGCAAGAAACGTATGTATAATTAAAATGTGATTGCTCAAGACAATGTACGCATTTGACTTTCTCGGATACTGAATACAGGGTGGCTTAAAGCAGCTTATACGCTTGAGGGGAATGGGAACACTTGGTAGATTTCTACGCCATTTTTCAAAGGGAGACAACTTTCGGGTCTTCCGATTCGCTTTACTATAAGCCCTGTCCCAGTCAAAAAAGAGTCTACTCTTAAAGGAAAGAATTTGCTCCTTAGGAGCAAATTCTTTTCTATAAGAGTTGACCCCTATTGACATGAGAGACAAAATACTTTTGCAGGAGTTGCCTCCCCTGAAGGTGTATCCATTCCCCTTAATGCATGCAACTGTTACTGTATTTTACTATATATTTAACGTGTTGTGCGCCGCCGACCATCTGGGCTTGAAGAAATAGGTTGGCTGCATGATGCTTCCACGCAGAGCTGAAACTGACCCGCAAACGAGAACTGGTAAACCGCTTAGAGGATCTAAGCCAGCCCAGGCAAAGCGGTGCGAGTCGGCACGTCCATGCTTATAAACCCTATTTGATTCATTGGGCGGGGGCCAGTTTTTGATTTGAGGTTTTACGTTCCCGTCATCACTGTATGGGTCATTTTGGAGACGTTGCTTCCAATTGTGTGGGACTTAAACCAGACATTGAGATGAAATGACCTCTCAAGCCCTGTCGCCCAATGAAACCAATATGGTTTATAAGCACGGGCGGCACACTTCGCACGGCTTTGCCAGGGCAAGCTTATATCCTTTAAGCGATTTACCAGTGCTCGTTTGCGGTCGGTTTCAGCTCTGCGTGGAAGCCCATCTATTTCGTCAAGCCCAACTGGGCGGGGCCGTTAATTTGTTGTGAATTAATTGCTATTTCTATTCAGGTTGTGTTTTCATTTAATTCATTGTTAATTATTTCGTTTGTTTTGTGTTTGTATCGACGTTTACTCGCCCAGTCAACACTATTTTAGGTCATTATAGTCAGTCGGTCTACCTATCCACACTTTTACTGGACAGGCTTATACGTAAGTACAGTGCACATTCTTTCACCAGAAACTGACAACTGCCTTTTATCAATCAGCGGAAGGGAGAGAATAACAGTAGAAAATATTTCATAATCTAGCTCGACGAAAGAATGTTGCTGACCCCGGCAGGTTTCTAAACCGCGGCCTGCTCACCAAGCAGACGCGCATCCGACTGAGGTATCGAGGCCGGCAAATAAATAATTAATTTCATAATCTATCTATCTATCTATCTATCTATCTATCTATCTATCTATCTATCTATCTATCTATCTATCTATCTATCTATCTATCTATCTATCTATCAGTCAGTCAGTCAGTCAGTCAGTCTATCTATCTGTCTGTCTGTCTGTCTCTATCCCTCGCCCAATCACTATATCCCTTCAACCAACCATTACGTGAAAAATGGCTGAAAAAAATTAAATTTGTATGCTGAACTATACCGGCTGCAAAAATACAGCTAGCCGATTGGTCGACATGTTGTCTTTGTCAGGAGAATATGACTAACGTTTATAAGGCCCAGCAAATTTTAAAGGATCTGTCCCTGGTTCAGGCTATGCGACAATATCTAGGAACGTTCTCTGTTTTACGGCAATAAACGCGAAAGAATGTGCTATGTACTGGTTAACCGCTTACGTACAAGTCTGTCCATGGTAAACTGACCGGCTCAAAAATGACATAAAATCATGTTGACTGGGCCGTTAAACTTCAATACAAACAAACAAACGTCAATAAACAGTCTACCATGAAATTGAAAATAGTCTGTTTTAAGATGATACTATTTCTGACCAGTAACAAAGCGAAATGGCGCAAGTTGTGAGGCATTAAGTTTAATATGACCGAACTGAAAAGAACAGAAAAACGTTGTTTGAGCTTAGGCAATGGTAAAAGCGAAGACACTGATGCAGTGCAAAAGAAACAATGTTTTGATTAAAGCAAACATGTTTCTTGTGTGGTAAAGCCCTGTCAGATAAGAAACATGACGCGAATCGACCATATGTCAGCTAGGGAACGCGCAAAAAACAAGAAGTTCGAATCATACTTTTAGCCTTTAAAGATGTATACCAGCTTTGAAGAAGGTCTGTGTGGATGTTGACTTGGATTTGAACTTCATCCATATCCATAAAGTAGCTCGGCTTATCCGAAAGGACGTGCTAGATATGTCTACAAAGTGTTCTTGATCAGTTTCTGCTGACCGTCAAGACACTGCCATTCCTCAGGCTCTTCTAACACACCGCAATATGATTCTGTTAAAAACACAACCGACCATGTGTCACCTTAGCCAGAGTCATATTCAAATGGTTCTCCTGCTGTTATTTAATAATAACAATAATAATAATAATAATAATAACTTTATTTCAAGAGGATAACATAATTGGTACGAGTGCCGGTCTAACATTGTCATCATTGTAACATTTATATGAGCATGTATGCATTGTTGATTACATTTTTCGGACCTATTGATACAAGCTGATTACAAATGAACTAGCCATACCAGAACGTCAATGCAATTGGTTTTGCAGAGTTTCACACATTAAACTGAAGAAGTCAGAAATGAATCCAGCTGGCTTAGACATATTCAAGGAAAGGTAGAAGACACTTTAATGGAAGTTTGAATATAACATGGTCGGGTTTTCATGCTGATCAAAAGTAGAAGTGGAGGCAATGATCAAGAATCGATACAGTTAACCCACAGCTCCCACCAGAGACACCAACGGGAAAGAAACACAAACACGAAACAACAGACGCCAACAGAAACATCAATAGCGAAAAGCCAAAAGAACAGCCACTTTCCCATAAAATGGCCAACAGGCTATCCAAAATAAAATAATATAAGCGACACAAACACCCAAAGACAAACCATAACAAAATAAACCGCGACAGAAGAACCACCTTTGAACCGTCAGCGGAAACGAATTCCACTGGGGGGTGGGGGTGGGGGGGGGGCTTAAATCGATTTTACGTGGCCACAATCCTCGCCCTTACTTCCTTGCGATTAAGACAAATAATTTGTTCAGTCCGCATGAAGGCCTCCTAACTCATCAGTGCAACATCTCCATCAACGCAAAAATCAAACAACAACAGAGATGAAACAACGGTGAGGACTGGACAGCAAGAAACCACAGAAATGCTGGAGCAAAAGAAAACCAACAGTTAGACTCCGATGGGCCCGACCAGAAACAGAGCATCAGGTGCCAACCAACATAAGCCTTTACGTTGGAACCGTCATAGAATCTGAGGCCTGACCCACCGGCGTGCAATTTAAGAGGGAAGCAAGGTTGTCAACCGTGATTGGGTTAACTAACATGCATGCAGTCTGTCGTATAACATTTATGTAGTACCTAATCTTTTTTATATCGAAGAATGATTTTACGAAATTGGGTGCTGAAGTCATTGTGGTTACATCATGTAAACAATTCCGTGAAATAAACAACTCCTTACATCCCGCTTTGCATAGAGAAAACTGGGGTTTAGGGGGGGGGGGGTATAAACATTATTTTTCTTATTTTTACTCCAACTCAATGAGGCGGTTCTAACGAGCACCCACAACCTATGTTTGCAATATAATTATGGAAAATATCATAGATGTTCACCAGAAAAAGTTGCCATTTAGTAGATGTTAACATGCACTATGTCGCACGGGTGTGTTAACGTAATGTATATTTTTCTGAATTTGTATACTTAGTCACCATAACATTCGGGTTCCGATAGACCTTGTTGCAAAAGAAATTTGTTGCAAAAGTCTGTTTATGACGAGCAATCAAAATCTGTAGACATGATTCACCATTCAAAGAACTTGATTTTGTTTGATTTGAGGTTTAACGTCCCCGTCAACACATTATAGGTCAGTTTGGAGACATTAGTTCCAATTTTGTGGGACTTTTACCCGATATTGAGATGAAATGACATCTCAAGCCCTGTCGCCCAATGAAACCAACAGGGTTTATAAGCATGGACGGTCCGACTCGCATCGCGGTTCCTGGACAGGCTTAGATCCTCAAAGCGGTTTACCAGTAGTAGTGTGCGGACGGTTTCAGCTCTGCGTGGAAGCATCATGCAGCCCATCTATTTCTTCAAGCCCCGATGGGCGGGGGGGGGGGCGGACAAAGAAGGCGACACTAGGTATGCTGAATCCATGACAGGGCGACACTACGTATGCTGAATCCATGACAGACTCCAGTAATTACTTTTATCCGATCGCGAAACGAATTCAGTGGAATTGGCCTGGCGAAAAAGTTCTTCATTATGTTTTCACACTGGTCAATACATACGCACAGGCTGCGTAGCGGTCGCATAGGCTTCGTATTTTGGACGCATAGGCTTCGATGAAAAATGGCGGCTGACAGTTCGTCGCTGCAGGTAAGAAACTGTTTTTACGTTAATCTAACTGTTTTATAGCGTTACCCAATACTGACATTTGCCTTACGGACCACTTTATTAATGTGCGGCTTCGTCTGTTGCAAGAAAAGGTTCGAAAAACGGAATATGGAAAAATAGACCCCAAAAGAAATTTGGCATTCAACACAGATTCACCTGTATTTTCACTTTGGTCCGGTCGTCCTATGTAACTACACGATTTTGGCTGGTGTTCTGGCCGATAAATTGTGAATAACGATAATGAAATCCAAAAGCATATATGCAACTTTCGTCACATCTTCTGCAAAAAAGAAAAATATTGATATTTCGATACAACGCACGTAGCTTCGTTACCGATTACAACGCAGATGCTGCGAACTAAATTTGAAAGCCCTGTATTATGTAGAATAATAGCGAATGATATAAAATTGATCTCGAGAAATCAGTCAACCAGCGTTAGTTGGTGATGCTGAAGACATTCTGTATCATTTATACCGAACACATTTTCAGTCTCAGCTATGCAAATACTACATTTTGATTCAAAGGCACAAAATCTATCAAGTTACAATTAGTTACACTACCGTTGATAAACTTGGTAAGTCTTCGTCAAATCTGTTAAGTATTTAGCCAAATAATATTTGCACTGTATGAATTTCTGTCGTGTTTTTTTTTTTTTTTTTTTTTTTTGCAACGCACATGGCTCAAGACCCTGTGTTAGAAGTTTGCGACCAGAAAGTCTTCAAGAGTGACCATCTCACCCACTGAAGCCAGTATGAATTAGATACATATGAAGTTGAAGCGTTATCTATCAAGATAGCGAGCAGTGATAACACCAATTGGCCAAAGAAAAAGTGTAGCCGGGTTTCGGCTAAGTTTTCAAATGCTCCTATGTTATGATACAGAATGTTTTGCCATTATGATAACACACCATGCGGCACATTGCATTTTTACATCTCCAAAATGGCTATTTTTCAGATTTAAATCCATGATTTTTTTTCTTATTCATTCTGCAAACATATGTTGTGGGTGCTCGTTAGAACTGCCTCATTGAGGCGGTTCTAACGAGTACCACAACCTATGTTTTGGAGAAGTAATAAGAAAAATAATGTATACCCCGTTAACCCAAGTTTTCTCTATATAAAGTGGGGTTTAAGGGGTTGGTTGTGTTCATTTCACGAACTTGTTCACCTGATGCCCATTTTTTCCTTGTCTTATACATCTTCTGTACTCCATACACCCATTTACTACTTCTACTTACGAGTAAGTGTCGTCAGATAAAACATATTACGGAGAAATCAAGAATTCCGTGTTTTTTTTTCCCTTTGTTTCCTTTTTTCGTGACTTTCAATATAGACTGTGACGTCATCACGTTTTTTGCTATGAACAGAGCAGAATTGACTGAGCTTACGACAAATAACCAAATAAAAATAGCTACGTCACTGCCATGTATATGTCGGTGGGTTGTACATGTATAAAGAACGCCCTCAGAAAAAAATTGTAAAGGGCAACCAAAGCAGGCGAGGCATACGCATCTAGCGTCCATTTGTGAGCTACGTCAGCCATTTTGCGGTGAGTGAGGCGGTTCTAACGAGCACCCACAACCTATGTTTGCGGTATAAATAAGAAAAAAATCACGGATTTTAATCTGAAAAGTAGCCATTTTGGAGATGTAAAAATGCACTATGTCGCACGGGTGTGTTATCATAAGGGCAAAACATTCTGTATCATAACATAAGAGCATTTGAGAACTTAGCCAAAACCCGGCTACACCGTTGATTTCTTTGGCCAATTCGTGTTATCACTGCTCGCTATCTTGATATATAACGGTTCAACTTCCTATGTATCAAATTCATAATGGCTTCAGTGGGTGAGATGGCCACTTTTAAAGACTTTCTGGTCGCAAACTTCTAACACAGGGACTTGAGCCACATGCGCTGTAATAAAAATACACGACAGAAATTCATATAGTCCAAATATTATTTGGCTAAATACTTAACAGATTTGACGAAGACTTATCAAGTTTATCAACGGTAGTGTAAATAATTGTAACTTGATAGATTTTGTGCATTTGAATCAAAATGTAGTATTTGCATAGCTGAGACTGAAATGTGTTCGGTATAAATGATACAGAATGTCTTTAGCATCACCAACTAACGCTGGTTGACTGATTTCTCGATGTTAATTTAATATCGTTCGCTATTATTCTACATAATACAGGGCTTTCAAATTTAGTTCGCAGCCTCTGCGTTGTAATCGGTAACGAAGCTACGTGCGTTGTATCGAAATATCAATATTTTTTCTTTTTGGCAGAAGATGTGACGAAAGTTGCATATTAGCTTTTGGATTTCATTATCGTTATTCACAATTTATCGGCCAGAACACCAGCCAAAATCGTGTAGTTACATAGGACGACCGGACCAAAGTGAAAATACAGGTGAATCTGTGTTGAATGCCAAATTTCTTTTGGGGTCTATTTTTCCATATTCCGTTTTTCGAACTTTTTCTTGCAACAGACGAAGCCGCACATTAATAAAGTGGTCCGTAAGGCAGATGTCAGTATTGGGCAACGCTATAAAACAGTTACATTAACGTAAAAACAGTTTCTTACCTGCAGCGATGAACTGTCAGCCGCCATTTTTCATCGAAGCCTATGCGTCCAAAATACGAAGCCTATGCGACCGCTACGCAGCCTGTGCGTATGTATTGACCAGTGTGGTTTTGCGGGCTACATTTCGATATGGCAGCGTTTAAAGTACTTGGGGTATGGCTGGAATCCTCTGGGTGGACTCACGCACTAACAAATGCTGATGTACTGCAGATTTATTTCTAAAGGCAACTCATGTTACTAAAACCCACCTAGCATATCATGTTCCTGCGTGGGGCTTATACATCCTCCTTCAAGTTGCATATTTGCAACACAAACACGAATGTCCTGAAGCGATATTCTGGATTGCAAATGTCAGGGGGAACAACCTACGTCAGAGCAGTGATGTCGTAACCATTAGTAGGTTTGCCAGCGTTTACTACACAAAATGCATTTGTCATAACAACAAATAGCCACAGACGGTTACTTAGGTCACAAAAGAATCAAACATACAAACCTGTACCAGAAATGTGGCTCTTTCTTTAAATAACTCGACACAAGCTAATTTTGCAATGATGTCGGAACTACCATTGTTTACAGCGCCAAATCAAATCATGTGAAGAAGCCTTTTTCAGTGTTTCTAGGTAAAATTGGCTCACCAATGGGATGCAAATATTGTTCGTTACCAGCTGAAGTATGTTTTCGGAAGACTCGTATTTGAAGCATTTGATCTACCCTATTTACACCAATATGGCGGCTACTGAAATGGGTACGACATCTCTGCTATGACCAAGCCTCAGCCCTGCAACGATATAAAATAATTCGTGAAGGTCTGTGTGTGATTCACAAGACAAAACAAATCCCCAGGGCTTGCACTAGACCAGGTTCACGAACTAAATACTGCTCTAGGCATATCAGATCGGATGAAGTTGGCCTCACAGAAAGCCCAGGCGCTCTGAGATGTTGGATGGTTCGATTGTTACAAGACATTGAGAATCGATATCTGTTAAAATCTGACACTACAGACAGTCACCATGAATACAACCCCCGCCGCCGCCCATCGGGATTTGATAGAATAGATGGGCTGCATGATGCTTCCACGCAGAACTGAAACCGATCCGCACTCGAGTACTGGTTAACCGCTTAGCCGACCTAAGTCTGCCCAGGCAAAGCGGTGCGAGTCGGTCCGTGCATGCTTATAAACCCTATTGGTTTCATTGGGCGGCAGGGATTGAGTTGTCATTTCATCTCAATGTCGGGTAAAAGTCCAACAAAGTTGGAAGAAACGTCTCCAAAATGACATTTACAGTGTTGACGGGTACTTTAAACCTCAAACCAAACAAACAAACAAACCATGAATACAGCATACTTTCCACTAATACGTGATCTCTCATACTGAAGCTTTGGATTTCTTGGCAATTCAATCGCAGAACAAAGTGAGGATTCGACCTCACTTCACATTCTATGCAGACATTGGGTTATTGCAGACCCTTCTAGTGTTCAGACATTGAGACAAGTCGAAGAGACGTGTCAAGAAAATAAATGAAGCATCTGTGGAAGGGAAGTTAACTCAGCGCGAGACAAAGGTGTTCGATTCCATAAAGAAACATCATTTCACGTTATTGCGTACACCTATAGAAAGGGTTACAACAAAAGAGCAGGTTAAACTATCGTCTCGAAAACGACTGCGCCCTATTTACTAGACTCTTCTTGTCAAGCACATGGGGGAAATATTCAAAACATTTTCAAGCATGAAAACCAACGCTCGCTCCATCGTGAAATGCATTGGTGTAGTCTTGCATGTACGAGCAGCTTTAAGGCAACTGCAAGAGAAAAGAGGGAAAAGTGGATTCCACGACGGGTACGTATTCCACGAAGGTCGTTATTTAATCCCTAGAAACTGGCGGATGTTATTGAGAGTTGACGAGGATAAAACAGAATTGTTTGAATTTCTCGCTCAGTTCACAGTTGGAGTGCCAACACTGACAATTAACCCATTTAGTACCGAACCCCCCCCCCCCCACACACCCAGAAAAAAAGGTACCTTGGTAAACAGTGCAGGCCCAGGTGACATGCTGCAGTACGCGGCGTCTCATCAGGGCCTACACTTTTTGCATGAAGTTCAGCCATCTTCCAAATACATTTTGAAGATACCACAACCTGACACCCCTAAATTTTTAAATGGGCTCCTCCTTTTCGTATGGAAGAAGATTCCATTTGGTACAAAAAGGTTAAAAAATTACAACGAAGTTATGTGTTATGAAAATCGTCAGCACCCTGCTCAAATGAAGAAGCCGACACTTGAATAATACCCCACCTTGCCGATACAGACATATATGGGGTTCGACCGACTAATGGTCCGAACTGTGGAGTGACAATGGGCCAAAAAGTCCACTATTTCTGGTAGTAACCCATACCCCCCCGTATAACAAAACATGTCATATACCAAAATGTTCGTCAGCATCTGTAGTATCTGAAACTGCCGGCATAAATTGGCATAAATGATGGCGAGCTGAGAAATCCAAGATGGCGTCCAAGATGGCCGCCATAGCTGTGAATTCCAGTTTTTCGTAAAATATGAATATAAATACCACAAATCATCTTACAAACTTATTTTAATTTCTTTTTCTGGTGTAGAAAGAAGATTTGTGCTAGAATATAGATCAACTTTTTAGGTTTGACTTGAAAACCGGTGAAAAAAATGATATTTTATTGTTTTTGTGTCTAGTTTCATAGGTGGTACATAAAAGAAATTCTGATGTTTCAAAATTTAAACAGTTTTTACATATCTATTGTTTTATTTTAACTAAGACACTATTCTAAAATACATTTAACACTATTCTAAAATACATTTATGGTTGGTTATGACTTTTTTACCATCAATTTAGCCCCAGGATTACCCCACCCACTCATTTTACCAGTAAAATTCAGTCACACAATATTGCCACAAATCATCTTACAAACTTATTTTAATTTATTTTTCTGGTAAAGAAAGACGATTTGTGCTAGAATATTGATCAACATTTTGGGTTTGACTTGAAAACCGGTGAAATAAAAGACATTTCATCGTTTTTGTGTCTAGTTTCATAGGTGGTACATAAAGGCAATGCTGATGTTTCAAAATTTTAAACAATTTTTATTTATCTATTGTTTTATTTTAACTAAGACACTATTCTAAAATACATTTAACACTATTTCCAAGTACATTTATGATTTGTTATGACTGTTTTACCATAAATTTAGCCCCAGGATTACCCCACCCACTCAGTTTACCAGTACAATTCATTCACATAATACTCACACTCAAGGGATTTGCAGGCGAGGATTTCATTTTAAACAACAAGTAGAAGAGGGCATTGAAACTAATGCTTAGTTCTGTTCTCATACTATATTATATGATCAGCCATTAGGAAACACCACCTCTTTATAACACTGTTTTCGGGATCTGAGCATTGACCGTCTTAATTAAGCAGTGCTATATCCAAACAAAATAGCAAAATAGTGTTTATCAAATTGATCCAAAATGGCTTTCATTGTCATTTTTGCTGTGTTACTGGCTAGATTTTTGGGGTTATAAAGTGTTATATCCAAAACTGTTATATAAAAAACGTGTTATAAAGTGGATATGCTATGCAATCAGGTTATATTTTGTTTGATTTGAGGTACAACGTCCCCCGTCAACACTGTATCAGTCATTTTGCATTTTGGAGACATTGCTTCCAATTTTTTGTGGGACCTTCCCCGACATTGAGATGAAATGACACCTCAAGCCCCGCCACACATTTAAACCAAAAAGTTTTATATGCAAGGATGGTCCAACTCGCACCACTTTTCCTGGGCATGCTTAGAATCTCTAAGCGGTTTACTCTGTATACCCTAGGTCTACTGGGCTAGGCAAATTAATCTTAGATTTTGAAGCTACCCATCAAATCGGTAGCTGATATGCACACCTGTGCACTAAAAAGAAATTGCTACTGCTTTAAGTAGCCCTGAGACATTTGACTCAGTCCCAAGATCTGAAATCTCTTGAAGCTGGAAGTCTGGTTTAGGCAGAACATGAATTGCCTTCTTCTTGCCTGTATTATGTAAAGAAGAGCAGGTATTACAACCCATAAGGCAATACAGACAGCATAATTGCCCTCTTATCTGGCTCTAGCTTCCTGAAAACAGTGTGAACTGGAATATACCTGGTGCAGTCAGCATGAATACCTCTTCTGCCTGTCATCGGCATAAAGTAGGTTAAAATGATGCACAAGTAGAAAGAAAACATCGGTATCAGAACTGACAACAAGAGAACCTGCAACGGCTAGTTGCAAATCATTCTACTATCAGCTTCTTCACGGTTGGAATAAAGTTTATGCTGAACAGGAACAACATGATAATAATAATAATCAACCTTATTTATAGAGGATAACACATTTAGTACTAGTACTAATCTTCCATGTGGCCCTCTTTTCCTGGACAGGAACCAGCACAAAGCAATGTGGATAAAGTTCCTTGCTCAAGGAAACAACACATGGCGCTTGCGGGGATCGAACCGGCTACCTCTCGATCTCAAATCCGATGCTTTACCACTGCACCACAGCGCTCCATCAGCGGAAACTTCAGAGCCTTGTTCTCAAGTCAACCTGCACCAACAACAGTAGCATTCTTCTTAAGAAGCTCATGGCAATTTTCAGTAAGGTATCTAGTGTAAAGTTCTTGATTTTACTGTTTGAAAGTATCTATCAATCACCAGTTACTATATTTTTCCTCGTAGACACAGGCACGTGTGAAGAAACATTCTTTCCACACTTTTGTTGGGTCTGTGATTTGAGACTGTTTTCCTCATTCCTGTCAAAACCGACGTGAATGGTACCTACCCAAATAATGGTAAAAAGACTGTAAGACCAAAACATAGCAGCCATCTGTTGATATGTCAGTTTGAGACATGATGAATGCTGCAACATTTTAAGTACAGACATCCCGTCAAATACTACACAACCAGCAAGTCTTTCTAGTTTTGCAAGGAAATCCGACTTATTGGTAGACATCATACATTCTTCATCTGTAAACAAACTCGCGTGATCATGAGCATTTTTGAAAGACAAGACCTTGAATGAATGAATTGATGTATAGAGAGCATATATCTCTTCACCGGTGGCAGTCAGTTCCTCAGACTGGTTTCCCCAGACACCTGTGCCATTGACCTGATATCACTCATAGTCTGGAGTTTTGACCCAGGCAAAGGCTCATAAGATTGTTCTTTGGACTGCCTAACTAGCTATGGGTATGAGTCTTTCCTGCATGAATGACTCAAATGGCTTTTGACCCATTTTATGGCAACTTATCAAACTTCTTATTGTATCTCTTATCTCTTGAGGAACTTCATCTCCAGTAGCTATATTGTCGAAATGTCTTCGCCCCCCACCCCCTCCCCCCACCCACCGCCCATCAGGTGCATGATGCTTCCACGCAGAGCTGAAACCGACCACACATGGGTATTGGTAAACCCCTTAGAGGATCTAAGCCTGTCCAGGCAAAGCGGTGCGAGTCGGACCGTCCATGCTAATAAGCTGTATTGGTTTCAGTTTCAGGTATTCCAGTTCACACTGTTTTCAGGAAGCTAGAGTCAGATGAAAGGGCAATTATGCTGTCTGTATTGCCTTACAGGATGTGATACCTGCTCTTCTTTACATAGTATAGGCAAGAGGATTGCCTAAATCAGACTTCAAGCTTCAAGAGATTTCAGATCTTGGTATTGAGTCAAATGTCTCAGGGCCAGTTAAGGCAGCAGCAATTTTTCTGTAGGTTTGCTGTTCAGCCAAACACATTAGACAACAATGGTGCTCCGAAAACCCGGAGTTAGACCTAGTCATCTACCACCAACTAATAGTTTTTTGCTCCATTTGTAAAGGTGTACATATCAGCTACTGATTTGATGGGGGGCTATTAAATCTAAGATTAATTTGCCTAGCCCTATAGACCTAGGGCATATGGTTGATCCTGAAACTGGGTTATTCATTCCACAGCTCATAACACAGATGCAAGCAGCCTCTCTCTTTTAACTAATATGGTTGTAAATAGCCTGATCAGTGTAGTGATGACTGCATTTGCTCATAGAAAGTACAACCGTGTACTCAAGCTTGCAAGTAGTAAAGCATGTTTGAATAGGTCTTACATTTGTAAGCGCCTAAATGGTGACCAGGAGGACACGGGTTTGATATCTGCTGGGGTCGGTAACATTCACATTCTTTCGTGGAGATTAATCATGAAATCCTTTCAATGGTCATTCTCTCCTTTCCGCTGATTCAAGAAGGGCAGTTTCAGTTTCTGGCGAAAGAATGTGCACTGTTCTGGTTAATCACTTACGTATAAGCCTGCACAGGAAAAGTGTGGATAAGTAAACTGACAAGCTCAAAAATGACCTAAATAGTGTTGACTGGGCCGTTAAACCCCAATACAAACAAGCAAACTAACATTTGTAAGTTGCCCCCCGCCCATCGGGGCATGCAGAAATAGATTGGGCTGCATGGTGCTTCCACGAAGAGCTGAATCTGACCACACACGAGTACTGGTAAACCGCTTTTAAGAAGGACTAAGCCTGCCCAGGCAAAGCGGTGTGTGTCAGATCGTCCAATGCATATAAGCCTTCTGGTTTCATTGGGCGGTAGGGCTTGAGATGTCATTCCAACTCAATGTCAGATAAAAGTTCCACAAAATTGGAAGCAACATCTCCAAAATGACTTTAATAATGTCGACGGGGACGTTAAACCCCATTCAAACAAACAAACAAACAAAAAACTAACATTTGTAAGAACTTGTTTACAATACTAGCTCATATTTATACCGAGGACTATGACAGTTTTAAATCATGTACTTGGAGTCTGATATGGCCTATTAGTACAGCACAATCATTTTATAACACATTTTTATATAACACTGTTCAAAGCCCAAACCCCTAACTATTTGCATAGAAAAAATGACAAAAAAAAACATGTAAAGGAACTTCTTTTACACTATTCTACCTTTTTCTTGGACATAACACTGTTTAACTAAGAGGTTTATGCTTGGATTCAGAAAACAGTATTATAAAGAGGTGGTGTTTCAAATGGCTAAATACATAACATTACGAAAACACGCATAATTCAAATCCATTGGAAGATTTTACTACCACCCCCTCACCAACCCACCCCCCCCCCCCCCCCCAAAAAAAAAAAAAAAATCCAGATAATAATGATATTTTTCTTATTTCTGTTCAAAACATAGATTGTGGGGACTCTTTAGAACCCTCTCAACGTGGCGATGCTGTCAAACACCACAAGCTATGTCCTTAAGCATAAATTCGAAAAATAATGCTTACCCCTGAAAACCCTAGTTTTCTATAAAACAAAGTGAGGTTCAAGGGGGTCAAAAACATATGGGCATGTTTTGGGCATGTTTTTGAGACGATATGAAAACAGAACTAAGCATTATTGTGAATGTCCTCTACTTCTTAATTGTCTAAAATGAAGCAAACACCTACAAATCCCTTGTTTGTGAGCATTTATGTGAATGAATTTTACTGGTAAACTGAGTGGGTGGGGTAATCCTGGGGCTAAGTTGATGGTAAAAAAGTCATAACAAACCATAAATGTATATTAAAATAGTGTTAAATGTATTTTAGAATAGTGTCTTAGTTAAAATAAAACAATAGATATGTAAAAACTGTTTAAATTTTGAAACATCAGAATTTCTTTTATGTACCACCTATGAAACTAGACACAAAAACAATAAAATATCATTTTTTTCACCGGTTTTCAAGTCAAACCTAAAAAGTTGATCTATATTCTAGCACAAATCTTCTTTCTACACCAGAAAAATAAATTAAAATAAGTTTGTAAGATGATTTGTGGTATTTATATTCATATTTTACGAAAAACTGGAATTTACAGCTATGGCGGCCATCTTGGACGCCATCTTGGATTTCTCAGCTCGCCATCATTTATGCCAATTTATGCCGGCAGTTTCAGATACTACGGATCCTGACGAACATTTTGGTATATGACTTGTCTTGTTATACGGGGGGGTATGGGTTCCCATTTTTTTTGGTCCAGATTGTCACCCTACCATAATGTGAACTTCATTCAATCAAGTTCCATTCCTTCATTGTCAGTACGGTGCATATGAAATTTTATCTGAAACTGGGCAAGCTGTATGTGTGACAGTCACCTTGCAATCGAAACGTCCGTTGGCAAAGGTTGCCGGATGATCTTGACCTTCAGTGTGTGTGTGGGGTGGGGGGGGGGGGCTTAAATCGATTGTACAAGGCCATACTACTCGCCCTTTGTTCTGTCGTTGTTAAGACAATTAATTCATTCGTAAGTCCCTGATTGTGAATAATTATATACTTAGCTTGCTAAGTGCTAAGAAACAGCCCTATAAAATAGAGTAGTGATCTCACTGCTACAACCTAACAAACAGACACCGTCAGTTTGTTTGTTTGTTTGATTTGAGGTTTAACGTCCCCGTCAACACTGTAAAGGTCATTTTGGAGACGTTGCTTCCAATTTTGTGGGACTTTTACCCGACATTGAGATGAAATGACATCTCAAGCCCTGTCGCCCAATGAAACCAATAGGGTTTATTAGCATGGACGGTCCGCCTCGCACCGCGGTTCCTGGACAGGCTTAGATCCTCTAAGCGGTTTACCATTACTAGTGTGCGGGCCGGATTCAGCTCTGCGTGGAAGCATCATGCAGGCCATATATTTCTACAAGCCCCTTTGGGCGGGGGCCATGACACCGTCAGTTTTATGACTTTTATTTGCTGAAAGCTCTATCAACATAATTAAACATAACACAATATGACAAGATGAAGGTAAAAATATGATACAGCAGTTCAAAATAAATGAATCACACTTTTTAGCCAAAGAGACCACGTCAGACATTATAAAGATCATGATGCTCATGTTAAAATGTAGGTAAAGTGTTTCTAATGAATACCAATAACATATTTTTATACTTAGTACACCAATAGGTAAGAGCTATAATAGTTCACCCAAGTATCAGGACACTAAGCTTGTGATTTATTTGCAATGTATGGAAAATAGAACTGAAGGCAATGATCAGGAATCTATACAATCACCCCACACCTCACATCCAGTACTCCAGAGAAAAAAAAAAAAAAAAAAAAAGAAACAATTACCCTACACCACCAATCCAAAACACCGAAGGATGTCAACACCAACAAAAACAACTTTACCATAATCAAAACGTCACGAGCGAAAAGCCAAATCGGGTGATTTTTCTGGATAGAAAAATAGTCATCACGAAAACAAGCCTATATAATTTTGACCTCCTTGAACCCAACTTTTATATAGTTAAACTCGGGTTTCCGGGGGTATACCTTATTTTTCGCATTTCTGCTCTAAAATATAGATTGTGGGATGAGGCGGTTCTAACGAGTACCCACAAGCTATATTTTGAGCAGAAATAAGAAAAGTATCACAATTTTTCTTCTTAAAATTTTCATTATTTCGGCGATAAAGGTGGCAATGTATTTGTATAGGCGTGTTTACGCAATGTATTTATTTATTCTATTTTAAGTGATATAATCTGGAAAATCCTCTGGTTCAAACCATTTTTATAGAGAGGATCTTACATGAGTGTTCATGTAGTATTGAATTTATTAAACGAGTTGAGGGAAAGGTATAAAATGCGAGGCTTTGCCGAGCATTCTATCCATTTTCCTCAACGCGTTTAATAAATTCAATAATACATGAGCACGAATGCAAGATTCTATTTATCATATGACATTTAAAACGCATTTTATTCACATTTTTTATATAAATATCAATATTTCGCCATTAGTAAACGCGACGTCGTTAAGGACGTCGTACATGTTACGTTACGGGATGTATTTAGCTAATTTGCATATTTAATTCACTAGTGGATTATCGAAAATATTACATGGCGTTATCACACTCTCAGACGCGACGTCATATGATAAAAAACTATCTTGCATATGTTGCGTCGTCGCTGAACCTTCTTGAAATCTCTAAAAATATTGAAATATTTAAGAAAGAATAAGAATATATAGAAAATATTTAAGTAGAAATTGTATATTCCCCTGCTTTCTTGAAAATAATTGAGTGTAAGAAGCATTCTGGTTATCGATTTATCTCACGCTTTTCAGAATAGTAGATTATTTAATTAATAAAAAACAGAAGTGAGCAATTAACTCACACCTTCCATCCAAGACATCAAAATGGTAAGAAGCGCGAACATAAAATAACTTCACTATGATGAAAACGTCACGGGCAGAAACCGAAAAAAACACTTACAAAATGGCCATCGGCTATCTAAAATAGGACATATTGGGAATACAGGAATACATACATGAAAATGTTAACTTTAACAATAATAATTAACCATGGCAGAATAGCCGCTTTGGGACGGTCAGTAAAATAGAAGTGAAGGCAATGATTGTTAATTGTTTGTTTTTACTGCGGGGTTGGGGCTTAAATCATTTTACATGGCCACAATCCTCGCCATTGGTTGTCTCGTGGTTTAGACAAATAATTTGTTCAGTCCGCTCATATATTTTTATAAAAATTGTGGGTATTGAAGTCTGATTGTGTAATTTAGTCTTTAAATAAAAATCAAAAATGAGTTAAAGTAGAAGTAAAACAAAGATCAGGAATTGATACAATTAACTTACTCCACCCATAAAAGACACCAAAGGGAAAGAAATACAAACATTAAGCGACCAGACCATAATGAAAACCTAAACAAAGGAAGGCCATAAGGACAGTTACTTTCCCACAAAATGGCCATATGGCCATCCGAAACCAAAAGACACAAGTGATACACACAGCAAGTAACAAACAACAACATAAATAAATCGCCACAGAAGAGCCGCCTTGGAACGGTCAGTGGAAGATTTCCACTGGGGGGCACACTGTTTTACTTTATACCAAATGATTGAAAGAATCCAGCTGTAATGCCGTAGTAACCAGAACACTTTTGGGTTTTCATCTCTCGTAGAGCCTTAGCACATTCCGATGTTTGTTTCTCACCGTAGCAAGTTTCTTTTTCCGTTTGGTTCATTTTTCAATCGAATCATCAAGAAAGATTTATCTTAAACTTGTATTACTTTTTGCATATAAGTATTAAGTGCCTTAGTAGTTAATGTTGCCGAGTCTTGATCGTTGTATCATGTCTAAATTCGGTTTATTTTCATGTTCTCGGAAATGTTCCACTGATGAGCTAGAAAACCTTCATAAATAATGGCGAGGGTTTAGGTCATGTAATTTATCGATTTAAGCACCCCCCACACACACACCCCGTCCCTCGGGACCACTGTTCGGCATCACCCGGCAAGCCTCATGATGCCTGACAGTGACCCTCGGGACGGATTCCATCCACCCCTCACACCCATATAAGATTCTTATAATGTGCTACATTATATACACCGTTATTGGAAGTATTTTACCTCAAAATACTGCTGGCCGCGGTAGCTCAGTCGGATGCGCGTCTGATTGGTGATCGAGGTCGGCAACATTCTTTCATGGAGATTGGTAATGAAATATTTCGACGGTCATTCTCTCCCTTCCGCTGATTCAAGAAGGGCACTTGTGCACTGTACTGGTTAACCGCTTACGTATAAGTCTGCCTAGGTAAACTGACCGGCTCTTAAATGATCTAAAAAGTGTTGACCGGGCTGTCAAACCCCAAAACAAACAAACAAAACCTCTCATTATTTCAGAGGATAACAAATTAGACTTAGAAGAAGAGAGGGTTTGCGTTTTACGTCTCATCAACAGCTAAGGTCATACGGAGACGGGACCTCGGTTCAAAGACTCATCCGAAAGTCTGGAGAAGCCCGGGATCAATCCTGCGATCCCTGGTTTACAAGGCGAGTAGCATAACTACTACGCCACCAAGGCTTCTGCTTAGAAGAAGAAGTGTTAATGTAAATTGTTCGTTGATTACAAGAAACTATGTTTGGTGTTTATTGATAATTAGAAACTATTTTTCATATGCTCTATGAAAGAGTAATTTATATATTTTAGCTGATAATTAGAAACTAAGTTTAATGTGTGTTAATTAATTGAGACTCTATTTGGTGTGTGTTAATGGTTAGAAACTATGCTTTGCAATTCTAGTTCGCATTGTGTTGACACCACATTATCATTTCATACCATGAATAAATCATTTTTTATATCTTTTTATATCCTTGCCCCTTAACATTTAACCTAGGCAGTTACTTTCCCACAAAATGGCCAATTGGCAATCCAAAACAAAACGAATTCGTTTGAATTGAGGTTTAACGTCCCCATCAACACTATTTAGGTCATTTTGCAGATTGCTTCCAATTTTGTGGGACTTCTACCCGACATTGAGGTGAAATGACATCTCCAATCATGCCGTCCAATGAAACCAGAAGGCTTATATGGGTTGGACGATCTTACTCACGGCAAGCTTGGTCCTTCTAAGCAGTTTACCAGTACTTGTGTGTGGTCAGTTTCAGCTCTGCGTGGAAGCACCATGCAGCCCAATCTATTTCTCTAAGCCCCGATGGGCGGAAACAAACAAAAAGATAAGCGATACACACACTCAAAGACAAACCATTACAAAATTAATCCACGACAGATATGGGCGGTCGGTGAAAAGAATTGCACTGGGTGGGTGTGGGGCTAAATCGATTCATGAGGCCGCAATCCTCGCCCTCAATTCCGTCGCGATTTAGACAAACCTTTTTTAAGACATTTCGCGCGTTATTGCAATGTTTTCCAAAGAAGTCTTTTGTACCGGATGTCGTTAGAAGTGTATGCATACATCTGACATCATCAAACGCGCCCTTTGGCATGCACTACGTTAGTTTAAACTTTCATTTCATTTGTATACACATAACATTACAATAGACAATCGGAGTCTAACTGTTGGTTTTCTTTTGCTCCAGCATTTCAGTGGTTTCTTGCTGTCGAATCCTCACCGTTGTCTCACCTCTGTGGTTCTTTGATTATTTGTGTTCACGGAGATGTTGCACTGATGAGTTAGGAGGCCTTCATGCGGACTGAACAAATTATTGGTCTAAATCGCGACGGAAGTAAGGCCGAGGATTGTGGCCACGTAAAATCGATTTAAGCCTCCCAGTGGAAATCTTTCCACTGACCGTTCCAAGGCGGTTCTTCTGTGGCGATTTATTTATGTTGTTGTTTTTTACTTACTGTGTGTATTACTTGTGTCTTTTTTTTATTTTGGATGGCCATAACGCCATTTTGTGGGAAAGTAACTGTCCTTATGGCCTTTCTTTGTTTAGGTTTCCATTATGGTCTGGTCGCTTAATGTTTGTGTTTCTTTCCCTTTGGTGTCTTTGATGGGTGGAGTAAGTTAATTGTATCGATTCCTGATTTTTGTTTTACTTCTACTTTACTAATGTAAACTTGAGGGATTTTAGCTTAGCTCTAGGGAACTGGAAAGGACGGTGCATATCAATGGAGAACAAACGCTTCATGTCATTGATTGCACCTAATCATAGTGAACAACAACATAAATCGTTTAAGGATAGGGATCTGAACCGTGTCTGAGAAAGTATGCCTTACATGAACTGGGAGGTTGGGTATTCACACAGGGGAGCCGCCCCAATCGGTGCCATTGGATGTGTCTTATCATAAGGAACAAAAGTTCATATGGTTTACGGGGTGGATATATTAACGGTTTCTAAACGTTACCATTATTTTAATTAATATTTTATGTAGATTGACTG
The DNA here is from genome assembly GCA_963580285.1 of Lucinisca nassula. Classification (NCBI taxonomy): domain Eukaryota; kingdom Metazoa; phylum Mollusca; class Bivalvia; order Lucinida; family Lucinidae; genus Lucinisca; species Lucinisca nassula. The sequence continues at coordinate 62,073,959 of OY757026.1, read as the reverse complement.
ATGTAGATGTAGATTATAAAAGGTAATTCAGTCACCCGATTATGACAAAAACAAACGTATGTTGTATACGGCCCTTTGGTCCGCTTGAGAACGAATGTGGAAGTCACTCAACCGAATCATCTTGAGGCCTTCTGGGCTTGTTGAATGAGGCAAACGTGATGTGTATTTTTTCGTCACTGGGGCGTCCAACTGATATATTGGCTTATTTGGGCAAGGCCTACTGTACTTGCAGCAGGGAGTTATTGTTATTTCTATACTTGCAATCTTTTTCCGCTTCTCCCCTATCCCTCGCTTTCATCTCCTCTACTATATCTATCCTACACTCCCCCCCCCCCGCTTTCTCTAGGAGACGACACAAAATTACCCACAAGGTTGACGTGCCTTCTTTAGACTTACAACAAACAAGTGATCAATTTTAAGCGAATTTGACATAATAGCTTATAATTAACTGCCCCGCGCCATAAAGCTTGTCTTGAACCACTATAACAAGTGAGGCGCCCCACCCAACGGGGTTTTGAGAAATAGTTTGACTGCATGGTGCTTCCGCGCAGAGTTGAAACCGACCGAACTTGAGAACTAGTATACGCTTAGGTCTAATAAGTTCTGAACAGTTTAGAACTCATAAACCGCTTAGGTCTAATATGTTCTGAGTAAGTCTACCATGGAATAGTTCTGCTGAAACACAGTCAAAGAGACAAGAACTCACAGATGTTGTTCAACGTGTTTTATTTCTACTCTATCGTAGCTGAGTGAAATACTGACTTACTGGCAAGACAGAGTCAGCCTGACTCTGCCCCCTCATCAGTCCATTGCTAGCTACTGTCTATCTGCCGACTAGAAAACAAACCCAGTTTATATACAGATAGAATCACTGTTTCAAAACTGACCATCGGAAATGACACATACATGCATGAGCACTTAAGCATTCATAAGACGGCAATTAAAGCTGACTTTGACCAGGTCCACTTGACAGCCATCGCACTGGGCTAGTCATTAGTATAAGCATTTGTCAAAATTATGTTCCGGGTCCTAAGTGATTCTTCCTAGTTGCTAATTCTGCGCAGTTTTACATCTAACGTGTAAATGTATCAGAGTTTGTAGTCACGTCTGGCCCTACCTATATGATAAAGGTAACTTTCTAATATAAGAAAACAATACCTGCAAGAACCATTATTGTGTTACACTGCGATGCGGACCGCTTCTTAAACCCTAACGATTTCTTTTAGCGGTAATGCTTGGGATTTCATTTCATCTCAATGTCGGGTAAAAGTCCCTCAAAATTGGCAAAATGACATAAATAGTATTGACGGTGACGTTAAACCTCAACACAAACAAACAAAATACAATAAGTGAGATAAGTATAATTATTCCATTATTCCATACTCTGAGCCGTTCGGAAAACGAGGTCGGTGCTCTTGAAGCAAAATTATTTGTTCCTGCACGTTGACAAAGAAGGAAGTGCATCCCATGGAACTATATCAATTACCATTTCATTTATGTATTGATTAGACACTGATCATAGTCGAAACTTGGAACAATAAGACGTCCAGACAAGTGATCAACACGTAGATCCATACACGAGGGGAGTTAAATAAGTTTGAAGGCTCGACGTTTAACTCACAGATTGGAAGATGGTTCTAATATTATTTTATAATATAATCCGCGTTTACTTCAATGCATTTGGTCCACCTTTCTTTTAAGCAGGCTATGCCGTTGAAACAAAAGTCGTCTATTTGGTCCTCAAACAAGTAAGAAAAGGTCACTCAGGAAAGGCCACAATCTAAGAACACAGCCGTTTCAAGTCACCTATAGAAAGTGACACGGAGGCACACACAAAAACAGACGAAATTTGAACCAACGGCACAAATATGTTCTAGGAAGGGTTATCCTTTGGAAGCAAGGAATACACCACAGAACTGGGCCAGACAAATCCAAATAACAAATAAGACACTGCAAAAGAACGACCACCTTGGAAAGGTTAGTAGTATTTTTTCTTTTTTCTTTTTTTTCGGGGGTGGGGGGCGTGGGGGAGGGGGGCTTCAATGCCGGATTTTATGAAATTTCAGCCCTTGCCCTCTGTTCCATTACAGTATCAAACAGAATAACAACAAAACATTAATACGCATGTAGTCTTTCTAGCTCACAAGTAAGTCGTGATAAAATACACGGTAAAATGGTTATGTATAGATCAAAATTATCAAGCCTCTGTAGCAGCCATGAGCTCATCATCGTCCCGAAATCTCGTTCCTGGCAAATGGGACTTCAAATTTCGAAACAGATAATAGTCACTTTGGGCCAGTTCTGGGCTGTATGACAGGCGATTTAACTGCTCGAACTTGCGCTCACGAAAAGCTGCTTGTGCAATTCTATGGACTTATTCGAAAAGCTGCTTGTGCAATTCTATGGACTTGTTCACAGGGGCATTATCATGCACAACAAGGACACCAGCAGCTAGCTTTCTACTTCATTTTTCTTTAATAGCAACCCTTAATTGTTTAATTGCATTGGTATAGTATTCTGTCATTGAAGTACCAACAGGCTTGTGATCTATCGATGGTATACCTTTTGAGTCCCAAAACACCTTGGCCATTACCTTGCTGGCTGATGGTGGGGTTGAGCCAGGACGCTTCGATTGACTCTCCACGTTTGACCTGGATCCCAGTAGTGAAGCCAAGTTTAATCTCCTGTAACAAGATGAGTGTGGAAGTCTTCTGGATTGGCATTGTACACTTCCAGAAGTTCTTGACTCCACCCTTTGCTGACGATCTTGCATGTTCACGTTTCTGGTTACCCCCTGGCAGTTACTTTCGACATGCATAAACGTTCATGGATTATAGTGTAAACATTTCCATTAGAAAAACCACATTTTGAAGCAAGATCGGCAATTTTGATTAGGCGATTTTTAGCACAAGTCTCTCAAGTTTTCAAACAAAAAGTAAGAACAAAAAATGTGCATGTTGACTGAACGGCTGTTATCATTCATCTGACAAAGGTTTACACTGCACGAACATGAAAAAAGAAATCTTGAATTATACAGAAAATACCAAGTTCTACGAATTAATTGAACTCCAATCGCAAGTTTCGGTCACACTAGGAATCAAGTGGATTCTGAGCGGGCCCATCAACATTAAGTTCACATTAAGAATCAAGTTGGATCTTCGTGTTGGTCCCTAGTAAAACAACTTAATGTGGATCAACAAGTTGGTTCCTCATGTGAACGCAGTTGAATATGAATCATCAGGCTGATCAACAAGTTGATCCACTAGAAGTACATAGATCCCTCGTGTGAACACCACTTAATGTGGATCCCTCAAGTGACCAAATTTTGTTGCGGGGTCCTTATGCAAACACAATATACTGTGGATTTTCACAACTTAGTGGATCCCTCGATTGAACACAGCTCATGTGAACACAATTTAATGTGGATCCCACGTTTGAACACAAGTTAATGTGAATTTTTCATGTGAACACAACTTAATGTGGATCCCTCAAGTAAACACAACTTAAAGTGGATTTCTCATTTGAACATAACTTCATGTAGATCCCTCCTGTGAACACAGCTTAATGTGGATTCCTCGTGTGAACCCAACTCCATGTGGATACTACGTTTGAACAAAACATAATTTGGATCCCCCATTTGAAGACAACTTTATGTGGATCCCTTGTTTGAAAACAAATACATGTGGATTCCTCGGGTGAACAGAGCGTAATGCGGATCTGTCGTGTGAACACAACTTAATATGGATCCCACGTTTGAACACAACGTAATGTGGATCCCTTATTTGAAATCAACTTAATGTGGATTACTTGTGTTAACAGAACCTAATGTGAATTCCCTCTGTTAACACAACGAAATTTAATGTCCTGTGAACAGTACTTGGTGTCGATCCTTCGTTTGAACGCAGCTTAACGTTGATTCCTCATGTGAACAGAACTGAATGTAGACCCTTTTGTGAACACAACTAAATATGAATCCTGAAGTAAACACAACTTTATGTGGATACCTCATGTGCACACATCTTAATGTGGACCCCTCGTGTAAACGCAACTTAACACGAATTATAAGCGTGTAGCTTACTCACATTTAACTCTTATTAAATGTATGTTCGAAAGAGAAAGTAGCAAATATTGTTTCAACCATCGTGTGAACAAAGGTTTTTGCAGATTCCTCATGTCAACGTATCTTAATGTGGATCAACAAGTTAAATCCGTGTGTGAACGCAACTTCATATGGATCCCTCGGCGAACGCGTGCAAATGGGCATCAACAATATGAAACCTATTGTGAGAATGCAGCTTAATGAGGATCACCAAGCTTATTCCTGGTATGAACACAGTGTGAATCAACACTTTGATTGCTACTGAATAAGCGGCTTAATGTGGATCAACAAGTTGATTGTTAGTGTGAACACAATATGAATCAACATCTTAAACTCTGCTAAGGACGCAACTTAATGGAGCTCATCAAGTTGATTTATGGTGTGCAAACAAGCTTATTGCTCCAGCATGAACGCAACTTAATGCGGATCAACAAGTTGATTCCTGGTGTAAAAGCAAGCCAAGGCGATTCAACAATTTGGTCTGTACTGTGAATGTAATTAAATACGGATCAACTAGTCGATTCTTAGTGATAACACAATGTAAACCAACAGGTTGATCTCTACTGAGAACGCAACTTAATTTGGATAAACAAGGAGATACCTAGTGAGAAAACTGCGCGAATCAACAAATTGAGCTTAACTGTAGACGCGACCTAATCTGGATCAATCGGCTGATTTGTAGTAGTGTAAACACAATGTGAATCGACAATTTTATCTCTATTTTAAATTCATTTTAATGCGGGTCATCAATTTGATTCATATCATGAACACAACATTTGTCAACACGTTCCTTTCTACTGACAAAACAACTTAATGCGGCTCAACAAGTTGATGCCTTATGTGAACACTATGTGAAACAACAACTTGATTTCTAATGTGTACACCACTTATAAAAGATCAACAAGTGAATTCCTTGTGTAAACACAATGTGAATGAACATTTTCATGTATTTTGTGAACACAATCTAATGTGAATCAGCAAGTTGATTCGTATTGTGAACACAATGTGATACAACAACTTGATATTTACAGGAAACGCAACTAAATGCGGATCAACAAATTTATTCCTAGTGTGAATACAAATATTTATAGAGTAAATGCGGCCATAGACCTGTTCACATTATGACTCACGGTGGACTAAAATGTAACATTCTAACACAGCGCGCCTATATAGGCAATGCAAAATAACTGTGTTTTATTCTGCAACAAATCACAGCTCGGAAGAGCGTGACGTGTGACGTCATTAAAAACTGCAAATTTATGACGTCACTAGTCGATTTACTTGACGTTAGACGGTGTAACGTCATTTTCTCGCATCGAAAACGTTAGAAAAGGATAAAAATGCACGTGTTTCAGTCGATAATTTTAGCGGGATTTCTTCTAACAATGGCGAAAAGTTGTGAGATTTTGAAGGAAACAACAACATTATTGCCGATTTTCAGCGTGTTAGAATCGAAATAGATCAGCTCTAGCCAGTGATTTGTTGGGTAATAAATCACAGTTTGTCGGTCAGTTGTAAATAGACAAATCACGCGCGCTACGCGCTCGTGATTCGTCTACTTTACAACTGACCTCCAAACTGTGATTTATTACACAACAAATCACAGTTAGAGCTGATCTATTTCTTAATTATAAATGTGTTTAAGCCATTTTATGTTCTCAAAGCCAAGCTTTGCATAAGAGACCAAACGCCCCGGATGACAAGGAGTCATTGCGGTCAACAGCTGATAACATTCTCACAGATTTACTCTTGCGTTTACTACCGGATTGTAAACTGTAAACATTACTTTTTCTAACAGCCAGTAAGTAAAGTTTTCTACTTTTAAAAGCATTTATTTGCTTCTCTGTGTCAAAGTCTCTTGTAAATGGATCTAGGGCGGTGATGGGTGGGATTTAGAACTTGTCGAATATCAAACAGTAACACTTCTGATTCATCAATAATGTCACCGGACTCTTCACTGAGGTCACAGTTCGCCTGTATTAAGCAAGAAACGTATGTATAATTAAAATGTGATTGCTCAAGACAATGTACGCATTTGACTTTCTCGGATACTGAATACAGGGTGGCTTAAAGCAGCTTATACGCTTGAGGGGAATGGGAACACTTGGTAGATTTCTACGCCATTTTTCAAAGGGAGACAACTTTCGGGTCTTCCGATTCGCTTTACTATAAGCCCTGTCCCAGTCAAAAAAGAGTCTACTCTTAAAGGAAAGAATTTGCTCCTTAGGAGCAAATTCTTTTCTATAAGAGTTGACCCCTATTGACATGAGAGACAAAATACTTTTGCAGGAGTTGCCTCCCCTGAAGGTGTATCCATTCCCCTTAATGCATGCAACTGTTACTGTATTTTACTATATATTTAACGTGTTGTGCGCCGCCGACCATCTGGGCTTGAAGAAATAGGTTGGCTGCATGATGCTTCCACGCAGAGCTGAAACTGACCCGCAAACGAGAACTGGTAAACCGCTTAGAGGATCTAAGCCAGCCCAGGCAAAGCGGTGCGAGTCGGCACGTCCATGCTTATAAACCCTATTTGATTCATTGGGCGGGGGCCAGTTTTTGATTTGAGGTTTTACGTTCCCGTCATCACTGTATGGGTCATTTTGGAGACGTTGCTTCCAATTGTGTGGGACTTAAACCAGACATTGAGATGAAATGACCTCTCAAGCCCTGTCGCCCAATGAAACCAATATGGTTTATAAGCACGGGCGGCACACTTCGCACGGCTTTGCCAGGGCAAGCTTATATCCTTTAAGCGATTTACCAGTGCTCGTTTGCGGTCGGTTTCAGCTCTGCGTGGAAGCCCATCTATTTCGTCAAGCCCAACTGGGCGGGGCCGTTAATTTGTTGTGAATTAATTGCTATTTCTATTCAGGTTGTGTTTTCATTTAATTCATTGTTAATTATTTCGTTTGTTTTGTGTTTGTATCGACGTTTACTCGCCCAGTCAACACTATTTTAGGTCATTATAGTCAGTCGGTCTACCTATCCACACTTTTACTGGACAGGCTTATACGTAAGTACAGTGCACATTCTTTCACCAGAAACTGACAACTGCCTTTTATCAATCAGCGGAAGGGAGAGAATAACAGTAGAAAATATTTCATAATCTAGCTCGACGAAAGAATGTTGCTGACCCCGGCAGGTTTCTAAACCGCGGCCTGCTCACCAAGCAGACGCGCATCCGACTGAGGTATCGAGGCCGGCAAATAAATAATTAATTTCATAATCTATCTATCTATCTATCTATCTATCTATCTATCTATCTATCTATCTATCTATCTATCTATCTATCTATCAGTCAGTCAGTCAGTCAGTCAGTCTATCTATCTGTCTGTCTGTCTGTCTCTATCCCTCGCCCAATCACTATATCCCTTCAACCAACCATTACGTGAAAAATGGCTGAAAAAAATTAAATTTGTATGCTGAACTATACCGGCTGCAAAAATACAGCTAGCCGATTGGTCGACATGTTGTCTTTGTCAGGAGAATATGACTAACGTTTATAAGGCCCAGCAAATTTTAAAGGATCTGTCCCTGGTTCAGGCTATGCGACAATATCTAGGAACGTTCTCTGTTTTACGGCAATAAACGCGAAAGAATGTGCTATGTACTGGTTAACCGCTTACGTACAAGTCTGTCCATGGTAAACTGACCGGCTCAAAAATGACATAAAATCATGTTGACTGGGCCGTTAAACTTCAATACAAACAAACAAACGTCAATAAACAGTCTACCATGAAATTGAAAATAGTCTGTTTTAAGATGATACTATTTCTGACCAGTAACAAAGCGAAATGGCGCAAGTTGTGAGGCATTAAGTTTAATATGACCGAACTGAAAAGAACAGAAAAACGTTGTTTGAGCTTAGGCAATGGTAAAAGCGAAGACACTGATGCAGTGCAAAAGAAACAATGTTTTGATTAAAGCAAACATGTTTCTTGTGTGGTAAAGCCCTGTCAGATAAGAAACATGACGCGAATCGACCATATGTCAGCTAGGGAACGCGCAAAAAACAAGAAGTTCGAATCATACTTTTAGCCTTTAAAGATGTATACCAGCTTTGAAGAAGGTCTGTGTGGATGTTGACTTGGATTTGAACTTCATCCATATCCATAAAGTAGCTCGGCTTATCCGAAAGGACGTGCTAGATATGTCTACAAAGTGTTCTTGATCAGTTTCTGCTGACCGTCAAGACACTGCCATTCCTCAGGCTCTTCTAACACACCGCAATATGATTCTGTTAAAAACACAACCGACCATGTGTCACCTTAGCCAGAGTCATATTCAAATGGTTCTCCTGCTGTTATTTAATAATAACAATAATAATAATAATAATAATAACTTTATTTCAAGAGGATAACATAATTGGTACGAGTGCCGGTCTAACATTGTCATCATTGTAACATTTATATGAGCATGTATGCATTGTTGATTACATTTTTCGGACCTATTGATACAAGCTGATTACAAATGAACTAGCCATACCAGAACGTCAATGCAATTGGTTTTGCAGAGTTTCACACATTAAACTGAAGAAGTCAGAAATGAATCCAGCTGGCTTAGACATATTCAAGGAAAGGTAGAAGACACTTTAATGGAAGTTTGAATATAACATGGTCGGGTTTTCATGCTGATCAAAAGTAGAAGTGGAGGCAATGATCAAGAATCGATACAATTAACCCACAGCTCCCACCAGAGACACCAACGGGAAAGAAACACAAACACGAAACAACAGACGCCAACAGAAACATCAATAGCGAAAAGCCAAAAGAACAGCCACTTTCCCATAAAATGGCCAACAGGCTATCCAAAATAAAATAATATAAGCGACACAAACACCCAAAGACAAACCATAACAAAATAAACCGCGACAGAAGAACCACCTTTGAACCGTCAGCGGAAACGAATTCCACTGGGGGGTGGGGGTGGGGGGGGGGCTTAAATCGATTTTACGTGGCCACAATCCTCGCCCTTACTTCCTTGCGATTAAGACAAATAATTTGTTCAGTCCGCATGAAGGCCTCCTAACTCATCAGTGCAACATCTCCATCAACGCAAAAATCAAACAACAACAGAGATGAAACAACGGTGAGGACTGGACAGCAAGAAACCACAGAAATGCTGGAGCAAAAGAAAACCAACAGTTAGACTCCGATGGGCCCGACCAGAAACAGAGCATCAGGTGCCAACCAACATAAGCCTTTACGTTGGAACCGTCATAGAATCTGAGGCCTGACCCACCGGCGTGCAATTTAAGAGGGAAGCAAGGTTGTCAACCGTGATTGGGTTAACTAACATGCATGCAGTCTGTCGTATAACATTTATGTAGTACCTAATCTTTTTTATATCGAAGAATGATTTTACGAAATTGGGTGCTGAAGTCATTGTGGTTACATCATGTAAACAATTCCGTGAAATAAACAACTCCTTACATCCCGCTTTGCATAGAGAAAACTGGGGTTTAGGGGGGGGGGGGTATAAACATTATTTTTCTTATTTTTACTCCAACTCAATGAGGCGGTTCTAACGAGCACCCACAACCTATGTTTGCAATATAATTATGGAAAATATCATAGATGTTCACCAGAAAAAGTTGCCATTTAGTAGATGTTAACATGCACTATGTCGCACGGGTGTGTTAACGTAATGTATATTTTTCTGAATTTGTATACTTAGTCACCATAACATTCGGGTTCCGATAGACCTTGTTGCAAAAGAAATTTGTTGCAAAAGTCTGTTTATGACGAGCAATCAAAATCTGTAGACATGATTCACCATTCAAAGAACTTGATTTTGTTTGATTTGAGGTTTAACGTCCCCGTCAACACATTATAGGTCAGTTTGGAGACATTAGTTCCAATTTTGTGGGACTTTTACCCGATATTGAGATGAAATGACATCTCAAGCCCTGTCGCCCAATGAAACCAACAGGGTTTATAAGCATGGACGGTCCGACTCGCATCGCGGTTCCTGGACAGGCTTAGATCCTCAAAGCGGTTTACCAGTAGTAGTGTGCGGACGGTTTCAGCTCTGCGTGGAAGCATCATGCAGCCCATCTATTTCTTCAAGCCCCGATGGGCGGGGGGGGGGGCGGACAAAGAAGGCGACACTAGGTATGCTGAATCCATGACAGGGCGACACTACGTATGCTGAATCCATGACAGACTCCAGTAATTACTTTTATCCGATCGCGAAACGAATTCAGTGGAATTGGCCTGGCGAAAAAGTTCTTCATTATGTTTTCACACTGGTCAATACATACGCACAGGCTGCGTAGCGGTCGCATAGGCTTCGTATTTTGGACGCATAGGCTTCGATGAAAAATGGCGGCTGACAGTTCGTCGCTGCAGGTAAGAAACTGTTTTTACGTTAATCTAACTGTTTTATAGCGTTACCCAATACTGACATTTGCCTTACGGACCACTTTATTAATGTGCGGCTTCGTCTGTTGCAAGAAAAGGTTCGAAAAACGGAATATGGAAAAATAGACCCCAAAAGAAATTTGGCATTCAACACAGATTCACCTGTATTTTCACTTTGGTCCGGTCGTCCTATGTAACTACACGATTTTGGCTGGTGTTCTGGCCGATAAATTGTGAATAACGATAATGAAATCCAAAAGCATATATGCAACTTTCGTCACATCTTCTGCAAAAAAGAAAAATATTGATATTTCGATACAACGCACGTAGCTTCGTTACCGATTACAACGCAGATGCTGCGAACTAAATTTGAAAGCCCTGTATTATGTAGAATAATAGCGAATGATATAAAATTGATCTCGAGAAATCAGTCAACCAGCGTTAGTTGGTGATGCTGAAGACATTCTGTATCATTTATACCGAACACATTTTCAGTCTCAGCTATGCAAATACTACATTTTGATTCAAAGGCACAAAATCTATCAAGTTACAATTAGTTACACTACCGTTGATAAACTTGGTAAGTCTTCGTCAAATCTGTTAAGTATTTAGCCAAATAATATTTGCACTGTATGAATTTCTGTCGTGTTTTTTTTTTTTTTTTTTTTTTTTGCAACGCACATGGCTCAAGACCCTGTGTTAGAAGTTTGCGACCAGAAAGTCTTCAAGAGTGACCATCTCACCCACTGAAGCCAGTATGAATTAGATACATATGAAGTTGAAGCGTTATCTATCAAGATAGCGAGCAGTGATAACACCAATTGGCCAAAGAAAAAGTGTAGCCGGGTTTCGGCTAAGTTTTCAAATGCTCCTATGTTATGATACAGAATGTTTTGCCATTATGATAACACACCATGCGGCACATTGCATTTTTACATCTCCAAAATGGCTATTTTTCAGATTTAAATCCATGATTTTTTTTCTTATTCATTCTGCAAACATATGTTGTGGGTGCTCGTTAGAACTGCCTCATTGAGGCGGTTCTAACGAGTACCACAACCTATGTTTTGGAGAAGTAATAAGAAAAATAATGTATACCCCGTTAACCCAAGTTTTCTCTATATAAAGTGGGGTTTAAGGGGTTGGTTGTGTTCATTTCACGAACTTGTTCACCTGATGCCCATTTTTTCCTTGTCTTATACATCTTCTGTACTCCATACACCCATTTACTACTTCTACTTACGAGTAAGTGTCGTCAGATAAAACATATTACGGAGAAATCAAGAATTCCGTGTTTTTTTTTCCCTTTGTTTCCTTTTTTCGTGACTTTCAATATAGACTGTGACGTCATCACGTTTTTTGCTATGAACAGAGCAGAATTGACTGAGCTTACGACAAATAACCAAATAAAAATAGCTACGTCACTGCCATGTATATGTCGGTGGGTTGTACATGTATAAAGAACGCCCTCAGAAAAAAATTGTAAAGGGCAACCAAAGCAGGCGAGGCATACGCATCTAGCGTCCATTTGTGAGCTACGTCAGCCATTTTGCGGTGAGTGAGGCGGTTCTAACGAGCACCCACAACCTATGTTTGCGGTATAAATAAGAAAAAAATCACGGATTTTAATCTGAAAAGTAGCCATTTTGGAGATGTAAAAATGCACTATGTCGCACGGGTGTGTTATCATAAGGGCAAAACATTCTGTATCATAACATAAGAGCATTTGAGAACTTAGCCAAAACCCGGCTACACCGTTGATTTCTTTGGCCAATTCGTGTTATCACTGCTCGCTATCTTGATATATAACGGTTCAACTTCCTATGTATCAAATTCATAATGGCTTCAGTGGGTGAGATGGCCACTTTTAAAGACTTTCTGGTCGCAAACTTCTAACACAGGGACTTGAGCCACATGCGCTGTAATAAAAATACACGACAGAAATTCATATAGTCCAAATATTATTTGGCTAAATACTTAACAGATTTGACGAAGACTTATCAAGTTTATCAACGGTAGTGTAAATAATTGTAACTTGATAGATTTTGTGCATTTGAATCAAAATGTAGTATTTGCATAGCTGAGACTGAAATGTGTTCGGTATAAATGATACAGAATGTCTTTAGCATCACCAACTAACGCTGGTTGACTGATTTCTCGATGTTAATTTAATATCGTTCGCTATTATTCTACATAATACAGGGCTTTCAAATTTAGTTCGCAGCCTCTGCGTTGTAATCGGTAACGAAGCTACGTGCGTTGTATCGAAATATCAATATTTTTTCTTTTTGGCAGAAGATGTGACGAAAGTTGCATATTAGCTTTTGGATTTCATTATCGTTATTCACAATTTATCGGCCAGAACACCAGCCAAAATCGTGTAGTTACATAGGACGACCGGACCAAAGTGAAAATACAGGTGAATCTGTGTTGAATGCCAAATTTCTTTTGGGGTCTATTTTTCCATATTCCGTTTTTCGAACTTTTTCTTGCAACAGACGAAGCCGCACATTAATAAAGTGGTCCGTAAGGCAGATGTCAGTATTGGGCAACGCTATAAAACAGTTACATTAACGTAAAAACAGTTTCTTACCTGCAGCGATGAACTGTCAGCCGCCATTTTTCATCGAAGCCTATGCGTCCAAAATACGAAGCCTATGCGACCGCTACGCAGCCTGTGCGTATGTATTGACCAGTGTGGTTTTGCGGGCTACATTTCGATATGGCAGCGTTTAAAGTACTTGGGGTATGGCTGGAATCCTCTGGGTGGACTCACGCACTAACAAATGCTGATGTACTGCAGATTTATTTCTAAAGGCAACTCATGTTACTAAAACCCACCTAGCATATCATGTTCCTGCGTGGGGCTTATACATCCTCCTTCAAGTTGCATATTTGCAACACAAACACGAATGTCCTGAAGCGATATTCTGGATTGCAAATGTCAGGGGGAACAACCTACGTCAGAGCAGTGATGTCGTAACCATTAGTAGGTTTGCCAGCGTTTACTACACAAAATGCATTTGTCATAACAACAAATAGCCACAGACGGTTACTTAGGTCACAAAAGAATCAAACATACAAACCTGTACCAGAAATGTGGCTCTTTCTTTAAATAACTCGACACAAGCTAATTTTGCAATGATGTCGGAACTACCATTGTTTACAGCGCCAAATCAAATCATGTGAAGAAGCCTTTTTCAGTGTTTCTAGGTAAAATTGGCTCACCAATGGGATGCAAATATTGTTCGTTACCAGCTGAAGTATGTTTTCGGAAGACTCGTATTTGAAGCATTTGATCTACCCTATTTACACCAATATGGCGGCTACTGAAATGGGTACGACATCTCTGCTATGACCAAGCCTCAGCCCTGCAACGATATAAAATAATTCGTGAAGGTCTGTGTGTGATTCACAAGACAAAACAAATCCCCAGGGCTTGCACTAGACCAGGTTCACGAACTAAATACTGCTCTAGGCATATCAGATCGGATGAAGTTGGCCTCACAGAAAGCCCAGGCGCTCTGAGATGTTGGATGGTTCGATTGTTACAAGACATTGAGAATCGATATCTGTTAAAATCTGACACTACAGACAGTCACCATGAATACAACCCCCGCCGCCGCCCATCGGGATTTGATAGAATAGATGGGCTGCATGATGCTTCCACGCAGAACTGAAACCGATCCGCACTCGAGTACTGGTTAACCGCTTAGCCGACCTAAGTCTGCCCAGGCAAAGCGGTGCGAGTCGGTCCGTGCATGCTTATAAACCCTATTGGTTTCATTGGGCGGCAGGGATTGAGTTGTCATTTCATCTCAATGTCGGGTAAAAGTCCAACAAAGTTGGAAGAAACGTCTCCAAAATGACATTTACAGTGTTGACGGGTACTTTAAACCTCAAACCAAACAAACAAACAAACCATGAATACAGCATACTTTCCACTAATACGTGATCTCTCATACTGAAGCTTTGGATTTCTTGGCAATTCAATCGCAGAACAAAGTGAGGATTCGACCTCACTTCACATTCTATGCAGACATTGGGTTATTGCAGACCCTTCTAGTGTTCAGACATTGAGACAAGTCGAAGAGACGTGTCAAGAAAATAAATGAAGCATCTGTGGAAGGGAAGTTAACTCAGCGCGAGACAAAGGTGTTCGATTCCATAAAGAAACATCATTTCACGTTATTGCGTACACCTATAGAAAGGGTTACAACAAAAGAGCAGGTTAAACTATCGTCTCGAAAACGACTGCGCCCTATTTACTAGACTCTTCTTGTCAAGCACATGGGGGAAATATTCAAAACATTTTCAAGCATGAAAACCAACGCTCGCTCCATCGTGAAATGCATTGGTGTAGTCTTGCATGTACGAGCAGCTTTAAGGCAACTGCAAGAGAAAAGAGGGAAAAGTGGATTCCACGACGGGTACGTATTCCACGAAGGTCGTTATTTAATCCCTAGAAACTGGCGGATGTTATTGAGAGTTGACGAGGATAAAACAGAATTGTTTGAATTTCTCGCTCAGTTCACAGTTGGAGTGCCAACACTGACAATTAACCCATTTAGTACCGAACCCCCCCCCCCCCACACACACCCAGAAAAAAAGGTACCTTGGTAAACAGTGCAGGCCCAGGTGACATGCTGCAGTACGCGGCGTCTCATCAGGGCCTACACTTTTTGCATGAAGTTCAGCCATCTTCCAAATACATTTTGAAGATACCACAACCTGACACCCCTAAATTTTTAAATGGGCTCCTCCTTTTCGTATGGAAGAAGATTCCATTTGGTACAAAAAGGTTAAAAAATTACAACGAAGTTATGTGTTATGAAAATCGTCAGCACCCTGCTCAAATGAAGAAGCCGACACTTGAATAATACCCCACCTTGCCGATACAGACATATATGGGGTTCGACCGACTAATGGTCCGAACTGTGGACACAGATGTGGTTGCCCTTGCAATTACGTACTGTAATGCTCTATCAGCATCTTATATATGGATTGCGTTCGAAACTGGCAAACATTTCAGTGGCTACGTGCACACTATATTGCAAATGCACTTGGTCCACAGAAATCATCAGTATTTTCCAGGCGATCACAGGTTGTGACACAGTGTAAGCTTTTCGTGCAAAAGGCAAGAAATTAGCATGGGGTACTTGGACAGCTTACGGAGAATTGACAGATGCTTTGGCGATAATGATGGATCCTGTACAGACACATAAGTTTGATGCGTTCATGTAGAGATTTGTGTAGTAGTCGTGTATGACAGAATAAGCAGTGCTCAGACTGTCATCAGGAAAACACGCCTATATAATTTTGACCCCCCTAAACCCCACTTTATATAGTAAAACTGGGGTTTCCGGGGGTATACCTTATTTTTCTTATTTCTACTCTAAAATATAGATTGTTGGCTCTCGTTAGAACCGCCTCATCGAGGCGGTTCTAACGAGTGCCCACGGTTCTAACGAGTGCCCACAATCTATATTTTGAGCAAAAATTGTCACAAGTTTTCATTTTTTTTCGGCGATAAAGGTGGCAATGTATTTGTATAGGCGTGTTTGCGTAATGATACGAAGCATATGCTTCTGTTTGCGCAAAAAAAAAGAAAAAAAATACAGTCAATCCTATTTATACCAACAATGGTTTATACAACGGCAATTTTAATGAAAAGACATCTTAGCTAAAGGCTTAAGCCTCGGTTACGAGTGGCGTGGGCTTCCTTCGGGTTGGAAATGCACAAATCGAGTCCCTAGTCCTGAATGAGTCTTGTAATGTATTACTCCAAGAAACAAATATATAATTGTTAGAATCGCCTCACACATTTGTTTCTTGGAGTGATAATGGGGAAAGTACCTTTTATTACCTATCATACTCCTAAGTAGGATTCTTTATAACGGCATTTTTATAAAGGCAAAATAATAGGGAACAAATACTGTCGTTATAACGAGGGTACTCTGTAGAAGCAATTCCCCCGACAGAGGGTGCCTTGCTACAGCATTCGAAGAGAGCCCGTTATTAGCAAGATTCTAGAGTCGTGTCCCGTGCTTCCCAGCCCGGGTGACTTTGGATTGGTAAAACAAAATGACAAAATGCGGGTACCATTGTGGACATTGCTTACCGGAGCTGCAACTTCCTGACAAGAGCGTGTGCACTGCGAGTGAAAGAAGAGTTGCCGGCGGAACTGTAAGTGTCACAGAAGTGCATTGTCATGCACAGCCTTGTGTTCATGCAGTGGAAATTGTTCTTAAATATTGGAATGAATGTATTAGCATCAAGGTCAAGGTCATAGGTCAAAATGTTTTGCATAGGTGATAAGAACTTGTCACAAGAAACCTACATGCCAAATATAAAGGCTCTACCTTAAATGGTTCAAATGTTACGACAAAAACGGTCAATGGTCAAGATCATAGGTCAAAAGTTTTGTATGGTTGGGAAGCCCTTGTCACAAGGAATCTACTTGCCAAATATGAAGGCTGTATCTAAAATGGTTCAAAAAGTATGGCAAAGTAGGTCTTAGGTCGGTCAAGGTCACAGTTCAAAATTTTTATATGGGCAGAAGGCCCTTGCCAGAAGGATCATACATGCCAAATATGAAGGGTTTAAAATCGATTTAAGGCCCCCAGTGGAATTCGTTTATGCTGACCGTTCCAAGGCAGTTCTTCTGTCGCGGTTTATTTTTGTTATGTTTTGTCTTTGGGTGTTTGTGTCGCTTATATTATTTTATTTTGGATAGCCTATTGGCCATTTTCTGGGAAAGTAACTGTCTTTTTGGCTTTTCGCTATTGATGTTTCCATTAGGTCTGTTGTTTCATGTTTGTTTTCCTTTCCCATTGGTGTCTCTGATAGGAAGTGTGGGTTGATTGTATCGATTCCTGATCATTGCACCCACTTCTATTTTATTCAATGCTTCAATATTTATGATAAAGTGGCCAAATGTCAAGGTCACAGCTTAAAATGTTTGTGTGGGTGGAAAGCCCTCGTCACAAGGAACATACATGCAAAATATGAAGGCTCTATCTCAACCGGTTTAAAAAGTTATGATAAAGTAGGTCACAGCTCAAGGTCACAATATTTTTGTATGAGTGGGAAGCAATTGTCACTAGGAACCTTCATCCGAAAAATGAAGGCTCTATCTCAAATATTTAAAAACAATTATGACAAAGTAGGCCAAAGGTCAAGGACACAGGTCAAAAGTTTTTGCATGAGTGGGAAGCACTTGTCACAAGAAACATACATGCCGAATATGAAGGTTTTATGGCAAATGGTTCAAAAGTTATGACCAAGAAGGTTAACGACCAAGGTCAAAGGTCAATATCTGGTTATAGGCAGGAATCCCTTGTCGCAAGGAACATACATGCCAAATATGAAGGCTCTATCTTAAATGGCTCAAAAATAATGATAAAGTAGGTCACAGTTTAAGGTCAAGGTCACAATATTATTGTATGAATGGGAAGCCATTGTCACAAGGTTGCTACGTTCAAAAATGAAGGCTCTATCTCAAATGTTTAAAAAGTAATGAAAAAGTAGGCCAAAGATCAAGGGCACGGGTAAAACGTTTTTGCATGGATGGTAAGACATTGTCAGAAAAAACTACATGCCAAATATGAAGGCTCTACCTTAACTGGTTCAAAAGTTACGGCCTCTGCACATCGGAGCTTCAAGAAATATATGGGCTGCATGATGCATCTACACAGAGCTGAATCCGACCCGCACACGAGTACTGGTACACCGCCTAGAGTATCAATGCCTTCCCAGGCAAAGCGGTGCGCAAGAGTCGGGCCGGCCATGCTTATAAACCATATTGGTTTCATTTGGCGACAGGGCTCGAGATGTCATTTATCTCAATATCGGGTAAAAGTCCCATAAAATTGGAAGCAGCGTCTCCAAAATTTCCTTTACAGTATTGACGGGGACGTTATACTTCAAATCAAACAAACAAACAAATAAACAACAAAAACGGTCATTGGTCAAGGTCACAGGTCACAAGTTTTGTATGGGTGAGAAGCTCTTGTCACAAGGAACCTACTTGCCAAATATGAAGGCTCTATCTGAAATGGTTAAAAATATGGCAAAGTAGGTCTTAATGAAGGCTCTATCTCAAATGCTTAAAAAGTTATGACAAAGTAGGTCAATGCCATAGATCAAAATTTTTTGTATGAATGGGAAAACCTTGTCACAAGAAACATACATGTCAAATTTGAAGGTTCTATCCCAAATGGTTAAAAAAATTGATAAAGTAGGTCACAGTTCAAGGTCACAGGTAAATGTTTTATATGAGTGGGAAGCCCTTGTTACAAGGAACCTACATGCCATATATGAAGGGTCTATCTCAAACGGTTCAAAAGCTATAACAAAAAAACCTACTGATCTACTTTTTGATTTCTCATATTATAACTTCACCGAGGTATTGTCCAGATAATCATTCTGGTTACGTTTTACGATGATTGGGCCAAAACTGTGGCCTCTGGAGTGTTCACAACGTTTTTCTTTGATTTGACCTGCTGACCTACTTTTTTACCCGACAAGACATATATTAAACTTGACCCATATATTGTATAGATGATCATTCTGAGCAAGCTTGATGATAATCGGACCAAAACTGTGGCTTCTAGTTTGGTCACAATGTTTTCTATGATTTGACTTACTGACCTACTTTCTGACCCAACATTACCCATATTCCAACATGACCCAGATATTGTCAAGAAGATTATTCTCAGTAAGTTTGATGATAATCGGACTAAAACTGTGGCCTCTAGTAGCTTCACAAGGTTTTTAGCTCACCAGAGCCGAAGGCTCCGGGGGAGCTTATAGGATAGGCAGTTGTCCGTCGTCGTCTGTGTCGTCTGCGTCGTCTGCGTCAACATTTTTAAACGACATCTCCTCTGAAGCCACTAAGCCGATTCAGCCCAAATTTCATCTGTAGCATCCTTGGGTAGGGGGATTGAAAGTTTGTGTTTTTTATGAAAATCGGCTCATTAGTTTGGTTGCTATGGCAACCATAGACTTATAATTCCATAGACTTATAATTGGGAAAATAGAAAAATGGCATTTAATGCCAAGCCTCTGCAGATATTTTGACAAAACTTTCATAGAAATGTTCCATAGGTAATCTACTATCTGCTGTATGATTTTAGGCCTTCTGCTCATTTTTATTGGTTACCATGGAAACCAAAATGCAAAAAATAGACAACAAACACTTTAAAAATCATCTCCTCAGAAACCATATGCTCTAGGAGGCTGAGACTTTATGAAAATATTCACCATATTTGCTTTCACAGGTTTTGTGTTTTTTATGAAATTTGGCCTTTTAGTTTTGTTGCTATGGCAACTTAGAGTTTCAATTGACTTATATTGGGGAAAACTGAAAAATGGCAATAACTGCCAAGTCATTGCAGATATTTTGACAAAACTTACATAAACATGTTCATTGTGTAAACTTCTCTCAGCCATATGCTTTTATGTCAACCTGGGGGTCCCCTAGGTTGTGCCGGAGCCGTGCCCCGCCCCCTCCACTTCATAAAATGCCTTATCTCTCAGAAACCTTACAGACCCCGACCTCTAAACTATATATATTCTTGTTCCTTATGATAGGATGCATTCAGTGACACCAACCTTGGGGTCCCCCGGGATGTGCCGGGGACATGCCCTGCCCCCTCTAGTTCATAAAATACCATTTATCTCAGAAACCATTCAGATCCCCACCCCTAAACTATATATATTCACGTTCCTTATGCTAAGATGCATTAAGTGACACCAACCTGGGGGTCCCCCGGGATGTGCCGGGGACATGCCCCACCCCCTCCACTTCATAAAATGCCATATATCTCAGAAACCATACAAATCCCCACCACTAAACTATTTATGTTCTTGTTCCTTATGCTAAGATGCATTAAGTGACACCAACCTGGGGGTCCCCGGGATGTGCCGGGACCATGCCAAACCCCCTCCACTTCATAAAAGGCCAAATATTCCAGAAACCTTACAGATCCCCTGCCCTAAACCATATATATTCGTGTTCCTTATGATAAGACACATTCAGTGACACCAACCTAGGGGTCACCCAGGGTGCTCCCGGGCCATGCTTCACCCCTTAATTTCAAAAAAGACCATATATCTGAGAAACTGTTCAGAGCCCCACCCCTAAACCATATATATTCTTGTTCCTTATGATAAGAAGCAATCACTGACACCAGCATGCGGGTCCACCCAGGGTGGCATGGGCCATGCCCCACCCCTTCACTTCGTTAAAATCCATATATCTCAGAAACCATACAGATCCCCACCCCTAAACAATATATATTCTTGTTCCTTATTGATAAGATGCATTAAGTGACACCAACCTTGGGGTCCCCCGGGATATGCCGGGGATATGCCCCGACCCCTCCACTTCATAAAAGGCAATTTATCTCAGAAACCATTCAGATCCCAACCCGTAAACCATATATATTCTTGTTCCTTATGATAAGACGCATTAAGTGACACCAACCTGTTGGTCCCCAGGGATGTGCCGGGGACATGCCCCACCCCTTCCATGCCCCATCCCTTCCACTTCATAAAATGCCAATTATCTCAGAAACCATTGAGATCCCCACCCCTTAACCATATATATTCTCATTCCTTATGATAAGTTGCATTCAGTGACACCAAATTTGGGGTCCCCTGGGATGTGCCGGGACCATGCCCAACCCCCTCCTCTTCGTAAAAGGCCAAATATTCCAGAAACCTTACAGATACCCACCCCTAAAACATATACATTCTTGTTCCTTATGATAAGACACATTCAGTGACACCAACTTTAGGGTCACCCGGTGTACGGCCGGGCCATGCTCCACCCCTTGACTTCACAGAAGACCATATATCTGAGAAACTGTTCAGAGCCCCACCCCTAAACCATATATATTCTTGTTCCTTATGATAACACGCAATCAGTGACACCAGCATGCAGATCCCCTCGGGTGCCACAGGCCATGCCCCACCCCTTTACTTCATTAAAACCCATATATCTCAGAAACCGTTCAGATCCCCACCCCTAAACCATATATATTCTTGTTCCTTATGATAAGACACAATCAGTGACACCAGCATGCAGGTCCCCCCCGGGGTACCACAGGCCATGCCCCACCCCTTTACTTCATTAAAATCCATATATCTCAGAAACTGTTCAGATCCCCACCCCTTAACCATATTTATTCTTGTTCCTTATGATAAGACTCCACTTCATAATAGGCCATATATATAAACCATTCAAATCCCCATCCTATAATCACATATATTCTTGTTCATTGTTATTAGACACATTCAGTCACCCCCGTCTTTGGGGGTCCACAGGGGCCATTTCTCTCCCTGCCACTTCATAAAAGTGCCTCATATCTCAGAAACCATTCAGATTCCCACCATTTAACCGTATATACTCTTGGTCCTTATGATAAGACTTATTCATTGACAACACTCTTGGGCTTTTCTGGGATCTGCCATGCCAGATTCCCTCCATTGCTTAAAAGGCCTTACATCTCATGAACCATACATATTCCCACTGATAAACCATATGTCTTTGTTCCTTTTGATAAGACGCATTTAGTGACACCAGCCAGGGCTCCATCGGGTCCATGCCCCGATCTCTCTTCTTTATAAAAACACCTAATATTTCAGATACAGTCCACATGGGTGCTTATTTGGGTGTGGGGTTTGTTTGGGAGACTTTATAATTGTATAATAAAATCATATCATGTTATATTACATGGCTGCCATTGGGCAGTGTCCACCTGAGCTCTGGTTTATGAACTTTGGCTCTTTGGTTTGTTTGCTATGCCAAGTTATGAGTTTCCATTGTCCTATAATGGGGAAAATTGAAAAATGACATAAATGCCTTTCAAGATATTTTGTCACACTTTCATAGAAATGTTCCTTTAATAATGTTCTTTTTGGCCTCTTTGTTGCCACAGATGGGAAATTGTCAATTGTCATCTGTTGTCCTGCAACAACACATTCAAGCGACATCGAATCCAAAGCCACGAGGCTTATTGGGTCCAAATTTTATCTGTAGCATCCTAGGGCACAGGGCTTCCATTGTTAATTAAAATACATTGCTGCCAGTGGGCAGTGCCCCCCTGAGCTCTGGTGAGAATTGTGGCCCATGGGCCTCTTGTTCAATGATTTGATCTACTGTCCTACCTTTTGACCCGACATGACCCATAATCATACCTGTCAGTGATATTGTCAAGATGATAACCCTGAGCCAGATCCATGATAATCGAACCCAAACTGTAGCTTCAAGTGTTTCACAAGGTTTTTCTATGAATTGACCTAGTGACCTACTTTTTGACCTGATATGACCCATATTCACACCTGACCGAGATATTGTCAAGATGATTATCCTGAGCGAGATCGGTGATGATCGGACCAAAACTGTGTAATCTAGTGTGTTCACAAGTTTTTTCTATTATTTGACCTACTGACCTGATTTTTGACCCGACATAACCCATATCCGAGATATTGTCAGGATGATCATTCTGAGCAAGTTTGATGATGATCGGACCAAAACTGTGCCCTCAAGTGTGTTCACAATGTTTTCTATGATTTGACCTACTGACTTTTTTGACACGACATCTTGACCGAGATATTGTCAAGATATTCATTCTGAGCAAGTTTGATGATTATCGGACCAAAACTGTGGCCTCTAGTGTACTCATAATGATTTTGTTTGTTTGTTTGATTTTATGTTTAACGTCCCCGTCAACACTATGTAGGTCGTTTTGAAACGTTTCCAATTTTGTGACACTTTTACCCGACATTGAGATGAAATGACTTTTCAAGCCTGGTCGCCCAATGAAACCATTAGGGTTTATAAGCATGGACGGTCCGACTCGCACGCACCGCATTGCCTGGGCGGTTACAAGCACTCGTGGGCGGACCGTACCTACTGACCTATTTTTTGACCCGAACATTACCAATGATTTGACCTAGTGACCTACTTTTTGACCCGATATGACCAATATTCACACCTGACCGAGATATTGTCATTATGATCATTCTTACCAAGTTTGCTGATGATTGGCACTAAGCAGTGACCTTCAGTATGTTCACAAGGTTTCTCAGTGATTTGTTTTACTGACCCACTTTTGGACCCGACGTAGCCCATATTCGAATTTTTCCGATATATTGTCATGATTATCATTCTGACCAAGTTTGATTATGATTGGCCCAAAACTGTGGATTCTATTGTGTTTACAAGGCTTTTATATGATTTGATCTCCTGACCTACTTTTTGACCAAACATGGCCCTTATTTTAACTTTACCAATATATTGTAAAGATGATCATTCTGAGCAAGCTTGATGATGATCGGACCAAAACTGTGGCTTCTAGTAAGTTCACAATGCTTTTCTATGATGTGACCTACTGACCGACTTTTTGACCGACATGACCCATATTCAAACTTGACCGAAATATTGCCATGATGATCATTCTGACCAAGCTTGATGATGATTGGCCCAAAACTATGACATCTAGTGTGTCCACAAGAAAAGTTTACGCACGAACGACCCACAAGGAACGACGCTTGACATCCCGGTCATCTGAGCTAAAAACAGCAGCTTTTTTGTACTATCAGCTGGGCTATAAGGGTAGACCTCGTTTTTGTCGTAAGTCAGTCAAGATGAGAATAGCGAACAGAAATTTATGTAAAATAGATTATTGTCTACAATTGGGGTGACAGATTTATTGAAGCCTAGAAGATTATTTCTGGATCTATTTCTGAGTGAGTGCTTTTGTGTAAAATATGTTTGAGAATTAATTTGAAATTAAATATTCTGAAACTAATCAGGAATTTCTTTTATCTAATATTAGTTGATGATTTATTCCTCGCTACTAGTTTCTTTCTGGGTCCTTTTCTAAGTATAATATGTATATGAATTAATGCGAAATAATTTACGCTGAGACCAAAGAGGAATTTCCTAAAATTATCTAATTTGTGAAAATAATTAGTCATGCACGCGGTGTATTCATTCCCCTTAAAGTCGCTTTTACCCTCAGCACACTTGATAGAAAATTCTGCAGACGAAATTTTAAAATATTTCTCTTATTTTCCCAGAAAACAGATTTTGACATTTCATGCAAATTGTCACCACTGGAGACAATTACACGATATGCAAAAACCTGTTCTCAGGAAAAAATAAGATTTGCCGTCCGCTGAATTAGCCTTGCGAGAAGTTAGGGATAATAAAGGTTTCTAGGCTCAATATACAAAAGGTGTATCATCATCATTTTACCAAACTCTTATTCAGAAAATATTGAGTCAAGGCTTGTAACATCTGATTAAACGTATAAAAGCATAGTATTACAATTACACAGTCCCCTTATTGAGCCAATATTGCGATAATAATAATGAATGATAAAAAAGTAAAGACGTTTCAAACTTACTGCATGACGCCGAAATTTCCAATTTCAACATACGACAATACGAAATGAGTAGTGTTCTGTACGAGGAACATGTTACTTTTGGCGCTCAACGTCAGCTGTTTGGGGTCCCTAGATTCATACATACATACGTAATATTACATTCGGCTTTAATGACAACATTTATCATGAGGGTAATATTTCTAAAATGCCAGCTTTTGATATTTTCTCGCTTCTTGACTGTCTAAAGCGTTAGACTAGATTGCACGGCACCAGAAAAAAATGCAACTATAATCGTAAATTACGCACTTTATAAAAAACAATACCAAGCTGAAGTGACTGTCAATAATATTATTGAATCGTGGATGCCACCCAATGCTTGCATTTCTAAGTTCAATACCAATTTCTGTATTACGCATTCTGGACACCGAGGCGACTAAATTATACGATAGTTCTAATTTGTTGTATGATGCTGCTCTTTTAACTCGAGGTTATACTCAGCATGCTTTTCGTCTTTTAATCGATTCTGAAATTAATCACAAAATTCATTACATCGAAATAGCTTTCCTTAATAAGGGGTTGGAAGAGATTTGTTAGAGATTGGTAAAAACATCAGTCCATTGCTATCCTGCTGCTGGTCATATAATTACTGGCAATTTAAAAATATTCCAGATTCTATAATACGGAATAAAATTTCTAAAGGACAGAAATATCGATTTGCTTCTAAAATTGATTTCAGTAAGTGTAGAGAATAAATCCCTGCTTCATTGAATGAATTCTGTAATCGATGGTGTAAACAAGACTATGTTGAGCATAAAGCTTTTTATTGAGTCTGTTCATGACATGTACTGAAATGTGCAACACCGGTCACGACCTCTAGCAACGGCTTAAGCAGAAAAATATTTTCATAATGATTCTAAATGAACTCAATTAACACAAAAGACCAATAAATATAATCTGCATTATGATGATATACGGCCGCCACACGACACAACAGATAAATTAGTCCTGAATAGTTTGATCCTTTGGAAGCAAAGACTACACCAAATAAACGACAATAGCAGACTCGGTTTTATTGAGTCTCTTCATGATCTGTTTAAAGAATGGAAACTCAGCATTCTGGGTTTAACTAAACGAACTAATGATTTTCTTAAGCTCTGACCAACAGTGTAAGGGGGATCAGCTAGCAGCCCTCATCTTTGCGTCCTCCGATTTATGTTTCTGTGATGATGCATTGATTGAGTTAGGAAATCATTATGCAAACCGAATGTCCTCAAACCCGATTCATGATAATATTAATCTATGCATAGCCATTTTACCATGCATTTTATCACGACTGACTGTTGAGCTAGAAAGCCTCCATGCGGGTCAATTTGTTATTGTTATTTTGTTTGATGCTGTACTGGAACTGAGGGCGAGGGTTGAAATTTCATAAAATCCAGAGTCTCCCAGTAGTCTTACAACTGACCATCCCAAGGCGGTCGTTCTTTTGCATTGTCTTATTTGTTATTTGTCTTTGTGCCGTTGGTTCATCTTTTTTTATTTATTTATTTTCAATTTTTACACACAGACATCATACAGAGCACTTGAACAGTAAGTTCCTGTTTCGTCTGTTTTTGTGTGTGCCTCCGAGTTACTTTCTATAGGTGACTTGAGATGGCTGCGTTCTTAGATTATGGCCTTTCCTAAGTGCCCTTTTCTTACTAGTTGTTTTGAAAGAGACTTCAGGAAGTTCCTTTCCGCTAAATACAAATCTGATATCATTGATGTCTTTAGCTCGACTTCTAGATATTTGGATGATTTATTAAATATTGGCAATGCCTGTGTCGATGGTTTGATCAGACAAATTTACCCCCTCCAAGGAACTTCAGTTGAATAAAGCAATTTCTTCTGATACCGAGGCCCCGTTTTGGGATTAACATTTTTCTGTTGTAGACGGGTTTGTTTCCTGCACAATTTATGATAAACGCGATGATTTTGGTTTTGAGAATGTGAATTTTCCTTTCTCCTCGTGCGGCATTCTATGGCGTTTATATTTCGCTATTAGTTCGAGGGTTTTGTGATGTAGCTGACTTCAACACCCGTTATAAATTGTTAACTGCTAAACTTCTTAATCAGGATTATTTGTATTATAATTCGTTTCTTAATTTTATAGACGTCGTTCCGATTAAATTTCAATGTTTGACTTAGATCTCTTCTGCTACTAGGTCTATCGAAGTAGAAGTAAAACAAAGATCAGGAATTGATACAATTAACTTACTCCATCCATAAAAGACACCAAAGGGAAAGAAATAAAAACATTAAGCGACCAGACCATAATGGAAACATAAACAAAGGAAGGCCATATGGACAGTTACTTTCCCACAAAATGGCCATATGGCCATCCAAAATTAAAAGACACAAGTGATACACACAGTAAGTAACAAACAACAACATAAATAAATCGCCACAGAAGAGCCGCCTTGGAACGGTCAGTGGAAGTTTTCCACTGGGGGGCTTAAATCGATTTTACGTGGCCACAATCCTCGCCCTTACTTCCGTCGCGATTTTGACAAATAATTTGTTCAGTCCGCATGAAGGCCTCCTAACTCATCAGTGAAACCCGAATTTGATGGTGATTTAGTATATCAATTCAGAAAAATATATACTTTGAATTATTTCAGTACCCAACTTTGTAAAATCATTCTTCGATATAAAGGGATTTGGTACAACATTAATATTATACTACAGGCTGCATGCATGGTGGGTAACCCAATCACGGTTGATAACTTAGCTTCCCTCTTTAATTGCACGCCGATGGGTCAGGACTCAAATTTTACGACGGTCCCAGCGTAAAGGCTAACTTATATAATGTCGGTTGGTACCTGATGCTCTGTCTCTGGTTGGGTCCACCGGAGTCTAACCGATGGTTTTCTTTTGCTCCAGTACTTCAGTGGTTTGTTGCTGTCGAGTCCTTAACGTTGTTTCATCTCTGTAGTTGTTTGATTTTGTGTTCTCGGAGATGCTGCACTGATGAGTTAGGAAAAAAGAAGTGAAGGCAATGATCGTTAATCATTACAATTAACCCACAGTCCCCATCAATGACACCTAAAGGAAAGAAACACATACGACACTAATGGAAACGGCAATGGCGGAAAGCCAAAAGGGAAGATATTTGCCCAAAAATGCCGATTGGCTATCCAAAAGAAAAATATATAAGCGATACACTACTCAAAAACAAATCATAACAAAAATAAACCACTTCAGAAGAACAGCCTTGGAAGCCTTCGTGGGGACTGAACACATTATTTGTTTAAATCGCGACGGAATCATGGGCGAGTAAAATCGATTTAAGCCTTCTCACTGACCGTTCCAAGACGGTTCTTCTGTCGCGGTTTATTTTTTTTATGGTTTGTCTTTGACTGTATTTATCTCGTATATCTGTTTGTTTTTGGATAACCAATTTGCCATTTTGCGGGTGTCCTTTTGGCTTTCCGCTCGTGGCGTTTAATGTTCGTGTTTCTTTCCCGTTGGTGTCTCTGATTGGAAGTTTGGTTTAATTGTATCGATTCGTGATCATTGCCTTCACTTCTATTTTTTTTTTTTTTTTTTTTTTCATTACTAGAAGCGATCGTAAATGCACTACCTATCACGGCTTCTCAACAAACCTTGAAATATCTTAGCCAACTCGAGAGAAACATTTGTTTTATGACGTAAGCGGCCAGAAAACTCGGTCTCGGATCGAATCAGCTTCTACAGTCTGATCACGTATTCGTGGTCCGGATTTGTTTCATATAGGTAATGACCCCTGACTTGTCATTGAAAACGTTTGTATTCTTTCACCCTTCAAAATACCAGACGCAATGTTGAAATAATCTGGCAAGAAGAAGCGACCATGTGTGTCAAGCGGGCAATTTTGCCAAGCGAAGACTAGATAAGTTTGCGCCCGCAAAGTTTGCCAAAAGATGTATATTCTTAAATGAAAGAAGGATCAAATTATTTCCTTTAAGAGTCGGTCCCCTTTTTCCACTGCTAAAGAGAATAGGCTTGTTTGAAACCGTCCTTTAAAAAAGATAAATTGTTAAAAAATATCAAATAAATATTATCAGAGTGAAACCGGACTACGTTTTGTGCCGAACTATATTTCAGTGGCTGTGTAAGTTAAAACGTCTGTGCCAGCTAGAAATGACTAATAGAATGACATAATTATTTCAGATATGGAGTGTAAGTTTCTCGCAGATGCCACTTTAGCACTTATCTTTTTACTCAAAACAGGTAAGTTAGGTAAGTTTAGCTTAATTCATTTCCTTCATACTTAAACCACGATTAAGTGATAAACCCAGCATCCCAAAAATGGACTTCAGCAAACAGTGTGGACGTGGCGTGTGACCAGGGTCTACACAGTTTGCTAAACTTACAGTAATATTCGCAAACCTTTCAACAATTGGAATAATCAGGACATTCCTTAATCTGGAAATGGACCTGGTGGACGATTCTATATGTCATATGTCGATTTATAAAGAATACCAGGTTGTTGTCTTTTGATATTAATTTTATCAGGCAAGACTTCGAGAACGCTTGAATAATCGCGAGGCTTGCCGAGCGATTCTACATGCGTTCTCGAAGCCGATCCTGATAAACCTGATATCAAATGACACGAATCTGGTATTCTACGAGGACTGTTCAAAAATGAATGCAACTAAGCACATAAAAATGATTCCGTGATAGATTTCGATGAAAAATTTATTTTGTCCCCTCAAACTATTCCCCTTTAACAGATATTCAAACTTTCAGTGTTCTGATCCAATCATTGAATGCATTTTGGTAGTCTTTTCGAGGTATACTATGAAGGTACAGGAATATTGCAGAACCGAGGTGTTTGCGCTGTACAAATTTTCGACCAGAAGGGTATTTTTCCAGCCGCGGGGAAAAAAAGTCACACGGGGCAAGGTTTGGGGAATACGGGGGGAGGGGGGGGGGTGGGGGTGAGGGAGTTCAACAACCTTTTCCTGCTTCAGATAGTCTTGCACAATGAACGCCTTGTGCGATGACGCATTGTCATTTAGCAATCTGACATTGGCCAAACCAGTTGCGGGTCTTCGTTCTTTGAAATATTTCTTCAATTTTCGAAGAACTTTATTCTTGTAAAACTTCGCATTTACAGATTTGCCTTTAGGCACAGCAACCTGAATAGCACGGCCCTGATTTGAAAAGAATATGGCATACATTACCTTCTTGACGCTCATGGTCCGCTTTGCAATGCATGGTCTTTTGCAATACTTTGTTGCCCATATTTTGTTTGAATCTTTCGTTTTGGCTCAAAAAAGTGAACCTATGTCTCGTCACCTGTGACGACATTAGCGAAAGACCGTGCATTGTAATTTGGAAACTTTTTAAGCAACTCTTTTTCTGCTCATCTGTCAACAGATAGGGAATCCATCTAGCACAGATCTTTCTCATTTTCAAATCCCCTTTCTGCATTTGTATGAGCTGCTCCTAATGAGATGCCAACCACACTAGCCTTTTGCCTAGTGGTGTATCGTGCATCGGTAGCAACTATTTCTTTCACTATAGCAACCATCTTGACAGATGTTGCTCTTTCGGCCGACGATCATGTGGTGCATCTTCTGTTGAGCCTAGCCCACGGCTGAATTTCTTACACCAACGAAAAACTGTCGGAAAAGACAATTCATTATGCCCATAATAGTTGGCCATCCAATCCCCAAAAAGATTGATATTTTTACTTTTGATGGCAAAATTGAGTAGAGTATGGTACCCATGCTAAATGTAATCCTTGATGTGTGTCAACAATCATAGGGGTAGATGCCACGTCTGGAAATGCGTCTGAGGCTTAGAAGTAGGTCAAAGGTCAAATGAGTGCAAAATAAGCATGAAACTACTCATAACTCTCTTTTAACACATATTTGGGGAAATTGCTTGCTTAAAATCACCATAAAACTACTCAGGTGCAGTGAACAATGGAAAATTATTTTAAATGTACCCTCAAAGTATGTCAGTCTCATAGGTCAGGGGTCATTTAAGTACAAAACTCGTGAAAAATGGATGTTATCTAATCAAATTTTGTCATATTTAGTATGAGGATGTGTTGATGACCAGTATTAATTATCAAAATATTTAAAAACATTTGTTACGTGTATTTGATTGTCAAAGACAGATTTAAATTCCTTAAGCTGGCATCCAGGATGGCTGTCAAACAGTTCTTGACTTCTATTTATAGCCCCGCTATGAAAAAGTGGGCGCTATATTGTATTTGCCATGTCCTTCTGTGATTCTGCAATTCCGTATTCCGTTATTCATGATTACTCAAAAACCGTTTGAGGTATTTTCATCAAACTTCACACAAATGTATAGTTCTATGAGAGAATGTGCAGAGTGCATGAACCACAATTCTGGATTGCCTACTTTTGGAGATATTGCCCTTTGAACATTGAAAAATGGCAACCGTAATTCCGTTATTCATGATAACTCAAAAACCGTTTGAGGTACTTTCATGAAACTTAACACAAATGTAAAGCACTATGAGACGATGTGCAGAGCACATGAATAATAACTTTGGATTGCCTACTTTTGGAGTCATTGGCCTTTGAACATTGAAAAATAGCAATATTAACCTTGTCCGCTCCATAACTCAAAAACCGTTTGAGGTATTTTCATGAAACTTCACACAAATGTAAAGCACTATAAGAGGATGTACAGAGCGCATTAACCATAACTCTGGATTGCCTACTTTTGGAGTTATTGCCCTTTGAACATTGAAAATGGCACTTGGAATAAACTAAGTACAGTAATAATTCGTGTCCCTTTCATAACTGTGAAACTTGCAAATATTGTCACGCAACTGTAAAACAATTTTCTTTTCTGATAGTGCTTTAGCAGGGCTATAGTCAGATCCTTTGATAGTTCTTGTTTTAAATAGAAGTTAAAGCAACGATCATAAATCGATTTAATTAACCCTCAGCTCCCATCAGTGACAGCAAAGGAAAGAAACACAAACATGAAACAACTAGACCCTAATGGAAACATCAATTCCGGAAAGCCAAAAGGACAGTTACTTTCCCACAAAATGGCCAATTGGCTATACAAAACAAAATATTAAAAGTGATACACACAGCCAAAGACAAACCATAACAAAAATAAACCGCGAAAGAAGAACCGCCTTCGAATGGTCAGTCAAACGAATACCACTGGGTGGCTTAAATCGATTTTACGCAGTTGCAAGCCTTGCCCTTACTTCCATCGCGATTTAGACAAATAATTTGTTCAGTCAGCATGAAGGCCTCCTAACTCATCAGTGCAACATCTCCGAGAACACAAAAATCAAACAACCACAGAGATGAAACAACGGTGAGGACTCGACAGCAAGAAACCACTGAAATACTGGAGCAAAAGAAAACCAACATTTAGACTCCGATGGGCCCGACCAGAAACAGAGCATCAGGCACCACCTAACTTTACATAAAATTAAATTCTCTCTGATTCTCATTAAGCCTTTATGCTGGAACCGTCATATAATCTGAAGCCTGACCCATCGGCGTGCATTTAAAGAGGGAAGCAAAGTTGTCAACCGTGAATTGGTTAACTACCATGCATGCAGTCTGTCATATAACATTTATGTTTTACCCAATCTTTTTATATCGAAGAATGATTTTATGAAATTGGGTACTGAAGTCATTGCAATAATATATTTTTCTGAATTTATATAACTAAGTCACCATAAAAATTCAGGTTCCGATAGACCCTGTTGCAGAAGAGATTTAAGTCCAACAATGAATTTTGAAATTAAATCGGAATGACGTCTACAAGTGTTGAAGTCAGTCACATGACAAGACACTCTGGCAAATCAAATTGATTGCGAAATATAAAAGTATGTCGCACGAGGAATATCACCATCATAGAAAGGGAAAGTTATAATCTCAAAATCAAAATCATCGCGTTTATCATTAATTTTGCAGGAAACAAACCTATCTACAATAGACAGATGTAAATAAACAAGGCCTCGGTATCACAAGAATTTGCTTTATCTAACTGAAGTTCTTGGGGGTGGGGGTTAAATTTGATTGATCAAATAATTGAAATAGGTATTGTCAATATTTAATAAATCCAAATATCTAGAAGTCGAGCTGAAGGCTTAAATGATTTCAGATTGGTTTTAAACGGAAAGGGACATTATGAAGTCTCTTTCACAACAAAACAAGAACAGATCAGCCACAAGGGGTGCGGGTACCCATCAGAATACCTACAGCTTGTCTAACTTAGTACCAAATATTATGTAAATATTGTCAAGTAGAAAGGTGAGAGCTTCACACACTTTCTGACATGACCATAAAGTATAATTTTTATGCTCTACAGAAGTGAAAAAGGCATTTCTTACATTACTTGCAAGATAGAGGGAATCTATCCTATATAACGTCCATTCAATTAAATCATTAAGTTTTTCTTTTATATCATTATGAGGAAGTGTAGTGTAAAGGGTGGAAAATCACAAGTAGACAGACTTGAAGCATGAAAACATCTGGATTTTAATTTATTTAAAACTTCATTAGAATGTTTATAGACCAAAACAGGTGTTTCCCTGATCTTTCAAAGAATATTTAATCACATGTTTTTTTTAATGGCAGTAAAACATGAAATTAATAATTGGAAAGTTCAGTGGTGGTACAAGAGCTTGAATTTGCAATAAACCGTGCTTTGTATGGTCTTTTATGAAGTTTAGGTAACCAATATAACGTAGGAAGCCTGTCTTGGCCTTCTGTAACACATACAGCAAACTTGGTGCCTGAATGACAAATGACTTGACTGTAAAATCAGATATATCTTCAACAGTTTGCAAAATAAACATATTTTGACAAATTGCTAACTTGTGTTTACCTAAAATACATATTGAGATACAATATGTGTTTTATGCAAACTTTTGAAGATGACATCCATGATGGCTTCCAGATTATTAAATGTTCAAGCATTTTAGCAATTCATTTGACTAGCAACTAGAGTTACCCGCTCTTTTGTACTATTAAATGCATCCAGTAGTCATTGACAGCTTGTGCAGAAAATGAAGTTAAAATGGCTTGTTATTTTTATATCACTATGTCTATCATTTCAGATTATGCGGTAGAAAGCTCGTATCAGTGATATCAAGAAACCCCTATTTGATTTGCATTGCATTGACTTGTCAATATTGAAGTAAAAACATTAATTATATGGGCGCAAATGAGAATACATAACAATATGCGTTGTCACAATTAGCTGTTACCCTGTACATTGTAGTGATCTGAACGGCTCTTAAAATAAAAATGGCATCTTGTAAAATACAAACTCTGAATACTGTTAAACACTTTAATTTAGCGGCAGCAAATTTTGGCGGTCCTTTTCGCGGATTTATATTTTGACCGATTCTCGATTTCCGAAGAAAAGAAATCGGTAGAATCTCCAAAGCCATGTAAGATGACATAGATTTCATCGGAGTTGATCATCAACAGCGTCATGCAGAAACTGTAGTAATTAGCTAAAGGTTTTGTGTTCACTGCATGATTAACCCATTGTGCTACCTTGATAATCCAAATATCTGTCTGGAAGTGTGTCACTTTCCTTTTATCTGAATGGTTTACCCATCCTATTGAGCTCACAGTTGAAGCCACCAATCAACTATCAATTATATCCACAATTTTGACAATAACTCTCAAGGTGTGTTTGTTTTCATTCAGCCGTTTGGAGCTGTCTTATGGCTAGGACATTGTTTTTCTTTATTTTGACTTATAAAGAAGTAAATACACTTTTTTTTCTTTTGTCACCGTTGATGCCTACGACGAACTGACACATCATAATTGTGGTGTGTAGAATAAAGTTTATTCTCTTGCACTCTTTGAGCTTTATTGGCGGATTTTTATTTTTTAGTTTTTTTACTGCAAATAGCGCCAAAATAAAACGAACGCCAAATATAAGTGTTTTACAGTAGCTGCACATGACCTTTGATGATGACCCACTTGTGTTATCATTAGATATGTCTTCATCATAATACAATATCCCTGATATATCATTGCGAGGTTTAGTAAGGAAGATGCTTTGGAATGTTACTTATAATAATGGATGACATGTCAAAATAATCAAAGTAATTTGCAAAATAAACAATTTTGCCAAATATGTATTTAAATGACATATGACCTAAGGCCTATAAGCTTGGCCATTATGCTGTTAGTATAATCTGTGGATTTATTGCTTCCTAGATAAGTAAATGGCAACTCATTTGACTTTGTTTCAGTTAACATACTAGATAACCCTTTGTACAATAAATATTGATGCATATTTAAAGGAAATATGTACTTAAATGACCTTTGACCTTGGCCAAATCTATGGTAACACTTTTTTTCTCACATATGATGCATCAATAATATGTCCTAAGTAAATTGCTGGTGTTTTATTTGCTCTGCTTAGATAGAGAGAGGGTACAAATACCAGTATGTACACATTTATTGTATTTTTGCACTTATTTGACCTTTGACCTAATTCTGAGGCACAGGGGCATTTTCAGACGTGGCATCCACCCCTATCACTTTTGCAACACACTAAAGAACACAATTAGCATGGATGCCATACTCTACTCAATTTTGCCATCAGAAGTTGTTGTTTTTTTTTGGTTTGGATGGCCAACTATAAACCGAACATATTTCATCAAAAATGTCTTTGCATCCTATACCAAGAATACAACGATTCTTAATATAGGACCGTATTTCAACGGAGTACTCTGACCTTCTTCCAACCATATTTTGTATCAGTATACAAGAGTAGACAGTGTTTATCGAACGATATACATGGCTAAAGTGTACGGATTTTAACAGGTTTGGTATCAATGTATAAGTTAAATGTTTTTCTACGCTGTGATATTTATTTCCAGGTGATTTTCGCATTAGTGCATGAGAAACGTTCTACTTGCATTCATATTTGAACAGTCCTCGTATTTATCAGTTTATCCCCTTGTACACTCTTAAATTAGCAATTTACGGTCAGTTATTGATGGTCTTCAATGCGTCCCAGCATTCCGGCGGTCGATATATTTAGTACTAGCTGACCATGTTTTTCCTATGTTTGCCGGGTCTTGTCCATCATCCGTTTCGGTTTCAGAACTTTGGGGTTGAGACACACTGATGAATATTAAATATCAGAAAGGCCTCTGTGTCACTAAATTAGGTATAGTTACGCCTTAATTGCAACCACTGGGTCGGTATCTCTGCTGGTGGATGATTCGTTAGTCCCCGAGGGAATCATCAGCTCAGAATCAGCTCCTGAGTGCTGAGGTCGATACTGCAGTGTTGACGTCAGTACTCTGGTACTGATTTAAATAACTATATTATATCTTTAATTTTTGCAGTATAAGATTCTATTTTTTCTAAAACTAAGACTGACTTGTCAGGTGAGACATGTATCTTAGCGGATTTGGTTGCCACTTTTTGTTATATTTTAAATTTTGCAAGTCTCGCTACTTTGGACATCTCCTTCCTGATGTCCGGGACTTCCGTGGAGCGTGGGCCATGTTTCCTGATGTTGGCTCGGTGGGGACGCCTATAAGTCCGCGAGTGGGCGTCTCTTGCCTTATACCTCCAGTTGACCTGTCTCGCGAGCTATGTCGGTCGGTGTGTGCTCGGAGGGGGATGTTCTGTGTTTGCCGGGTCTTGTCCATCATCCGTTTCGGTTTCAGAACTTTGGGGTTGAAACACATTGATGAAGATTAAATATCAGAAAGGCCTCTGTGTCACTAAAGTAGGTATAGTTACGCCTTAATTGTAAAACAAATGACGGAGCATGTGTCTGTTATAGCCATCCACCTGAAGAGATATGCCTTTATGAGATATGCCTATTGGAGAGATATATATGCCTTAAGAGAAATATGCCTATAAAGAGAGTTTCCATCAAGAGGTATGCGTGTTAAGAGATATACGTCTGTTAAAAGATATGTGCATATTAAGAGATGTACGCAAACAAAAAGAGATATACGCCGATTAAGAGATACATGCTATTAAGAGATGTGTCTATTTAATTAAGAGATATGCATATTATGAGATATACGCCTATTAAGAGATTACCTATTTATTTTCCAGGCGCCATTGTTTTCACTCATGCTCTCGATTGCTTCAGTTGCTCTAATATAACAAATTTGAATGCCTGCCATGGCATAAAGACATGTCGACCTCATGAGGTAAGTACAAGCCAACCTGTATTGACCCAATCACCCCTTAGCTTCTAAAAAGGACTTTTCCACCTTTTAAACTTGGATAAATCCATTTTGTTTTGTAAATTGGGGATTTTAGTCAAAATGATAAAAAAGATTGCAAGCGGTGTTGATTCTCATCACACAAATAGGCAGACCTTTATATTTTACAGGGATATTTCTGCTAATAATAGACTGTGTGTACTTTTTAGAACCGCCACTTCGAGACGGTTCTAACGAGTACCCAGATTATGGGTACTGTACCCACATTGTATATTTTGAGCAGAAATACGAAAAATCTCGGAATTTTTATCTAAAATTTTCCTCTTTTTTTTTTTTGATGGTAAAATTTTCATCATATTTGAATAGGCATGTTTTCGTAGTGTGTTGAAATGTCTCAAATTATCATGATCATCAGGATCTACACTGTTTGCCAAGGGAGTTGTACCTGTCTTTAGGGATGAAAAGGCTAAGAAAGCACTTAAGGGATAATCAAAATGTGTTTGCTTGAAACAGGTGCTTGCTTTATATAGGTGTTTTGATACAATTGCCTTTTATAATGGCTGCTTAAAACACAGAAGTGGCTACAATCACAGGTTATACTGTTTATTAAAAGGTGATTAGGCTGACACGTCTATGGACTATGGACCGCGATAAAAGATGTATAGTGATTGATTGAATGCATTGATGTTTTACGTCCCTGTCAACACTACTTAGGTCATTTTGGAGGCGTTGCTTTCAATTTTGTGGGACTTTTACTCGACATTGGGCTGAAATGACATCTCAAGCCCTAACGCCCAAACAAATTAATATGATTTATATGCAGGGACGGTACGACTAGCAACACTTTGCCTAGGCAGGATTAGACGGTCTAATCGGTGAGCGGTCTGTTACAGCTCTCCGTGGAAGAACCATACAGCTCTTAGCCCCGATTGGCGTTGGCCCGAAAAATATGCAAAGTGTCTACGAGCATGTTTGCCCAGCAAAGATGCGCGCCGTCTGATCCAAGTCTTCGCTGTACGCTGTATTGATAAATATGGAAACGCGATAGAAAAGACTGGACTCTGACTCAATTTTTGTTTTAAACAATATTTCATCTCGGTCAACCGGTGATGACATTCAGAAACTGACGGTTAGCTAGGCGCTTATACAAGTCTTCTCATGAAGTCATGCAGAACATGCGTCAGAACTTACAAATTCAAAGGGTGACTGCTCTTATATTTAATTTTCCAGTGTAAAGCGTAATGTAAACCTATAGAAAATAATGTAGTCCACACTTCCATGAACGCATTGAGTCACGTGATTTTCAGAGACGTCACTCTAAACCATGGTTCTCTACGGACGTTAATGACGTCAACGCTGTTCCGCCCTTGTAGCAAAACAGCGTGTAAATGTTTTTCAGCTTTGAAAGTTTGCCCTATAAGCATTTTTCCGCTCAGTGATGAGGGGCAAAGAATGTAAATACACGTAAAAAAATAAACTTATTTTTTCTGTTTTTCGTGAAAGTTTGAACGACAGCGGGTCGCTAACTTCAGTTAGTTTGCACGCGACCCACTGCGTTCATGCTTTCATGAACAGCAGAAAAAAAAACTGAAGTCACCATTTTGGAGATATGAAAGAATGCTCTATGTTTAACAGATGTGTTATCGTAATGATATACAATGTTTGTTTTGTTTGTTTGATTTGAGGTTTAACGTCCCCGTCTACACTGTAAAGGTCATTTTGGAGACGTTGCTTCCAATTTGGTGGGACTTTTACCCGACATTGACATGAAATGACATCTCAAGCCCTGTCGCCCAATGAAATCAATAGGGTTTAAAAGCATCGACGGTCCGACACTTGGACCGCTTTGCCTGGGCAGGCTAGCTTAGATCCTCTAAGCCGTTTACCAGTACTCGTGTGCGGGTCGGATTCAGCTCTGCGTGGAAGCATCATGCAGCCCATCTATTTCTTCAAGCCCCGACGGGCGGGGCCCGAGATATACAGTGAGATTGCACTATTAAGACCACCTAACATTCAGGCTAATTCTTCTTTAAAAAGCTTGTTGAGTAAGCTGCAGTTGTTCTTTTTTTGTGTTTTCTGCATACAGGGTCCTATGATCATATACCACCTTTGGGACTGTTCAAAAGTGGTCTTAAAGACCACTTTTGAACAGTCCCAAAGGTGGTCTTAATATAAGAATTTTACTGTATTGAAGTTGTATAGCAACTGGTTCAAGCATTATGATTGATGCTAAAGCTTAAAAAGTAGGTCAAAGGTGATAGGCAAAGTCTCGACCGTATGTTAGCTTTAAGACAACTAGTTGCATTTATGACCAGTGTTAAAACTTTCAAGAAGTAGGTACAGGCAAGGTCACTGGGTTCCTGCAAATGTTATTTCAATGAAATTACCATGGATGATCGTTGCTCTTGCATGACTTACGGTTTCACACCATATAAACTCTTCAAATGCGACCGCAAAACAGCATGACGGCTACTTCAGAATGTTGTTTACAATGATGTTGTTACGCAATGACCATCTATCCTCACCATAAAATTCGAAAATTCTACATTCAGGGTGATAATGTTACGTCGCTCAGCGTAACGTAAACAAAGCAAGGCCCATCTTGTTATAAAGTTCAAACAGCACGTGAACTTCATGATTTGAACATGGGTTTTGTTGTTTAAGGACCAACACCTCGCTCACTACCCCAGGGTGGGCTGAGACCAACCCAGAAATCAACATCGAAGCAAATGAGGTATCTACCCCAGTGTACAAGATGCAATAGACGTCACGGAAACCAGAGACAATGCCCGGCTATGGGACAGACATGCAAAAAGTGTAATAAAGCCAATCATTTTGCAGTGTGTTGTAAAACTAAGCAGGTTCACGAAATTGCACAAAATGTAGGAAGCATTCAAAACGAGGAATTAAATGACAGTGCTTATTAATTGGAGTCGTGTGAAACTGATTGTGATCAATCAGAAAATAAACCATGGATCGTGAACCTTGAAATCTGTAAGTCAAACATTGATTTTAAAATTGATAGCGGTGCAGATATATCAATCATTTCAGAATCATGCTATAAAACGTTAAAGCAACGTCCGGCATTGCGAAAAGCCTTGTCAATTCTGCAAAGCCCCGGGGTGATGTAAATTGTCTCGGGTGTTTTATTGCAGATACGTACAGAAATGGGTAGAAAATTATGTTTAGAATATATATATGTAGTAGCAGGCAAAGACCAGGCTAATTTGCTCAGCCGAGGAGCGTCCTCTGCGTTAAAGTTTGTAAAGCGAATTGATGAAATCCCGGAAACCGTGTTCGGTCGAACAGGACTCATAAATTGTGAGCCGGTCAAAATTGAGCTTAAATCCGATGCCCAGCCGTATAGCGTCAGTACAGCTAGGAGTATACCCTTCCCACTTTTGCCAAAAGTAAAAGAAGAGCTCGAAAATATGGTTCGCGGTGGAATTTTGACTGAAATTTCGGAGCCGACGGACTGGGGTTCACCGATGGTACCGGTTTTAAAACCAAACGGCAAAGTACGCATTTGCGTCGATTACAAAAAAATTGAATGAGTCGATAAAGCGTGAACTTTACATGTAACCAACTTTGGACGATATCGCGCCAAAATTAGCAGGAATGCCGTCTGTTTTCACAAAGTTGGATTCCGCCCAAAGTTTTCACCAACTTCCCCTCCGGCAAGACTCGTCTAAGCTTACTACGTTCATAACGCCATTCGGGCGTTACGCGTATCAAAGATACCCAATGGGTACTAGTCTCGGGCCAGTGATCTTCCAGAAAAAAAATAACTGAGCTGCTGCAGGGTTTGGAAAATATCGATGCTATTATGGAAGACATTATTGTTTTACGGACGAAACATGGCAGAGCATAATGCAATGTTGGCCGCTGTACTTCATAGAATAAATGAAGCAGGTCTGAAACTTAACAAAGACAAGTGTCTGTTCAGACAAACCCAGTTAGAATACTTTGACCATATTATTAGCGCATCGGGTATCTCACCGAACCCAAAGAAGGTAGAAGCAATCAGAAATCTAGAACCCCCTCAAGACAAAACAGAACTTAAAAGGGTTCTTGGCATGATAAATTACTTGGGAAGGTATGTAGAAATTTTATCTACAATGATTAGCCCAATATCTGACCTGCTTAAGGACGACACAGCCTTTTATTGGGGCCCTGATCAGAATAATGCTTTTGAAAAAGTCAAATCTTTGCTCACAGAAGCCCCTACATTGGCGTTTTATAAACGAAATAGCCCCATTGTAGTTAGCGCAGACAGTTCTCGTGTCGGACGCGGAGCAGCAATATACATGCAGGAAGGCAAAGCGCTTAAGCCAATCGCGTTCGCATCGCGCACGTTGACGGAATAAAAAAAATGGGCACAGATCGAGCTGGAATGTCTTAGCCTGGTCAATGCATGTGGAAAATTCTCCAGGTATTTAATTGGCCTTGAATCATTCAAGTTAATCACGGATCATAAGCCTTTTATCCCGTTAATCAATAAAACAGACATTGACAGGGCACCGATCAGATGCCAGAGGCTGCTTTTACGGTTACGCAGATTTAATTGCATAGCAGAGTTTTCTAAAGGTACTTCAAAAGACATGATAGTATCTGATCGCCGTTAAAGCAAATCGACTGTAAAATTGAAAATGAGGTGAATATGTATGTTGATTCAGTAAGTGCTTATATTGCCAATTAGTGACACGCGCTGGAAATGATCTACGATGCTACGCTAAATGATTCAGAAATTCAGCAGGTCATCTCTCTCATGAGAAAAGGATGGCCAGAAACTGGAAAAAAATCTGTCAGGTT
Organism: Lucinisca nassula; assembly: GCA_963580285.1. Classification (NCBI taxonomy): domain Eukaryota; kingdom Metazoa; phylum Mollusca; class Bivalvia; order Lucinida; family Lucinidae; genus Lucinisca; species Lucinisca nassula. Next base: position 62,032,085 of record OY757026.1, on the reverse strand, counting down.
CTATCAACGAGTATTTCAGCGCTCGAAATGAACTTTCTGTTGTTGATGGTCTGTTAATGTACAGAAATAGACTCGTTATTCCAGTAAGCCAGCGCATGGAAGTGTTAGACAAATTGCATATGTCGCACCAGGGACTCACAAAATGCAAAGACTTTGCAGCACAGTGCGTGTGGTGGCCGACAATCAATAAAGACTTAACTAAAAAGGTGCAAAATTGTACATTTTGCCAGGAATCTAGACCTACGCAGCGTCGAGAGCCACTGAAACCATCAGAAGTACCATCGGAACCTTGGGTCAAGGTTGCAGCAGATTTATGCCAGTTGAACAATAAAACGTACCTCAATAGATACATATTCTAAATACATAGAAATTGGATATCTGAACACATTGACCAGTGAACATCTAGTGGACAAAATGAAAAACATGTTTTCGCGCTGGGGAGACCCAGAAGAAATCACGTGCGATGGCGGCCCTCAGTTCATAGCCAAGTGTTTTAAGGACTTTACAAAGGAACACAACATTAAAGTAACATATAGTTCTCCTTATTTTGCGCAGGCCAATGGTGCTGCAGAAGCAGGCGTCAAAATCGCTAAAAACATTCCCAAACAAAAGGATTCGTACAGTGCACTAAGGACCTATCTTTGTACACCGACCGAAGCTACCAGCTAGAGTCCTTCGGAACTAATGATAGGTAGACATATCCGGATACATGTACCGTCACGGCGTGTGCTGTAGAAAAACTAAGACCTAAGTGGCCAAGTCACGAACTTGTGAAAATACATCATGATAAATCGAAGGGAAATCAAACACTCTTCTTCAGAAGGAGACACGCAGCCCATCCACTCCCAAATTTGGCTGCCGGAGACAAAGTACGGATTAAACTTGACAGTGAGAAACGGTGGCAAAAAGAAGGGACAGTTGTTGATGGTGATATTGAAAATAGAACATATACGGTAAAAACGAATGACGGAACCTACCGGCGAAACCGTGTTCATCTTCAGAAAATTCCCTCGCAGAATGATCAGGGAAACATCGGAGAAAATAAGCGAAACATGGGACAAAACAACGACACCGGAAGTTCGCAGGAACTTGATTCAGGACAGCATCGAAATAAAACACGATATGGCAGACAGATTAAACCCCCGCAGAGATATGCTGAGTGGTACTAATGTTCATTATCTCTTGGGAACTTGGTGTAAAATTATACACTGGAACAAACTGTAAATTCTTATCAACCACTAGACCACATGAAAGACTTGGATTTCAGTCACGATTTGGTTTAATCTAACAAAACTCATAAATACAGCCAATTAATGTCTTGGTGTTTGACTAGAATTTTTAAGCCGAATAGGATTTACAATTTTTCCGTGTTCACGGCATGACTTTGAAATAGTAAAACTGTCAGAGAACTTTATCTACGTTACATTGATGAAAGTCATAAGTTTTCAATAAGGGGGAGATGTTTGGAAAATGCTAAAACCATTATTGCCTCTAAGCTCATCCCACTAGCTCATATATATGTGTCAGTCTTGTTAGCATCTCATAATGTATGCATGATATTCTGTTGTTAGTTCAATAGTTCTTGTAGACAAATAAAGTTAAGAAACCAGCTTGGTTCTTCTCTTATTATGTGTTACAAACACAAAACACATAGGAACCACAAATAAAAATACCCTTAACCCTTAAAATGTCATGAAAAACTGCATCTGACCTCTGCTACATCTGATTTGTAAACTTTTCAAATACATTTTTGCATTCAAGCAAACAATGTAAACATTGATTAGACTGCTCTTCTGATCTGGGACTACATTGTTTGCAAAGATCACTTCCAACGTTCAAAGCAGCCGACACTTATTGTGATTAGCATCTTATGGGTTAAAACATTCTGGTCAGATAATTGCTGTTCTTCATTTCAGTTATGCTATACAGAAACTTATCACGTCGGAGCTAAACCCACAGTCTATACATTTGGCTGCAAGGAACAAGAGGTACAGGGAGTTTAATTACCACTAAATATTTCCCATAGGCGACAATAGTGTCTTTTGACCTGCTCCCACAGTAACTACACATACAAAACTTTTCAAACCTTACATGTTTATAGAGCCATTCTAGTCCAACAAGTTAATGAGAAAAAAATCCACATCTGCTCTTTTTCAAGATACAGCCAACCGTGTTTGTTTACCACTAGAACGGAGTAAATACAAACCAACACTTTTAAAGGAGGGGTGACCATATCAAATCAGCAACAATTTCTTTGAGCTTGCAGATATATTTATAAAACATGCATCATCCTATCATTTTCTCACAATGAAATAAAACATGATATATATCCAATGGAAGCAAGTCTGGTATTTAAAACGCAACTAAAAGCTTAGACTGGTTCCCTCACCCTATAGCTCTATGGCTTTCTATTTTAATAGAACACAGGCATCCAGTCAATTAAAAGCTCGGTCCAAAAGTGATAATACCCGACACCTCCCAGTATTTAGTGCAATGCTACATACAAGCTATTGCGTTTTTGCAAATGAAAGACAGAAACACAGGCAAGATAGTCTGATATATATCTATGCCTGATATAAGCTACCTAAAATCCTTTCAGCCCTGAGTTTCTAAAGCGGAATCCTTTGAATGGGAACACCTAGCAAAATGTTTTCTGCCATTTTTCAAAGGGAGACAACCTTCGGGACTTCCTGTTCATTTTTCTATAGGGTCAGTCCCACCGAAAAAGAGCTCTACTCTTAACCCCTATTGACATGGAAGACAAAACCACTTTTGCAGGAGTTGCCTCTCCTGAAGGTATGCCCATTCTCCTTAATTAGATCAATTCCGTTACTTGGTTGCCGATATATGTTTTCGTCAAATTCATGAACAGATTGGCAAACAATGATCCTGATGAGATGGAGCATAATGAACCAGCTCATCTAGAATAACGGTGAAGGTTGGGGCCCCGTAAAACCCGATTAAACCCCAGAATAATTATTACTGTGTGACCAATTAATTAAGTTCAGTAAGTTGCCATTTGTTTGAAAAAGCACTGCTAACTCGGCTGGTTTTTGTTTATTAACCCTTTTTGTACCAAATGGAAACTTCGTCCTTATATATAGCAGGAGTCCATTTCAAAATTTAGGGGTGTCAGGTTGTGTTTTCATCAAAATTTACTTGGAAAATGACTGAACGTTTAGCAAACAGTGGAGACCCTAATCAGACGCCGCGTTCTGCGGCGTCTGATCTGGGGCTGCACTGTTTGCCAGGGTACCCGTTTTGGGGTTTCTGGTACTCAATGGGTTAAGATGTGGAAATGCTTTGGTTTCTGATTCGATCAGTTCTAGTCTAGCTCCTAGACCTTGATGTGATATTGGCCAGTGACCAACCTTCCTGTGTGTTTTTATCAAATATGAAACCTTGTTAGACTTTAATCTTGTCCCAGACATCAAGGATATCTTCCCAAGATAAAACAAGTTGCTATCAGAGAGGGAAAAAGAAGTAAAAAAAAAAATAAAGAAGAATATTACTTATTAATTATTAACTTTAAAATATGATATCCGACTAGTAGCTAGTCTAGATCAGTTCCTGAAGTATCTTTTCTCATTTAATTGGCATAAAAGGGTTCATGAATATCACGATACGCCGAATTGCACTTATATCATAAATTTCTGAAGTGGGCTCTTCCCTCATATGAATATGACATGTCTATTGTACCCAATCGGGGCTTTAATCAAAACCATTACTAAAATAGCAGGGGCCAGTTGTTCAAAACTAACAATATCGTTAGTTACAAAACGTTAGAGCTTTGATCATTTAATTTGGTGAATGTGCTAATATTTTTGCTGTAAAACTGTGAGCAGCTGTCATTTGTCTACAAAAATAATACTAACTTAGAAATTGTACTTGCTATAACAGTTAACAATTTCATCACTAATGAGCTCGTTAAGCTTATAATGCTTTGAACTACTGGGCCTGACAATGTAGATCCCGCTAAGATGGCTCAACAGAAGTTTTCTCATTAATATCTTCATGTATAATGTTTACCGGCCCCGATAGCTCAGTTGGTAGAGGGTCCGCTCCGGCGAACGGGAGGTCACGGGTTCGATCCCGGGCCGCGACATACCAAAGTCGTTAAGAATGGTACCAGCTGCTCCTCGCTTGGCACTCAAATTTACGGGGTAGAGCTAGGACTAGTCGACCCAGTATCAGGATAATGTGACTGGGTGTGGTATCATGTAATGTGTCTGTGACATGATACTTCAGTGAGGCAGCACTATAAAAGTGAGCATTGAGCTCCCTGTCGCAACCAGACACCGTCGTGATATATATATATATATTTATATGTATGGGCGTGTTTTCGTGATGGGGCTCAGTGGTTCCTTCCAGTGAATGATTATGCATGCGCATTCGTCGGAATCAGTTAAGAACTGCTCAGAACCAAAAGGTTATAAGGGAGATCACTCAGGAAGTAATTTGATTTCAAATGAACCGGCGCATGGCGGAGCCTATGGTGTGGCCTGTGCGTTCACGGGGGCTTAAATTAACCTGCGCACCAAATCCCCTGTGACGAGGCAGTTTGATTGTCTCTTTGCATGGGGCGCGGCTTGTGGGGGTACATACCATCAGCGAGGAATTTGATCAGGCTGCGCGAATGCGCAGGCTGATCTGAGTCTTAGCTGATCGCTCAGGCATTCTTGCGGGATTTGTCATGCGCTGTTTATCGCTGGTCAAAATAAAAGCCGGTATTGAGGGTAACCCCCCCCCCCCCACACACACACACACACACACTTTTTCACAAAGGTCGGTTATATTAATATGATTGGTGGATGGTCTGACAATTTAATAATCTCTTAAGCAGGATTTGATAGAACATTCTTTCTTAATTATCACGTAACAGTTCTTAAGTTTGGGAGGAGGGGGATTATTTCTTATTAAGGCCCCTATCATTACGAAAACACGCCTATACAAATACATTGTCAATTTTTCAATTATTTTGGGTGGTAACAGGGGGAATTTGGCTTACCCCTGGAAACCACGGTTTTACCTTTTAAAGGTGGGGTTTGAGGGGATCGGAATCATATAGGCGTGTTTTCATGATTTCAAGTGTAATTCGCCATCAACGGAAATGCATCTGTAACTCATTCCAAGTCAGCATAACCGCAACCTGTCTTTTTTCAGTATTTTACATTTTTGCGGGAAATCTAAATGGTAGTTTTAGACGTCCTTTAAGTAACGTTTCTTGATGACGTGCAGTTGTATATGTTCTTGTCTTCACGACGTTGTTAGTTACCTGTCATTAAAAATATGTCGCCGAAGAAGACCGGGGTTCCGGTTGAAACGTCCGGCAAAATAAAAGACTTTTAGTTGGTTTTCTTTTGAAAAAAGACTTTGATATATTTATATATATATATATAATGTTTACATTGATATTAGCAATGGTTCAGGGGAGTGAAATATTTAGCAGCCTTTGCATGTGTTTTATATGGTTGAAAGGTTAACAGTTGAGTCCAAACTTGGAAAGTTTTTTTTTATCAGGTTAAATGCCTGAGCATGATTTTCTTATTATTGCACGACCCGCAGAAAAAGCAACCGACTGAAGTCGGTTTTTTCTAAGAGTGCCCTAAAATCACCGTGTCATTCTGTCATTCTGTCAGTCTGTCATTCTGTCTGTCCGTCCGTAACCTGTTTGTGAAAATTGGTGATAGTGACTTAACCGCTTGGAATATTTAAACAATTTTTGGCATACTGATAGATATCAATGAGATCTAACCTATGAATTTACGAAATATTACATTCCATTTAGTATAGCCTCGCCGAGGCGAAAAATGTGAAAATTTCCGAACATTTTTGAACTGCTTCTCCTCGGAAACCGTTGGGCCGATTGAAGTCAAATTTCATATGGAGCCTCTATGGGATGGGTGAAACCAAAATTTGCTCATGGGGTCAAGGTCACATGACCAAAATAGCCGCCAAGCCATATATGGTTTGTCTGTCTGTCCGTCCGTAACCCGTAAGTGAAAATTGGTGATAGTGACTTAACCGCTTGGAATATTTAAACAATTTTTGGCATAATGATAGATATCAATGAGATCTAACCAATGAACTTGTGAAATATTACATTCCATTTAGTATAGCCTCGCCGAGGCGAAAAATGTGAAAATTTTCGAACTGCTTCTCCTCGGAAACCGTTGGGCCGATTGAAGTCAAATTTCATATGGAGCCTCTATGGGATAGGGAAACCAACATTTGCTCATGGGGTCCAGGTCACATGACCAAAATGGCCGCCAAGCCATATATGGTAAAAACCCTTCAAAAATAGTCTTCTCATGAACCACTGGGCAAATTTCCACGAAACTTGATAAATAGCAGCTGGGATGTAGGCCTGTCATAAATTGCTAAAATGGTGACCCTGGGTTGACCTTTACCTTCTTTGGGTCCGTCCGTAACCCGTTTGTGAAAATTGGTGATAGTGACTTAACCGCTTGGAATATTTAAACAATTTTTGGCATACTGATAGATATCAATGAGATCTAACCAATGAACTTACGAAATATTACATTCCGTTTAGTATAGCCTCGCCGAGGCGAAAAATGTGAAATTTTTCGAACATTTTTGAACTGCTTCTCCTCGGAAACTGTTGGGCCGATTGAAGCAAAATTTCATATGGAGCCTCTATGGGATGGGGGAAACCAAAATTTACTAATGGGGTCAAGGTCACATGACCAAAATGGCCGCCAAGCCATATATGGTTTGTCTGTCTGTCCGTCCGTAACCCGTTTGTGAAAATTGGTGATAGTGACTTAACCGCTTGGAATATTTAAACAATTTTTGGCATACTGATAGATATCAATGAGATCTAACCAATGAACTTGCGAAATATTACATTCCATTTAGTATAGCTTCGCCGAGGCGAAAAATGTGAAAATTTTCGAACTGCTTCTCTTCGGAAACCGTTGGGCCGATTGAAATCAAATTTCATATGGAGCCTCTATGGGATGGGGGAAACCAATAATTGCTCATGGGGTCCAGGACACATGACCAAAATGGCCGCCAAGCCATATATGGTCTGTCTGTCTGTCCGTCCGTAACCCGTTTGTGAAAATTGGTGATAGTGACTTAACCGCTTGGAATATTTAAACAATTTTTGGCATACTGATAAATATCAATGAGATCTTATCAATGAACTTGAGAAATATTACATTCCATTTAGTACAGCCTCGCCGAGGCGAAAAATGTAAAAATTTTCGAACTGCTTCTCCTCGGAAATCGTTGCGCCGATTGAAGTCAAATTTCATATGGAGCCTCTATGGGATGGGGGAAACCAAAATTTCCTCATGGGGTTCAGGTCACATGACCAAAATGGCCGCCAAGCAATATTTGTTAAAAACCCTTCAAAAATAGTCTTCTCTTGAACCAATGTGCAGATTTCCACGAAACTTGATAAATAGCATCTGGAACGTAGGCCCATCATAAATTGCTAAAATGGTGACCCTGGGTTGACCTTGACCTTCTTTGTGCCTAGGTCAAACTTTGACACATATGCTTTTGTGTTGGATTTTATCCTGCAAAAGATTCAGAATACAATACTAAACTATAAAATATATTTTTGCTCCTTACGATAAGGCGCATTTATTGGGGGAACCGTTTTATGTCCAGGTCACATGACCAAAATGGCCGCCATACCCATATATGGTAACACTCATAAAGCTAAAAGCATCCGGCGGGTCGTGCACTTCAGCTGAAGCACTGGGGTTTTTTTTAAGTTGATGTCTATGTAGACACATTTAGGCGTCACACCGCTTCCGCTGCTTCGTACGCTTCAGAAAATAGTCCTGTAACGCTTCACAAAATAGCCCAATAAACCACGCATGACAGTAGTTTGATATGCTTGGGTCGTCGTTAAAATGCAAAATTAATTGTTACAGATGCAAAAGATATTAATTTTGTAAGGTTGTACAAAACATTGGTTTAAATTCATGTTTACAAGGAATATGATACAAGATATTGGTACAGGATCTGACTGTAAGTACGATGCTTATACGAGGACTGTTCAAATATGAATGCAACTAAGCACATAGAAATGATTCCGTGATAGATTTCGATGGAAAATTTATTTTGTCCCCTCAAAGTATTCCCCTTTAACAGATATACAAACGTTCAGTCTTCTGATCCAATCATTGAATGCATTTTGGTAGTCTTTTCGAGGTATACTTTGAAGGCACTGGAATATTGCAGAACCGAGGTATTTGCGCTGTACAAATTTTCGACCAGCAAGGTATTTTTTCAGTCGCGGGAAGAAAAAAAAGTCACACGGGGCAAGGTCAGGGGGATGAGGAAGTTCAACAACCTTTTCCTGCTTCAGATAGTCTTGCACAATGAACGCCTTGTGCGATGACGCATTGTCATGTAGCAATCTGACATTGGCCAAACCAGTTGCGGATCTTCGTTCTTTGAAATATTTCTTCAATTTTCGAAGAACTTTATTCTTGTAAAACTTCGCATTTACAGATTTGCCTTTAGGCACAGTAACCTGAATAGCAGGGCCCTGATTTGAAAAGAATATGGCATCCATTACCTTCTTGACGCTCATGGGTCGCTTTGCAATGCATGGTCTTTTGCAATACTTTGTTGTCCATATTTTGTTCTGAATCTTTCGTTTTGGTTCAAAAAAGTGAACCCATGTCTCGTCACCTGTGACGGCATTAGCGAAAGACCGTGCATTGTAATTTGGAAACTTTTTATGCAACTTCTTGGCGCACTGAACGCGTGTCTTTTTCTGCTCATCTGTCAACAGATGGGGAATCCATCCAGCACAGATCTTTCTCATTTTCAAATCCCGTTTCAGAATTGTATGAGCTGCTCCTAATGAGATGCCAGCCATAAAAGGGGGTAAAGGGAGTTCAACAGCCTTTTCCTGCTTCAGATAGTCTTGCACAACGAACGCCTTGTGCGATGACGCATTGTCATGTAGCAATCTGACACTGGCCAAACCAGTTGCGGGTCTTCGTTCTTTGAAATATTTCTTCAATTTTCGAAGAACTTTATTCTTGTAAAACTTCGTATTTACAGATTTGCCTTTAGGCACAGCAACCTGAATAGCACGGCAATGCTCGATCATGTGCTGCATCTTCTGCTGAACCAAGCCCACAGCTGAATTTCTTACACCAACGAAAAACTGTCGGAAAAGACATTTCAATATGCCCATAAACCGAACATATTTCATCAAAAATGTCTTTGCATCGTATACCAAGAATACAACGATTCTTAATATAGGACCGTATTTCAACGGCGTACTCTGACCTTCTTCCAACCGTGTTTTGTATTAGTATACAAGAGTAGACAGTGTTTATCGAACGTTATACATGGCTAAAGTGGACGGATTTTAACAAGTTTGGTATCAATGTATAGGTAAATTGTTTTTCTATGCTGTGATATTTATTTCAAAGTGATTTTCGCATTAATGCATGAGAAAATGTTCTACTTGCATTCATATTTGAACAGTCCCTATAAGACAGTGAAATGTCACATGAACATTTTCCTCGAAATAGTTGACAGATGATACTGCAATATATGTGGCAAAATGAGTCTTCAGATTAAGTATAAAGAACGCGCTAGGCCTTCCGAGACACTTAAAAACATGACAAAAGCAAGATATAAGAAAGGGAAAGAAATGACCGCTAAGAACTTGTGTTCCACTCCAGTGACCAGGTACTTCTGAAATGACATATTTTGCAGAGGATGCAGACTAGGACACTGTTTCAAAGAGGTGCTGAGCAAAGTTCTATACAACGCAAATCTGCCTGATTTTATAATGTAGTTCTGTACTTGAATAAAAAGAGCTTCATTTTCTGAAATTGCTTTCCCCTCCATCCTGAAAAAAGGTCGCATAATGTATAATTATTCTGGTTACCAGGTAGGTATCTAGCTCTTGCATTTGTGAACTTAGGACAGATAAAAAAGAAATGATAGGCACTCTCTAAACTCCCACACTGGCATGAGGGGTCTGCAACGATATTTTTCGTGTAGAGATGGGAGTTGAGAGAGCTATATTCCAGTCTTAACCTTGAATGTAATAGTGCGCTAGCCAGCGTTGTAGTATTTTGGTGGTTTCATTAGGTCCCTTTTTAGACGGAACGTAAATGCAGAAACAGCGTTGACTCTTAAAAAGAATCTTTGAAAGAATCTGTTCACTTGTAACTATTTTCATTTGATACTTTCTTACAGCTGAAATAGACCTTTCTGAAATAGTGTGTCTAGCTTATATGTATTTTCATTCTTGTAAATAGTGATCATCAATAACATCATGGCAAGCTGTGCAGATACTGATGATGAGCCGTTCCTTCAAGAGGTATTGTTTGACAAAAATTTGACCAGAAAAAGCGGGAAATATGGCAGATACATATTTACTGAAAATTTGCTTCAGTTTTGCAGAGGCATTGACCAAACAGCAGTATTAAATGCGGGAGTAATTGGACGGCGGGATATAATGAGTCCACCTCCGTTAGTAAATAGTTGTGTACAGTGCTGTAACCTACATGGCTGCAATAAAAACTTATGTCCTGGGAAAGTTACAAGAGCCCCAGCTGTTAGTGAGTACCATTCTCTCTCTCTCTCTCTCTCTCTCTCTCTCTCTCTCTCTCAGTCACAATAGCGTCGGCTGTTATTGAGTACATCTCTCTCTCGTGCTCTCTCTCTCTCTCTCTCTCTCTCTCTCTCATCTCTCTCTCTCTCTCTCTACCCGGCCATTAGGGCTTTAAGAAATAAATGGGCTGCATGATGTTTTCACGCAGAGCTGAAGCCGACCGCACACGAGTACTGGTAAACCGCTTAGAGGATCTAAGCATGCCCAGGAAATGCGGTGCGGATCGAACCGCACATGCGTATAAACCCACAAGTCTTGAGATGTCATTTCATCTCAATGTCGGGTAAAAGTTCCACAAAATGGGAAGCAACGTCTCCAAAATGACCTATTCAGTGTTGACGGTATGTTAGACCTAAAATAAATCTCTCTCTCTCTCTCTCTCTCTCTCTCTCTCTCTCTCTCTCTCTCTCTCTCTCTCTCTCTCTCTCTCTCTCTCTCTCTCTCTCTCTCTCTCTCTGTCTCTCTCTCTCTCTCTCTCTCTCTCTCTCTCTCTCCATGGTGCTCCGAAGAATGACGGTTGTAGACGACCAGACCAGTGGTACCACTGGAAAGCGGGACTGAATCCCTTACACGTTCCTTAAATTTTACACCAATTCACTTGGTGTGCAGAGATTGTTCAGACCCGAGGTCGAATTCTCTGAACTCATCACTGATCTGTTTACAGTCGAAATTTAATGGCTCAGACACCTTTAACATCAGGTTAACAAGTCAACATCCCTCTAACCCAACTTTATACAGAGAAAAGTGGGATTTATGGGTTAATCATAATTTTCATTATCTTTCCTCAAAAACATAGATAGTGTGTACTCAATGAGGTTGTTCTAACGAGCATCCACTATCTATGTTTGGAAACATAAATAGTGGGTACTCGTTAGAACCACCTCATTGATGCGGTTTTAACGAGTAGCCACTATCTATGTAAGTACTTTCTCTCCATAAATCAGTCGAATTATGGATATCCATAATTCGAATTATGGATATTCATAAATCGAATAATGATATCCATAATTCGATTTATGGATATCCGTAATTCAGATCGATTTATGGATATCAATAAATCGAATTATGGAAATCATTAAATCGAATTATGGATATCCATAATTCGATCGATTTATGGATATCCATAATTCGATTTATGGATATCCATAATTCGTCTTGGCAAATAAATACAATAAACAATGACTGAAACCAAAGGCTTTTGCGGTGAATTATGGATAGCCATAATTCGAAATATTGATATCCATAATTCAGCCCGATTTATATATATCCATAATTCGATTTTTGGATATCGATTAATCGAATTATGGATATCCATAAATCAGCGAAATAATGGATATTCATATTTTGATCTAATGATAATCATAATTGGAATTAGTGATATCCATAAATCGAAATATGTATATCCATAAATTGCTCTGAATTAATGATATCCATATATCGTATTATGGATATCCATAATTCGAATTATGGATATCCATAATTCAGTTATGGATATCCATTATTCGGCTGATTGATGGATATCCATTATTCGAAATATGGATATCCATAAATCGAATTATGGATATCTATAAATATGGATTAAATAGTAAAACTGCACCCCATATGTGTGCACATATCGGACAGATTTCGCCACTAGCGAGCAAATAAAGGGATACTTCGGCCTGGTTGGCGTTGGTATATAAGACAGTCTATTCTGTCAGCCAGAAAAAAACATTGGGTCAGTACTCATAAATGTAGCACCCAGCGACGACTCTGATCAGCCTGCGCAAATGCGCAGGCTGATCTGAGTCTGCGCTGGGCGCATGTTCGAGGTCAGCTTTCGCTTGTAGAGGCACATTGTCATACGAGTTAGGCCCTTGAGTGTATATACTAGCCCTTAGAGCGATAAATGAGGACTTTGGCTAGACTGTGAACTGGCCGGCTAATCCGAGTCTTTACCTGTCGATCCATTCGATTTTGATGTACTAAGCCAGCCTCGGTCGCTCAGTCAGATGCTTATCTGACTTGTAATCAGGAGGATGCGGGTTCCATACCTGTCGGGTCGACAACGTTCTTTGGTGGAGATTGATCTTGAAATCTCTCTCCGTTCCACTGCTTTATGAACCCTGGCGAAAGCATGCGCAATGAATAATGGTCTCTATAAGATTAACCTTTGGAAGCAACGAAAAAAACCATAGAAATAAAACAACTTTCAAGTTCGCTGGACCATACAAGCTAGTTTCAGCCAGTTATATTGAATGCAATTAGGCCTCATCAGTGACCTCAAATATAATATAAGCTTGACCCCGAAAGAGTGGTTAGGTAAATTGTTCACTAAGCCGTTAAAACAAAACCGACAATTTTTGTTTTATGACCTTTTCAAAATTATTTCACTTATTTCGATCCGATCGGTAATCAGAAGTGGGCGAAAACTTGAGTACCATGAGAAAAACCACATGGCCTTCCGTTGCAGAACATGGCGTCTCACTTGTTACCCTAGCGAGGCTCGACCCACAGCAGTGAGAGACCAAATGATGAAGAGTTAGCACTCACTCTTAACCACTAGGCCACGGAAGCCCGTTAAAACAGACAGGTTATCTATTTGCACGGCTCTTATTGTTCTATTCCAGTCGACGGAGGTTGGAGTGCCTGGGGAACATGGGATACTTGTAAAGCAGCTTGTCCAGTAGGAATAGGTTGGTTTGTTTATCATACAACGCGAACTGTTCAGTAAGAATAGGCTGGTTTGTATATCATACAACACGAACTGTCCAGTAGGAACAGGTTGGTTGGCTTATCATATAAGACACACTGTCAAGTAGGAATAGGTTGGTTTGTTTATCATACAACGCGAACTGTTCAGTAGGGATGGGTTGGTTTATTTATCATACAGCACGAACTCTCCAGTAGAAACAGTTTGGTTTGCTTATCATAAAACTGTCAAGCAGGAATAGGTTACTTTGTTTATCATACAACGCGAACAGTTCAGTAGGAATAGGTTGGTTTGTTTAACATACAACACGAACTGTCCAGTAGGAATAGGTTGGTTTGCTTATCATACAACATTAACTTCCAGTATGAATAGGTTTGTTTGCGGTTTACCAGTACTCATGTGCGTTAAGTTTCAGGTCAGCGTTGAAGCATCATGCAGCCCAATCTAATTTTCAAGCCCCAATAAACGGGGGCCAAGTGGCTAAATGTCCAGTATTAATAGGTTGATTAATTTATCATTCAACGCAAACTATCCAGTGGGAATAGGCTTGTTTGTTTATCACACGAAACGAAATGGCCAGCTGGAATAGGTCGGTTTGTTTATCATTCAACTTGTACTGTCCAGTAGGGACAGTTTGGTTTATTTATCATACAACACGAACTGTCCAGTGGGAATGGTTTGATTTGTTTATCATACGGCACGAACTGTCCGGCAGGAATAGGTTGGTTTGCTATCATACAACGCGGACTGTGCAGTAGAATATGTAGCTTTGTTTATCATATAACACGAACTGTCCGGTAGAAAAAGGGGTTTGTTTATCATATGACACCAGCTGTCCAGTAGGAATAGCTTCGTTTATCATAAAGGGCGAATTATCCTGATGAAATAGGCTGGTTTGTTTATCATATAACACCAATGTCAAGTATGAATAGGTTTTTTTATATTTCATAAAACACGAAGTGTTCTTTAGGAATAGCTGAGTTTGTTTCTCATATAACACCAATTGTCATGTGGGGATGGTTGTTTTGTTTATCATACAGGAGGAAATATCCTGTATGAATAGGTTGTTTTGTCTATCATATAACACAAATGTGCAGTAGGAATAGGTTTTGTTTATCATACAACATGAACTAACCTTTATGAATAGGTTGGTTGTTTATCATATAACATCAACTGTCAAGTAAGATAGGTTGTGTTTATCATACAGGGCGAACTGTCCTGATGGAATCGGTTGGTTTGGTTTATCATATAACACCACCGTCCAGTAGGAGTATGTTTTGTTTATCATACAACACGAAGTGTCTCTTAGGTATATATGGGTTTGTTCATCATATAAAACAAATTGTCCAGTTGGATGTGGTTTTTTGTTGTAAGAATAGGTTTTGTTTATCATACAACATGAACTGTCCTATATGAAATAGGTTGGTTTGTTTATCATATAACACTAGTTTGGGAGCAGAACTGAGACATGTGGCTAAAACAGTGATTTTGTTCCACCCCCCAGGAAGTAAAATTCCCTTGCTGTCATGTGAAAGGGGTATGTCTTGGGGTCTAGGAACCACATGTTGTACTAAGATATCAATGGTCAGGTTTCTGTAATTCGGCTGTAAACTACGTTACCCTTGAAAATTTGAAAAATCCACACATACATAGATACCTGGAAGCTCATGGCCAAATTTGTATAGGAAGTCATATAAGTTAACCTGTACAAGCCTCAGCACTAACTACATGATGCTCACAATATTTTTGACCATTTACACTTTACACAAATGTAATTTTCGTTACCTTTTTTGCGCTTGTATCGAAAATCAAGGATACAGTAATAATTATTCCAGGCTGAAAGACCTTATAATGAGAAATCTGGTCAAACTCTTGTTTTTTTTTTTCTAAAAAAAACATTTATTTGACTGAATTATTAACATGATTAACAACAAGTGAGGTGTAAGTTCAAAATAAACCATAAGTAACAGGTTGCTAAGCCAAATAACCATGTATTAAATGGTAGAAAATATAGTTTAAAGTGTGTCAATAGAAATGAATACAGTACAGTTTAAATAATTTAATGGCCTTTTTAGTGTTTGTTAGTTTCCTTTTTAATAAAATGGTTTTAAAAAAAAGCTGGAATATACATTTTAGCATGTACTGTTTGTAAGTTTTAACTCATTGGTTATGTACGTTACAAAGCAGTTGCTAAATAGCAAGACTTATTGCAGTGAATGCCTATATTTTGTCTATGGTTTTGATTCCCATTTAAGTTTGAAATGCTTTAAAGAAGGCCTTCGCATAACATGTGCTGATAAGTGTCAGGTTGTTGACTAGTAACGTACGTAACACAGTACCTACCAACATGTAAAGATGTGATAGAGTGATCTAAAACCTACGCATTTTCAATGAAATTCAATTTTGTATATTTTTGGTGGATCATTCACTGCATGCGTCTGTGTCTTTCGTTTGCCGATTGTATCAACCAAATGGGAAAAAGAACTATATCAACAAACTAAGGTATAAGATGTTCTGTAAAAGGCCGAAGCAGAATGATAGACTTCCGCCATGTAAAGACAGCTTTGTGCAGCACTGTAGATTAAACTATACCAGTCACAACACTGTTAATTACCAGTGTTTCATATGCAAACAAACTCTAGGTGCTAAACTTGACATTCCAGCTCCTATTGGCAGGGGTTGGATGGTTCTTGATGGGGTCATAGAACCAGTTCTAATGACCAAACAGTCTCCGCCTAGAGAAACTAGAGCTATCACTCAAGGTGATGAATACCCCCACAAAAACTGCCTTGATAGTACAACAGCCCCATTTTGCAATTTTTTCACTTGAAAGGGGCCATAACTATGTCGAAAATTGACGAATTGTAGTGGAAATCGAACTTGACCTGTATTTTATGATGTTACATCAGTGTACCAAAAATTATAAAAATCGGTGAGGCGCTTTTTGAGTTATCGTCTTGAAACCAAGTCAACAGACCGACCGACAGACCGACAGACCGACCGACCGACCGACCGACCGACAGACCGACCGACCGACCGACCGACCGACCGACCGACCGACAAGCTCACTCCTATATACCCCCCCCCCCAAATTTCATTTGTGGGTGTATAATGACAGAACCGACGTGTAAATTTAAGGTATCTAGATGTGTCTCTGCTATTTGTGTGTATGCAGGAAGGTCTTGCTGTATTGTACGACAGTCTGTTTGTGTGAAGAGGATGATGAAATCTGCAAAAACAATGGCCGACAGGATTAATATGACAGCTTCGAGGATGTTTCAGACAGTGATTGAAGGGACTTAAATAGTAGTTGTGGGCATATTTTCCAGATCTTGTAATTATGCGCCCAAACCAACAAAATGTTAGTGAGTGCTGTGTAGAATCAGATCAGACTTGGTACAGAGTCTTGAGTGTCCAGATGAAGAGGTCTTGGGTGTTTAGGTACCCACTGAGCCCCCAGTTAAATAGAAAAAATAGAAGTGAAGGCAATGATCAGGAATCAATTCAGTTAGCCAACAGCCCCCATCAGAAACACCAAAGGGAAACAAACACAAACATGAAGCAACAGACCCTAATGGAAACATCAACAGCAGAAAGCCAAAAGGACAGTTACTTTTCTACAAAATGGCCAATGGCTATCCAAAACAAAATAATATAAGTGATACACACACTCATAGACAAACCATAAAAAACGCGATAGAAGAACCGTCTTGGAACGGTCAGTGAAACAAATTCCATGTGGAGCGGGGGGGGGGGGGGGCTTAAATCGATTTTACGTGGCCACAATCCCCGCCCTTACTTCCATCGCGATTTAGGCAAATAATTTGTTCAGCCCTCATGAAAGCCTCCTAACTCTTCAGTGCAACATCTCCGTGAACACAAAAAATCAAACAACCACAGAGATGAAGCAACTGTGATGACTCGACCACAAGAAATCATTGAAATGCTGGAGCAAAACAAAACCAACACTTAGACTCCAATTTGACTATGATTTTACTGAGCAGATCCACGGGCAGATCTAAGTCTTTGCACGGAGACCAATCAATTTGTTGTCAATTTCATGACACAGCTCATATACCTTCTAGTCAAATATTATACTTAGTTGTATATCATACAGTCTTCAATCATCATTATCAGCAGCAGCAGCAGCAGCAACCTTGATAAAGCAAATGGCTGCAAAATATTTTATCAGAATAATTGTACATGCTCTGTTTGTGAATCTCCGGTTTCCGAGTACCTAATTCATGCTCTGAAATCGTTACGTATGTTACAACTTAGAAACAATTTGCAATTTCTAAGTCATTTCCATCCAAAAAAATTCATATTGCTAAATTCATATTCACAAGCATGCATATGCTCTGAAGAGATTCTGAAAGTTGTGGTTACAATTTACTTTGCTTTTATCACACAAGTAGTGGCGTATTGTAGACTGAACCAAAAATAAACCATATGTTCAGATATATAATATATGCTGCCACACAGGAAAAGGACCATTCTGGCAGTCCGCAACATGAATGTATCAGTGTGCATCCTCAACTATTTTATTAGGTCTAGAACTTTGGTGTTTTTGCTATGGTAGTCCCATGACCTACAGGTTATTTGAGCGAACACATACGGTTCTTGCGAGGCTACATGAATCACAGGCTCGTCTGAACCTTTGCATATTCAATGACACCTGTTTTGTTTTGACGCGGCTCATATACTGTTTGCATAGTAATTAAACAAGGTTGGGCAGTAAATTCCATCCCCGGTATTTACCAGTGGCATTTACCGGTATTTACCGGACTGGAAAATACTCATGAAGTGGCAAATACTTGCAAACTGATTTTTTTTTGCCATAAAACAATGCAGAAAGCCTAACAAATTTGACTTAAAAGTAGAATAATCAAACTAAATGAGTTAAAAATGTTAAAATTTAATATCTGTATAAGATTATCAACCTACAGAATAAAACATTTCTCAATTTAAAATTAATATGCTGAATAAGCCAAAAGGTGAATCTAAGACTAAAAATTTTGAAATTATTTAAACAAAAGACAGTATTTTTTTAAATCAATAGTAGGGAAATACAGGTAGAAGTTCCCTGTGCACCTGGTTATTGTCACTTACCATAATTGTTCTAAGTTTTAAATTTGTATTGATCAAGATAAGACTGAGCACTGTTAGTCAATCCATCTGCATCTATTGAACATACTTTATATGGTAAAACTATGTGTTCAAATTTTAGGATATCTAAGACTATAGCATTTTACTATTGTCTATCAGTGAACTGCAAGATAACTAAAACATGTTACAACTCTGAAGACATGGTTTATTTAAGAGAGCACAAGATAGCCAGAGGCAAGGCTGGACAAAAGGATGTCATTATTGCTCCATGTTTTATGTGACTTTAAACATTTAGTCTAGGTAAAAGTAAACAGATGAGTACCGTGGCAGATACTATATAGGCCTTTTCATACTAACACTATATTAGATAGTAAAAGTTAAAATATATCAGTGTTATTAAATATTAATTCAACTAAACGTTATTATTGAGATTATCCATATATAACTGTTGAGTGTAGGGTGGTAAATTCAATATTCAGTATTGGCCGGTATTTTCCAGTATTTGCTGGTATTTACCGGTAAATGCCACCGGCATGGAAAATACTCATATTTGCCGGCATTTTGCCAACCTTGTAATTAAAGGATGAATTTGTTATTTGTTCTGTAAATCTGATGATGAGATATACTGCAGAGGTTAAGTTCTTGACGACGTTCTCCCAAAGTATTGCGAACTTTACATCAAGTCAGTACCGGGTAATACAGGTGATAATAGGCAAAACGTCAGTTAGAGTAACGTAAATAACATTGGAATAGGTCAAATATGCCCTAATAGGTATTGAAAATCACTTGTTATTATTCAGTTTGTCAAAACCTGTGTTGACTCCATTTATTTTCCATATACTGATGAAACGAGTTTGTGTCCAAGATTTTTCTTCAAACATCTAAATTTCTGACGGTAACGTACTTTACAGGTATTTTGTGAAAAACTGACCACAGGTAACTTGGTACAACAGGCTGTTCTAAGCACTAGAGATATATACCTGACTCATGGTCACAAAGGCATTTTACTTCCTGGGGGGTGGAACAGAACGAAAAAATTTTTTTTTTGCTCCTAAACTACACCAATGTCCAGTAGGAATAGGTTTTGTTTATCATACAACACGAAGTGTCCTTTAGAAAAAGGTGGGTTTGTTTATCATATAACACCAATTTGCCAATGGGAATAGGTTGTTTTGTTTATCATACAGGACGAACTGTCCTATATGACTATGTTGGTTTGTCAACTGTCAAGTGGCTTGAAGAAACTTTTCTCATGTGTAAACTCGTTTGTTTCAGGATTACAGGCGCGATACAGGACCTGTACTGAACCAACACCGTCATATAACGGACGAAACTGCCTAGGCGACGCTAAAGATGTACAAATATGTCAGATATCATGCACCTCAGGTAAAAACGACGTGGTTCGTATAACCCTTCTAAACATGAGAAAAAGGCACTTTTCACACAGGCAGCATACAAATACTCAGATGAGCCTTTGCATAAGCTCAGTCTCGCAAGAAATCTCTGCTACGTGTAGAGGAGGCCTTGCATCATTGTTCGACTTGGAGCTGACGAAGACAAACATAAAGGCTTAAAGTAGTTTTCGAATACGAGTCTGAGTGATGATCATGATAGCGCGGGTTTGATCTGCGCCAGATCATTAAATCTTTTCTGTGATCATTTTCTCCCTTCCAATAATTCTGAGAGGGCAATTGTCAGCTCCACTTCGACATGACCTAAATAGTGACGGCTGGGCCATTAGACTTCTAAACCAAACAACGCACTCGCATTGAATTTGCGTGCTGGAAATGCTTCTCATTAATTCTTGCACACCAGATTAGGAAATGCGTGGTTTTAGCCTAGGACAGAAATTTTATTCTTATCCTGTGTTATCTTATGGTGTTCTTACCCAGGCAAACTACATAAGTATAGTGCATGAAAAATAGAACGTTAAATAAAGTATTGGTGTTGTGCAAGAAAATGATTCTAATAGCGGGTCTGTTATAGATGGGTGTTTCCAGCCCTCGGAATGACTGTGTTGAGCGAAGCTTCTGTTCCGCTCAGCACAGTCGTCCCGAGAGATGGAAATTCCCATCTACAACAGCCTCGGTTCCGGTCAGCACGATCATCCCGAGGGTAGGAAACGCCCATGTACAACAGAACACCAGATAAGTTTCTTATATTATACAGGGCAAGGAGGGCAAACTTGATATCTCAGACCATTTTAATTTTCACTTTGGAGTTATGTACTCTTGAGCATGACAAAAATGATGTATATTTGACTTCTCTATGTCGACTGTTGTTTGTAAGAGTATTTATGCCATGTATTTGTTTACGTGATAAAAAATTCTGATAATTTACCTTTGTTTTGTTGTAGGCTCACCGGCGACATCAAAGCCCCCTACCCCCACCATCTCAACATCGGTATATACAGGACCCACTCCTGCTCGGACAACTCAAGCACCTCAGTATATAACAAACGATTTAACACAAGCCCGTATGTCTTATTGGTTTCAGTAATATGCTTTGTTAAAGTTTTACGGCCCTTCCAGGATTAATTCACTTGCTAATCAGCGGTGTTGCAGAACTTGGAGTCTCTCAGTGAAATGGGCACAGGGTGTAGAGAGAAACAGTGACAATAAACACTTTGCCACATTGAAATCGTGGAGAGGCGGGCAAACTTGTTTTTCTTATTTATACTGCAAACATAGTTTTTGGGTGCTCAATAGAACGTACCCACAACCTATGTCTTGGAGCAGAAACAAGAAAATATCATGTATACCCCGTAAAACCCAGTTTTCTCTAGTGGGGTTTAGAGGGCGTTTATAACACGGATTTGTTAACGTCTTAGGATACGCAACTGACATTCCCTTAGTGTGGACTGCTTCGAAAAACGAGACTTATTATGCTACGGGGTATTGCGCCCGTCTGTCCGTCCATAAACCGTTTTGTTTCGGCTTACTCCTCATACAGTTTACATCCGATCAATTTTAAAAAATACATATACATGTACATAGGGGTGGTTGGGCGAGGCAAAGGTGATGTGTATCTTGCATCACTGGGGCGTCTAACTGATATTGGCTTACAGTTGGACAAGACCTGCTGTCCTTGCAGCAGGTAGGGTATATAGGGCGGAATGTTATTTCGTCTTCTGTTATAACACTTCCATTCATTTTCCTCTTTCTCCTCTGTCCCTCACTTTCATCTTATTTACTTTCTCTTCCTTCTCTTTTTCGCACTTTCTCTGTGAGACGACACAAAATGACTTACAAGTGTTGACGTGTCGTTTAAAACAACCAATCAATCAATACATGTAGATCTACATTTAGTTAGACCATGATGTGCAGCAGCGCATATCATTTCGAGGTTACAGACAACCAAATATTACCTGGGTTATGCCCTAATGTCTTTATAAGTTTACTCCTCTTATATTTTACACCCGATGAGGGATGCTGGCCTCGGTAGCTCAGTCGGATGCGCGTCTGACTGGTGATCAGGAGGATGCGGGTTCGATACCTGCCGGGGTTGGCAGCATTCTTTCGTGGAGATTGATCATGAAATATTTTCTACGGTCATCCTCTCCCTTCCGCTGATTTAAGAAGGGCAGTTGTCAGTTTCGGCGAAAGAATGTGCACTGTACTGGCCAATCGCTTATGTATAAGCCTGCCCAGGACAAATGTGGATAGGTAAACTGACCGGCTCAAAAATGAGCAAAAACAGTGTTGACTGGGCCGTTAAACTCCAATACAAACAAACAAACACCCGATGAGGCTGAAATTTAGCAGCTTATATTGTTTCAATGTTACAGTTCTTTAAATATTAGCAGAGTTATGCCCCTTTGAAAAATTCTGCAAACTTTTCGTTTTCGGCTAAACCCTCCTATAGTTTGCATACAGTGAAGCTGAAACTTGTTTTATTGTTAAAACATGATGTGGGGCAGGGTACATTATTTGAAGGTTACAGTTCACCCACCAAAGACTGACAGAATTATCTCCTTTTCATTTTCAGCTAACCTCTATATCAAGATTACAAGCAATCAAGCTGAAACTCAGTAAATATTTTTCCATTTTGTGGAGCAATGTATATTTTTGATATCGCGAAAACACACCTATATAATTTTACCCCTTTAAACCCCATTTTTATATAGTAAAACTGAGCTGTACAGGGCTATACACTTTTTTCAGATTTCTGCCTTTAAAAAAAACATAGGTTGAGGAGAGTCTAACGAGTACCAAGAATATATTTTTGAGCAAAAACATGAAAAAATAGCAGATTTGTTTTTATCTGGAAATTTTCATTTCATTTTGGTGGTAAAATAGTCTTGTTTTCGTAATGAGGTTGCAGATCACGAAACATTAGCAGATTGTTTCCGGCTTTTACATATACACTTTACATATAATCCAGGTGAAACTGAGTAAATAGTTTCAGGATGTTTTGGATTATCGCATTTTTTTTGGAGGCTACAGTCCACCTAATATTAGCAGAATAATGCCGCTTTGAAAATTTCTGTAACTTCTTGTGTCTGGCAAACTCTTTCTACTGTTTACATCCAATCAAGCTGGTGCGTGTTTTAAGACCCTGGTGCGGGCCCTGGTGCTGAGCAGCACGTTGCAGTACACAAACGCGGACTTAAAACGGTTCAGTATAATATGTTTTACATCTTTCTACCTGACACGAGCGTATGCGGAGCTGTTGCTATGTTCGTTGTTTAATTCAAATACAACCACACAGCCAACAGTTGAGCAATAAGACTTCCCCCCATTTCACGTTTGATGCTGTTTGCAACGAAAATAAAAAAAGCACTGAAATCTTTGTCGCACCGTGTTAAACTTCTAACCTATGCTTCTGAACAGATATTAGAGATGACTGACAACGTCGGCGAAATGGTTGCATAGCTAGTCCTTCGCAGTTAATTGGCCGGAACATTCAGACAACTGATGTAACGTTAATAAACATTTTTAAATAGAAGCGCGAATCTGACGAAGGCGGTATTACAATGGTAAAGATTTATGACAGTCGCTAAGCTCCGCCCCGCTTATTGTGGGAAACGTAATACCGTTATTCAAATATACGGTATCTTTGTACCATTGCCAAACATGTCACTTGTGACACAAGTTCTTGCTCAGTGTGTCACTGCGTTTTGAAGTATTTGCACTTTAATGAATCGACGAGAAATGTCGTATTGCTTAATTGGTAGTTGCGCGGTTGTAATAAAACTAGTATGAGAAGAGTCTTATATTCACATTTTCAAGTCAGAATATCACAAAATTGGCATAAAGTTACATAATGCAATGATATGAATACACGAACTCTTTCCGTAACTTTACTGTTCACAAAACGCAGGGGGGGGGGGGCGTTTTACTTTCAGACTGAATATTGGTAAATATATAAAATGTTACCTGGCCAAGATGTATTAAATTCAAAGGACTATCACATATCCATAACTGGAACCAAACATTAATTCCAATGATCACGTCATTATGTAGCGACACGGCGACCGATCTTCTATGTGTCAACGTCATTTTTCACAAGCCTTCAATAACGTGTTGGACCGCCTCGATTGTTACAGCAATGCATCGTCGTCGCATACTTCCATTTAGTCTACGAATCGAGAACTGAGGAATCCTTTGCCACTCTTCTTGAAGTGCTACACCAAGCTCATCCATGGTCCTTGGAAGCGGATCGCGGCTTCGGACTCGTTTCCCGAGGATGTCCCATACGTGTTCCATGGGAGACAAGTCTGAACTCAACGCAGGTCATCGCATTGTCCGAATATTTTATCTTTGAGGGGTACTCGGTGACGACGCGTGCCCGATGAGTCCTAGCGTTATCGTTCTGAAAGATTATTCCACGATCGTGGTGTCGAGCAAACGGTACCACGTGAGGAGCCAACACGTTATCACGATAGTACAGTCATGTAACTCTGCCTTGGCACACATGTTAGTCTGTTTTTCAAATCATGGTGATCCCAACCCATACCATCACAGACCCTGCTCCATATCGGTCATGAGCAACTCTAGCCGGGTCTGTATATCGTTCACCAGTATGTCAGACTCTTCTACGACCATCACGAAAGTCCACGTTAAATCTGGATTCGTCACTAAACATAAAGTGAGACCACTGACTATGTGTGTGTGTGTGTTTGTGTGAATTCGGGTTTAACGTCGCTTTTAACAATTTTTCAGTCATATCACGACGGTGTCTGGTTGCGACAGGGAGCTCAATGCTCACTTTTATAGTGCTGCCTCACTGAAGTATCATGTCCCAGACACATTACATGATACCACACCCAGTCACATTATCCTGACACTGGGTCGACCAGTCCTAGCTCTACCCCGTAAATCTGAGTGCCAAGCGAGGAGCAGCTAGTACCATTTTTAACGACTTTGGTATGTCGCGGTCCGGGATCGAACCCGTGACCTCCCGTTCCCCGGAGCGGACCCTCTACCAACTGAGCTATCGGGGCCGGTTAGAGACCACTGACTAATGTTGCAACGTCTGCGATGTGTACAACAGGCAAATGTGCACTACCGTGCCTAGCGTTCAACGACAGTACAATTTGCGGACGCCGTGCCGTAAAGTCACTCGAGTGAAGGCGATTTCGGATAGTCTGTCTAGAGACATTAACCCCTCTTACTCGGCGCGGGTAGTGCTGAAGATCTGTTGACATTAGTCTCCAGTTGCGTAACGCTTGATTAACAACAAGGCGATCATCGCGTCCTTTAGTACTCTTCGGGCGTCCACTTCTCTGCAAATCCGCTACTGCTCCTGTCCTACGATAGCATGCCCTTAGTCGACTGGCAACTGACTTCGACGTATTCATAACATTTGCCGTCTGCAACTGCGTACTTACGGTCTGGAGCACGCGAACGGCTCTCCAAAGTTGAGCCTGCGTTAGTTGAATCATGGTTCTAATAACGAATTTGTTTATGAAATCGTTTCATACAACACTTCAAGAGGCAATACAGAAAGTTTTATCGAAATCCCGACCGGCCCCGATAGCTCAGTTGGTAGAGTGTCCGCTCCGGAGAACGGGAGGTCACGGTTCGATCCCGGGCCGCGACAAACCAAAGCCGTTAAGAATGGTACTAGCTGCTCCTCGCTTGGCACGCAGATTTATGGGGTAGAGCTAGGTCTGGTCGACCCAGTGTCAGGATAATGTGACTGGGTGTGGTATCATGTAATGTGTCTGGGACATGATACTTCAGTGAGGCAGCATTATAAAACTGAGCATTGAGCTCCCTGTCGCAACCAGACACCGTCGTGATATGACTGAAAAATTGTTGAAAGCGACGTTAAACCCGAATTCACACACATTATCAAAATCTCGTATCGATATACCGGTTTGTCGCTAATGTTAAAATTCACGTGTTACCCCATGTACAATTTATGCTCGCGTGCTTTGCCACTGGAGCATTACTGTCATACTACTCAACGATAGAATATACACACATGATAGTCAATTGACATGGTACACCCGATATTTGATTATTCCTAATGTTTAGGCTGATGGGCGCGAAGGAACCCGAATATCCCCTACATTTTGTTAACAGTATATAATTCCAAAAATGCAACTTCAAAACTTGATGAAGATTCTCAAGTGATTCCGCTAAGGTACAGAGACCAGGTGTGCGCATGCGTTATGCGAAATATCAAAAGCAATTGTTTGTTGCACATTTATCCATTGCTGTGCAACTGTTCTTGTCTTCCTTTTTAAAACTCCGTTTATTTACAGCTGGTAAGTGCCAAGATTTAATTGACTGTTCCGGATACTACCGCCCAGAGGCATGTCATGGAATATATAGCAGCTGGGCCCATCGATATTGTCCTGTCCATTGTGGTTTTTGTCCAAGTGAGTATATCGTCTGAATATTTTTTCATTTTTCTTTTTCAAAGTGTATTTCTTTCTTTGTTTCTTTCTTATTTTTTTTTCTTAAAGGTGTTTATTAATTTTTAGAATGGATTTTTTGTCCTTTTCTTTCTTTTTTTCCTTGTTGAATGTAACGTTTTGTATCGACTGCTTACAGCTTTGTGCTTTTATGGTCATGGTATCATATACCAGAGAAAATGATAGACTAGTTCTATTGCATTGTTTTCTATACATGTGTTTTTAAGTCAAAATGTTCTATGAAAAGTTATACCTTTGGAAGCAAAGACTTTAGCACAGAACTAAAAAACGTCTAGTAGGATTTTTTTTGGCCAGACAAGCTAGTTTCGGCCAAGTTGGCCTCATCAGTGAGCCTAAAAAAACTACACGGTTCCTTAATAACACCAATTTGGGAGAAGTGTCGCTTGGCTGTTGCATATTTACCACACCATTTGTCGTATGGGCTGGTTGTACTAGGAAATAGTCTCTCTCTCTCACACACTCTGAAAATAGATCCTGGATTTTACCCTTGGGATAGAAATTCTTGTCCTACCCAGGCTGTCCTACCCAGGGACAGTAGAAAAGAAATATTTTTACGTGTCTGATATGCACATGTTGAATGCGCTCGTTAAGGTAGACGTCACTAAGCATTACACAATTGTTATCACAATATAGCGGACGTCGGCAACCAATGTCGACAGGGAAATGAAAGTTATGCAAGAAAATAGAATCTTACATGGGTGTGAGGGATGGATAGAAAATGTGTCCCTCGGGATCTCAGTCCAGCATCATTCGGCAAGCCACGTGATGCCTTGGATCCTCTTCTAACACCCATGTAAAATTTAGTAGCGTGGGAATTTTATTCTTTTAGAAAACCCGTTACAATTTACCATGCTGTCTCCGGGAAAACCATCAGGGTTTACATATTAAAACATTAAACATATTTATATGCCACTCATACCAGCACTCTCACACATTATTGATTTTGCAATGCAATAGTATGAACATCTGCCTTGTTTCCCTTACACCTATATTTAGGCATCAGGGGACAGTTAATCGCAACCCCTTTTTGTCCGCGCCACACCAAGTTTTTGAATCGTTATCGACAACTCCTGGAGAAAGCGATAACTTCTGTTTTGGTTTCAAATTGCTCCACACATGCATGAAATCAAAACAGAATACCAAAGAAACACTTCTCTGTTTGCATAGGCTGACAGCAGCAGCATTTCACTTACCCCACCCACTAATTTTTACATACAAAAAATCATGACTCCACCTCACTTTGACAGATCCTGTGAATTTACTCCCAAAACACTAGTACTTGGCACCTGTTGAAATGTCATGTACACTCAGTCACATGCAAAGAAATAGACAGAAAAGTATACCATAACCAGTAAACTTTTTCATGAATCCTCTTTGAAAAACAGCCACTTTTTGGTGCCAAAACTACCTTCGTGAATTCAGATATGCCGCTGCACCTTGAACTTGCACAGCATCCAGACAGCCGGGGTGTTAGTTTCGTATTCCATTTCATAAAAGTACAGATACTCAGCAAATAAGCCCACATTGGCAAAAAATATCCACATATCACAATTTCTATGAGCAACCATGCCATTATTGACCCTCCTACTATAATATTTTGAAAAACGTCCACCCTCAAATGCGAAACTGTCCCCTGATGCCTTAAGTTTGAAAGTTTTCTTTGATTTTCAGCCATTGGTGATCCCACATTGTAATTTGGCTTATTTGTAATAAAAACCAATGAAAAAGTGTTGACTAAAATACATGTTGTTGCTTTCATAGCCCTTTTGGAATTTCATTAATACTGAAGAGTGGCCAAATTCAATTCGGAGAATTGCGCACTAAGTCCATGATGGACGATGCTTTCTGGAGATGTAATTTGATAATACACGATAATGTGGTGAATAGGGATGTAAACAGTGATGTTTGATGTAAAACATGTAACTAATAGCACTGGCCCTAAATGACTGAATTGGTGGACATGGTCCGTAAACTTAAGAACCCACCCCCACTCCCCAAATTTTCCTAAAATGACTGGGTCTTTGAGATAT
This sequence comes from Lucinisca nassula, assembly GCA_963580285.1. Taxonomy (NCBI): domain Eukaryota; kingdom Metazoa; phylum Mollusca; class Bivalvia; order Lucinida; family Lucinidae; genus Lucinisca; species Lucinisca nassula. The sequence goes on along the minus strand of OY757026.1, from coordinate 62,003,742 downwards.
TCATTATCTCCCCTTTGCTACTGATCAGAGTCTAAAGTGGACACCCTCTGCAGGTAAGAAAAAGGGAGAAAACAAACCAGTTAAGTCAGTTGTGTCATTTCTTATCAGATAACTGGCTTAGATAAAGATACTGACACTGATACTGATACTAAAACAATCAAAATCATAAGGTTTCTACTGAAGCTGAATTTCGACCAAAACAGAGTCTACAGGTTATGATAAAACAGCAACTATGCATACCAGAAACTGCAAAAAAGGGTATTTCATTTCTGAATGTGTTTGAGAAAGGTTCTACTGTTTTTTTTGTTACAGTCAAAGCACTATTTTCTGAATCTGGGGCATACTACAAGGTAAGAACTGAGCCCTAGACTAAAAGATCTCCATAAAAGAATCAGGGAGGAGTGTAACATTGCACTAGCCTTGTCATTCTCCACTATATAAAATGGAGTCAGCACATGAAAACACTTTCTGGCTGCAAGAAACTACACTTACTTGGATAAGAAGAACTTCTTAACTTGCACATGTGCTGTCATCAGCAACTAGCAGCTAGACCTGGTGAGTATTCTGAGGTTACTAGCTACAGACTGGAAAAGAGAAAGAATCCTATCAGAATAATGTGTCCAAAGTACATTCTTGGACACACAGAAGGTCTTACAGTGCTGAAAAGGACATTGTTGTTAATATTAAGGACCTGGATAGGCTTTTGGGACATTTGCATAGCAGAAATTTGAGATTTGTTTATGAGGCAACCTTTGCATCTATAGTGGTCACGGCACTGTCCATCATTTTTACTGAATTACCTATTATTTTTTCACAGAATGTGGCTCATAAGACAGGTCATAACATTTACACAGAGATGGTTAGGGCAAAAATGGGCAAAATATCATATGAAGTACTCCTGTGATAAATATTTAAATGGTCTCATGCAAAATCAATGCGGTGTAATTTCAGACAAGCGCACACATTGCGATGCCATACAAGCTTTTCACCAAAACCGATATCATCTGTGCGCCCTTGCCAAGCTCGACAACTGTTTTTGTTTAAAATATTCCTGTTGAACTGTCTTGGAATGCTGTTAATTGCTTTTTCTGGTAGATTTTAATGCTTGATAGAATGCCTGTGCCACTGTGGTGTGGACAAGAGCCAAATGTTTTACTTCAGTAAAATTTTGCCCATTTCCCCAATGGAAAATTCATTCAAAATTGGGAAAAATGACCACAAACAAAGCCAAACTAGCTTAAATCATACTCTTTAAGGCCATATTTAGATGTAAAAATATTCCAATCCTTGAAAATAAACAATATTTCCATCCCCAGTATGTAAATTAAAGGTTTAAGGGCACCGGCTGCAGTCTGGTGTAAGAAAACTGTTTGTCGGCTTTAAATCGGACAATCATATGGTACCTATAGCTTATCATTTCCTGCGTAAATATGGACTGCGCGATGCACAAAAACATTGCGGGTACTCATTTGACAAATAATAAGCTTTTCAAATTGCAGTGAATAAGACCCCAAAAGATGACTTGAATTTTTGGATTTTTCCCTTAATTTAAGGCATCAGGGGACAGTTAATCGCAGCACTTTTTTGTCCGCGCCACACCAAGTTTTTGAATCGTTATCGACAACTCCTGGAGAAAGCGATAACTTCTGTTTTGGTTTCAAATTGCTCCACACATGCATGGAATCAAAATAGAATACCAAAGAAACACTTCTCTGTTTGCATAGGCTGACAGCAGCAGCATTTCACTTACCCCACCCACTAATTTTTACATACAAAAAATCATGACTCCACCTCACTTTGACAGATCCTGTGATTTTACTCCCAAAACACTAGTATTTGGCACCTGTTGAAATGTCATGTACACTCAGTCACATGCAAAGAAATAGACAGAAAAGTATACCATAACCAGTAAACTTTTTCAGGAATCCTCTTTGAAAAACAGCCACTTTTTGGTGCCAAAGCTACCATCGTGAATTCAGATATGCCGCTGCACCTTGAACTTGCACAGCATCCAGACAGCCGGGGTGTTAGTTTCGTATTCCATTTCATAAAAGTACAGATTCCCAGCAAATAAGCCCACATTGGCAAAAAATATCCACATATCACAATTTCTATGAGCAGCCATGTCATTATTGACCCTCCTACTATAATATTTTGAAAAACGTCCACCCTCAAATGCGAAACTGTCCCCTGATGCCTTACCTAGCAGAAGGATAGTTGAAAAGATAGAGCATTGGAGCTGTTTGACCTCAACCAACTTACCTGATGCATTTAAGAATATTTCAAATGCTACTTTTTCTGCTATTAAACTTTTTATGATTGAGATGTTGCTCTAAATAAGCATCAGACTATTGAATCCAAAAAAGAAATGTTCCTTCCAGATTTAGATACAACAGAGAGGAAAGAGAAAGTAACAGTCAAATTGTCGACTGGTATAGTAGCCCACAGCATAGTCAACATTACACCAAATACCAAGAGTTTTCATTTCTTTATTTCAGCTGCCTCACCAGTTCCATGTATTGACACAATCCCTAACTGCCACGAATACCAGAGTGATATATGTACCAACCAGGCATTTTGGCGATGGCGGGAAAGTCACTGTCGAAAATTTTGTAAACTATGCTGATCTCGAATAGTTGTTAACATATATGATTTAAAGTGTCACCAATCGAAACGCTGTTTCAATTCTGACTGAGAGTCACGATTAATTGCGTTGGGGTTTAACAGCACTTGAGCCCTCAAAGCAACAGATAAGGTAAGTGTTTTGTGATAATTGAATGATAGTTTTCTTTATTTCTCCATATTAAAAATAGAAGTGAAGGCAATGACTAGGAAACGAAGAAATTAATCCACAGCTCCCATCAGAGACACCAAATGGAAAGACATACAAACATGAAATAGACCCTAATGGAAACATCAATAGCGGATGTTAACCCATTTTGTACCAGAAACCCCAAAACGGGTAACCTGGCAAACAGTGCAGGCCCAGATCAGACGTCACAGATCGCGGCGTCTGATCAGGGCCTACACTATTTGCAAAAAGTTCAGTCATTTTTCAAATCAATTTTGAAGAAATCACAACCTGACACCCCTAAATTTTTAAATGGACTGCTGCTATATATAAGGAGGAAGATTTCATTTCGTAAAAAGGGTTAGCATCAATACCAATAACCTTTATGGAGAATTGACAAAACTATCCTTAAATTATGACATAATACTTACCTTATCTGTCGCTATGTATGAGAGACAGTGGGGGAGATCAAACTGAGGGAGGTGAGGTATAGCAGAGAAAGAGGAGCATGAGATCAAAGTGAGGGACGTGAGGGAAAGTGGAGAAAAAGTAAAATGAGATCAAAGTGAGGGGCGTGAGTATAACATTTATGTTGTACCCAATCTTTTCACATCGAAATTGGGTTCCAAAATAATTCAAGCATACAAATGCTTTAATAACCAATAGGCCTTGTTGCAGAGGAGATCTTAGCCCAACATTGGATTTAGAAAATATTCGAAACTAGAGCTGTCATAGGATCTGACTATAGGTCCGCTGCAATACCATTAGACGAAACAACAGGAGCTTTAAGTGTACTTCAAAGTGATTTGTAGGAATTATATAACTGGTCTACAGTATCATAGATTTTATTCGCAGCTTCAAGGCTTCGGGTAACAAATAGTTTTTTTGAACTCTCCAAATTATTAACTTCATGTTTTACCACCATCAAAAACTTGCGATAAAATATTGCGACAAAGTCTTCGAAAGATCAGGTACATATCTGTTTTGGTCTATAAAAAATTATAATGCACTTTAAATAAATTAAAATCCAGGCGTTTTCGTGCTTCAAGTCTGTCTACTTATGATTTTTCCACCCTTTACACTACACTTCCTCATAATCTTATAAAATGAAAACTTAATGATTTAATTGAATGGACATTGTATAGGGTAGACTCCCTCTTTCTTGCATGTAATGTAAGAAATGCTTTTTTCACTTCTGAAGAGCATAAAAATTATACTTTATGGTCATGTCAGAAAGTGTGTGAAGCTCTCACCTTTCTACTTGACAATATTTACATAAGATTTGGTACTAAGTTATTTAGACAAGTTGTGGGTATTCCAAGGGTACTAATTGCGCACCACTTGTGGCTGATCTGTTTTTGCTTTGTTATGAGAGATACTTCATTATGTCCCTTTCTGCTGAAAAACAGTCTGAAGTCATTGAAGCTTTTAGTGCCACTTCTAGATATTCGGATGATTATTTAAATATTGATAATACCTATGTCGATGGTTTGATCAGTCAGATTTACCCCCCCCCCCCCCCCCCCCCCAGAACTTCAGTTAAATAAAGCAAATTCTTCTGATACCGAGGCCCCGTTTTTGGATTTATATCTATCTATTGTAGATGGGTTTGTTTCGTGCAAAATTTATGATAAACGCAATGATTTTGATTTTGAGATTGTAAATTTTCCTTTTTTGGATGGTGATGTTCCTCGTGCGCAATCCTATGGCGTTTATATTTCGCAATTAATTCGATTTGCCAGAGTGTGTAGTCATGTAACAGATTACATCATAGTGTAGATTATATTTTCTTGTCCTTTGGGATCATTGATTCCATTGTGGAATTTTCAAAGTATCTGAGGGTCACTGATGAGGCCTAATTGGCCGAAACTAGCTAGTCTGGCCCAGAAAACATGTACACTCCATATTTTTCACTTCTGTAGTGTATTCCTTGCTTCCAAAGGATAACCCTTTTATAGAACATATTTAACTTCACTACAGCTGGTGTGTGGGAATGTGCGGCGGCGGTAAAACGTCTCCCTGCCCTACATCATAGTGTAGATTATATTTTCTTGTCCTTTGGGATCATTGATTCCATTGTGGAATTTTGAAAGTATCTGAGGGTCACTGATGAGGCCTAATTGGCCGAAACTAGCTAGTCTGGCCCAGAAAACATGTACACTCCATATTTTTCACTTCTGTAGTGTATTCCTTGCTTCCAAAGGATAACCCTTTTATAGAACATATTTAACTTCACTACAGCTGGTGTGTGGGAATGTGTGGCGGCGGTAAAACGTCTCCCTGCCCTACATCATAGTGTAGATTATATTTTCTTGTCCTTTGGGATCATTGATTCCATTGTGGAATTTTGAAAGTATCTGAGGGTCACTGATGAGGCCTAATTGGCCGAAACTAGCTAGTCTGGCCCAGAAAACATGTACACTCCATATTTTTCACTTCTGTAGTGTATTCCTTGCTTCCAAAGGATAACCCTTTTATAGAACATATTCAACACTCGTTATAAATTGTTAATGGCTAAACTTCTTAATCATGGTTATCAGTACCATAAACTACGCAAAGCCTTTTCAAAATTGTATAGTCGTTACTCTGATTTAATTTCAAAATTTAATACTGGACTTAAATCTCTTCTGCAACAAGGTCTATCGGAAACCGAATTTTATGGTGACTTAGTATAAAAATTCAGAAAAAATATATAACCACAATGACGTTAGCACCCGATTTCGTAAAATCATTCTTCGATATAAAAAGATTGGGGACAACATTAATGTTAATACGACAGACTGCATGCATGGTAGTTAACCCAATCACGGTTGACAACTTTGCTTCCCTCTTTAATTGCACGCCGGTGGGTCAGGCCTCAGATTCTATGACTGTTCCAACGTAAAGGCTTATTGAGAATTAGAGAGATCTAATTCAAGGTAATGTTGGTTGGTGCCTGATGCTCTGTCTCTGGTCGGGCCCATCGGAGTCTTACTGTTTGTTTTCTTTTGCTCCAGCATTTCAGTGGTTTCTTGCTGTCGAGTCCTCACAATTGTTTCATCTCTGTGGTTGTTTGATTATTTGTGTTCACGGTGATGTTGCACTGATGAGTTAGGAGGCCTTCATGCGGACTGAACAAATTATTTGTCTAAATCGCGACGGAAGTAAGGGCGAGGATTGTGGCCACGTAAAATCGATTTAAGCCCCCCCCCCACCCCCAGTGGAATTCGTTTACGCTGACGGTTCCAAGGCGGTTCTTCTGTCACGGTTTATTTTGTTATGGCTTGTCTTTTGGGTGTTGGTGTCGCTTATGTTATTTTATTTTGGATACCCTATTGGCCATTTTGTGGGAAAGTGACTGTCCTTTTGGCTTTCCACTGTTGGTGTTTCCATTAGGGTCTGTTGTTTCATGTCTGTGTGTCTTTCCCTTTGGTGTCTCTGATGGGAGCTGTGGGTTGATTGTATCGATTCCTGATCATTGCCTCTACTTCTGTTTTAAACATTTTTGAGCCAGAAGGTTTTTGGATTTGTGCAGTTTTTTTTTTTTCATAGAAAGGCTGAAAAAGAAATAAACAGGTTGGCTTCAAGTCCAAATAATTTTATATGCGCTTCACTTGACGTTCGAGTAGCCAGGAAAAGGGATCACACACAGTCTCTTCCAAAGCACAGTTGCACTTGTCAGTAGTATTAACCTTTATTCTGCTGAGCACGATTAGCCTTACTTTTGCAAACAGTGTAGTTTCAGGTCAGATGGCCTCCGAATAAGCCATCTGATCAGGATCTACACGGTTTGTAATTCAGTTCGTGAATTTAAACAAATACATTATATCACGAAATTTGATTGGTCGATACTTAGAAGGGATTGACAGCAGGATAAAGTTAAAACGTGGCATAGCCATCTTTTCTGATAAGCTCTATTCTGCCAAAACATAGATTGTGAGACCTCATTAGAACCGCTCGGAGAGGCGGTTCTAACGAGTCCCGATAATTTTAGTTTTTAGCAGAAATAAGAAAAATAATGTTACCCTTGTAAACCTAGTTTTACAATATAAAAGTGGGTTTAAATGGGGTTAAAATAATATGTGCGCGTTTTAGTGAAGATGGCTGTACGGTGACTAGAGCTTGCTAATCGGAACTTAAAAGATAATCGATTATCAGTTCTGTCATTGTGACCGATAATCGATTAATAATCACTGAAGATCTGGTTATAGTTTTACCTGTCTGGCTTTCTGTCTGAACATGACAACTACTAATTTTTTTGTAGTTTACCACATGTATTTGAGTAGAAAGGCCTGAGCAAATAGTGTAGACCCAGATGAGACGCCGCAGAACGCGGCGTCTCATCAGGGTCTGCACTTTTTTGCCAGTCATCCAGCTATTTTATGCGCAACTTTGGGTAGTAAATTTGAACATATCAAATAATCGATAACAAGCAAATCAGTAATGATAATAATTTCTGTGGAATTTATCGATTTATTAATCGAGTATCCGATTTTCAGTTTTCGAAGCGGTTCGTATAATAAGTGTATGCATTGCAAAGCTCGGTAATTAAAGACCAAGATAATATGAGCCAGCGCACGACAAAACCTACAATAAGACATGTACGCCCATCGAAGACTCGACTCAGCCTGCACATCCATATAGTATAACCAGAGACTTCTCTGGCTGCATGAAGGAGCATTGGGCCCAATGTTACGAGATGGAATAGGAAACCTCTCTGGTGCTTACGCACATCTAAATTATTTTAGTAGATATATGGTAGGGCGGTGCGAGTGAAATATTTTAGGTGAAATATGGTAGGCAAAATGTACTGCTCCATGCACAAGTCATGCACATATCATACGATGTATGCATGAGTGGTTTATGGAGATCTGTTTTTACAATACGGGGGGCCGCTATAAGGCTGAGTTCTATAAAATTTGCCTAAAAATCGCCAACCGCCAAATTGTGCCATATATGATTTTCATTCCCGTCACGTGTTGTGTTGGTGTTCGTTTTGACAGGAGTCATGGCATTGATTTATAGGGTCGTTTCATCAATTTTTCCTATGGGAAATATAATATTTGAACGCAAATCCATTATCTACTCGATTTTTGCTATCTAGCTTCATTTGTGGACGGTATCTCCACCTCGCCACGATTTTAGCAAGCCAATATGAGTATGCATGATTTTCTGGTAGTATTCATAGATATAAAAACCCTGAGAAAAACGAACACTTTAGCAGCAGGTCAAGTTGTAACGAGTATACGCAACATTGTGTCGGGAAATTGAAGGTATGTTAAATCTATGTTTAGTATTATTTTTGTATGAACATGCTTGTAGGTTTTGGAGGGGTTAACTTCTAGTATACCCCAACTTTCTGAAGCCTATTCTGAATTCACTGTTGAAGCCTGTAGTGATAAGGCTACTAGCTTTGCCAGCTAGACGTCGCAGGATCGATCCCAGGCTTCTCCAGTAGTAGAATGAGTCTTTCTAAGTGAGGTCCTGTCTCATTCTGACCCTAGATGTTGGTGAGACGTAAAGTTTGGACACCCGCTCATTCTAGATTCATTTAGGCTTTTAGACCCCTTTTGTAGAATGTAATTAATAAACGCGGGGTCACTTGTTTGATCAATGACTTTTGACTAGCTGTGGTTAGAAAACCGTGGTTTCGTCCCAATATGATATTAGGTGTAGAGGGGACGTAAACTTAAGACGGGTTTAACCATATCTTCATCATCAGGGCAAACTCTTACAAGAGCCTGTCGGGTTATCCGTGATGATGAACCGTAATGAATTTTATTTTACAAGCGTGTTCACGTTGATTAGAAATAATTTTGTTCAAGAAGAATTACGAGTTCGTTTTGTAATGATGCCGTTTTTGTCAGATAACTCAGTTTGTGCATGTATGTACATATAAAGAACGTGATGATGATAAGTGGGAGTATTTGGTCGCCACACGTCATAACGGCCTGAGCGGCGGGGATGGCGTCAGCTGCGTCATCGGCGTCGCGAGGACGGTTGTGACGGGGTGCCTACCAAATACAGAGAGAATTTACGGCAAACAGTGTTGGCCCTTATGAGACACTAACAAATGTTGTGGATTATAGATGAAAATCTTCTGTTTGTAGTTTCTATCTGTTATTAATGTAATGAATTTGTGAATAGCTATATTTGTGAGCCGTGTCGCAGAGAAGGATATGAAATAGAGATTGTTATGTTTCCTGTAATTGGCGGCTGACCAGGTAGCGCAAAGGCGTGGTCTGTTCAATTGCCTCTTACTTGTGAAAATGTAGTGAGCGCAAGTTTGATGAGTATTATGCTCAGTAGTAGTGAGCATTAATTGATTTCTGTAGTGCTCAGTAAGGAAACATGAACTTTGAGTATTATTGTGTCAAGCGCTGGGTGCTGTTAATTTGATGCACAGACAAGTTGAGTTCTGCTGTACGGTTATTTATCGCATGCACTAATCAGCCTGTGTGTCTTGTCGGCGCATGCGCAATAACGGTATATGCATGAATATATTCTTACTTCTCCGGGAGGGGGATCATGATATAGCATGTATGTTTTGTGAACCGTGTCTTAGTCCAGTTATCGTAATTTGCAGGCACAACAATGTGTGGTGACCTGCTGCTCCCTGCCTTATAGCAGCAGGTACTGGTACGACGCTGGGGGTTAGGGTCCAGCAAGGGCGGACAGACCACCGTAAGCAGCGCATACCATTGTCCATTGTGAACAAATGTGAGACCATTCAAATGGAAGAGGTCAATTAAATAACCTGCAGGTGATTCAGACGAATCAGATTAGTGCGATCGCTAAATAATACATATCAACCTGTGATCGGCAACAATGTCGATAGACTAGTTTATACTAGTTCGCGAGAGGAAGATTCACGCGAGAGGGGGATTCACCCTAAGTTATAAACTGGCCAGTCGCGTCTTGAGTTGTTTCCTTTTTTGTTTTTGTTGTTGTTTTTGTTGTTTGCTTCTGTAGGTATTCACGTCACCCGTTCCGAGCACAGAACATTGTTTTGCCTTCGGAGCGGACGTCGTGAGTTGGCTACAGAAGCAACAAATTGTGATGTTTTGTGTTAGTAAGTGTTGTATATAGATACTGTAAATAATTCATGTAATTCATCTAATATCTTTCTTGTGCCTTACCCCACAGCTGCCCGTACACCTGTCAGAGATCACGCTCGGTTGTCTTGTCAGCATGGGGGTTTGCGGGACGCCGTAAACCCACATGTAACACCCAAAGCTATCCTTAGAGCGCACAACGAAGACTTTGATCAGACTGCGCGGATGTGCAGGCTGATCTGAGTCTTCGTTAGGCGCACATGTCTTATTGTAGGTTTTGTCATGCGCTGGTTTCGTGTTTATGAACTATAAACGTCGATAAAACTCAGCCTTAACTCTGAAATTGCAATCAACCAATTCATATTGGAAAACACAATTTCGACGAGTCGATGCCATATCGTTCTTGCCAAGTTATAATTCGCCCAGCTACACATTCAACAAAGGGAATGCCTCGATGTTTCCTGAACCCATCATTGCAGTGAAAATCCAATGAAATTCGTACAGCATTACCGTTGTCTCTCAGGTAGACTTCATGTGATACGTTTATTTTTCCGTTTGGTATTATCTCGGAGCAGTATGTTCCTTCTGAAAAATAAAACAAAGTTAAACTCAGTGACATAACTGCCGCTTACTGTAATCATTATTTACTTCAACTTTTCATGGACATTTATGTCAGTGTGCAAATATTGGTTCGTTTTGCTTCGACCTTTGATTTAAGGTATGAAGAATTCTTGAAACAGAGACATGCATATATTGATAACTGTCCTTCTTTTTTCATTGTAATCATATTCATCAAAGGCACAGTATTAACTCATCTTTGTCGGCCCCCGCCCATAGGGGCTTGAAGAAATATATTGGCTGCATGATGCTTCCACGCAGAGCTGAATCCGGCCCGCACACTAGTACTGGTAAAACGCTTAGAGGATCAAAGCCTGTCCCGGAACCGCGGTGCGAGGCGGACCGTCCATGCTAATAAACCCTATTGGTTTCATTGGGCGACAGGGCTTGAGATGTCATTTCATCTCAATGTCGGGTAAAACTCCCACAGAATTGGAAGCAACGTCTCCAAAATGACCTTTACAGTGTTCACGGGGACGTTAAACCTCAAATCTAACAACCAACCAACTCATCTTTGCCTTGTGAATGTGGGAAAACACTTTATTATATGCATAGCAGTGAAATCAATGCATATGTGAAAGAAATAAAAGTGATATGTTCACAGTGTGTGTGAAAAAAAAACATGACCGTGTTACTTCACAGTAGCACCCCGGACTGCATATCTCGCCAAAATCCATATATATGTTATCTTAAAATACATTGAAAAGCCCTCTTTTTGCTGTAAAAATGCCGTATCCAAAATGGCGATCTGTGTATGTTTTGAAACTGACAGTTGTGACGTCATAGCCAAGTCAAAAATTGTGACGTAAGATCCGATTGATCAATTACAGTAAGTGTCCTAAAATATTATAAAATAAAAAGAAAATTTACTTTTTTTTTCGATAAATATCAAAATATTTTATCTCGTGTGTTGAAAACATCAGAATTTTCACTCGTGCTTCGCACTCGTAAAAAAACTGATATTTTCAACAAACTCGATGAAGTATTTTTGGTATTCATCTCAAAAAAGTAAATGAAATATAGAGCTTTCTCGGTCACTGTGAATTCGAAGTATCATAAAAATAGTAAATACATGGTAAGTGTCTTTAATAATAAAATATAATCGGTGAGCCTTAGACATTTTTATAGGGGCGAGCTTTAGCGAGCCCCTATAAAATTGTCGGGGCAAACCGATTATATTTTATTATTAAAGACACTAATCATGTATTTAGTGTATACCGCAATTCAAAACAGTCAAGGGGTTTTGCAATAACTAAGCAAATTTAAGTAAAAAAGACAGCAGACAGTCTGACATGTTTAACGACATTCAGTGCCATGGCGCGCACACGTAGTCTAACGTGACGTCAACGAGTGCGAAGTTCCTGACGTCACCGTGCCACAAAGACGTAGAAAACAACATGGCCGCTCGAATAAAAGTTTCTCAGCGCTTTACCTTCTGTATGAAAATCTGCAAATAAATAGTTTTCTTTTTGCTTTTGAAATTATTTTCGAGGTCGAGACGCAACTGCAGTGGCAGTGCGGGCCATTCAAACCAGGAAAGGCCGATAAGGTAAGAACTTAGCTGAAATTTCTGAAAATCGGTTCAAATAAATATTGCAAAGATTTTAACTTGCAGTTTCGTTGTTTTCCCATGTATAATAGGTTGCATGTTATTGTTTACACTTGTAAATTAGTGACCTGAAAAGTAGGACCGGTCTATAAACGGTCACTAGACGTATTTAAGGTCAGTAGAAGGTATTATAGGTCACTACCGATTATAGCGTGCAGTTATTCGACCCCCTTTATTAGGTTACTAGAATGCCTGATTGCTTTATAAAATAGCATATATACTCTGTTTATTCGATTAGCTTTACGTAAATAATGTATATCAGAAAATATGTCACGAACGTTCGCATGTCATTAAGACGTTGATGACGATGCGTAATAAATGCACACGACACCATATAAGCTGAGCAGTTGCGGCATTTATTCGAATGTAAATTACAAGAAACCCAACCGATTAAGTATCATTCTCAGCTATTTTTTTTTCAGGTGCAAATTTTCAGTTTACACGCGATATTATGTCCTGTAAAATGTGAAGGCTTTGATCAGGAATCGATACAATAAACCCACAGCTCTCATCAGAGACACCAAAGGGAAAGGAGCATATACATGAAACAACTAGACCCTAATGGAAACATCAATAGCGGAAAGCCAAAAGGACAGTCACTTTCCTACAAAATGGCCAATTGATTATCCAAAATAAATTAAACCGCGACAGAAGAACCGCCTTGGAACGGTCAGTAAAATGAATTCCACTGGCGGCTTAAATCGATTTTACGTGGCCACAATCCTCGCCCTTATTTCCGTCGCGATTTGGACAAATAATTTGTTCAGTCCTAAATCATCAGTTCAACATCTCCGTGAACACCAAAATCAAACAGCCACAGAGATGAAACAACGGCGATGACTCGACAGCATGAAAGCACAGAAATGCTGGAGCAAAAGGGGACCAACAGTAAGACTCCGATGAAGTTTCATTGAGTCAATGTCTCTGATTTCCCGATAGCAAACTCAGTCGTCTGCGAACAGTCCTATTTAATATAGGTCAATGTCAGTGGAAATATCATAAATGTACAGGGAGAATAGCAGCGGACCAAGAACAGTCCCCTGTGGGACCCCAGATAAAACTGGCGCCCATACTGCAGATTCACCATTAACAACAGCACGCTGTTCGCTGTAGCAAATGAAGGAATCCATTTGAGACCCCCCCCCACAGGTTCCATAACCAAATAATTTGGATTTAAGTAGTTCATGAGGTGGGGTATCAAAAGCCTTCTCGAAGTCCAGAATAAATGTGTCCACCTGCCACCCTCCCCCCACCCACCTTTGTCCAAGATTTTTGTCCAGTCTTTATTCCCCCGTCATACGAAGTATGCTATGGGGTATATAGTTTTCGTCCTGCCGTTCGTCTGTCCACCCGTCCCTTCGTCCGTCCATGTGTCCGTTCTTCCCTCCGTTAACATTTTGGTTAAAGTTTTGCATTTTAGTTTCTAAGAGATTGAATCTTCTGAACCCTTTGATAGATTAAGTTGATACTTACACTGCGGTTACATAATGGTCTAAAGATTTCATTGACGGATGACCCAACCCCCACAGTGACTTGAGGTCAAGGTCACAGACTTAGAAAATTTACATTTTGTTAAAGTTTCATGACAAAGTTTATAGGTGCCTGTATGTTCTAAACCCTAAGACAAATTCAGTTGATACTTGCATCAATGTTGCATACCAGTCCAAAGATTTCGTGATGTATGTCCCTTTCCCCACCCCTGCTGACCTTGACCTGAAGTCACGGAATTAGAATTTCTACATTTGGTTAAAGTTTTGTGACAAAGTTTATAGATGCCCGTGTGTTCTAAACTCTAAGACAAATTCAATTGATATTTGCATCAATGTTGCATACTACTCCAAAGATTTCATTGCATACCCCACCATGCTGCTTCAGTAACATTGATAGGCCATCCCTTTCAGTAACTGTGATGCCCTCACTCCCTTGGCCCATTTAAAAATGTTTGTTTAGCTTTTTACAACCACAATAATAGATTCTTATAGCTTTCGGACTTCTTCAATCATATTACATACAAGCTTGACAGATATATCAGAGGGTGGCGCTGGCCGGGGGTATACGTGACCCACTGGTCGCTTGCTCTAGTTAATAACCGTGCTCAACTGCGTTTCGCAACTATACCTTTTCCTAAATGCACGTTTTGTTTGATTTTAGGTTTAACGTCCCCGTCAACACTGTAAAGGTCATTTTGGAGACTTTGCTTCCAATTCTGTGGGACTTTTACCCGACATTGAGATGAAATGACATCTCAAGCCCTATCGCCCAATGAAACCAATAGGGTTTATTAGCATGGACGGTCCGCCTCGCACCGCGGTTCCTGGACAGGCTTAGATCCTCTAAGCGGTTTACCAGTACTAGTGTGTGGGCCGTATTCAGCTCTGCATGGAAGCATCATGCAGCCCATATATTTCTTCAAGCCCCTATGGGCGGGGGCGCACCTAAATGCATGTTGTCTGTCTGACAAAAGTTTATGTTCATCCAAGCGTGAGTTTTAGTTTTACGTCCCACCAACAGCTAAGGTCATATGGAGACGGGACCTCGGTTTAAAGACTCATCCGAAAGTCTGGAGAAGCCCGGGATCGATCCTGCGATCCCTGGTTTACAAGGCGAGTAGCGTAACCACTGCACCACGGAGGCTTCAAATGTTCATCCAAGTGGCCCATGATGTTTGAAAAGATTATGTGTTCAAGCAATTTACCCTGAACACATGTCAGTGACACCGGCCGATAATTAGGAGCAAGAGCCCTGTCTCCTTTTTGAAAAGTAGACAGATGTTTGCTAGGAGCCACTCTTAAGGGATTTCACCCGTATCGAGAGATTGTTTGAAAAGATGCGTAAATCTGGACCTAACTCATTTGCTAGTTCTTTCGGGACTCTAGGATGAGGCTAATCAGGTGTTAAAGCTTTAGACGGGTTCAAGCCTTGACGTAACTTGATTACTCCCACCGAGGATACAACAATAATTTCCATGAAAGGGGCCAAAATTCCAGTCAATGGAACCTCGCATGCAGCCCGGCGTATAACACCTCTGTTGAATCCAATCGCTTTATATCGAAGAATGATGTTATGAATTTTGGCATCAAAACCACCGCGATCACACATGACTCCGAACCTATAAACTTAGTCGCGATAAAATCCGGGCTACGACAGGCCAAACTGCAGAAGAGATCCAAGTCCAACATTGAATTTTGAAACTAAATCGGAATGACGTCTATAAAATTTAGAAAAGGCCTCTCGATACTCCTGATTTACAAGTTTAGCACTTAATAATTTATTAAGAGACACTCTGGCAAACCGAATTAATTGCGAAATATAAATAACACAGGATGCCGCATGAAGAACAGCACAATCCAAAAAAGGAAAAGTTACATTCAAATTGCGAAATATAAATAACACAGGATGCCGCATGAAGAACAGCACAATCCAAAAAAGGAAAAGTTACATTCAAAATCATCGCGTTTGTTTTTTATTTTGCACATAATAAACCCATCTAAAATAGACAAACAAGGGGTATCTTTAATTGAAGTGCAATCTGAATGGTAAATTTTACTTATTTAACCATCGAAGAAGGTATTGTGAGTATTTTATTCAATCATCCAAATATCTGGAAGTCGAGCTAAACGTTTCAATACATTACGATAACACATCCGTGTTAAAAAGTGCATTTTTTCATACCTCAAAAAAGGTAATTCTATGATGAAAATTTGTGATAGTTTTCTTATTTATACTCCAAACATAGATTGTGGGTGCTCTTTAGAACCGCCTCAATGAATCGGTTCTAACGAGTCCCCACAATCTATGTCTTGGAGCAGAAATGAGAAAAATGGTGCTTACTCCCGTAAACCCCATGTTCCTATATTTAAAGTGGGTTTTTTCACGGACTTGTTCACTTGATGACTTCAGGTTGCTTTTCAACAGAAAGGGACATCGTGAAGTCTCTTTCATTACAGAACAAGAACAAATCAGACACATGGGGTGCGCAATTCGTACCCGTCGGAGTTCCAACAACATCACGTGAACAAGTTCGTGAAATGAAGACCCCCTAAACCCCACTTCATACAGAGAAAAATGGAGCTTATGGGGTATACCATTAGGAAAACATGCCCGCGTGAAATAATGGCGTCCAGCATGGTGTCAGAAGTGACAAATTTTTGGTAATAAATGGTAACATCTCTCTTATTTCTGCTTTCAACATAGATTGTGGGTACTCGTTAGAACCGCCTCAAGGCAAAAATAAGGCAGATAATGCATAGCCCCGTAAACCCAACCTTTCTGTATATAAAGTGGGTTTAGATTGGTCTTCGTTTCACGGACTTGTTATCGTGATAATTAATTTTCTTATTTCTGCTCCAAGACATAGGTTGTGGGTACTCGTTAGAACTGCCTCAATGAGTCGGTTCTAACGAACACCCACAACCTATGTTTTTAGCATTTATAAGAAAACTATCACGGATTTTCATAAAAAGTAGCCCTTTGGGAAATGAGAAAAATGCACTATGACGCACGGGTGAGTTAAAATGATTTGTTTTAATAACTTGGTACCCTATTCGTATATAAATATTGCCAATTAGAAAGGTGCGTGCTAAACACATCTCTGACATGACCATAACGTGTGATTTTTATGCACTCAAGTGTCCTTGGGTATACTTGTGTGATCTGGGGCATCTTTAATGTGACATGGGTCGATGTGACTGGTCGGAATAATAATTATATTTCACGGAATTGCGCAAAAAATAACAATATGGTTCAACGTGTGATTTTTATGCACTCAAGTGTCCTTGGGTATACTTGTGTGATCTTGGGCATCTTTAATGTGACATGGGTCGATGTGGCTGGTCGGAATAATAATTATATTTCACGGAATTGCGCAAAAAATAACAATATGGCTCATATATACATGTATTATTACAGGCGAACCATAAAAGTTTATATTTAGAAATCGCTTAATCTGATCCCACGTGTATGATGTTTTGCGGAAATGACTATACTGTCTAAAAGTTCACTATAAAATATTTCCACTGACTGACATTTTTCACTATTTACCACCGATTTCAATATCCATTAGACTTTCAGTCAACTGTAGCAGATCAAAGAGGTACATTCTGATGTAATTTCAGAGACCAATGAGCCAGAAAGATACATCAAACTTTCTCCAAACTCTTTTTACTCCAGTCTTATCACAGGTGATTGACGTGTGATAGACTATCTCTTATTGGAAGTGCTTATTACTGAAAGTGGAAATTGTATCTGATTTGAAACCTGCACACCTAATGTGTCACAATTTGTCAAATACTATTCTTTATTATATGACGTCGAGTCTGAGAGTGTAATAACGCCATGTAATATTTTCGATAATCCACTAGTGGATTAAATATGCAAATTAGCTAGATACGTCCCGTAACGTTACATGTACGACGTCCTTAGCGACGTCGCGTTTACTAACGGCGGAATATTGACATTTTTGTAAACAATCGTGAATAAAATGCGTTTAAAATGTCATATGATAAATAGAATCTTGCATTCGTGCTCATGTATTATTGAATGTATTAAACTCGTTGAGGAAAAGGAATAAAATGCTCGGCAAGCCTCGCATTTTATCCCTTTTCCTCAACTTGTTTAATAAATTCAATAATACATGAGCACTCATGTAAGATCCTCTATATCCTTGTCAGTTAGTGAGACCATCATCTGAAGTTCAAAGGATGCAGCAACAGCTTTGAAAATGGTTAGGGTTAGACGGTAATTGAGGAGAATGTCCTCTCCAAAGTCTAATTAACCTTTAACCTGCTGAATATTCAATTAAGCCACACCCATTTCTGACTTTGAACCAATCAGATTACTTCATACAATTTATTTATACATATTCATAAACTGAATGTCAAACAGAGTAGATCCTGATCAGATGGCTTCTTCAGAAGCCATCTGATCTGGATCTACACTGTTTGCAAAGATAGGGCTTGTCGCCTACAGCAGGATAAAGGTTAATATTGAAATTAGTAGTAGAAACACTGTATTTTCGGTAAGTACATGACCCACTTTTTCGATATTTGAGTAACTGTTTTCGGTAATTACATCGGAATAACCTGATTGGTACATGAATATCAGGTCAAGTGAGACCCGATTTGCACGCCTCATGGAGACCAGTCCAGTTATAGTTGCCATGAAAACCAATTTTTTGAACCTGTAATTCATAATTGTAAAACTAAATCCCAAAGCAAGGCATATATCGGATACAAATTTGTTTGAAACTGCTATGCAAACTACAGAGACATATCAAATGGTGACGATGTATTTGGCTTAATCGTGCTAAAACGCATCTCTACCATTTGGAAAACAGGCGTCCTTAATGGTATAGGGCTTGTTGTAAATGCGTGGTAACACCCACACTCCGTCCTCACATGTAACGCCATCATAAAAACTACTTCTGCCAAGAACACGATAACCATGATTACAAACTGGTGTACAGCCAACCTGAAAAATACCGCACTGATTTAGAATATGAAGCAAAGCATTTGTTTTCAGATAGAAAAATATGCTATTTCTTGGGCAGGGACCTGTTCATGAGTTTCATCTAGATTATTCCATACAAAATCACAACAGTTCAGTTATGTAAGTAAGTGTCTGGAGAATTACCGCTGGCATTGCCACAACGCAACCAGTCACAACAAAGAGGCGGATTGCGGGTTAAATACCAGAATTTATTTTTGTAGAGTATTAACACAGACTGAAAAATGAAAACAAAAACGGGTATAGATATACACTACAAGTATAGATTTTACTAAAAGCTAGGTCTACGCTGAGGACATATTAAATGTGGATGTCAAGAACTGTGTTTAATACAATTAAATGTCTTTAGCAATATTCTAATTGCCAGTCTGCACCCAGGAATGTCAAAGTTGCAAATACTCCGTACATAAAATTCGTACAAAATGTATTTCCATTTCAACCATGTAGACCGGTGCAAACCTCGTAGATCCAGATGAGATGTAACGTTACGAACAGTCTCACCAGGATCTACATGAAAACCCAATCTGTAAGACAAAATACACCCGATAGCCAGTTATATAAATAAGGGTGGAAAGCGCATAGAAAAATAGTTCCGGGGATATTTTTTTCCGAACTCGTCTATTAGCGCCAATTTATTTGTAAAATTTAATAAGCATGTGACAATGCTTAGGCTATCAAGTATTTCGAATTTTTCCGACGAGCCATGCTCATCCCACTACTTCCATGTTTGGGCTAAAGGTCCATTTTTATAAAGCGAACGAAGAAGCGGAAGCGGTATGATGGGCCCAGTAACGGTTATAGAATTGCGTTGACATAAAGCTTGATTTTGCTTATGAATTTTCAAAAAGCCATAGGAGCCTGTCACAGTCTTCGCTTCTTTTGTGGCTGCATTACGAAAACACGCATATACAAATATATTGTGTATTTTATCGCCGTAAAAAAGTAAATTTTAAGATAATAAATTGTGATATTTTTCTTATATCTGTTCAAAATATAGTTTGTTATACATGTTAGAACCGCCTCATCGAGTACCCACAGCTATATTTTAGAACAGAAACAAGAAATAGGTTTACCCCAATATACGCCAGTTTTACTATATAAATGTAGGGTTTAATGGGTTCAAAATTATATAGGGGTGTTTTCGTGATGGGGTGGGACTGTGGGACGCAGAGTTGGATGGAGTGCTCCCTCGAAAAGCCTGCGGCTGGGTGACTCATCCCGCAGTTGATGAGATGCTGGCGCTGGCCTTGCTTCTTTCTGTTTGCGGTGATGGCAGTGGACTTGCTTCTGCTTGCTGTGCATGTTTCTTTCACTGCTTTCTTCAACTTTCTACCTAAGTGTGCGGCCGTGGAAACGCGGCATTACGTGACAAGGCTGTCAATAATCTAAATCGTGTTCATCCCATTCCAGCGTCTCTTCAATGACGATACGTCATGATTACGGCATATGCCTCGTACGGTTTTGTTTGCCAGGATTTATTATTTTATGACGAGCATGTATGCAAATTTTCAGGAACGTATATTGAAAAAAATGCATTTGCTACAGGGTCTTTGTCTTTTCGTATTGACCCTCGTATCTCTTACACAATATTTAAAAACACATGGTTATAGACTACTGTATTTTAAGGCTTACCAGTTTGAAATCACTTTTGCATAAGAACGATTTTTCTTGAATAATGCGCAAAATATACACCTAACCGGACTTTATGGTACAATAACAGTCCTTTTCGGTGATAAACTATTCACAAGCAAATGAATGTTGTCAAGTAATAATTAGTTCAAAGACCTATCACTTTTTACCGAAAGTTCGAAGAACTCGTTAAAGGCGGGATAATTAAACACCCAATTGCAGTGAATAGCCTGTATTTAGATATTAAACAGAAAATATTTCTCATCTTTGTCGCAGATGATATACCAATTGAGATAAGAATTTCTCGGACCTGTGTGACACTTGAATAACTCCTGTCATACTCTTTCTCTTTTCGTGCTGTAGCGTAAATCCTGTATTGATCGGAGGTCATCTGTATTAACAATTAATTGAGGTCAAGTGAGGTCAAAAATCAATAATCAGGTTTTTAGCTCACCAGAGCCGAAGGCTCTGGGGGAGCTTATAGTATTGGCAGTGATCCGCCGTCCGTTGTCCGCGTCCCCGTCTGCGTCTGCGTCCGCGTCTGCGTCAACATTTTCAAATGACTTCTCCTCAGAAACTGCTGGGCCAATTGAAACCAAATTGCATGTGGATTCTCTAGAGGTTGGGGGAAAGAAAGTTTGTTCATGGGATCTTGGTCACATGACAAAGATGGCCGCCATGTCCATATATGGTAAAACCTTAAAAAATCTTCTTCTCAGGAACCAAACGGCGGCAGACCTTGAAACTTGGTAGGCAGCATTGGGGACTCGGGCCCTAACAAGTTTGTTCAAATGATGACCTTTGGTTGAACTTGGCCTGTTTTACGTCAAGGTTAAATTTTGTCACTTAGACATTCATATGGAAAAAGGGCAAAACAGTGTATTTTTCTGATTGCATAGTAACCTATGGCATCAGAAATGATATTTGTTATCAGCTGAATGGAAGTTTATCAATTCCAAAGGTCAAGGTCATTTATTGACCTTTGTCCTGGAAGGCTCAGATTCAGTAATTTTATCTTCTTCTCAACTTAAACTGCTGGGTAGTTTGAAATCAAATTACACGTGGAGCCTCTATGGGAAGAGGGAACGAAAGTTTGTTCGTAAGGATTGGGTCACATGGCCAGAATGGCCGCCATGCCCATATATGGTAAAAACCTTTAAAAATCTTCTTCTCAAGAACCTAATTGCCGATGACCTTTAAACCCGGTATGCGGCATCGGGGACACTGGATCTACCAAATTTGTTCAAATGATGACCTTCGATTGACCTTGACCTGTTTTACATCAAGGTCAAATTTGGTCACTTTGGCATTTATATGGAAAAAGGGCAAAACAGTGGATTTTTAGCTCACCGGAGCCGGGGGAGCTTAAAGTATAGGCATTGGTCCGTCGTCCGTCGTCGTCTGCGACTGTGTCTGCGTGTGCGTCGTCTGCGTCGTCAACATTTTCAAACAACATCTCCTCTGAAACTACTTGGTCAATTGAAACCAAATTACATGTGGAGCCTCTATGGGAAGGGGGAGCGAAAGTTTGTTCGGGAGGACTGGGTCACATGACCAATATGGCCGCCATGCCCATATATGGCAAAAACCTTTAAAAATCTTCTTCTCAAGGACCGAATAGCCAATGATCTTGAAACTTGGTATGCAGCATCGAGGACTCGGGCCCTACCAAGTTTGTTCAAATGATGACCTTTGGTTGACCTTGACCTGTTTAACGTCAAGGTCAAATTTGGTCACAGACATTTGTATGACAAAACGACAAAACAGTGGAGTTTTCTGATTGTATGTTAGCTAGTGGCATCAGAAATGGTATTTGCAATCAGCTGAATGGAAGTTTATCATTTTCAGAGGTAAAGGTCCTTTACTGACCTTTATCCAGGACGGCTCAGGTTCAGTATTTTTATCTTCTTCAATTAAACTACTTGGCCAATTGAAACCAAATTACATGTGGAGCCTCTATGGAATGAGTGAACGAAATTTTGTTCATGAGGACTGGGTCACATGACAAATATGGCCGCCATGCCCATATACGGTAAAAACCTTTAAAAATCTTCTCAAGAACCGAACGGCCGATGATCTTGAAACTTGGTATGCAGCATCAGGGACTCTGGCACTACCAAGTTTGTTAATATGATGACCTTTGGTTGACCTTGACCTGTTTAACGTCAAGGTCAAATTTGGTCACTTAGACATTTTTACGGAAAAATGGCAAAACAGTGGATTTTTCTGATTGTATATTAGCTAGTGGCATCAGAAATGGTATTTACTCTCAGCAGAATGGAAGTTTATCAGTTCTAAAGGTCAAGGTCATTTACCGACCTTCGTCCAGGACGGCTCAGATTCAGTATTTTTATCTTCTTCTTCACTTAAAATACTTGGCCAATACAAACCAAATTACATGTCGAGCCTCTATTGAATGAGGGAAGGAAAGTTTGTTCGTGAGGACTGGGTCACATGACCAATATGGCCGTCATGCCCATATATGGTAATAAACTTTTAAAATCTTCTTCTCAAGAACCGAACGGCCGATGATCTTGAAACTTGGTATGCAGCATCAGGGACTCTGGCCCTACCAAGTTTGTTCAAATGATGACCTTTGGTTGACCTTGACCTGTTTTACGTCAAGGTCAAATTTGGTCATTTAGGCACTTGAATGGAACAATGGCAAAACAGTGGATTTTCTGATTGTATATTAGCTAGTGGCATCAGAAATGGTATTTACTCTCAGCTGAATGGAAGTTTATCAGTTCTAAAGGTCAAGGTCATTTACCGACCTTCGTCCAGAACGGCTCAGATTCAGTATTTTTATCTTCTTCACTTAAAATACTTGGCCAATTCAAACCAAATTACATATCGAGCCTCTATTGAATGAGGGAAGGAAAGTTTGTTCGTGAGGACTGGGTCACGTGACCAATATGGCCGCCATGCCAATATATGGTAATAAAGTTTAAAAATCTTCTTCTCAAGAACCGAACGGCCGATGATCTTGAAACTTAGTATGCAGCATCAGGGACTCTGGCCCTACCAAGTTTGTTCAAATGATGACCTTTGGTTGACCTTGACCTGTTTTACGTCAAGGTCAAATTTGGTCATTGAGGCTCTTGTATGGAATAATGGCAAAACAGTGGATTTTTCTGATTGTATATTAGCTAGTGGTATCAGATATGGTATTTACAATCAGCTGAATGGAAGTTTATCAGTTCCAAAGGTCAAGGTCATTTACCAACCTTTGTTCAGGACGCCTCAAATTCAGTATTTTTTTATTTTCTTCTTCACTTAAACTACGCGGCCAATTGAAACCGAATTACATGTGGAGCCTCTATGAAATGAGGGAACCAAAGTTTGTTCGTGAGGACTGGGTCACATGACCAATATGGGCCGCCATGCCCATATATGGTAAAAACCTTTAAAAATCTTCTTCTCAAGAACCGAACAGACGATGATCTTGAAACTTGGTATGCAGCATCAGAGACTCTGGCTCTACCAAGTTTGTTCAAATGATGACCTTTGGTTGACCTTGACCTGTTTTATGTGAAGAATAAATTTGGTCACTTTGACATTTTTATGGAAACATGGCAAAGTAGTGGATATTTCTGATTGCCTGGCAGGCTGTGACATCAAAAATGATATTTGCAGTTAGCTGAATGGAAGTTTATTAATTCCAAACGTCAGGGTCATTACTGACCTTTGTTTTGGATGGCTCAGATTCAGTATTTTTATCTTCTTCTCCATTAAAAGAGCTGTGCTGATTGAAACCAAATTACATGAAAAGCCTCTATGGGGTCGAGGCAATTAAACATTATTTGTGGTATTGATGTCATATGACCAAGATTGGCACCTTGCCTGTATATGGTATAAACCACATGACCTCTGGTGAGCGTAGTGGCTCATGGGCCTCTTGTTTAAATTGTGTCAATTAATAAAATTGTCATTAATCAAGTCATTTCGCACTGACCCAGTAACAGGTCCTCGGTCAGCTGCATTGGCCCTCGACCTTCGGCCTCGGGCCAGTGAAGCAGACCTCGCACCTGTACCTGGGCCAATACGAAATGGCTTGATTGATACCATTATACTATTATATAGGCCTAAATATTACATTCCTGAGCGTCTCGGTTGATATTCATATTCCGAAGGGTGATATATTTCTCACTGTGACCCTCTCAGGAATGTAATAACTATTTTAACTGATAAAAAAAGTGAGGGATTTTAATGAAAAATACAGGACAGCTCACATGCGACTTTTGACGCAGAAACGTTAACATATACTCAGTCAAAAAAGTTCCTATACTAAAATTGCTTCTGTTACTATAACTACTACAGATGAAAACTACACAAAGTTTGTTATGTTTTGATAAAAAGACTCATTTTTCCGTGCAAAAGCACCATTCGTTTTTGTTTTCGTAAACACATCATCGTAGACTATTGCTTTAAACACCCAAGGGGTCACTGTGTCATTTTCGCAGAGAAAAATCATTAAAACATGCTATGATTTAACATCAGAAAATTTCCCTGAACCCTACATTTCTAAAATTTGATATATGTGAGATTTCTTTAGATACCATTTGCATCTATTCACAAAAGATTTGGAACTTTAGTTGCATCAGCTACGAGAAACAGGCTATCACATATTGACCTCCAAATCTTAGAAGTTGTGTGCAAATGCTGCTTTCAATGGGAACTCCATAGAAAATCGCAATCGATAGTGCTACATGCTATCTGAAGTTTCTGTATTTGTACCATCATGATGAACAGCAATGGTGGACACAAAGCGTTTTTTGAAAAAAATGGCAAAAACTTATTGACAAGAATAAAAATTACAGCAGTTCAAAAATTGCTATATTTTTAATTGCAAGGGAGATAATTTGAGAATTTCACAAATTAAAACCTCGCTTATAATGCGAGATCTTGAGATATTGCAAGAGTAAAGTTTTATCCGATGTTCAGAGAATATTGTCTTTCATCTTAGACAAAAAAGAACCTTCTGCGCGTGCGCAATGTCCGTTTTCTACCAAAATCTTTCTAGGCACATATTGGTAGACAACTCTGGAGCAGAAAGGTATGGACAAATGCAAGTTTGAGCATTCTCTAGCTAAACGTCCGATTTAAATGTCTCCAGTCATGTTTAGCTCAATAGCTGCCAGATATCTAGCGAGTTTCACCCGAAAGTTGGTATAGTTACTTTTTTGACTAAGTATATAAAGCGGCGGTAGCTGGTGAAACAGAAATTCAGAAGTTCAAACCTCGATAACTTACTTATTTTTTAATATAACTATAAAGTGTGGGTATGCGTTTTCTTTATTAAATCAAAAGAAACAAAAATTTCTCAATTTGTTACAATTTTGGGTTAAGGCTCATTTTTTTACAGCTTTCCTGAAGAACCGAAGATAGTCGAAATTATGCAGGGTGATAGTAAAATTATCACTCTCAGGCCTATAGGAGTTTTGTATGGGAACGTCACATGGAGTATAATAAAGTAAAATAATCACCTCGCAGTTTTGTGGAATACGGCCGTTCAGAACTGTTCTTTGGCAAATATTTGTTGTATCTGAAAGAAAGAAAAAAATTAGTCGAGATACTTTTATTTTGATATAAGGGGAATACGATATATCCCAGAACACTTAATTCTATCATTATTTACTATCTATATACAGTAAAATTACACCATTTAGACCCCCTAAAATTAGGACTAAATCCTTTTGTTAAAAGCTTATTGTGAAAATATCAGTTTTTCTTTCTTTGTATTTTCCATATTCAGTGTCTCCCAACAAGAGAACACCTTTGGGACTGTTCAAAAGTGGTCTTAAAGACCACTTTTGAACAGTCCCAAAGGTGGTCTTAATACAGAAATTTTACTTATATAATGTGGGCATCATGTTTACAAGAGCACGCAGTGAATACATGTAAGTCCAAACGTATATACTAAAATATGGGATTTACAGTGTATATTTTTCTTATTTCAGCTTCAAAACATAGATTGTGGTTCTCGTTAGAACAACCTCATTTAGGCGGTCTTGGCTTCTGTTAAGGTCGAACGTCACCGTCAACACTATCTAGGTCATATTGGAAACGTTGCCTCCGATTGTACGGGCATTTTACCCAACATTGATATGAGATGACATCTCAAGCCCTATCGCCTTAACCAACACACACCATTTATAATTGAAGAGATAAAAGAACAATATCATATATATGATTCATAATCAAATGTCAGTTTTCATCTTGATGCCACTTGCTAATAGCATAGTAAACAGTGCGTTTTGCAGGATCAGTCAGATCCTTGTTGTCCAACACAATCTATGGTGACAATTCTCGTTGCCTTAAGGGGAATGGGTACATCTGAACCAAAAATTGTTATCCCTAGATTGTGATGAAATGTGTCATTTAGAATATTTGCACTTTGTGCTTTTGAAACATGAAAAGAAAATCGATGGTACAAGGATAAGATTTCAAGATACAAGGTCACCAAAGAAAAAGCATACAGCATATTTTAAGTGTTAAAAGTTACACTCATTTGGAACAGACATTGCATTCCGAGCCTGGTATCTGATGGAGAACAGAACAGTTTGGTCAATATTTCAAAACGAATCTTCCTTATATTTACTCATAATGAGAAACTGCAAAATCTATGCCCACTTAAGAAAAAAATGGAAATAACAATATAATGGCAAAGATTTCAGCCTCAGATAAGGGGAATGGGAAAACCTTCATGTCATGTTTTAATATTACCCTAAGAGAGGTAATGCTATTATTCAAAGGAGTGTTCTTACCATTTGACATACAGAGAGTCTCCGGAGTAATTGTGTGGTCATAAGCTGTTGTCTTAAGAACCCAATTTCCGTTATTGCAAGTTAAACCTTCATTAGCTGCAAGCGCCTTCTTTCTATAGCCAGTAGTACATTGCACACCTACACTGTATGCTGATAACGACGATCCGTAATCCACGGTACCATGCGGAATCGTCAGTGGACAGTTCGTGGCTGGAATACATTGAAGGAAAAATGCATGCATGTATGTAAGAAAACACAGCTTTCCCCTTCACTATCATAGGTCATAATTTAAAATGCACTCCTTTATATCCATATGTCATTTCTTTGCAGTTGTACTTGACACTGTTAGGGCTTAAATAAAAATAATAATAAATGCGTTTATTCTTGATATTCCATCCCAGAAAAAATTCTATCCAAGCCTTTTAATTTGCAATCGTGAGATATTGATTTGTTTGTTTGATTTGAAGTTTAACGTCCCCGTCAACACTGTATAGGTCATTTACCCGACATTGAGATGAAATGACATCTTAAGTCCTGCCGCCCAATGAAACCAATAGGGTTTATAAGCATGGACGGGCCGACTCGCACTGCTTTGCCTGGGCACGCTTAGAACCTCTAAGCGGTTTACCAGTACTCGTGTGCGGTCGGTTTCAGCTCTGCGTGGAAGCATCATGCAGCCCATTTATTTCTTCAAGCCCCGATGGGCGGGGGCCGATTCAGAGGAATAAGATAAATAAACCCGGTTCCATCGGAGTCTAACTGTTGGTTTTATTTTGCTCCAGTAAACAGCTTAGAGGATCTAAGCCTGCCCAGGCAAAGCGGTGCGAGTCAGCCCGTCAATGCTTATAAATAAAAATCAAAAATGAGTTCCTTTAAGAGCAATGAAAACATTCATAAGAAAGAAGATGGGTCATACTACGTAGTTTCGGCTAATAAAGCCTCATCAGTGACCCTGTAATGTTCCGGCAACGAAAGCCAGAGGAAACATACTGCAATTTTGCGAATTTCAAATAGGCAGTCGATTCAAAGACTGAAATAAATCAAAATGGGGTCCAAATAATTAAAAACCTGTCTAGAATATGAGTCTAAACCAATAATTTATTTCTGATTTCTCAGAATATTTAATCGCCAATAAACTGGTTCTCCAAAAATGTAAAAAAAATGGAACACTTTCAGTAGAAACGAACAGAAAAAAAGCCAGACTGAAAAGTAAGAACAAATTTTTCAACATGAATGCCTCTGTCACGGAACATAAAACATTTAATTCTTGCAAAGACCTTATCCGTGATGAATGTTAAAACAAGAAACAGAAGCAAATATCGTTGTCCATCCTTAAAGATCAAGGAGTTACAGCGTGTAACACTTCAAAATAAAAAAGACGGAAATCTCTTAGTCACCAACACACTTCTAACGTTCGATTATATCTACAACTTCCCTGCTTAAATCACTAAATATTTTACAGAGTTATACCAGTTGAAATGTACATTCCCAATCCTCTTCGGTGTTTCACCTGTCAGAGGTTTTGATATCATGAAATTGACTGCACTGTCCCTGATGGATCCGTTTGTGAAAAGTGTCGTATGGGTGATTTCGATCCACATATTCGTACCTGCAAGAACCCGGCCTCGTGCGTGAACTGCGCAAAAAACATCTTTCAAAATCGAATGTTTGTGAAATATGGTAAAAAGAAAAAGAAATTATGAAAATCAACGTCACACAAAATGCCATCTATTTGGCAGCAAAGAATATTCAAGAAAATAAACCATAAACGACTTTTGCAAAAGTTGTTCGATCTTTTAACAGCAAACCTGAAACAAAGAAAACTTTTACTCAATGTAACGAAAAAGATTTGTCAATCAACTTCATTCTTAAGTCATTACTGCTACTGAAAAACCTAAACCTACGTCTACTCATCAAACACGAACACAGTCAAGACCTTCTACTTCACAAACCAGTTTTATTCATTTCCAACTACAAATCATTCAAGTGGATCCCAATCACGATCCAAATCAAGTCCAACAGATTCAAAAGAAAAAAAAAGAACGGCAACGAAACCCACAAGGGACCGAACCCAAACAGTAAAGGTGTGTCGGCTGATCTATTCAAGGTGGCCAATCAGTTCGGCTCACTTGAGGACATGGAGTTAGGCGTTGACTCCTCCATGTTCTCACAGTCTCAGAAAAAATTAAGTAGATTACGTTTAAGAAATAGATCAGCTCTAACTGTGATTTGTTGTGTAATAAATCACAGTTTGGAGGTCAGTTGTAAAGTAGACAAATCACGAGCGCGTAGCGCGCGTGATTTGTCTACTTACAACTGACCGACAAACTGTGATTTATTATCCAACAAATCACTGGCTAGAGCTGATCTATTTCGATTCTAACACGCTGAAAATCGGCAATAATGTTGTTGTTTCCTTCAAAATCTCACAATTTTTCGCCATTGTTAGAAGAAATCCCGCTAAAATTATCGACTGAAACACATGCATTTATATCCTTTTCTAACGTTTTCGATGCGAGAAAATGACGTTACACCGTCTAACGTCAAGTAAATCGACTAATGACGTCATAAATTTGAAGTTTTTAATGACGTCACACGTCACGCTCTTCCGAGCTGTGATTTGTTGCAGAATAAAACACAGTTATTTTGCATTGCCTATATAGGCGCGCTGTGTTAGAATCCTTATTTTAATCATCTCTCCATTTCATCATGGATAAGAAATCAATTCTTCAGTGGAACTGTCGAGGACTTAAAGCCAATTTTAATGAACTTTAAATTTTAACAACCCCTTTTTTCTCCGAATGTCATTTGTATCAAATCGATCATTTAATGTCCGCTTAGGTAATACATTATCGGACATGTTTGAACAAAAACATAGTGTACCACCAGGAAGCATTTTATCACCTACTTTGTTCAGCATTAAAATTAATAATGTCACTAAATGTTTAATGTTTTTGAGCAGCAATGTGAAAAAATATCGAATTATTTTGTATTATTATTATGGTGGTAAAATTGCTTAAATATCCGTGTTTTCGCAATAAATGGAGATCCTCTCATCATACTACCAATCATACAAATTATAGACTGTCACGTTATGCAATTCTGTTGACCGTAAGGTATTTTTAACAAAGCTTCGTTAATTCCCCTGATTTACCTTTATTTGCCAGCATTAAAATAGATGGAACTGGTTCTTTCAGTCGATACGCACGACAAGATGGCTGCCAATTTCTATTAAATAGTTCTATTGTGAACTCGACTGCTTATCTACGGGCAATATGAACTTGACTGCGGGTAATATTTATGGGTTATTGACATTTTATTGTCAAATATTCGGCACGAGTTCACATATCGAAGTACGCACGAGCAACCCTATTCTCAAACTTGGTTGAAACAGTAATCGAGAGATGTACGATAAATCTCGGAAACTAATGAGCAGTCGAGATACCAAATGACTTTCATGCTATTCATTTATTTAACCCCCACCCACCCACGCTCGAAAAAATTATGATAGGTACCTCGATGGATGATTCTAACGACTACTCACAATTTATGTTTTTTAGCAGCAGTGTGAAAAAAAGTATCAGACTTTTTTATTATTATTATTTTGGTGGTAAAATTGCTTGAATAAGTGTGTTTTCGTATTGAAGATCCTCTTATGAGACTACCCATCATAAAATTATTGACTCTTAAGCTTTGCAACTCTTTTGACATTAAGGTATTATTAACGAAACTTCGTTAACTACGCTGATTTACGTTTATTTTCCAGTATTAAAATAGTTGGAGAAGGATTCCATTGTCATATATGGGTTAATTGCGTAAGCTAAATGCATTCTATAGCTAATATTTACTTGCTAAAATACAAAGTCCAGATATGTCCATTCCAATATCTTCATAGCCTGTTGTCCAGTGTCCATTATTGCAGAGCAGCCTCCTTGGTTCGAATCTCTGAAATCCAATGAATGGATGCGGATGGTATCCATCACTGCACTTAAACTCACAAAGCCAGTCTGTGGCTGGTCCGCAGAAGCGCTCTAGTCTCCCATTTGGTATTAAAAGTGGACACTTCTGGAAATCTGCTGTTGGTGATGAAAAAGAGACTACATTACGAAAACACGCCTATACAAATGCATTGTAAATTTTACCGCGGAAAAAATTTAAGGCAAAAGATTGTGATATTTTTCGTATTTCTGCTCAAAATATAGATTGTGTGTGCACGTAAGAACCTAGTATCCATAATCTTTATTTTAGAGCAGAAATAAGAAAAATAATGTTTACCCCTTTTAACCCCAGTTTTCTATAAAAAGTGGGGTTCAAGGGGGGGGGGGGGTCAAAATAATAAAGGTGTGTTTTCGTGATGAAAACAAAAATATTTCACCACAAGAGTAAGGAGGCTACAGATATTTAGTTCAAATTACAGTAAAATTCCTGTATTAAGACCACCATCGGGGCTACTCAAAAGTGGTCTTTAAGATTATTCTTGAACAGTCCCAAAGGTGGTCTCTTATAAGAGACACCGTGTGTAGAAACCACAAAGGAAGAATAACTGAAATCTTATCAAGAAGCTTTTTAAAACAGATTTAGTCTCGATTTTAGGTGGTCTTAATAGCGGAATTTTACGGTATATGCTATAAAGGAGATGATTAGTATAAGCAACTTTGCTTGTTTTCAAATCCTGATGATCTGTCTTATATGTTACATTCTTGTTATGTATTTGTAATTGAAAAGAAGTAAATAAAATATTGTTTAAACTAAAGGCCAAAGTTTATCAATAAGCAGCCTGTACGACAGGCCTGAATTAGGCCGCGGCATTTATAGCTGGTTCAATTTGACATAAGAGTGACCTTTATGCATAGAATAAATTAGTCAGTGTCATCGCCTAATAGATCGGTTTTCGTAAACTTCTCGTGAATTTTCGGCATCTCGTGAATGGCGACCCATTTACCGACCTATATGTATCGAATAACAACATCGACCATTTCGGAAGACGCGAAGCTAAATATATTCATTCAGTCGGGTGTGAAATTATGCTAACAGAGGTCACCAGTCTCGTGTTAAATTGTTCGAACTTTACAGAATAACAATATCGACCTCTTCGGAAAACGATGAAGATACATAAGTGTGAAATCATGATAAAATAGGTCATGTTGCATAAACTAGACTTGAAACGTTTAATTTCTGTGCCGTTTCTTGTGCTTCCTTGGTTGGACGGTATATAAAAGATCTTACATCAGAGATCGTGTATTATTGAATTCATTAAACGAATTGAGGAGGGGAATAATATGCGAGGCTTCGCCGAGCATTTTATCCCTTTTATTCAACAAGTTTAATAAATTCAAGAAGCCTAGCAATGCAAATTTAATCCACTAGTTGATTATCATATTTATAACATGGCGTTATTAAATACTCAGACGCGACGTCATATGGGTAATTATATCGATTCTGGATTATTGCCTTCACTTTTATTCTGGTGCTTGCTTGCGCAACGTGGATTTTTTTTTCGGCAGTAATTACACCAAAAATTGGCGTCTAGCAACGCAGCTAAAAACCAAACAAAGTAGACCCAAACTAGACTGCTTTGAAGGAGCAGTCTGATCATGATATACATGTATGTCTCATATTGTTGTCTACACTTTTTAACTCAAACTTCATCTTGATATTATTTGGTTATTCGTTTTCTTCAATGGTTGTTTTCCGTAACCAATCTGGTAATAAAACGTTTATTTATTTACGCTAATCTTTTCATCTAATATTTTCTCCACATATATACATGTATATTTTGAACATTAGGAAAATACGCCTTTACAAATACATTGTAACCTTTATCGCCGAAAAAAAACTGAAAATTTTAAGATGTAAAATTGTGCTATTTTTTTAGTTCTGTTCAAAATATAGATTGTGTGTACTCGTTAGTACCGTCACATCGGTGAGGCCGTGCTAACGATTACCTACAATCTATATTTTGGAGCAGAAATAAGAAAAATCAAGTTTGCTCCTGTAAACCCCATTTTAACTACATAAAAGTTGGGTTCAAGGGGGTCAAAATTATATAGGTGTGTTTTCGTGATGGTAAGCACTTTCCCTAACGCCTTGGGAAATATCGTCCC
The DNA here is from genome assembly GCA_963580285.1 of Lucinisca nassula. Lineage (NCBI taxonomy): Eukaryota > Metazoa > Mollusca > Bivalvia > Lucinida > Lucinidae > Lucinisca > Lucinisca nassula. Next base: position 61,970,686 of record OY757026.1, on the reverse strand, counting down.
GATATTTAATATACACTTGTTTTTATAGCCGTTTGGGGGATAGTCAAAACTATTGCCCCGAGGCACTGAGGACGATTACCCGAGGCTAACGTCATAATCATAACGTAGTTTTTAAAGTCTAGGTTTCTAGCTTCGATTATAATTGTTCCTTAAAATCTCTGCCGAAATATTTAACTTTGTCCTTTGTGGAGAAAAGGAAGAATAAAGGAAGGACAAATGAACAAATAAACAGAGAAAAGTCATTGTCTTTTACACGATACGTAATCTTTTTAACATAGTGTACAAAGTTTTAGACTTACTATGAAAATTAACATTGTCCTATTTGGAGAGAAACTTGAATACTACAAATAAATCGAGAAAGTTCATTGTCTCTTACCAGATATAAGTCAACATCATTTCAAAGTATACCAAGATTCAGATGTCTAGCTTTTATTGTTTCTGAGAAGTCTTTCTTCGTAAAATCATTATTCGATATAAAAAGATTGGGTACAACATAAATGTTATACGACAGACTGCATGCATGGTAGTTAACCCAGTTACAGTTGACAACTTTGCTTCCCTCTTTAATTACACGCCTGCGGGTCAGGCCTCAGATTCAATGACGGTTTCAACGTCAAGACTTATGTTGGTTGGTACCCGATGCTCTGTCTCTGGTCGGGCCGATCGGAGTCTAACTGTTGGTTTTCTTTTGCTCCAGCATTTCAGTGGTTTCTTGCTGTCGAGTCCTCACCGTTGTTTCATCTCTGTGGTTGTTTGATTTTTGTGTTCACGGGGATGTTGCACTGATGAGTTAGGAGTAAAATTATTTGTCTTAATCGCGACGGAGGTAAGGGCGAGGATTGTGGCCACGTAAAATCGATTTATGCCCCCCAGTGGAATTCGTTTCCGCTGACCGTTCCAAGGGTTCTTCTGTCGCGGTTTATTTTTGTTATGGTTTGTCTTTGGGTGTTTGTGTCGCTTATATTATTTTATTTTGGGATAGCCTATTGGCCACTTTGTGGGAAAGTAACTGTCCTTTTGGCTTTCCGCTATTGATGTTTCCACTAGTGTCTGCTTTTCATGTTTGTGTTTCTGTCCCTTTGGTGTCTCTGATGGGAGCTGTGGGTAAATTGTATCGATTCCTGATCATTGCCTCCACTTCTATTTTTACGAAAATTACATTTACTTATCTAGCATGCGTTTATCTGTAGGTCTATGATAGAAAGAAAAAGTACACATACAAGATGATGTGCTAGACAGAAACTGGATGATAAGCAAAGCAATTTTTGCCAAGGTAATTAACTTGTAAACCAAATTTAAAAATTCAGATTCATATACTTTCCGAGATATATATATATATACGGAAGTACAAAAGAACAGAAGAAAGGACAAATGTACACCAGGATACCCCTAACCCCCACCCCCTCAACACCCACACACATTCGCCTCTGTTGTCCATTGTTCCAGGTATGGAAAATATGACAGTAAATATGCTAATTGATATCCTTACCTTCAGGCAAGCATATATCTTCTATTTTGAATCCATCATTTGCGTAGCTAATTACCCATGAGCCATTTCTGCATTTGACATCAATAAAAAACATCCATTTAGAAGGTGCCCCTGTCTTTCTGTAGCCGTCAGCGCACGTATAGTGACACGCGCTTAAAGAGGGCCTGTCTATACAGCTGAGCTCCAAGAATGCATTTGGCAGTGTTCCAGGACAAATATTGTCTTCGACAGACACTGGAATGTTAAAGTGAAATTCTAACACAGCGCGCCTATAAAGGCAATGGAAAATAACTGTGTTTTAATCTGCAACAAATCACAGCACGGAAGAGCGTGACGAGTGACGTCATTAAAATTCCCAATTTATGACGTCACTAGTCGATTTCCTTGACGTTAGACGGTGTAACGTCATTTTCTCGCATCGAAAACGTAAGGAAATGATATAAATGCATGTGTTTCAGTCGATAATTTTAGCGGGATTTCTTATAACAATGGCGAAAGGTTGTGAGATTTTGAAGGAAACAACAACATTATTGCTGATTTTCAGCGTGTTAGACTCGAAATAGATCAGCTCTTGTCTGTGATTTGTTGAGTAATAAATCACAGTTTGTCGGTCAGTTGTAAGTAGACAAATCACGCGCGCTACGCGCTTGTGATTTGTCTACTTTACAACTGACCTCCAAACTGTGATTTATTACTCAAAAAATCACAGCTAGAGCTGATCTATTTCTTAAATAAAATATTATGATATTACACCAATTAATGTGAGCTAATTACAGTGAAATTCCGCTATTAAGACCACCTAAAATCAGGACTAATTCTGCTATAAAAGCTTATTTTGAAGGGTACACTTAATGTTTCTTTGTGTTTTCTGCCTACAGTGTCCTCTGGTCAGGACCACCTTTGGGACTGTTCAAAAGTGGTCTTTATGACCACTTTTGAACAGTCCCAAAGGTGGTCTTAATATAGGAATGTTACTGTATATCACTCATGGCCCTGAACATGGCATAGCCGTTTATATAATTAAGGGGAATAGATACACCTTCAGAGGAGGCAACTCCGGCAAAAGTATTTTGTCTCCCATGTCAATAGAGGCCAATTCTTAAAGGAAAGAATTTGCTCCTGAGGAGCATTTTTTTCCTTCAAGAATTGACCCCTTTTTCCCTGGGAAGGAGCTTATAGAAAAGTGAAGAGGAAGTTCAGAAAGTTATCTCCCTTTGAAAAATGGCGGAAAATCCGCCAGGTGTTCCCATTCCCCGATATTACGATATTACACCAATTAATGTGAGCTAATTATATAACTCCGGGCCCTGAACATGGCATAGTCGATTATATATTTGAGGGGAATGGATACACCTTCAGGGGAGGCAGCTCCTGCAAAAGTATTTTGTTTCCAATGTCAATAGCGGCCAACTCTTAAAGGAAAAAATTTGTTTCAGAGGAGAAAATAATTTCCTTTAAGAATAGACACATGTTTCCATTGGGCAAAATTTATAGAAAAACGAACCGGCAGTCCCGAAAGGTGTCTCCCGTTGAAAAATGGCGGAATAATTGCCAGGTGTTCCCACTCCCCTTGAAGCTGTTCGCGAAATAATGGTTACTCATAGGGGACGCCACAGAAGAGTAACTATAACCTTTATTTTCTAAACGCACTTAATGTCTTATCTAAATTATCCCAAAACCATCCAGAAATAGACATAAAACTAAAAATATTTTATGAACCTCAACTAAATATAACTTAAACACCCATTTAACTTTAATTAGTAGGTAAATGTCACCAAATCATAAAGTGCAAACAAGCAATATTTGGTCAAAATCTGACCGTTTTTGAGAGCCTGTGACCTAAATAAAATGTCAGTAATAAGGTCAAGATCATCATTGTAAGACAAGTTTAAATTGCTGTTTGGCTTTTTTATGCCCCCCCCCCCGGAATCGAGATTCCGGGGGGGGGGGCATATAGTTTTGGGTCTGTCTGTCTGTTTGTCTGTCTACAAAAACCTTAACATTGGGCATAACTTTTGAATGGTAATAGTTAGAGCTTTCATATTTCACATGTGTATACCTTATCACAAGACCTTTCCATTTGTTCCATAATTTTAGATCTCGTGACCTTGACCTTGACCATTGACCTGTTTTTTTTTTGTTTTTTTTTTTCATTTTTTTTTTAACTTTAACATTGGCCATAGCTTTCGGTTGATAAGTGATAGGGCTTTCATATTTCACATGTGCATTCCTTGGCACAAGACCTTTCCAGTGGTACCATAATTTTTGACCTCGTGACCTTGACATTTGACCTACTCTTTTAAAACTTTAACATTAACCATAACTTTCGATTGGTAAGTGGTAGGGCTTTCAAATTTCACATGTGCATTCCTTGTCACAAGACCTTTCTAATGGTACCATAATTTTTTATCTCGTGGCCTTGACCTTGACGTTTGACCCACTTTTTTAAAAACTTTAACATAGTCCATAACTTTCTATTGGTAAGTGATAGGGCTTTCATATTTCACATGTGCATTCTTTTTCACAAATCCTTTCTAATGGTACCATAATTTTGACCTCGAGACCTTGATGTTTGACCTACTTTTTAAAAACTTTTACATTGGCCATAACTTTCGATTGGTAAGTGATAGGGCTTTCATATTTTACATGTGCATTCTATGTCACATGACCTTTCCAACGATCCCATAATTTTTGACCTTGTGACCTCGACCTACTTTTTTATGACTTGAACATCTGCCATACCTTTCGATTGCTTAGTGATACTGCTTTCATATTTAACATGCGCTGTCCGGGGGCATCAGTGTTTCACAAACACATCTTGTTTTTCTTTTCTTTGGGGCTGGGGGTTGTTTCAAGTTTGACCAAATTTCATCAATTCGATAATGAGACAGGAGGCATACAAGTCAACATTGACTGCTTCTGGGGGCTGTGCCCTTAAAAATAAGGTCACAAAATTTAATAAAATCTATTTTATGTTGCAATAATATGTTGTAACAAGTCTGACCAGATTTCATTGATTCGTTCAGACAAGCCAGAGTTGACAGTTTTTGAGAGCATGTACCCTTGAAAATACGGTCAAAGTCACCGAAAACTAACCAAATCTTTGGTAGGTTGAAATAATTTACTGTTCCATGTTTGGCCAGCTTTCATCCTTTCGTTCATTATATAGGGCACAGACAAGCAGACAAACCAAAGTTGACAGTTGTTTTATTATTATTATTTGCGGGGGTGGGGGGAGGGGGTAACCTTGAAATCTGATCAAACCTTAGGTATATGTAGGCTGCAATGATATAAATAGTATCAAGTTTGACCAAATTTCATCCAGTCGTTCTTGAGATATGATGCTGACAAGCAAAATTTCATAGTTTTGGTGGCAAGTGCACTTATAAATAAGGTCAATGTCATAATGTAATGAAAATTTCTAATCAAATCTTTGGTAAGTCGCAATGAAATATTGTTCAAAGTTTCATCCAATCGTTCATGAGATAAGCCAAAATTCACATTTTTTTCGTGGGGGGTGGGGTGTGTTGCATGTGCCCTTGAAAATTAGGCCAAGACACCACCAACATTTCTAATCAAATCTTTGGTAGGTTGCAATATTGGTATACTGTACCAAGTTTGACCGAATTTATCCATTTGTTTATAAGATGTGGCGCAGACAAGCCAAAATTAATAGCCTTCGGGTATATAGGCCCTTGAAAATAAGGTCGAGGTCACAAGAATCTAATCAAATCAGCGGTTTGCTGTAATGATATACTGTACCAAGTTGACCAAAATTAATCAATTGGTTCATGAGATAGAGGGCAGACAGGCCGCTTATCGCCCAAAATGGATTGTTTTGGGGGCCTGTGCACTTGAAAATAAGGTCAAGATCATCAAGCAAATCCACAGAAAATTGTAACAATGCTGCTAAACGCTAAATTAGCTGCACAACTTTGAAAACCCAACAAGTCATCAGCAGCCCCCCACGTAAAAATGCACACAACGTGTTTTTAAAGGCTGCACATAAAGTCTATTGGCACCCCTATAGGGCTTGAAGAGATAGATGAGTTGCATGTTGCTTCCACGCAGAGCTGAAACCAATCTAACACGAGTGCTGGTAACCAACTTAGAGGATCAAAGCCAGGTAGAGTGGTACGAATTTGGCCGTCCATGCATATAAACCCTATTGGTTTCATTAGGCGGCAGGACTTGAGATGTTATCTCATCTATTAAGTGTCGAGTAAATCTCCAACAAAATAGAAAACAACGTCTCCAAAATGACCTATATAGTGTTGACGGGGACTTTAACCTCAAATCAAACAAACAAACAAGCAAATCATAAAGTGTAAAATGTCTAAACCCAACACCATTAGAAAGATGAGCACAAGGAGCTTGTGTAAAAAGGGATTACACGGGTTTGCGCTAGTTTTCAGCATAAAATTACGGATTCCGGGAAGGCACATGTAATTTTGTTATGATGTTTTGCGAACAAGATTTTTAATTGTGCGAACATAATATCTTGTGCGCACAACTCATTATCTTGTTCGCACAACACATTATCTTGTGCGTACAGTATATTATCTTGTGCGCACAAAGATAATATCTTGTACGCACAAGATAATATATTATGCGCACAAGATATTATGTTGTGGGAACAAGATATTATGTTGTGGTAAAAAGATAATATCTCGTGCGCACAAGATATTATGATGCCTGCACAAGATCTATGTTGTGCGAACAAGATAATATGTTTTGCTAACAAGATAATATCTTGTGCAAACAAGATGATATCTTGTGCGCACAAGAAAATATATTGTGGGCATAAGATATTATGTTGCGCAAACAAGATAATAATTTGTGCGCACAATATATTATCTTGTCCGCACAAGATTTAAGTTTTGCGACCAAGATAATATGTTGTGCAAACAAGATTAATATCTTGTGCAAACAAGATATTATGTTGTGCAAATATATAAAAAGTTTTGCGCACAAGATATTAGGTTATCCGCACACGATCTATGTTGTACAAACAAGATAATATATTGTGAGCACATGATATTAAGTTGTCCACACAAGATTTTGTTTGTTTGATTGAGGTTTAACGTCCCCGTCAACACTGTAAATGTCATTTTGGAGATGTTGCCTCCAATTTTGTGGGACTTTTACCCGACATTGAGATGAAATGACATCTCAAGCCCTGTCGCCCAATGAAACCAATAGGGTTTATTAACATGGACGGTCCGCCTCGCACAGCGGTTCCTGGACAGGCTTAGATCCTCTAAGCGGTTTACCAGTACTAGTGTGCGGGCCGGATTCAGCTCTGCGTGGAAGCATCATGCAGCCCATATATTTCTTCAAGCCCCTATGGGCGGGGGCCATCACACAAGATAATAACTTGTACGCACAAGATATAATGTTGTTGCGCACCGGTGTGATCGAGCGACGTCTGGTAGGTGTTTGGTTGCATGCTGCCGGACCACTGCCGGGCTGAGTTCGATCACACTTTGGTTAACCACGGTAACCGATCGAACTACTTCAAAAAACAACGCAATGGGTTAAAACCGGAACCAGATACAATACTCTGTTCTTTTCGTTTCAGATGCTGTTATAACTGCCGACAACGACAAAATAAGTCAACGATAATTAAAAATAACAGGAAACAAAAAATATGATAAAAAAAAAAAAAAATGATAATAATAAAAAAAAAAAATAATAATAATAATAAAAAAAATAATAATAATAATAATAAAAATAATATTAATAATAAAGGCGAGGGAGCAGTTACTGTGTTTGGGCGATTCGGTTGTGTTGGCATTTACATGCTAACTGTAGGGTTAGGACAAATGGTTTCCAGGGTCGCCTCTAGTCCTAGCCTCTCCTAGCAGGTCAATGTTGACACAACCGCGTACCCCAACACAGTATTTAGCTCAAACATACCGTGCTTCTATTGAATTTCATTATAACCTATAACCACATACACACATACAAACATACATACATACATACATACATACATACATACATACATACATACATACATACATACATACATACATACATACATACATACATACATACATACATACATACATACATACATACATACATACATACATACGCCCTATTGGTTTCATTGGGCGACAGGGCTTGAGATGTCATTTCATCTCAATGTCGGGTAAAAGTCCCACAAAATTGGAAGCAACGTCTCCAAAATGACCTTTACAGTGTTGACGGGGACGTGAAACCTCAAATCAAACAAACAAACATACATACGCACTGAGTGACGGAGACCGAATATAATTTATATAAATTACACGGTATGTAAAAAAAGATGGGGTCGGATAGGGGAGTAGGCGCCGACCAAAAAAAAAAAAAAATATTATCTTGTTCGCACTTGTGCGCAAAAGATACTGTCTTGTTCGCACAACATATTAAAAACAAGAGGGCCATGATGGCCCTGAATCGCTCACCTGAATCCAAGATATTTCAAAGCTTATGGAAATGAAGGATTCGCTGTTTTAAGGAGATGTGGATCAAAGTCTTTTATGTTTGGAGGCCATTTTTCATTGTAGTGGAACCATTTTAGCAGCAATAGAGGAAAATTTCTGTGAAATTATTTTGAAATAGACCGGCCATTATTTTGAAAATGGGTCATTTGCCTCGAGATGAGAAGGTGTCATTTAAAGGTTTTTGTATTTTTAGGATTTGGGGAATTTTAAAAGGCCATTCCTCTCCTTTCCACTTTATAAAAGGGGACCTCATATATCAGAAACTGTTCAGATTACCACCCCTAAACCATATATATTCTTGGTCCTTATGATAAGACACATTTAGGGACAACAATCTTTGGCTTTCCTGTGATTGACATGCCCCAACCCCTCCACTATTTAAGAGGCCTTATATCTCGAGCTATACAGGTCCCCACTGCTAAACCATATATATTCTTGTTCCTTATGATAGGACGCATTAAGTGATACCAACCACGGCTGTGGTTTGGGAATCCCTAATTGGCTAAATATGTTAATATTTGACAGAGTTATGATCGTTAACAATTTCCATTAAATGGTTTTTGGACACATATTCCTTTAATAAATGGAATATTTGGGTGAAACTTCACTGATATATAGACCACTATAGGAAGCATGTATGGCAGCCATTTTATTTAAGGAAGCGGAACCATTTGGACAATTTTTGAAGAGGATCACCCAAGGAACATTCTTGTGCAATTATTCCCAAATCAAGTCATTTGCCTAGGTGGAGATGTCATTTAAGTTTTTCTATTTTTAGCGCTGGTGGCCATTTTGTTTCATGAAGCAGAACCATTTTGCCAATTTTGAAAGAGGGTCACTCAACGAACATTCCTGTAAAATTGTTTTCGAATCGGGCCATTTGCCTAGGAGGAGATGTCATTTAAAGGTTTTTCTATTTTTAGCTCTGGGGGCCATTTTGTTTAACGGGACATAACAATTTAGGCAATTTTGAAAGAAGGTCATTCAAGGAACTTTCCTACAAAATTATTTTCAAATCGGGCCATTTGCCTAGGAGGAGATGTCATTTAAAGGTTTTTTCTAGTTTTAGCTCTGGCGGCCATTTTGTTTAACGGAGTGGAACGATTTAGGCAATTTTGAAAGAGGGTCACTCAAGGATCATTCCTTTGAAATTATTTTCAAATCGAGCTCTTTGCCTAGGAGGAGATGTCCTTTAAAGGTTTTTCAATTTTTACCTCTGGCAGCCATTTTGTTTAACGAAGTGGAACGATTTAGGCAATTTTGAAAGAGGCTCACTCAAGCAACATATCTGTGAAATTATTTTCAAATCAGGCCATTTGCCTATGAGGAGATGTCATTTAAACGTTTTTCTATTTTTAGCTCTTGCGGTCATTTTGTTTAACGGAGCGGAACGATTTAGGCGATTTTGAAAGAAGGTCACTCAAGGAACATTACTGTGAAGTTGTTTTCAAATTAAACCATGTATCCAGGAGGAAATGTCATTTAAAGGTTTTTCTATTTTTAGCTCTGGTGGCCATTTTGTTTAACGGAGCGGAACGATTTAGGCAATTTTGAAAGAGGCTCACTCAAGGAACATACCTGTGAAATTATTTTCAAATTAGGTCATTTGCATAGGAGGAGGTGTCATTTAAAGGTTTTTCTATTTTTAGCATTGGCGGCCATTTTGTTTAACGGAGTGGAACAATTTAGGCAATTTTAAAAGAGGGTTACTCAAGGAACATACCTGTGAAATTATTTTCAAATCAGGCCATTTGCCTAGGAGGAGATGTCATTTAAAGGTTTGTCTATTTTTAGCTCTGGCAGCCATTTTGTTTAACACAGCAGAACCATTTGGGCAATTTTTAAAAAGGATCACCTAAGGAATCTTCTTATGCAATTAATACCGAATCAAGCCATTTCCTAGGTGGAGATGTCATTTAAAAGTTTTTCCATTTTTAGCTCTGGTGACCATTTTGTTTAACCAAGCAGAACCATTTCGTCAATTTTGGAAGAGGGTCACTCAAGGAACATTCCTGTTCAATTGTTTTCAAATTGGGCCATTTGCCTAGGAGGAGATGTCATTTAAAGGTTTTTCTAAATTTAGCTCTGGCAGCCATTTTGTTTAACGGAGCGTAACAGTTTAGGCAATTTTGAAAGAAGGTCTTTCAAGGACCATCCGGTGAAATTATTTTCAAATCAGGCCATTTGCCTAGGAGGAGATGTCATTTAAAGGTTTTTCTATTTTCAGCTCTGGTGGCCATTTTGTTTAACGGAGCAGAATGATTCAAGGAATTTTGAAAGAAGAACACTCATGGAACATTCATGTGAAATTCTTTTCTTATCAGGCCATTTGCCTAGGAGGAGATGTTATTTAAAGGTTTTTCTATATTTAGCTCTGGTGGCCATTTTTTTTAACGGAGCTGAACGATTTAAGCAATTTTGAAAGAGGGTCACTCAAGGATCATTCCTGTGAAATTATTTTCAAATCAGGCCATTTGCCTAGGAGGAGATGTCATTTAAAGGTTTTTCTATTTTTTAGCTCTGGCAGCCATTTTGTTTAACGGAGTGGAACGATTTAGGTTATTTTGAAAGAGAGTCACTCAAGGAACATTCCTGTGAAATTATTTTCAAATCGGGCTCTTTGCCTAGGAGAAGATGTCATTTAAAGGTTTTTCTATATTTAGCTCTGGTGGCCATTTTGTTTAACGAGCGGAACGATTTAGACAATTTTAAAAAAGGGTCACTCGACGAACATTCCTGTGAAATTATTTCCTAATCGTGCCATTTGCCTTGGAGGAGATGTCATTTAAATGTTTTTCTATTTTTAGCTCTGGCGGCCATTTTGTTTAACAGAGTGGAACAATTTAGGCAATTTTGAAAGAGGGTCACTCAAGGAACATTCCTGTGAAGTTATTTTCAAATCGGGCCATTTGCCTAGGAGGAGATGTCATTTGAAGGTTTTTCTATTTTTATCTCTGGCGGCCATTTTGTTTAATGGAGCGGAACGATTTAGGCAATTTTGAAAGAGGGTCACTCAAGCAACATTCCTGTGAAATTATTTTCAAATCGGGCCATTTGCCTAGGAGGAGATGTCATTTAAAGGTTTTTCTATTTTTGGCTCTGGCGGCCATTTTGTTTAACGGAGCAGAATGATTAAGGCAATTTTAAAAGAGGCTCACTCAAGGAACGTTCCTGTGAAATTATTTTCCAATTGGGCCATTTGCCTAGGAGGAGATGTCATTTAAAGGTTTTTCTATTTTTAGCTCTGGCGGCCATTTTGTTTAACGGAGCGGAACGATTTAGGCAATTTTGAAAGAGGGTCACTCAAGGAACCTTTCTGTGAAATTATTTTCAAATCGGGCCATTTGCCTAGGAAAAGATGTCATTTCAATGTTTTTCTATTTTTAGCTCTGGCGGCCATTTTGTTTAACGGAGCGGAACTATTTAGGTAATTTTGAAAGAGGGTCACTCAAGGAACATTCCTGTGAAATTATATCAAAATCCATTCACTGGTTTAGGAGGAGATGTCATTTAAGTAAATTGTTGACAGACGCACGACGCACGACGCACAACGCACAACGCACGACGCACGACGCACGACGGACGACGGACATTGACCGATCACAATAGCCCACCTTGAGCCTTCGGCTCAGGTGAGCTAAAAATGCATGTCCCTTCCAGGGTTCCGTGAAAAATAGAATGCAGAGGTCCCGCGTTATATATTACGACAATATCTATTCCCTTAAATGATGCCGTTATAAAGAAATTGCCGTAATAAAGAATCCGAGTTATGCTAGGTTTACATTATGTTCTCGGCGGCCACGGCAGCCCCGTTTGCCCGAAACGTAGTGCGCCGTGGGATTTTGGCCATTTCTTTCTCAGTATTCAAGTTTTAATAGGTCTTGCTAAGTTTTCTCACGGTCAATCACGGTATCCGTGACAGGCCGTGTGAAGACGGGGGTGCTGAGTCCCGGAGGCGTACTACGATTCGGCCCGCGGTCTACCACGGATGCCAGTACGTTCCCTCTCGGTCCGTCACGTTTTGATGGGGTCCGTTACGTTTCTCACGTTCTGATCAAGGTCTGGCACGTTTTTCACGTTCTTTCGAGTCTTTCTACGGATGAAACGTGGACGCCGGGCAGCTTTGGAGCACGTTTGTGCCCACGGTATAAAAAGAAAGCCTCCCAAGCAACAAAAATCAGTATATCCTGAGACTTCGACGAGACATCATGATTGCCCAAGATGAAGTAGATTTTGTGTTTGCATGTTTGCTGGGTGGATACATCCAGTCTTTGCGTCAGTAAGGAGAAGGCCAGCAGCAGTTGCAGAGCGGAAAAGCCAGACTGCAGCAGGCAGGAAGAAGGCGTAGAAGGCGGACAAGAAGTCCAAGATCTATGTGGGTGCGCGAATGGTTATCGGAAGACAGGCAGCAGCTGGGCCACTACTCAACATTTCTCACTAGAGAGCTCCGCACCGAAGATGTCAGTGCCTTCCAGAATTATCTGAGGATTCCTCCAGAGCTCTTCGACGAGATCCTGGAAAGAGTAACACCAGCCATCGAGAGACAAAACACGAAGTTCCGCTCTGCCCTACCAGCTGGACTGAAGCTGTCAGTGACTCTGAGACACCTGGCAACTGGGGACAATTACTCGTCACTCTCCTATGCGTTCCGGTGCAGTTAATCAGCCATCTGCTATATGGTGCCAGATGTGTGCAAGGCCATCGTGGAAGCATACAAGGATGAAGTGTTCGCCGTTCCTGTGACGCCTGATGAGTGGAGAGCCCTTACCCAGGAGTTTGAAGACAAGTGGAATGTGCCTCATGCAATGGGAGCTCTGGACGGGAAGCATATTGCCATCAGCAAGCCACCCAACACAGGTTCCTTGTACCACAACTACAAGGGTTTTTTTCAGTATCCCTCTTCTCGCCTTGGTGGGTGCCCAGTATCGTTTCATATGGATTGAAGTTGGTGGAGTGGGACACATGTCTGATGCCCAAATCTACAATGACTGAGAGCTCAGTGAACTCCTCTAAGAAGCCCGGATAGGGTTGCAACCACCATGCCCTCTGCCGAACGATATCAATGATGAGCTCCTTCTCAGCCTCCGTAAAGTTGGCTAACACCCGTGGGGTTGCCCTCCTCCTTGCAGATGCGTTTTCTTCATTTTCCTCGGCCTCAGGTTCAAGTTCCAGTTCAGGGACCGGGTTGGCAGCAGAAGCACGCTCCTCTTCATCTGGCGGCGGTGATCGGCGAGGATCTTCAGGCTGCTCCTGCACCTCTACTGGTAGTGGTGAACGGCGAGGATCTTCAGGCTGTTGCTGCTCCTCTACTGGTAATGGTGGCGCATGACGGGGGGCCTTCGTACATCTTGGCTTCTTCGCTGGCATAATCTGGCCTTCTTTCTCCGCAACTTGGTCTTTTCTCTTCGTATTGTAGACGCAGTAATGAGTCGTCGTTTGCTCAGACTCGAATGAAGCTCCCCTGCTGGGCCCGGCTTTTATATACTCTCTCCCATACCGCGCTCGCCGTGCCAGACCGTAGTAGAACGCAACGCACCGTAACGCGCCGGGCCAGTAAACCGTAACATGCCGGTACATGCCGTGATTGAACGCGACGAAACGGCTACCATACACTCTCGTTTGCCGTGACAAACGTAACAAAACGTGGAAAGACGGCACAAAACGCGCAGCAACCGTGAAGCAACCTTGACAAAACGCGCACTAAACGCAGCAGAACGTGGCAAAACTTGAAAGGACCGTGAGATGCCGGGGAATACACATGCTTCCCGTCCCACTACGGATCGCCTCCAAAGTAGAAGTAAAACAAAGATCAGGAATTGATACAATTAACTTACTCCACCCATAAAAGACACCAAAGGGAAAGAAATACAAACATTAAGCGACCAGACCATAATGGAAACCTAAACAAAGGAAGGCCATAAGGACAGTTACTTTCCCACAAAATGGCCATATGGTCATCCGAAACTAAAAGACACAAGTGATACACACAGTAAGTAACAAACAACAACATAAAATAAATCGCCACAGAAGAGCCGCCTTGGAACGGCCAGTGGAAGATTTCCACTGGGGGGCTTAAATCGATTTTACGTGGCCACAATCCTCGCCCTTACTTCCGTCGCGATTTAGACAAATAATTTGTTCAGTCCGCATGAAGGCCTCCTAACTCATCAGTGCAACATCTCCGTGAACACAAAAATCAAAGAACCACAGAGGTGAGACAACGGTGAGGACTCGACAGCAAGAAACCACTGAAATGCTGGAGCAAAAGAAAACCAACAGTTAGACTCCGATGAGCCCGACCAGAGACAGAGCATCAGGCACCAACCAACATTACCTTGAATTAGATCTCTCTAATTCTCAATAAGCCTTTACGTTGGAGCCGTCATAGAATCTGAGGCCTGACCCACCAGCGTGCAATTAAAGAGGGAAGCAAAGTTGCCAACCGTGATTGGGTTAACTACCATGCATGCAGTCTGTCGTATAATATCCATGTTGTACCCAATCTTTTTATATCGAAGAATGATTTTACGAAATTGGGTACTGAAGTCATTGCGGTTATATATTTTTCTGAATTTAGATACTAAGTCACCATAAAATTCGGGTTCCGATAGACCTTGTTGCAGAAGAGATTTAAGTCCAATATTGAATTTTGAAATTAAATCAGAATGGCGTCTATAAAATTTTGAAAAGGCTTTGCGTAGTTTATGGTACCGATAACCCTGATTAAGGAGTTTAGCCGTTAATAATTTATTACGAGTGTTGAAGTCAGTTACATGACTACACACTCTAGCAAATCGAATTAATTGCGAAATATAAACGCCATAGGATGGCGCACGAGGAACATCACCATCCAAAAAAGGAAAATTTACAATCTCAAAATCAAAGTCATCGCGTTTATCATAAATTTTGCACGAAACAAATCCATCTACAATAGATAGATGTAAATCCAAAAACGGGGCCTCGGTATCAGAAGAATTTGCTTTATTTAACTGAAGTTCTAGGGGGTAAATCTGACTGATCAAACCATCAAAATAGGTATTATCAATATTTAATAAATCATCTAAATATCTAGAAGTAGAGCTAAAAGCTTCAATAATTTCAGATTGGTTATCAATGGAAAGCGACAAAATGAAGTCTCTTTCATAACAATACAAGAACAGATCAGCCACAAGAGGTGCGCAATTAGTACCCATCGGAATACCCACAATTTGTCTAAATAACTTAGTACCGAATCTAATATAAATATTGTCAAGTAGAAAGGTGAGGGCATCACACACTTTCTGACATGACCAAAGTGTATAATTCTTATGCTCTTTAGAAGTGAAAAATGCATTTCTGACATTACATGCAAGATAGAGAGAATCTTCTCTGTGAAAAGCCCATTCAATTAAATCATTAAGCTTTTCTTTTATAAGATTATGAGGAAGTGTAGTGTAAAGAGTGGAAAAATCGTAGGTAGACAGACTAGAAGCACGAAACTGTCTAGATTTCAATTTATTTAAAACATCATTCGAATTTTTTATAGACCAAAACAGATTTCTTCCTGATCTTTCAAAGACTTTATCACAATATTTAATTACATGCGTTTTAATAGCAGTAAGACAGGAAGTTAATAATTTAGAAAGTTCAGTGGTAGTGCAAGAGCTAGAATTTGCAATAAACCGTGCTTTGTAAGGTTTTTTATGAAGTTTTGGTAACCAGTATAGCGTAGGAAGCTTGTCTTGGCCTTCGTTAACACACACAGCAAACTTGGTGGCTGAAAGACAAACATGTTTATCTACTATAGCTCTCTCTTCAGCTAAAGGCTGAAGTTCATAGGCCTTAGTACCACCAAGCTCCTGCTTAAGCGTGTTAACATAGTGGAGCCGTCACACAACGACGACGTTGTTAGCGGCCTTGTCTGCAGGGGCCAAAACAAACTTCTTATGAAATTCTTGAATACCTAGTTTAAGATGACGTAAAGACGTCTTGGGCTTAGGAGGTAATAAGTTAGTATTTTGAGAATAGAAAGAAATGCGTTTATTCACTAGTTTTAAAATGCTAAGTTTCCAGTCCTTAAGGGCTTTATGCTCAACATACTCTCGCTTACACCATCGATTACCGAATTCATTCAATGAAGCAGCGATTTCATCTCTACATTTACTGAAATCAATTTTTGAAGGAAACCGATATTTCGGTCCTTTAGAAATTATATTCCTTATCCTTGAATCAGGAATAATTTTCAAATTGCCAGTAATTACATGACCAGCAGCAGAATAGCAATACTTTGAGTTTTTACAATCACATGAATCAGGAGTATTAGTATCAATATCAAGATCTGAAACAAGTTTATTGAAATTAAAAATGATAGATCTAACAGGTTTGTTATATTTATAGCAAATTATAGGTGTTTCAGTATTTTGAAAATAAGCAGGAATGGAAGAAAGTACGGATCTCTCACGGAAGATACTGGGCAAATCTATAAAATCCATACCCTTATTAATGAAGGATATTTTGAAGAAATGGCGTTTATGATTAATATCAGAATCAATGTAAGGACGGAGAGTATGCTGAGTATAGCCTCTAGTTAAGAGAGCCGCATCATATAACTGATGAGAACTATCGTAGAATTTATTCGCCTCGGTGTCCAGAAGACGTAAAACAGAAACGGGTAATGAACTTAAAAATGAAAGCATAGAGTGGCGTCCATGATTTAATAATATAATTGACAGTCACTTCAGTCTAGTATTGTTTAGTTTAAACGCACGTGATTTACGTTTAAAGTTACCATTTTTCCTGGTGCCGTGAGATCTAGTTCTGCGTTTTCGACATTCCAGGAGTGAGAAAATATCAAAGTCCGGCATTCTGGAAATATTACCCTCATGATAAATGTTGTCATTAAATCCCAGTGGAAAAGGGGTCTGTAAAAATTTAATCCATTTCAGTTCAGCTTCATGTCTTTTGATTATTTTTAATCTAGTTGTAGAATTTGCATCGTAATAAAGTTTTGTTACGGCCTATTACGTACTGTCACGTTTTGTTGCGTTCACCCCGTTTTACTACGGCTTACTAGGTTTCTCATCCACACCGTGGCTGCCGTGGCAAATTTTTTGACAGTTTAAAAATCTGGCCCGGCATCCACGGCAATCACGGTCTGTCACGTGTGCCCACCGCGTCCCCCCGCGTTGTCTCACGTCTATCCCGTTTTGTCCACGGTGACCTGAAACGTGATTGCCTCGGCCGCCGGGAACATAATGTAAACCTAGCATTAGGAGTATGAAAATCATGATAACAATTGGGCTTCAGTACTCCAAGAAACGAATGTATATACATTTGTTAAAATCGCCTCGGTGAGGCGATTTTAACAAATATCTTTAACATTTGTTTCTTGGAGTATTTCATAAAAAGAATGTCCTATTATCTGTTGGCATTTCCAGCCCGAAGGAAGCCCACACCGAGCGGAACCAAGGCTAAGCCTTGAGCTAGGTTTCATTCCATTGAAATGGCGTTATAAGGAGTTTTATCATAATAACGAATGTCGGTATAAAGAGGGTTGTACATAAAGAGGCTCCCTCTTAGTGGTGGCTTCCTGTAGTGACCGAAATGATCAAAAATTAAGGACAACAAATAAGGAATATAATTTCTAAAGGACCGAAATATCGGTTTCCTTCTAAAATTGATTTCAGTAAATGTAGAGATGAAATCGCTGCTTCCTTGAATGAATTCGGTAATCGATGGTGTAAGCGAGAGTATGTTGAGCATAAAGCCCTTAAGGACTGGAAACTTAGCATTTTAAAACTAGTGAATAAACGCATTTCTTTCTATTCTCAAAATACTAACTTATTATCTCCTAAGCCCAAGACGTCTTTACGTCATCTTAAACTAGGTATTCAAGAATTTCATAAGAAGTTTGTTTTGGCCCCTGCAGACAAGGCCGCTAACAACGTCGTCGTTGTGTGACGGCTCCACTATGTTAACACGCTTAAGCAGGAGCTTGGTGGTACTAAGGCCTATGAACTTCAGCCTTTAGCTGAAGAGAGAGCTATAGTAGATAAACATGTTTGTCTTTCAGCCACCAAGTTTGCTGTGTGTGTTAACGAAGGCCAAGACAAGCTTCCTACGCTATACTGGTTACCAAAACTTCATAAAAAACCTTACAAAGCACGGTTTATTGCAAATTCTAGCTCTTGCACTACCACTGAACTTTCTAAATTATTAACTTCCTGTCTTACTGCTATTAAAACGCATGTAATTAAATATTGTGATAAAGTCTTTGAAAGATCAGGAAGAAATCTGTTTTGGTCTATAAAAAATTCTAATGAGGTTTTAAATAAATTGAAATCTAGACATTTTCGTGCTTCTTGTCTGTCTACCTACGATTTTTCCACTCTTTACACTACACTTCCTCATAATCTTATAAAAGAAAAGCTTAATGATTTAATTGAATGGGCTTTTCACAGAGAAGATTCTCTCTATCTTGCATGTAATGTCAGAAATGCATTTTTCACTTCTAAAGATCATAAGAATTATACACTTTGGTCATGTCAGAAAGTGTGTGATGCCCTCACCTTGCTACTTGACAATATTTATATTAGATTCGGTACTAAGTTATTTAGACAAATTGTGGGTATTCCGATGGGTACTAATTGCGCACCTCTTGTGGCTGATCTGTTCTTGTATTGTTATGAAAGAGACTTCATTTTGTCGCTTTCCATTGATAACCAATCTGAAATTATTGAAGCTTTTAGCTCTACTTCTAGATATTTAGATGATTTATTAAATATTGATAATACCTATTTTGATTGTTTGATCAGTCAGATTTACCCCCTAGAACTTCAGTTAAATAAAGCAAATTCTTCTGATACCGAGGCCCCGTTTTTGGATTTACATCTATCTATTGTAGATGGATTTGTTTCGTGCAAAATTTATGATAAACGCGATGACTTTGATTTTGGGATTGTAAATTTTCTTTTTTTGGATGGTGATGTTCCTCGTGCGCCATCCTATGGCGTTTATATTTCGCAATTAATTCGATTTGCTAGAGTGTGTAGTCATGTAACTGACTTCAACACTCGTAATAAATTATTAACGGCTAAACTCCTTAATCAGGGTTATCGGTACCATAAACTACGCAAAGCCTTTTCAAAATTTTATAGACGCCATTCTGATTTAATTTCAAAATTCAATATTGGACTTAAATCTCTTCTGCAACAAGGTCTATCGGAACCCGAATTTTATGGTGACTTAGCATATAAATTCAGAAAAATATATAACCGCAATGACTTCAGCAACCAATTTCGTAAAATCATTCTTCGATATAAAAAGATCGGGTACAACATGGATATTATACGACAGACTGCATGCATGGTAGTTAACCCAATCACGGTTGGCAACTTTGCTTCCCTCTTTAATTGCACGCCGGTGGGTCAGGCCTCAGATTCTATGACGGCTCCAACGTAAAGGCTTATTGAAAATTAGAGAGATAATGTCGGTTGGTGCCTGATGCTCTGTCTCTGGTCGGGCTCATCGGAGTCTAACTGTTGGTTTTCTTTTGCTCCAGCATTTCAGTGGTTTCTTGCTGTCGAGTCCTCACTGTTGTCTCACCTCTGTGGTTCTTTGATTTTTGTGTTCACGGAGATGTTGCACTGATGAGTTAGGAGGCCTTCATGCGGACTGAACAAATTATTTGTCTAAATCGCGACGGAAGTAAGGGCGAGGATTGTGGCCAAGTAAAATCGATTTAAGCCCCCCAGTGGAAATCTTCCACTGACCGTTCCAAGGCGGCTCTTCTGTGGCGATTTATTTATGTTGTTGTTTGTTACTTACTGTGTGTATCACTTGTGTCTTTTGGTTTTGGATGGCCATATGGCCATTTTGTGGGAAAGTAACTGTCCTTATGGCCTTCCTTTGTTTAGGTTTCCATTATGGTCTGGTCGCTTAATGTTTGTATTTCTTTCCCTTTGGTGTCTTTTATGGGTGGAGTAAGTTAATTGTATCAATTCCTGATCTTTGTTTTACTTCTACTTTGACCCTTGTCCTGCTGAATATTTTCCTATACCATACCCACTATTGATTATCAACCAATCAGATCACTTGATGCAAATTATTGCAACAAATCCATAAACTGAATGACAAACAATGAAGATCTTGATCAGATGGCTTCTTCAGAAGCCATCTGATCTGGATCTACATTATTTGAAAGATAAGGCATATCCGGGCACAGCAGGACAAGGGTTAAAATAAGTATTAAAAAAGTTACTTAAAAGGGTCAGGATATCTATTAAATACCGACCTCATTTTTACTGAAACTATACTAAGCCAAAAAAGTAACTATACCAACTTCCGGGTAACACTCACAAAATATCATATAGATATTGAGTTACATGTAAATCAGACGTTTAGCTAGCGCCTATATAAATACATAGTAAAGGACGGGTCTCCCTAAGGGGTGTTTTTGGCCTCCTCACGATTTTGTTTATTTCTGGCTTATTGTTAGCATACATATGCCTAATTATTTGGAACATATGCAGTTTTGGTATTTAAGCATTTTTTTCTGAGTTACAGGCTCTTTAAAGTGGGTGGGGTAACTCCACACAGTTTTGACATGTATTTTGTGTCTCATTTAAAGGTAGAAAAATAGTACCATACATGACACATTATTATATAAAATTACAGGGAAAGGTCTAACTCTATGTTTTGTCACAAGTTTATTCACCGAAATTCACTTTTTGGGGGAAAAATATGGTTTAAGGAACCTTGAGTCATTTTTGAGATTTTTTAACAGTAAAGTTTTTTTTCTTATATCTTCGGTATACATTAACCTATTGTGGTGAAACTCCTACCATGCAAGCATACTGATGAGGCAATATAACTCAAATGATCATTTGAGATGTTGACCTATATTTCACGGTTGAATGAACATTCTTATTTCATG
The DNA here is from genome assembly GCA_963580285.1 of Lucinisca nassula. Classification (NCBI taxonomy): domain Eukaryota; kingdom Metazoa; phylum Mollusca; class Bivalvia; order Lucinida; family Lucinidae; genus Lucinisca; species Lucinisca nassula. The sequence goes on along the minus strand of OY757026.1, from coordinate 61,949,793 downwards.
TTTAATAGGTTAGATTATTGTTTCCATCAGTTCAAGAGTTTAGATATTTCTGGCATTTGGATAAACAGGCGATGAGTTTAAACATATTAAAATCAAACGAAAAAAAAACACAATAGAGGTGTGTCCAAAATACACAGATGCCCCCGCCTGTTTGACTTTGCCAATATAGCTGCATGACCCCTGGGAGACACACTAGCATCAGATATATATGTTCAGGATGGGTATCTCAATATTTCCTAAGATATTTGGATTTTGATGATATGAAACGGGCAGGGCAGGGGGCTGGGGCATTATTGTGTGTGTCATTGAATGCATCTGACCATAAACAACATCAAATAAAAAAGGTTGGGATCTGAACAGTTTCTGAGATACATATTTTTTACATTTTCTTTGGTCCAATCAAATAGCCCCGCCCCAGACAGAATCATTGACCATAAACATGCTAAACAGTTATGAGCTGCAGGAGAAATGCAGTCATAAATGTGCACCTAAACTAGAACCTGGTTATGAACATAATAATGTGTGACATAGTACGCACATACGAACATAACATCACATCGAAAAAATATATATGCCTCACTCACTCCTTCCTTTGGCATGCAGAGGTATAAGAAAGGTCTGCTTGAATATCTTTAATAATCCCACTTCAAGAGCACATCTAAAAAGAATATGGTACACCTACGTGACGACACAGGCATATACATTTGAAAATGGTTGTTCACAACTGTATTCTGACATGCTTTGCGGGTGAATGATAATGCTATATTTATTTTAGGACTATAAAGATGTCATATGTAAATAACAGTATGCTACACTGCTGTATGCAACACCTATTTTGATGCATGACGTTTAAGGAACAATGGTAACATACAGGATCAAAGTAGGTCTCCTTGCAGAACACCTGGAGTACACTATAACTGTGAACAAAATGTTCTTCTTCTACTTATTGTCTTATTATTATTATTATTATTATTATTATTATTAGTATTATTATTACTATTATTCTAAAGAGAAAGAGAGAATGAGAGAACTAAACATTACTCTCAATATTACTGTTCCTGTAAATAATCATGGATCAGTCAGTTTGTAAGTCAAGCTAACAATTCAATTGCCTAGAATGTTTTCCTATATTGCAGCATCATTCATTGTATCATGTTAAGTACAACAACAGCATTATCATTAGATGTGTCTTCAAAGTAAGGTGACATCTTTAATGAATAGTGGAAACATATAAACAGATAAAGGGTCTCCTTGTCTAATACCTGAAATACAGAGATAGAGAAGGAGACAGGGAATATGATCTAAGGATTAAGGAAGGCCCTGACCTAGAGTCCATAATAGGGTGGCAGTGCAAATGAAAAAAAAATGGTGATGAGGTATTTGATTGCTGTGTCCATATCGCTTCTGTGTTAAAGAACCTCGGTTTTAAGGCCTTCAGCCAAAGTCAATAAAAAATCGTTGAAGTCACAGTATATGAACAGTGTAACAGATGCCGTTCAAAAAGAGGCAACAGCTCCAGTTCAGGTGACGATGAAAGCTATTCTTCTGCAGATTAATTTGATTCAATATGCGCAAAGCATGTCAGAATACAGTTGTGAACAACCATTTCCAAATGTATATGCCTGTGTCTTCTCTTAGGTGTACCATATTCATTTTAGATGTGCTCTTGAAGTGGGAGTATTAAAGATATTCAAGCAGACCCATCTTATACTTCTGCATGCCAAAGGAAGGAGTGAGTGAGGCATATATATTTTTCGATGTGATGTTATGTTCGTATGTGCGTACTATGTCAAACATTATTACGTTCATAACCAGGTTCACGTTTAGATACACATTTATGTCTGCATTTCTCCTGTAGCTCATAACTGTTTAGCATGTTTATGGTCACTGATTCTGTCTGGGGTAGGGTTATTTGATTGGACCAAAGAAAATGTAAAAAAAAGGTATCTCAGAAACTGTTCAGATTCCAACCTTTTTTATTTGATGTTGTTTATGGTCAGATGCATTCAATGACATACACAATAATGCCCCAGCCCCCTGCCCTGCCCGTTTCATATCATCAAAATCCAAATATCTTAGGAAATACTGAGATACCCATCCTGAACATATATATCTGATGCTAGTGTGTCTCCCAGGGGGTCATGCAGCTATATTGGCAAAGTCAAACAGGCGGGGGCATCTGTGTACTTTGGACACATTTCTATTGTTTTTTTCGTTTGATTTTAATATGTTTAAACTGATCACCTGTTTATCCAAATGCCAGAAATATCTAAACTCTTGAACTGATGGAAACAATAATCTAACCTATAAACATGAAATAAGAATGTTCATTCAACCGTGAAATATAGGTCAACATCTCAAATGATAATTTGGGTTATATTGCCTCATCAGTATGCTTGCATGGTAGGAGTTTCACCACAATAGGTTAATGTATACCGAAGATATACGAAAAAAAAACTTTACTGTTAAAAAATCTCAAAAATGACCCAAGGTTCCTTGAACCATATTTTCCCCCCAAAAAGTGAATTTTGGTGAATAATCTTGTGACAAAAAAATAGAGTTAGACCTTTCCCTGTAATTCTATATAATAATGTGTCATGTATGGTATTATTTTTCTACCTTTAAATGAGACACAAAATACATGTCACAACTGTGTTGAGTTACCCCACCCACTTTAAAGAGCCTGTTACTCAGAAAAAACTGCTTAAATACCAAAACTACATATGTTCCAAATAATTAGGCATATGTATGCTAAAAATAAACCAGAAATAAACAAAATCGTTAGGAGGCCAAAAACACCCTTTAGGGATACCCGTCCTTTTCCCGCAAAAAATCTGAAATTTTAAGAAGAAAAAATGTGATATTTTTCTTTTTTCTGCTCAAAATATAGATTGTGGGTACACGTTAGAACCGCCTCAGACGGTTCATACGATTACCCACAATCTATATTTTAGAGCAGAAATAAGAGAGCAGAAATAAGAAAAATAATGTATACCCCTGTAAACCCCAGTTCCACTTTATAAAAGTGGGGTTTGAGGGGGTTAAAATTATATAGGCATGTTTTCGTGGTGTGTAGTTGCTATCGCAACAGAAGCAATTTTATGTAAAGGAACTTTTTGACCGGGTATATAATTGAATAGAACAACGTTCTTACAAATTTAATTGGCTTCAGTGATCTATGTGCTGTGATTGGATGTGGGAAGACGTTCTCTTCATAGTTTTTATATTATCATATAACTTGGCAAGACCCTGGCAATGGCAGAAAGAGGATACTTCATTAAATATTTCAAAACGAATTTGTACAGTGACGACTGAGGAATTGTTACAAATCATCACGAAAACACGCCTATATAATTTTGACCCCCTTGAAACCCACTTTTATATGGTAAAACTGGGGTTTCCGGGGGTATACCTTATTTTCTTATTTCTGCTCTAAGATATAGATTGTGGGTACTCGTTAGAACCGCCTCGATGAGGCGGTTCTAACGAGTGCCCACAATCTATATTTGGAGCAGAAATAAGAAATATATCGCAATTTTTCATCATAAAATTTTCATTTTTTCGGCGATAAAGGTGTCAATGTATTTGTATGGGCGTGTTTGCGTAATGTGAAACAGAGAGAGAGAGAGAGAGAGAGAGAGAGAGAGAGAGAGAGAGAGAGAGAGAGAGAGAGAGAGAGAGAGAGAGAAGGCAGTGCGTGATACAGTACGTACAGAAGATGCATGTACCTGTTCTAGTGGTAGCATGGAACCATTCTGTTGACAAAACACGTCCGTTTCCATAGTAACAGGAAAGTCGCAGTTTATAAGATGTGTTTCTTTCTAGGCCGGTTATGGTGTACTGGCGGATATTTATGTAGATAGGAACTGCTATCAAGGGTACTGTGTATGCCCATGTAGGTTTATACTTAATTAGGCAGAAACTGATGGCGGCAATATCGCTTGGTGGGTCCCAATGTATTTCGATATACTGTGAAAGGAAAAGAAAATTAAAAAGTACAACAATCGACCAAATAACACTATCAAGTCGATTTCCTGCTTCACGTTGCAGTCCCTCTTAAATGACCATCGCAAACTATTTCTAGATAAAATAGAAGTGAAGGCAATGGTCAGGAATCGATACAATTTACCTACAGCTCCAATCAGAGACACCAAAGGGAAAGAAGCACAAACATGAAATAACTACACCCTAATGGAAAAATCAATAGCGGCAAGACAAAAGTACGATTACTTTCCCACAAAATAGCTAGTTGGCTATCCAAAACAAAAAAGACCTGGTCCGAGGTTAAGAAACATTACCTGAAAGTAAGTATGGTTTATGACATTTAGGTCTTAGATATTCCTTACGAAAGGAAATTCCCCATAAAGCGTCTATCAACAACTTTAGCTTTTTGCTTTCCCTCGATCAGAAGAGGAATATCAAATGTCGTGGCCGTTATTAAATAGCACCACTGTATGGCAAAGTGTAATTTTACGTAACTAAAATACTGACCTTTTCATTGAAAATTGTGTATATATCCTATCAATGTTCCAAACAATTTAATACCAGACAAAAGGTTAGAGATTCAACTTTCCAGGAAGGCTAACAAATGGTTTCATCAAATGACAGAGGTAAATAGGGTTTTAGTACTTACTTGCGATACAAGCTTGCTTTTACAACGGTAGTGTTATTGCTTATCACTCCGGCTGCGTGGTTCGATTCCGGTCCAGATCTAACCCAACTTCCCCCGCCTTCCGGTGCAAGCCTACTTTTAAGCGACGTAGCATAGTGTTTGCTCATCAATTCGAAGACCTGGTGTCAATCCTGGTTTTTAACTGAGATAAACAAAGGAAACTATGTTCCTGACTATCAGAAATGACATCCCTGATCTGAACATTTGACCACTGATTAGGCAAATCGGATCTTTGTAAAATTGCTTTTTGTATAGATATACGTACAACTTGATGAAAAATAAATAAATTGACAAATGAAAATAGAATAAAAATGTGCATTGTTAAATGTTTAGTACATATATTAATGGAAAAGTTCAGTTGTCACTGAATTGTACCTATTGACAAATCCCTTACAACAGACAAATAACGGTATACATAGAGGATTTTACATGAGTGCTCGTGTATTATTGCATATATTAAACGAGTTGAGGAAAAGGGATAAAATGCGAGGCTTCAACATATGCATGAATGCAAGATGACATTTAGAACTCATTTTTTTCCTCCAATAAGGTCAGTATCTCGCTATTAGTAAACGCGACGTCGTTTAGGACGTCGTAAATGTAACGTTAAGGGGCGTATCTTTACTGATTTGCATATTTAATCCCCAAGTGGATTATTGATTTAATTATATAGAGGATCTTACATGAGTGTTCATGTATTATTGAATTTATTAAACGAGTTGAGGAAAACTGATAAAATGCGAGGCTCTGCCGAGCATTTTATCCATTTTCCTCAACGAGTTTAATAAATTCAATAATACATGAACACGAATGCAAGATTCTGTTTATCATATGACATTAAAATGCATTTTATGCACGATTTTTCAACAAATATGTCAATTTTCCGCCATTAGTAAACGCGACGTCATTAAGGACGTAGTACATGTAACGATACGGGAGGTATCTAGCTAATTTGCATATTTAATCCACACATAGATTATCGAATTTATTACATGGCGTTATTACATTCTCAGACGCGACGTCATATGATAAATGGAGTTCTAACATTAGCAGAAGCGACGTCATATGATAAATAGAGTTCTTACATTATCAGAAGCGACGTCATATGATAAATGGAATTCTTACATTCTCAGACGCGACGTCATATGACAAATATAGTTCTCACATTATCAGAAGCGACGACATATGATAAATGGAGTTCTTACATTATCAAAACGACGTCATATGATAAATGCAGTTCTTAAGTTATCAGAAGCGACGCCATATAATAAATATCATTAAAAGGATAAGCAACGTACAGTGCTTATTATGCAGACATCACGAAAACAAGTTTACATAATTTTGACCCCCTTGAACCCCACTTTTATATCACAAAACTGGGGTTTACAGGTGTAACCTTATTTTTCTTATTTCTGCTCAAAAATATAGATTGTGGGTACTCGTTAGAACCGTCTCTGTATTTTGAGCAGAAATAAGAAAAATATCAATTTTTTCATCATAAAATTTTCGTTTTTTCGGCAGTAAAGTTTGCAATGTATTTGTATAGGTGTGTTTTCATTATGTTTCCAGCTCTTAATAACAGGCGAAACGTGACTATTGAAAACTGTAATTACAGAAGCAGGATTAAAACTGCTGTTATAACTAAAATTTCTTAAAAACTTTCAAGTGAACACAAAGGTAAAATTATCATCAGCCAAAGACAAAATATCAGGCACCAACTACTAATAAAATAAAAATCCTAAAGTTTTAATTTTTGGCCGTCATCGAATAAGAGACATTCCCCTCACCCATCGTGCAATAAAAGAGGGGGGCACCATCAACAATAACTGGGTTAAAAACTAGACATGCCACGAGTATCTGCTGCACATCACTTATATTCTACCTCATTCTTTGTGCTTTTCGAATTGATTCGGAAAATCAGATTTTTTTTTTTTAATTCTTGAAATTTATAAACACAATCTCCATAAAATTTTGGTTCTGATCTGCCCTGTTGCAGAAGTGTCTTTAAGTTTATTTTGTATTTGTCGACCAGTTCAGACTGAGTTTTTACAGATCGTTGGTCGCGGCTCATAATGGTTTTGTACCATTCCTGGTACCTCGATGTTGAAGACGTTTTAATTAAATATTGGTATTACGACAATTTCTAGCAAAGGATAGGAATAGTTCAAACAAACATTTGATTCCCCGACGGATGAGGGTAGACGGGTGTTTAAAGTGACCACGATGCCTCAGCAGCTAATCTAATTGAAAATGATTAGGATGACTACGGACAATGTTCACTCCCAAATAATTCCCATTCTCTACCATTGTATACATTTCGAGCGATTTCATTGGTTAATATAAAAGGTTTATACTTCGATAAATTTCATGAGCAAGAATCTCATAACCATTTCATACGGGGACAGGCTTACATATTTCTCTATAGTTTCTGTAAAGCAGCTAATGTAGGCAGGGTTTGGTTTAATTGGTCCGAGAGATCAAAGATTAACCCTTAGCGATTAATATCTGCCAATAATTCAACCACATGCAGACTACATGGAGTGATTTATTACCTGACAAGTACTTAAAAGGCTCCTAACAAAAATAATTATTACAAGACTTACTGGATAGAGTGTGTTAGGAGAGTTATTTCTTTAAAACAGACGAGTTTTATCTGATTGTGATGTTTTTCATGAGGTGCAACATTCCTGTCTAATCGTAAATATTAATGAGGTAGAATAAAAACATATGACGTCGCGTCTGAGAGTATAATAACGCCATGTAATAAATTTAAATATGCAAATTAGTTAAATACGCCCCGTAACGTTACACGTACGCCGTCCTAAATGACGCCGCGTTTATTAATGGCGGAATATTGACATTTTTGTAAAACAGTCCCTAATAAAATGTGTTTTAAATGCCATATGATAAATAGAATCTTGCATTCGTGCTCATAGAAGTGGCGGCAATGATCAGGAATCGATAAAATTTACCCACAGCTCCCGTCAGAGACACCAAATGGAAAGAAACACAAACATGAAACAACAGACCTCAATGGAAACATCAACAGCGGAAAGCCAAAATGACAGTCACTTTCCCACAAAGTGGCCAATAGGCTATCCAGAATAAAATAATATTAGCGACACAAACACCCAAACACAAACCATGACAAAAATGAACCGCGACAGAAGAACCGCCTTGGAGCGGTCAGCGGAAACGGATTCCAACGGGGGGCTTAATTGGATTTCACGCGGCAATAATCCTCGCCCTTACCTCCGTCGCGATTTAGACAAATAATTTGTTTGGTCCACATGAAGGCCTCCTAACTCATCAGTGCAACATCTCCGTGAACACAAATAATCAAATAACCACAGAGGTGAGACAACGGTGAGGACTCGACAGCAAGAAACCACTGAAATGCTGGAGAAAAAGAAAACCAACAGACTCCGATGGGCTCGGCCAGAGACAACATTTCCGTGAACACAACAATCAAATAATCACAGAGATGAAACAACGGTGAGGACTCGACAGCAAGAAACCACTGAAATGCTGGAGCAAAAGAAAAGCAACAAATAGACTCCGATGGGCCCAACCAGAGACACCAACCAACGTTACTTTGAATTAGATCGCTCTAACTCTCAGTAAGCCTTTACGCTGGAACCGTCATAGAATCTGAGGCCTGACCCACCGGCGTGCAATTAAAGGTGGAAGCAAAGTTGTCAACTGTGATTGGGTTAACTACCATGCATGCAGTCTGTCGTATAACATTTATGTTGCACCTAATCTTTTTATACCGAAGAATGATACGAAATTGGGTGCTGAAGTCATTGCGGTTATATATTTTTCTGAATTTATATACTAAGTCACCATATAATTCGGGTTCCGATAGACCTTGTTGCAGAAGAAATTTAAGTCAAATATTGAATTTGGAAATTAAATCAGAATGACGTCTATAAAATTTTGAAAAGGCTTTGCGTAGTTTATTGTACCGATAAACCTGATTAAGAAGTTTAGCCGTTAACAATTTATTACGAGTGTACAAAGCAGTTACACGACTACACACTCTGGCAAATCGAATTAATTGCGAACTATAAACGGCATAGGATGGCGCACGAGGAGCATCACCATCCAAAACAGGAAAAATTACAATCGCAAAATCAAAATCATCGCGTTTATCATAAATTTTGCAAGAAACAAACCCAAATACAATAGACAGATGTAAATCCAAAAACGGGGCCTCGGTATCAGAAGAATTTGCTTTATTTAACTGAAGTTCTGGGGGATAATTTGACTGATCAAACCATCGAAATGGGTATTATCAATATTTAATAAATCATCCAAATATCTAGAAGTGGAGCTAAAAGCTTCAATGATATCAGCAGAAAGGGACATCATGAAAAGTATAATTAAAACTAGAAAAAGTGTCCATAGGACACGGATGCCCCCGCTAAATGCCATTCATAAAAAATATTACAAATGTACTTCAAATCAATCATAAAATATATGCATCAAGGGCAGATAATCCAAAAACCAACAATGCAAGAGTTGTCTTCCTTGTTCATGACACATCGTATCAGTGTGATGAATGCACCTGTGAAGTTTCATGAATATATACCATACGGTTTAGGAGTTATGGCCCGGACACGGTTTACTATATGGTACTAAGTCAAGGGCAGATAATTCAAAAACCAAAAATGCAAGGGTTGTCTTCCTTGTCCATGACACATCGTCTTAGTGTGATGAATGCACCTGTGACGTTTCATGAATATATTCCATACGGTTTAGGAGTTATGGCCCTGACACGACATACCATTTGACTATATATGGATGTAAGTCAAGGGCAAATAATTAAAAAACTAAACAAGCAGGAGTTGTCCTCCTTGTTCATGACACAACGTCCAAGTATGACGGATGCACCTGTGAAGTTTCATGATTATATTCCATACGGTTTAGGAGTTATGGCCCGGACACGGTTTACTATATGGTACTAAGTCATGGGCAGATAATTCAAAAACCAAAAATGCAAGAGTTGTCTTCCTTGTTTTTGACACGTCGTCTCAGTGTGATGAATGCACCTGTGAAGTTTCATGAATATATTCAATACGGTTTAGGAGTTATGGCCCGGACACGGTTTACTATATGGTACTAAGTCAAGGGCAGATAATTCAAAAACCAAAAATGCAAGAGATGTCTGCTTTGTTTATGACACATCGTCTCAGTGTGATGAATGCACCTGTGAAGTTGCATGAATATATTCCATACGGTTTAGGAGTTATAGCCCGGACACGGTTTACTATATGGTACTAAGTCAAGGACAGATAATTCAAAAACCAAAAATGCAAGAGTTGTCGATCTTGTTCATCACACATCGTCTCAGTGTGATGAATGCACCTGTGAAGTTTCATGAATATATTCCATACGGTTAAGGAGTTATGGCCCGGACATGGTTTACTATATGGTACTAAGTCAAGGACAGATAATTCAAAAACCCAAAATGCAAAAGTTGTCTTCCTTATTCATGACACATCGTCTCAGTGTGATGAATGCACCTGTGAAGTTTCATGAACATATTCCATACGGTTTAGGAGTTATGGCCCGGACACGGCTTACTATATGGTACTAAGTCAAGGGCAGATTATTCAAAACCCAAAAATGAAAGAGTTGTCTTCCTTGTTCATGACACATCGTCTCAGTGTGATGAATGCACCTGTGAAGTTTCATGAATATATTCCATACGGTTTAGGAGTTTTGGCCCGAACAAGATGTTGGGACGGACGAACGGACGCACGGACGAACGGACGGACAGGGGTAAATGTTAATGCCCTTCCGCTATTCTTCGATTAGGCGGGGGCATAACAAAGATCAGGAATCGATACAATTAACTTATTCCACCCATCAAAGACACCAAATGGAAAGAAACATAAACATAAAGCGACAGACCAGAATGGAAACCTAAACAAAGGAAGGCCATAAGGACAGTTACTTTCCCACAAAATGGCCATATGGTCATCCAAAATAAAAAGACATAAGTGATACACACAGTAAATAACAAACAACAACATAAATAAATCGCCACAGAAGAACCGCCCTGGAACGGTCAGTGGAAAGATTTCCACTGGGGGGGGGGGGGGGGGGGGCTTAAATCGATTTTACGTGGCCACAATCCTCGCCCTTACTTCCGTCGCGATTTAGACAAATAATTTGTTCAGTTCGCATGAAGGCCTCCTAACTCATCAGTGCAACATCTCCGTGACCACAAATAATCAAATAACCACAGAGGTGAGACAACGGTGAGGACTCGACAGCAAGAAACCACTGAAATGCTGGAGAAAAAGAAAACCAACAGTTAGACTCCGATGGGCTCGACCAGAGACAGAGCATCAGGCACCAACCAACATTACCTTGAATTAGATCTCTCTAAGTCTCAATAAGCCTTTACGTTGGAACCGTCATAATATCTTAGGCCTGACCCACCGGCGTGCAATTAAAGAGGGAAGCAAAGTTGCCAACCGTGATTGGGTTAACTACCATGCATGCAGTCTGTCGTATTATATCCATGTTGTACCCAATCTTTTTATGTCGAAGAATGATTTTACGAAATTGGGTGCTAAAGTCATTGCGGTTATATATTTTTCTGAATCTATATTATAGGTCACCATAAAATTCGGGTTCCGATAGACCTTGTTGCAGAAGAGATTTAAGTCAAATATTGAATTTTGAAATTAAATCAGAATTGCGTCTATAAAATTTTGAAAAGGCTTGGCGTAGTTTATGGTACCGATAACCCTGATTAAGAAGTTTAGCCGTTAATAATTTATTACGAGTGTTGAAGTCAGTTACATGACTACACACTCTAGCAAATCGAATTAATTGCGAAATATAAACGCCATAGGATGGCGCACGAGGAACATCACCATCCAAGAAAGGAAAATTTACAATCTCAAAATCAAAGTCATCGCGTTTATCATAAATTTTGCACGAAACAAACGCATCTACAATAGATAGATGTAAATCCAAAAACGGGGCCTCGGTATCAGAAGAATTTGCTTTATTTAACTGAAGTTCTGTGGGGGGGGGTTAAAATCTGACTGATCAAACCATCGAAATAGGTATGATCAATATTTAATAAATCATCTAAATATCTAGAAGTGGAGTTAAAAGCTTCAATAATTTCAGATTGGTTTCAGATTGAAGTCTCTCTCATAACAAAACAAAATAAAAGCACCGCAGACACTGCATAATACCCCGCCACTGCTAAGCAATGTAACTTATTTGAAAATATATCAAGGCTAAATAACTGGAAAGGGGATAGCAGAGATATGATCCGCAAGTGTAATGTCTTAATGTGAGTGGATGAATTTGTTAAAAGATGTAGGAAGCATATGTAAAAATCCATTTTTCAGACATTTGATGGGAAGGCAACTCCATAAGTTGACATTATTAGAAAATTATGGAGGCAAGTATTTACCTTAAATGGCTGTGGAACATGTATCTTTATGTGGTACATGTAAGAATTTCATGTTTTCGATGTAGTGCCTGTCTGACTATATTCTTTCGTGAAGACTGATCATAAAGTAATTTCTACGGTCATTGTGCTCCTTCCGCTGATTCAAGAAGGGCAGGCATGAAGTATGTGCACTAAGTACTGGTTAACCACTTAGAAGGGCCTTTATTTTAGGCATCTATTTGGTTAGGCTTTTACTGCACATTCCAAGGGTGAGGTTGATTAGGCTTCAATCAAAAGGATTAAGCATAAATGGCAACCAATCATAAATTAAGATGTTTGGCATTCTCACAGGGACAAAATCCACAAATTAATTCTAGCATGGGTAGATGTACTATCTCACCTTTTTTACTATTAGATAGCAGCAGCTTCAGCAAAGAATGTTCAAATTATTGACTGGAAATAAAACACAGATGGCTGGATGGATTTCCATTAAGTATGCACTGACCAACAGACACAAATTCCGTTTTGTATGCACTGACCAACAGACACAAATTCCATTTTTCAGACTTATCAAGGGCAGGGACAGCCAGAGTCATGTACCTTTGCCACAATATGTAATATTTAGTCTGCTGTACATCCATGAAATTTCAGCAAGATATTGCAAATAATAAAGGAACTAGAGTCTAAAATCGATTTTTAATACATCAAGGGCAAATAACTAAAGAACTGGAGCAGCCAGAGAAGTGGTCCTTGGCCACAATATGTACCCTTTACTCCTCTATATGGTCCTTAGTCACAATATGTACCCTTTAGTCCTCTATATATCTGTAAAGTTTAATCCAAATATTTTATATAGTAAGAGAACTAGAGGCCAAAACTATTTTTCAGATACTGAAAAGGGACAGACAGACAGATGGACAGACAAACAAATGGATGGGCAGACAGACAGCAGAGGGTGTAGAAGTTTTATTCATATATTTCAAATAATAAATGAACTTTAGGCCAAAATCCCTTTTTATATATTTCAAGGGCAGATAACTCAATTGCTGGGAAAGCCAGAGTCATGTTCCTTTGCCACAGTATGTAACATTTAATCTACTACATATCTATGAAGTTTCAGCAAGATATTGTAAATAATAAAGGAACTACAGTCTAAAATGCATTTTAAATACTTCAAGGGCAGATAACTCAAGAACTGGTATAGCCAGAGTAGCGGTCCTTGGCCACGATATGAACCATTAAGTCCTCTTTATATCTGTGAAGTTTCATCGAGATGTTCCATATAGTAAGGGAACTAGAGACCAAAAACCATTTTTCAGATATTTCAAAGGCAGATAACTCAATCGCTGGGAAAGCCAGAGTCATGTTCCTTTGCCACAGTATATAACAATTCATCTACTACATATCTATGCAGTTTCAGCAAGATATTTTAAATGACAAACGAACTACAGTCTAAAATGCATTTTTTAAATACGTCAAGTGCAGATAACTCAAGAACTGGAACAGCCAGAGAAGCAGTCCTTGGCCACAATATGTACCGTTTAGTCCTCTATATATCTGTGAAGTTTCATCCAGATATTCCATATAGTAAGGGAATTAGAGGCCAAAAACCATTTTTCAGATACTGAAAAGGGCAATAACTCTGTTAAAATTAACGGATTTTGCCCATTAACAATCCCAAACCACTCATCCCCGATACCAAATTGTATGCAAAATTTGAACAAAATCCGTGAAAAAATACTCAAGTTATCGATCGGAAACGAAGTGCGGACGGACGGACGGACGCACGGACGGAAGGACGGACACCGGAGGGTATAACATAATACCCCGCCACTATCGTGTGGCGGGGTATAAATAGATCAGCCACAAGTGAAGCGCAATTAGTATCCATCGGAATTCCCACAACCTGTCTAATTAACTTAGTACCGAATCTTATGTAAATATTGTCAAGTAGAAAGGTGAATGCTTCACACACTTTCTGACATGACCATACAGTATAATTTTTATGCTCTTCAGAGGTGAAAAAAAATCATTTCTTACATTACATGCAAGATAGGGGGAGTCTTCCCTATGAAATGTCCATTCAATTAAATCAATTAAAGTTTTTCTTTAATAAGATTATGAGGAAGTGTAGTGTAAAGGGTGGAAAAATGATAAGTAGACAGACTTACAGCACGAAAACGCCTGGATTTCAATTTATTTAAAACTTCATTAGAATTTTTTATAGACCAAAACAGATTTCTACCTGATCTTTCGAAGACTTTGTCGCAATATTTTATCACATTTTTTGATGGCAGTAAAACTAATTAATAATTTGGAGAGTTCAGTGGTGGTACAAGAGCTTGAATTTGCCATTAACCGTGCTTTGTGTGGTCTTTTATGAAGTTTAGGTAACCAATATAACGTAGGAAGCTTGTCTTGGCCTACTGTAACACAGACAGCAAACTTGGTGGTTGAATGACAAATGTGGTCATCAACTATATCCCTCTCTACAGCTAAAGGCTGGAGTTCATAGGCCTTAGTACCACCAAGTTCTTGCTGAAGAGTGTTAACATAGTGAAGCCGTCAAACAACGAGACTTTGCTGAGCATTTTTATCCTTTTACCTCGACTCGTTTAATAAATTCAATACTACATAAACACTCATGTAAGATCCTCTATTTTATTCTGAGGCACGCCTTCGGTACTGATGTTCTTTCAGAGGAGATATATGACAGTCCGGCCCACCGCACACATGGGCACTCGAAAACAATGAACGGTCGCGAGTATAAACCCAGCTCTTTTCTAAATATTATGAATTGAACTCTTACTAAAACATCATACAATTTTGACCCCTTGAAACACACTTTTATATAGTAACACTGGGTTTTACATTGGAATACATGATTTTTCTTATTTCTTCTCTAAAATATAGATTGTGGGCACTCGTTAAACCGCCTCGTTGAGGCGGTTCTACCGCCTCGTTGAGGCGGTTCTAACGAATACTCACAATCTCTTTTTTGAGCAGAAATAAGAAAATGTAAATTTTTCATCCTAAATTTTTCGTGTTTTTTTTTTTTTTTAAGGGTAAAGTTTACAGTCTATTTGAATAGGCTTATTTCGTAATGATAAGGCGGAAAATTCTATTCAGAATAAAATGAGATAAATGTCCATCAAGATAATAATAGGATTTTTATCTAATCACTGGGCATCGCTGACAAGGGTTGACACTGATAGGTGCATTGCATCTCATTACGAAAACATGCCTGTTCAAATATATTGAAAGTTTTATCACCAAAAAATGAAAATATTTCTGCCCAAAACATAGATTGTGGGAACTCGATAGAATCGCCTCGGCGAGTTGGTTCTAATGAGTACCAACAAATCTATGTTTTTGACCAAAATAAGAAAATTTATACCCCTGTAAACCCCATTTGTTAAAAAAGTGGGGTTAAAGGTGGTCAGATTAATATAGGAGTGTTTTCGTGTTGCATGTTAGATCACCATCACGTTCACAAGTCCGTGTGATGAACACACCCCCTAAACCCCAATTTATATAGAGAAAACTGGGGTTTACGGGGGTATACATTGTTTTTTCTTATTTTTGCTCCAGGACATAGGTTGTGAGTACTCGTTGCACCGACGTAGTTGTGACGTTGCATAAACGTCATGACATTGTACCGACGTTGGTGTGACGTCACAATTACGTCATGTGCCTGCTGGTATTTACCTCCTCCCCGGTTCTCATCCTGATATTGGTTGGTCGAGATGCTTTATTGTGCTCTGTAGAATCGTCGACGGCATCCCCTAAAATAGAATCATCATAAAAAATACAATGCGCTGTACCGGATATGTTGTAAAATACATAGGTGGGATTCCATTAAACAATGGCGGAAGATAGAGAGAATCTGAAGGAATCAATAGCATTTTCGTCGGTTTATCATTTAAATCTATTAGAGGTGGTGTACCTAAGAAAGATTATTATTTTTAACCTTTTCCACTCTCTAGGCTAATTCATTTGATATTTTTTCTTATTTGTTTTTCCAAGATAACAGGATATGACATCTCATGCAAGTTATCTCCACAGAAGACAATTTGCTTGAGATGTCAAATGTTTTGGAAAAAATAAGAAAAAAAGTCAAAATGTCCTCTGCAGAGAAAAAATACCCAGCATGCAGGGCGTTAAAAGTAAAAGTAGTCCTGCCAGTTAATTAAGTATAGGGTATATCTGCTGGTGGTCAGTGCTGCTGAATGTTTTAACGCGACTGGGCATTGGTCATAATAGAGTTTCGCATTCTTTCCTTTTAAATCGTGTTAATCAGCATACTTGTGCAGCTGTTATGCCTTTCACTGCAATGCTAAACATAGTTTGATCAACTGTGTTGACTTTTCACCTTCACGAGACTTACACTTGAGTGTCATCACGTGAACAAGTCCGTGAAATGAAGACCCCCCTATACCCCACTTTATATAAAGAAAACTGGGGTTCACAGGGGTATACATTATTTTTCTTATGTTTGCTCCAAGACATAGGTTGTGGGTACTCGTTAGAACCGCCTCAATGAGGCGGTTCTAACGAGCACCCACAACCTATGTTTGCAGTATTTATAAGAAAAATATCACGGATTTTCATCAAAAACTAGCCATTTTGGAGCTGTTAAAAATGCACTATGTCGCACGGGTGTGTTATCGTAATGTTTTGAGGTTTAACCCTTGTGGGTCATTATGTGTGGTCCCAGAGAAAGGGAGAAAAGAGGTAGAAGAGATAGTGGAGGAAATGAATGAGGGACAGAGGAGAAAATCGAAAATAAATGGAAGTAAAGAAACAGAAGAAATAACACCACCACCCCCTCTACCTTGCCTGCTGCGAGGACGACCACAGATGCTTGGGGTCAGGTCTGATTAGCTTTCTAGCCCGACAGAACAGGCATACTATCGATAAAACTTGTTTGAAGGCCTTCAAACAAGTTTTATCGATAGTAGGCCTGTTCTGTCGGGCTAGAAAGCTAATCAGACCTGACCCCAAGCATCTGTGAGGACGACAGGCCTTGTCCAACTTTAAGCAATATTAATTGGACGCCCTAGTGGCCCAAAATACACGTCACCTTTACCTCATCCAACCAACCCCGACCCACACTTGAAAGTTAACGCTTTACAACAAGAGTTTGGTAATATTATCTCATTCTTAAAGTCAATTGGACTCTTTCATAAGATTTAATTTTCCAGATTTTTTAACATTGCCATTCTGATTTTTTATGCCCCCGCCATTCGAAGAACTGTGGAAGGGCATATTGCGTTGCCCCTGTCCGTTCGTCCATTTGTCCGTCCGAAACTTAAACGCAGTCAATAACTTTCTTATTTCTGGATGGATTTTGAAATTACTTTGTAGAAATGTTAATCATCATGAAACGATGTGTCACGTGCAAAACCCAGGTCCGTACCTCCAAGGTCATACTTAGAGATCAATGATCAAAAAAGGGCCCGAAACTTAAACGCAGGCAATAACGTTCTTATTTCTGGATGGATTTTGAAATTACTTTGTAGAAATGTTAACCATCATGAGACGATATGTCAGGCGCAAAACCCAGGTCCGTACCTCCAAGGTCATACTTAGAGGTTAATGGTTAAAAAAGGGTCCGAAACTTAAACGCAGTCAATAACCTTCTTATTTCTGGATGGATTTTGAATTACTTGGCAGAAATGTTGGCCATCATGAGACAATCTGTCTCACACAAAACTTAAACACCGTCAGTAACTTTCTATGGATTAATACGAACATAGACATATTTTCAGGCGGGGGCATCGCATTTCTAGTTTACTTTTAATACTAAATACGCTTAGGGTTTACAAAGTCATAGATAATTTTCAAGATGTTTCTCTTGGATGATAAGGAAATTCAGAATCACATTGAGAAGTAAGAGAAATGTTTTTCTTGCACACCAGACAGGGAAATCCGTGATTTTACCCTGGGACAGAAATTTATGTTCTGACCCTGGTGTTCCGACCCAGGCAACTAACATAAATGCGCTTCAATTCTATTCAACTGCCGGAACTACTTCCGCACTACTTTTATTTTGTAAACAATATACATGTGCAAGCTGTCAAAACTAACCGGAGGTGTTGTGCAAGAAAAAGAATCCAATATGGGGTTCTGTTGCAGATGGGCGTTTCCAACCCTCGGGATGACCGTGCTGAGCGGAACCTCGGCGTAGCCTCGGTTCCGCTCAGCACGGTCATCCCTCGGGTTGGAAACGCTCATCTGCAACAGAACCCCATATCAGATTCTTATAGTCTACTGACTCTTCTGGGCCCTTATCACTCCATCTGAAGTGAAATATTTCTATGCTAAACCCTGCCTTTTAAGGGGAATAGGAACGCCTGGGAGATTTTTCCGCCATTTATCAAAAGTAGACAACTATCGGAACTTCCTGTTCAATTTTCTATAAGCCCTGTCCCGTTGAAAAAGGGGTCTATTCTTAAAGGAAAGAATTTGCTCCTTAGGAGCTAATTCTTTCCTTAGGAGCCAATTCTTTCCTTTTAGAGTTGGCCCGTATTGACATGGGAGACAAAAATATGTTTGCAGGAGTTGCCTCCCCTGAAGGTGTTCCCATTCCCCTGAAAACAAATTGCTCTTTTCAAGGCACAATCTAACAAGTTAAAGTGAATGACCACCATTTTTTTTTCTCAGATCCATTTTATAGTTACACCATTGAGGAATGATAAAATCGCATTCTTCATCTGAACTGATTCTCTAATTAACTGTAATGGCTCATTAAAGTTGCTGATAGGGTGTCAGACATGTTTACAGATTATTTCTCCTGGGGTGACCTCACGGCAACTGCAGATAACAGTATTGGTATTTTAGCAGCTGAGGATTTTAGAGAAGACAGGGAACATTAAAATAAAAATGCCTTCTTGTAAGGGCAAATACTGCACAGTGAAAAGAGGACAAGGAATTAGCTGTTTTGCTATCCCTGACCCTAAGAAACATAGAGAGTTATGTGAAAAATGGATTCATAATCTTGGAACAGAGAATCTCAACATCAACACATTTGTTTATGCAAAGCATAACATTGTTTGTGCTAAATATTTTGAAGATAGCTGTTTTCAAGTGGACTTGAAAGTTTCTTGATTACTTATTTCTTTTCTTTTCTTCAATAACCCATTTAGTTCCAGAAACCCAAAACGGGTACCCTGGCAAACATTGCATGCCCAGATCAGAAGCCGCAGAATGCGGCGTCTGATCAGGGCCTCCACTGTTTGCTAAAAGTCCAGTCATTTTCCAAATAAATTTTGATGAAAACACAACCTGACACCCCTAAATTTTGAAATGAACTCCTGCTATATATAAAGAGAAAGATTTATGGTACAAAAAGGGTTAATTAATGCATATCATTATCATTTTACCAATCATTACATTAACACGCCTTGACAAGTTTAGTTAATATTTCATTGCATTTCACATGATATTTTGTGATATTTTTAAAGCATAGATTGTGGGTACTCGTTAGAAATGTCTCAATGAGGCGATTCCTTTGAGCACTCATAATTTATGTTTTGGAGAAATTATCAGAATATATACATATGTACTTTTAAATCCTCATTTTACCTACAAAATCTCGTCTTCTGTGAACTCGGGCTCATACTGATAGCCCTGAGTACCAAACTCAGGTAAACTGTCTTCAAAGTCTTTATTTTCGTCCAAAGACATAATGAAGCCTTATGTAAGATGCTGAACTGACAGCCTATTCAGAGGATTTTTGAGAATTCAACCTGATTAGAGAGCCTAATCACTTCTCCTTTAGTAGCTGCATAGAGAGACATAGAGCTTCTACAGTCTCCATGAGATCAGGATTTTAGCAAACATGTTGAACCCTGGGAAAGATTTGGATTACCTTGGGGAAAATATGGCCGCTGCCAGAAGGCTTCACTGAAACCATTAAATGTTGATTTAATTACCTTAGCAGATTTCAATTGGTAATAAAAGTCAGAGATTAATCATTACAGTAACTTTTTCTTGCAAATGAAGTAATTATATTTTAAAGGTGGTCATTCACTTTAAGGTGATAGGCAGTCGGTATTTTACTACACACGCCTATATGATTTTACTCCCTTTAACCTCATTTTGTTAATTTTCAAACTGTTTCCATTAGGATCTAGTTATTTAATATTTGTGTTTCTGTGCCTTTGTTGTCGCTGATGGGTGGTGTGGCTTAATTACATCGATTACTGATCATTGCCTTCATTTCTATTTTGTATAGATGAGTTTAGGCTGATTAACTTCCTTGGCTACGCTGCGCATGCGCAGTCCTGTGTGGCAAAAAGTAATCAATCGAGCGCGTGTGTGTACAGTAAACTGAGGAAAAAAAAAATAAGCATTGTGTTTGTCATTTCATCCACAACATTCATAGACTTTTATACTGCAGTTCAGTGGCCCCCGCCCATCGGGGCTTGAAGAAATAGATGGGCTGCATGATGCTTCCACGCAGAGCTGAAACCGACCCGCACACGAGTACTGGTAAACCGCTAAGAGGATCTAAGCCTGCCCAGGCAAAACGGTGCGAGTCCATGCTTATAAACCGTCCATGCTTATAAACCCTATTGGTTTCATTGGGCGACAGGGCTTGAGAAGTCATTTCATCTCAATGTCGGGTAAAAGTTCCACAAAATTGGAAGCGACATTTCCAAAATGACCTTATTCAGTGTTGACCGGGACGTTAAACCTCAAATTAAACAAACAAAAACTGCTGTTCGCAATCTTTTGAATCACATAACCAGGCAGATACCATGTCCGAAAGTCCGAATTCTCTGATTTTATAGGTTATTTTACTATTCCATTATGCATGTACATGCTATTTGTTGTTTGCTGTATGTTTTAAATGAATGCTTGTTTAATTTTTATACCCTGAGTTAGGGGGCCCGAAATAAATCTTTGACCTGACTTGACTTGCAAGAAAAAAAAAAAATGAGCAGTAAAGCAAAAACATTACTGCCAAAGTTTCAGAAGCGATTCTTTAAAAAAAACTTGAACATGAAAGTCCAATAGCTAGACTGGATAGCACTTAGATATTCGGGACGAATCTCATTAGGCAGGGGGTGGGAATGAAAAAGGTCGAAGGTGTGGCTCGGTATCTTAGTCGGTAGAGCTAAAACTGACTGCACATGAGTACTGGTAAACCGCTATAAACCGTTCTTTTTTTTATTTGGCGGCAGGGCTTGAGATGTTATTTAAGAAATAGATCAGCTCTAACTGTGATTTGTTGAGTAATAAATCACAGTTTGGAGGTCAGTTGTAAAGTAGACAAATCACAAGCGCGTAGCGCGCGTGATTTGTCTACTTACAACTGACCGACAAACTGTGATTTATTACTCAACAAATCACAGACTAGAGCTGATCTATTTCGATTCTAACAGGCTGAAAATCGGCAATAATGCTACTGTTTCCTTCAAAATCTCACAACTTTGCGCCATTTTTAGAAGAAATCCCGCTAAAATTATCGACTGAAACACATGCATTTATATCATTTTCTTACGTTTTCGATGCGAAAAAATGACGTTACACCGTCTAACGTCAAGCAATCGACTAGTGACGTCATAAATTTGCAGCGTTGAATGACGTCACTCGTCACGCTCTTCCGAGCTGTGATTTGTTGCAGAATAAAACACAGTTATTTTCCATTGCCTATATAGGCGCGCTGTGTTAGAATTAATCTCAATGTGGGTATAGGAAGCAACGTCTCAACAATGACGTTTTTCTTTTTTTTTATTTTGGTTTTACGGCCCTTTCAAGTTTATCCCACTCATATCGAGCCGATCGTCAATCAGAGGTGGGCGAAAACCGGAGTACCCTGAGAAAAAACACCTGACCTTCCGTTGCAGAACTTGGCGTCTCACATGTGACCCTAGCGAGGCTCGAACCCACAGCGGTGAGAGACTTAATGATTAAGAGGCCCGTTCAATAATGACGTAAATAGTGTTGACGGGGGCGGTGATGTGTTTGTTTGATTTGAGATTTAACGTCCCCGTCAACACTGAAAAAGGTCATTTTGGAGACGCTGCTACCAATTCTGTGGGACTTTTACAAGATATTGAGATGAAATACATCTCGAGTCCTGTCGCCCTATGAAATCAATAGGGTTTATAAGCATGGACGGTCCGATTCACACCGTTTTGCCTGGGCTGGCTTAGATCCTCTAACTACTCGTGTGCGTTGTTTTCAGCTCTGCGTGGAAGCATCATGCAACCCATCTATTTCTTCAAGCCTCGATGGGCGGGGGTCGCGGGGACGGGGAATTTCGATATTAAAACAACCCTGTTACTGGTTGTAAACGATTGATCTTTATCACCCGCATTTTGAATCCGTCGGGGTGGTAATCCTTCGATTCATCTTCACTGTCTGCCCCCGCCCATCGGGGCTTGGAGAAATAGATGTGGCTACACGGTGCTTCGACGCAGAGCTGAAACTGACCACACATGAGTACTGGTAAACCGCTTAGAAGGTCTAAGATTGCCCTGGCAAAGTGATGTTAGACCGTCCAATGCATATAAGCCTTTTGGTTCAATTAGGCGGCAAGGCTTGAGCTGTCATTTCATCTCAATGTCGGGTAAAAGTCCCACAAACCTGGAAGCAACGTCTCCAAAATGATCTAAATAGTGTTGATGGGGACATTAAACCACAATTCAACCAACCAATCATCTTCACTGTCGCATCGTTTGTCTTGCGATTAGCGCAACATGACGCGACCATTGTCAGTTAATTATTCGATTATTAATTGTTTTGGGTTTAACGACACGTCAACCCCTGTGATTAATTTTGTCTCGTCTCCCAGAGAAAGGGAGAAAAAATAGAAGAGATCGTAGGTTAAAGTAAAGAACAGAGGCGAAAGAGGAAAATGATTGGAAGTGTAGAAACAGAAGGAATAAGAGCACCCTACCCTTACCTGCTGCACGGATAGCAGGTCTTACCCAATTGTCAGCCAATATCAGTTGGACGCCATAGTGACGCAAGACATACGTCAACTTTACCTTACGCTCTATTTAAAATTGCCCAATTCATAGAAACTAATGAAGTCTAACGGATCAGTCTGAACAACGGTTATCTTTTGCCACACAAAACTGCGCATGCGCAAAAATACGGAATCGTGGGATAGCATTTCCTTAGCGACCGGTGGCGTCCTAAACTCATCTATAGGGGTATGCGTTATTTTTCTTATTTCTACCCCCCAAAAAAACATAGATTGTGGGTACTCGAGAGAACCCGCATCGCCAAGACTGTTCTAACGAGTTCCAACAATATATGTTTTGAGCAAAAATATGAAGAAAAAAATGTTGAATTGTTATCCAGAAAGGTTTCATTTGTTGGGGTGGGGGTGGGGGGAGGGTGGGGGGGGGGGGGTGTTGGGGTGTAAATGTTTTAAGTTATTTGAATAGGCATATTTTCGTAATGGTCTCGTCTTATAACTTTTTATCGTTTAACAAGATACAAATTAATACCTTAACTTGTTAATACCTTAACTTGTGAAATATATGTCAAACTTCGATGGTTCGAACCCCTTCGTGACCATAGAAATTTGTTCGAAACAGCAGTAGTTCGAGCCACTGTTGCATACTTCCAGAAAACATAACGGGGGTATTTTTGGACTTCTTTTCGGTGTTCTGTAACATAAATGTACACTGTGTGTACTCATTAGAATCGCCTCATTGAGGCGATTCTAATGAGTACACAAAGCATACATTTGCAAGATAAAAGTATAAAATCTCCTTAATTATCACACACTTTTTCTTTTGAAAAGGAATTCCCTAGGGTCTCAAGAACGGGTTCGACTCAGTCATGGGAAACGAGCCATCGGTGTTCGAGCCATCGAAGTTCGACTGTAACATATAGAATTATTTAAAATTGAATGCTGTTAAAAATCCAGTTTTCTCCAAATAAAAGTCATTTGTAGCCCATACCAGCTATTAGATTTCCACTGTAGCATATAAGCATAAGATTAACAAACTTAAGAAACATTGCTAAAATGTTATCGTATAGAAATTATAATATGGTCTAACGCTCAACGTGCATCGACTCGGATTTTATATACTAAGGTTAATATTATGCACAAAACAGATTCTGTATAATTCAATATACACCGGGGCCAAAGTTAAGCTCGGTTAGCATCAAGAAGCAGACAGATTATTTGAGTATTTGATGCGAAGGTCATACGGAGACCGGATCTCGGTTTAAAGGCTCATCCGAAAGTCTGGAGAAGCCCGGGATCGATGCTGCGACCCCTGGTTTACCAGGCGAGTAGCATAACCACTACACCACAACAGACAGAAAGTGTATTTTCTACTGTTTTCGTCTGTCGTATATACTTAAACCCTTAAGACGCTGAGAAATACTACATCGGAAGATATCATCTGCTTATGCCGTCTGCTGAATTAGAGGAGCAGCCCGATTTGGGTCCACACTGTTTGCAAAAATGACTTTTAAAGTAACCAGCAGACGACAAAGCAGACGACAATTGTCGTGATTGGCATGTCATGGGTTAAGTTTATGTTGCGTTTTATCTGCTGTCTACGTTAAATTTGTAGGCTGTACTCCCCATAATACCAAAGAATAAATACAGTGAACCATTGCTTCAGCAGAAGTGCACGACCCGCCGGATGCTTTTAGCTTTATGAGTGTTACCATATATGGGTATGGCGGCCATTTTGGTCATGTGACCTTGACCTAAAACGGTCCCCCCAATAAATGCGCCTTATCGTAAGGAGCAAAAATATATCTTATACTTTATTACTGTATTCTGAATCGTTTGCAGGATAAAATGCATTCTTACTTTTCCAATACAAAAGCATATGTGTCAAAGTTTGACCTATGCACAAAGAATGTCAAGGTCAACCCAGCGTCACCATTTTAGCACTTTATGATGGGCCTACGTCCCAGATGCTATTTATCAAGTTTCGTGGAAATCTGCCCAGTGGTTCTGGAGAAGACTATTTTTGAAGGATTTTTACCATATATGGCTTGGCTGCCATTTTGGTCATGTGACCTGGACCCCCATGAGCAAATTTTGGTTTTACCCATCCCATAGAGGCTCAATATGAAATTTGACTTCAATCGGCCCAACGGTTTCCGAGGAGAAGCAGTTCGAAAATTTTCACATTTTTCGCCTCGGCGAGGCTATACTAAATGGAATGTAATATTTGGCAAGTTAACTGGTTAGATCTCATTGATATCTATCAGTATGCCAAAAATTATTTAAATATTCCAATCGTTTAAGTCACTATCACCAATTTTCACAAACGGGTTACGGACGGACAGACAGACTGACAGAATGACACGGTGATTTTAGGGCACTCTTAGAAAATCAACCGACTTCAGTCGGTCGCTTTTTCTGCGGGACGTGCAATTGCAGTCATTTAGTCTGGGCAATATTACGGCTAATTCTTCTTTGAAACGCATTCTATTTATAAGGATTCAGAGTTTCTTTTTTAGTCGGCGAATTCACGAAGTGAAGTCGACAGCCATAAGTCATCGCTCGATGACCCTTCTCATCCACCATCTATTGAGTGGTATTTTTTTTTTTTCAGAAGCATAATAGCATATGCCTCAGAATTACTGAAATCCTCCGCTCAAAATGTAGTACCTGCCTAATTAAAGATTGTAGGTCATGAAACCATTGATAAATAGTATATTCTGTTATCAACACAGCTGTATCATGTCTGCTGAAAGAGAAATTACAATCCTCTCCATTTTTTATTAGTGTGAATGACCCGATAATCTGATTAAATGTGGCAGCTCATAATTGCTTTATAAACATGTAATCCAGCATCATTCTTGTGGTTTACAAGATCTCAATTAAAAGAGCAAACATTTTAGACCCATAAGGTCAACAATGAGGTTATGTAATTAACTTCACGTGAACAAGTCCGTGAAATGAACACCCACTAAAATCCCACTTTATAAGGAGAAAACTGGGGTATACGGTGGTATACATTATTTCTTTATTTATACTGCAAACATGGGTTGTGGGTACTCGTTAGAACCGCCTCAATGAGGCTGTTCTAACGAGAATCAGAAAAATATCACGGATTTTCATCAGAAAATTTGCCATTTTGGAGATCTGAAAAAATGCACTACTTCGCACGGGTGTGTTATCGTAATGACACCCCTATATACCCACCTTTTTCAGAGAAAAATAGGGTGTGCAGGGCATACTTTATTCTTCTTATTTCTCTCCTAAAACATGGATTGTGGGCACTCGTTAGAACCTCTTCATTGGCGTAGTTCTAATGAGCAAGTACAATCGATGTTTGAAGCAGATATAAAAACATCACCAGGAAAACCTCAGTGTTTGAGCTGTAAAAGAATGCGTCTGCTATGTGCATGTATGTTTGAAGCAGAAATACATGTAACAGTCCAGAATCTTTCCTGCAACTGTTTTGTCAGAGAGACATCTTAGACGACAATCAGATAATAATTTCAAATGTTATATGTTAAGTGCTATAGTGGTGTTTCTTTACATTCAAATGTTGGACACTGGCAAATAGTGTAGATCCAGATCAGATATAATGCACCGACTTGGAGGCTTCTCAAGCCTTTAATTATACATTGTTACTACATCTACAGGGGACCATCACTGAAACAGCTCAAAATGGATTTGAACAGTCTAAAAGGTGGCCTTAAATTGATCGATTGTTTGGGGTTTAACGACACGTCAACCCTTTTAGGTCATTCTCTGGTATTCTGTTTATCAGTTAATCCACTTGTCAACTCTAACATTTTTTGCAATTTTTTCCAGCTGTCCAGTTCATAGAAGTGCGATGTTAGGTTAAACTGATAAAGCTTACTTGTCCTGAGATAGCATATCTTTATCAGGTCAATATGTTACAATGCAATTAATATAGGGGGTAACTGATAACCCTTGATATAAACCGTTTGACAAATTTTATTACGTTTCATATGCAGCCTCTAGGCAATAGGTGAACGAGCAAATGCTAGCATGGTCCTTGTCGCAGTCCTTGATGACCATCAGGGACAATAGCCATATTTGAACTAATCATGGGCAGTATTTAAATGAGCTGAAGTGTGACAGGCTCCCTACAGTAGCTGCTGAAATCATTGCGATTAGATATAGAAGACATTAATAGTGCTTTTAGACGAATTTCAGGACTCGTGGTATGAAATATAAGTCCATAATCATTGAGGTGGAGTCGCAAATTTTGTAAAAGATTCGTGAAATATAAATTGAAGCCCATTGAGGTACATCCTGCCTTGGTCCACAAGAACATGAATAACATGTTTGTTTGATTTCAGGTTTAACGTCCCAGTCAACACTGTATAGGTCATTTTGGAGACGTTGCTTCCAATGTTGTGGGACTTTTACCCGACATTGAGATGAAATGACATCTCAGGGCCAGCCGCCCAATGAAAACAAGAACAAGTTACATAAAAACATGGATTTCTTCAACACATCACGAAAGCACGCCTATGTAATTTTGACCCCTGAAATCCTACTTTTATACAGTAAAACTGGGGATTATAGGGGTATATAGTTTTCTGTTTCTTCTGCTCAAAAACACGGCTTGTGGGTACTTGTTAGAGCCGCCTCTTCGAGGCGGCTCTAACAAGTACCCACAATCTATGTTTTGAGCCGAAATACGAAAAAAAAAATTATCTAATTTTTTTTTTTTTTTTTTGGTAAAATTATCAATATATTTGAATAGGCGTGTTTTCGTAATGAGATTCAGTCCCTGACCCAGTTGTATTTTAACCTTCATGATGTAAGTCTGCTCATTCGCAAGATTGATATTTATATAGCATTAGACGATAAGGTGATATTGTTATCAGAACCATTGACATTTGAATTTTTAAGTAATTACTGACATTTGTCGGCAATTACTGGTGCAACGATACTCTTGACACTGGCATTTCACGAGGAAGGGATTATATTGAAAAAAATCTATTCTAATGCACATGCATATGCGTCTGATTGGATAACGTCAAAATTTGCGATAATATATTCGGAAACCCATAGTCAGTTTTTCATTGGCAGGCATTTGGTTTTAACCAGTTCACAGGGCTTGTCGCTTTGTTCAAAATAGTACAAGCCGTACAGGTGTATTAGAATGGGGATAACTGTATTGAAAATTATCATTTGGGGAGGTAAATCGTCAGTTTTACTGTCGCAAATTCCGTTTTACTGCTTCGCTGACGCGTCGCCGTAATACGAAATTTTCCGATCGTAAAAAGCGCCGTTTTACCTCTCCAGTTGACAATTTTGAATACAGTTATCCTCAAAATATATTTTTCTTATGACGTCGCACATGAGAATGTAATAAAGAAATGCAATAATTTCGGTAATAATTAAATGTAAAATTAATAAGGCCCCATAACGTTACACGTACGACGTACTTAACGACATCGCGTTCAATAATGGCGGAATATTGACATTTTTTGTTGAAAAATCGTGAATAAAATGCGTTTAGAGTGTCATATGATAAATAGAATCCTGCATTCGTGTTCATGTATCACTGAAATTATTAAACTCTTCGACAACAAGGGATAAAATGCTCAGCGAAGCCTCGCATATTATGGCTATTCCTCAACTCGTTTAATACATGGCTCGAAGACCGATGGCTCCTTTACCATGAATGAATCGCACCGTTCTTGAGGCTCAAGAGAAATCATCTACATAAGAAACAGTGGGGGATGATTTAAGAAATTGTTTATCCTGCAAATGTATGCTTTGTGAACTCATTATAATCGCCTCGATGAGGCGGTTCTAATGAGTACATACAGCATACATTTTATAACTATCTCCAAAAGTATCTCGTTATGCCTCCTGATTACAACCTTCAGTGGCTAGAACTACCCCTGTCGCAAACAGATTTTGAGGTCCCAAAGGTGTTCGAGCCATTGAAGTTCGACTTTACATGAAGACTCGTGTAAGATCCTATATGAAATGTTGGTCGTTACAAGCGAAATTATCCGTTTTGGCATCTGCGATCAGTAATGATCCGAAATTCTTGACATAAAGCAAATACGCTTTGCAGTTAGGGTGCCAATGTGATGTTAAATTTAAGTGTTTTTTTTTGTTTGTTTTTTGTGTTGTTGTTGTTTTTTGTTGTTTTTTATTTATCATATGACATCGCGTCTAAGAATGTAATAAGTCTATTTATTTTATACAGAGCAGTGAAATCAATGCATATCTGAAACAAATAAAAGTGATATTTTCACACTGTGAAAACATAAATGATATTTTCACAGTATGAAAAATAACATGGCCATGTTAGTTTCACAGTAGCTGAGCCCGGACTACTTTTCTCGCCAAAATTCATGTTATCTATAAAATAATTCTGTAAAAATACCTTGAAAAAAGCATTCTTTGAACTGTAAAAATGCTGTATTAAAAATTGCGATCTGTTTATGTTTTGTTTTTAAACTGACAGTTGTGACGTCATAGCCAAGTCAAAAATTGTGACGTAAGATCCGATTGATCAATTACAGTAAGTGGCCTAAAATATTATCAAATAAAAAGAAAATTTACTTTTTTTCGATAAATGTCAAAAATATTTCATCTCGTGTTTTGATAACATCAGAATTTTCAACACACTCGATGAAATATTTTTGGTATTCATCTAAAAAAGGTAAATATCCTCTATGTAACAAATTCGGTAAAATCCTCTAGTGGATTAAATATGCAAATAATTTAGATACACCCCGTAACGTTACATGTACGACGTCCTCAACGACGTCGCGTTTTCATGGTGGAATATTGACATTTTAGTAAAACAATCGTGAATAAAATCCGTTTTAAATGTCAGCTTATAAATAGAATCGTGCATTAGTGCTCATGTTCTATTGAATTTATTAAACTCGTTGAGGAAAATGGAGCATATGCTCGGCACAGCCTCGCATGTTTATCCCTTTCCCTCAGTTCGTTCAATAAATTCAATAATAAATGAGCCCTCATGTATATACTTCAAATTTCAACTGCGGCTTAAAAGCTAAATATTGCGATAACTTTTGTAGCCTCGCATTTTACCTTTTTCCTCAACTCCTTTAATAAATTCAATAATAAATGAGCACTCATGTAAATAGAGGATATTTACTTTTTTTAAATGAATATCAAAAATATTTCATCGAGTGGGTTGAAAATATCAGAATTTTCACGAGTGCAAAGCATGAGTGAAAATTTCGATGTTTTCAACACACGAGATGAAATATTTTTTTTATATTAATCGAAAAAAAAGTAAATTTTCTTTTTATTTGATAATATTTTAGGACATTTACTGTAATTGATCAATCGGATCTTACGTCAAAATTTTTGACTTGGCTATGACGTCACAACTGTCAGTTACAAAACATAACAGATTGCCATTTTTAATACAGCATTTTTAGAGTTCAAAGAATGCTTTTTCAAGGTATTTAACAGAATTATTTTATAGATATTTTATAGATAACATATGCATTTTGGCGAGAAATGTAGTCCGGGCTGCTACTGTGAAAATAACAGGGTCATGCTATTATTCACACTGTGAAAATATCATTTATATTTCACAGTGTGAAAATATCACTTTTATTTGTTTCAGATATGCATTGATTTCACTGATATATATAAAATAAGTTCCTCTATTTAGATACTTCACATCCCCATATTTAGCTTTTCAAGCTATTTTTATTAATCTTTCCCATGCTTGATTGTTTGGTTCGTTTCTATAGAGTTTAACGGCCCAGTCAGCACTATTAAGGTGGCCGACCTTAATTTTTTTCTGAGATACCTGCCCTGGAGAATTTCCTTATATTATAACAAAGTATCCAGCAAGGACTTAACTTTAGATTAAATTAATAAAAATATCATGTCACCGAGACTGGGAAAGAATGGGGATCAATCCAAAAGTAAAGCCGTTTTGCACATTTTTTGCATTGACTGTAATGGGAAATCGCTAAAATTTGACATAAATGCGAAAATTAAAATAACTTCTGCCCTAGAGATTTTGAAGTTACTTAGTTGGCTAATGTATATTGATATGACTTGTCCAAATATAAAATAAAAATGGGGGGTCACCGGCCATATAAGAGAATGGGGGTCGTTTCAAAAGTAAAAAATTCAGGAAAAAAACACCTTTTTCGTGAAGATCGCAAGCAGTAAAATTACCGCTTTGCTAGATATAATAGTGTAATCATAAAGATTATTTATATGTTTGTTGTCTGAGGAAATATGGTGTAATAATAGGCTAACAACGTAAATTGAGAAAAATAAGGGTCGTTGCAAAAGTTATCATTACAAGCAAAACTTTATGTTTGTAAAGATCATAAAAAATACAGTAACTTCTAAGCTAGCTATTATAATGTCACTTATTTTACCTATTATGTAATAGAATCCTCCGTGGTGTAGTGGTTACGCTACTCGCCTTGTAAACCAGGGGTCGAAGGATCGATCCCGGGCTTCTCAAGACTTTCGGATGAGTCTTTAAACCGAGGTCCCGCCTCCGTATGACCATAGTTGTTGGTGGAACGTAAAACTCAAACAGTCACTCAGTCACCTATTACGTAAGCGGTTTTCTTCCTTCGCCACAAGATGGACCTTCATCGCTCACCTAATTCAAATGTTAAATTGAAGTGTTTTTTTTTTTGTTTGTTTTTTTGTGTTGTTGTTGCTTTTTGTTGTTTTTTATTTATCATATGACATCGCGTCTAAGAATGTAATAAGTCTATTTATTTTATACAGAGCAGTGAAATCAATGCATATCTGAAACAAATAAAAGTGATATTTTCACACTGTGAAAAATAACATGGCCATGTTAGTTTCACAGTAGCTGAGCCCGGACTACTTTTCTCGCCAAAATTCATGTTATCTATAAAATAATTCTGTAAAAATACCTTGAAAAAGCATTCTTTGAACTGTAAAAATGCTGTATTAAAATTGCGATCTGTTTATGTTTCGTTTTTAAACTGACAGTTGTGACGCCATAGCCAAGTCAAAAATTGTGACGTAAGATCCGATTGATCAATTACAGTAAGTGGCCTAAAATATTATCAAGTAAAAAGAAAATTTACTTTTTTTCGATAAATGTCAAAAATATTTCATCTCGTGTTTTGAAAACATCAGAATTTTCAACACACTCGATGAAATATTTTTGGTATTCATCTAAAAAAGGTAAATATCCTCTATGTAATAAATTCGGTAAAATCCTCTAGTGGATTAAATATGCAAATAATTTAGATACACCCCGTAACGTTACATGTACGACGTCCTCAACGACGTCGCGTTTTCATGGTGGAATATTGACATTTTAGTAAAACAATCGTGAATAAAATCCGTTTTAAATGTCAGCTTATAAATAGAATCGTGCATTAGTGCTCATGTTCTATTGAATTTATTAAACTCGTTGAGGAAAATGGAGCATATGCTCGGCACAGCCTCGCATGTTTATCCCTTTCCCTCAGTTCGTTCAATAAATTCAATAATAAATGAGCCCTCATGTATATACTTCAAATTTCAACTGCGGCTTAAAAGCGAAATATTGCGATAACTTTTGAAGCCTCGCATTTTACCTTTTTCCTCAACTCCTTTAATAAATTCAATAATAAATGAGCACTCATGTAAATAGAGGATATTTACTTTTTTTAAATGAATATCAAAAATATTTCATCGAGTGGGTTGAAAATATCAGAATTTTCACGAGTGCAAAGCATGAGTGAAAATTTCGATGTTTTCAACACACGAGATGAAATATTTTTTTATATTTATCGAAAAAAAAAAAGTAAATTTTCTTTTTATTTGATAATATTTTAGGACATTTACTGTAATTGATCAATCGGATCTTACGTCAAAATTTTGACTTGGCTATGACGTCACAACTGTCAGTTACAAAACATAACAGATTGCCATTTTAATACAGCATTTTTAGAGTTCAAAGAATGCTTTTTCAAGGTATTTAACAGAATTATTTTATAGATATTTTATAGATAACATATGCATTTTGGCGAGAAATGTAGTCCGGGCTGCTACTGTGAAAATAACATGGTCATGCTATTATTCACACTGTGAAAATATCATTTATATTTCACAGTGTGAAAATATCACTTTTATTTGTTTCAGATATGCATTGATTTCACTGATATATATAAAATAAGTTCCTCTATTTAGATACTTCACATCCCCATATTTAGCTTTTCAAGCAATTTTTATTAATCTTTCCCATGCTTGATTGTTTGGTTCGTTTCTATAGAGTTTAACGGCCAGTCAGCACTATTAAGGTGGCCGACCTTAATTTTTTCTGAGATACATGCCCTAGAGAATTTCCTTATATTATAACAAAGTTTCCAGCAAGGACTTAACTTTAGATTAAATTAATAAAAATATCATGTCACCGAGACTGGGAAAGAATGGGGATCAATCCAAAAGTAAAGCCGTTTTGCACATTTTTTGCATTGACTGTAATGGGAAATCGCTAAAATTTGACATAAATGCGAAAATTAAAATAACTTCTGCCCTAGAGATTTTGAAGTTACTTAGTTGGCTAATGTATATTGATATGACTTGTCCAAACATAAAATAAAAATGGGGGGTCACCGGCCATATAAGAGAATGGGGGTCGTTTCAAAAGTAAAATTCAGGAAAAAACACCTTTTTCGTGAAGATCGCAAGCAGTAAAATTACCGCTTTGCTAGATATACCAGTGTAATATAAAGATGATTTATATGTTTGTTGTCTGAAGAAATATGGTGTAATAATAGGCTAACAACGTAAATTGAGAAAAATAAGGGTCGTTGCAAAAGTTATCATTACAAGCAAAACTTTATGTTTGTAAAGATCTTAAAAAATACAGTAACTTCTAAGCTAGCTATTATAATGTCACTTAGTTTACCTATTATGTAATAGAATCCTCCGTGGTGTAGTGGTTACGCTACTCGCCTTGTAAACCAGGGGTCGAAGGATCGATCCCGGGCTTCTCAAGACTTTCGGATGAGTCTTTAAACCGAGGTCCCGCCTCCGTATGACCTTAGTTGTTGGTGGAACGTAAAACTCAAACAGTCACTCAGTCACCTATTACGTAAGCGGTTTTTTTCTTCGCCACAAGATGGACCTTCATCGCTCACCTAAGTCAAGGTGTATTACCATTGGAGATCGTCCATCTAGGCCTTAATTTTAGCTAAATTTCGTTCAGGCGCCCAGAACCATTAGAGGAATATCCAAATGATATGTGTCATTTAACCTCTTCCTTATTTCTTATCCAACACATCGGTTGCAGGTACTCGTAAGAACCGCCTCATTTTTAGCTCACCGTCACGTAGTGACGAGGTGAGCTTTTGGGATCACTTTTTGTCCGTCGTCCGTCGTGCGTCCGTGCGTGCGTGCGTCCGTGCGTCCGTGCGTAAACAATTTCTTCAAACGACATCTCCTCCTAAACCACTGATCGGATTTCGGCCAAACTTCACAGGAATGATCCTTAGGTGGTCCCCTTTCAAAGTTGTTCAAATGGTTCCGGTCCGTTGCACATCTAGGTCACAGGAGCCAAAAATAGATTTTTTTCACTGAAAACTTAAAAAATCTTCTTCTCTGAAACCACAAGGCCCAGGTCTTTGATATTTGGTATGAAGCTTCAACTAGTGGACCCCTACCAAGATTGTTCAAATTATAGTGCTGGGGCACAAAATGCCCCCGCCCCGGGGCCCTTTGGTTTTACATAGGCTTATATATGGAAAATCTTTAAAAATCTTCTTCTCTGAAACCACAAGGCCCAGGACTTTGATATTTAGTATGAAGCTTCATCTAATGGACCTCTACCAAGATTGTTCAAATAATAGTGCTGGGACCAAAAATACCCCCGCTCCATGGCCCTTTGGTTTTACATAGACTTATATAGGGAAAATCTTTATGAAACCACAAGGCCCAGGTCTTTGATATTTGGTATGAAGCTTCATCTAGTGAACCCCTACCAAGATTGTTCAAATTATAGTGCTGGGGCACAAAATGCCCCCGCACCGGGGCCCTTTGGTTTTACATAGGCTTATATATGGAAAATCTTTAAAAATCTTCTTCTCTGAAACCACAAGGCCCAGGACTTTGATATTCAGTATGAAGCTTCATCTAATTGACCTCTACCAAGATTGTTCAAATTATAGTGCTGGGGCCAAAAATGCCCCCGCTCCGGGGCCCTTTGGTTTTACATAGACTTATATAGGGAAAATCTTTAAAAATCTTCTTCTCTGAAACCACATGGCCTAGGTCTTCGATATTTGGTATGAAGCTTCATCTAATGGACTTCTACCAAGATTGTTCAAATTATAGCCCTTGGGCCAAAAATGCCCCCGCTCCGGGACCCTTTGGTTTTACATAGACTTATATAGGGAAAATCTTTATAAATCTTCTTCTCTGAAACCACAAGACCTAGGTCTTTGATATTTGGTATGAAGCTTCATCTATAGGACCCCTACCAAGATTGGTCAAATTATAGTGCTGGGGCCAAAAATGCCCCCCGCCCCGGGGCCCTTTGGTTTTACATAGGCTTATACAGGGATAATCTTTAAAAATCTTCTTCTCTGAAACCGCAAAGCCCAGGACTTTGATATTTGGTATGAAGCTTCATCTAATGGACCTCTACCAAGAATGTTCAAATTATAGCCCTGGGGCCAAAACTGCCCCCCTCTGGGGCCCTTTGGTTTTACATAGACTTATATAGGGAAAATCTTTAAAAATCTTCTTCTCTGAAACCATAAGGCCTAGTCCTTTGATATTTTGTGTGAAGCTTCATCTGGTGGACCTATATTAAGATTGTTCAAATTATAGCCCTGGGACCAAAAATGTCCCCGCTCTCGGGCCCTTTGGTTTTACATAGACTTATATAGGGAAAATCTTAAAAAATCTTCTTCTCTGAAACTGCATGGCCAAGGAATTTGATATTTGGTATGAAGCTTCATCTAATGGACCCCTACTAAGATTGTTCAAATTATAGCCCTTTGGCAAAAAATGCCCCCACTGCGAGGCCCTTTGGTTTTACATGGACTTATATAGCGAAAATCTTTAAAAATCTTCTTCTCTGAAACCACATGGCCTAGGTCTTCGATATTTGGTATGAAGCTTCATCTAATGGACCTTTACCAAGATTGTTCAAATTATAGCCCTTGGGCCAAAAATGCCCCCGCTCCGAGACCCTTTGGTTTTACATAGACTTATATAGGGAAAATCTTTATAAATCTTCTTCTCTGAAACCACAAGACCTAGGTCTTTGAAATTTGGTATGAAACTTCATCTATAGGACCCCTACCAAGATTGGTCAAATTATAGTGTTGGGACCAAAAATGCCCCCCACCCCGGGGCCCTTTGGTTTTACGTAGGCTTATACAGGGATAATCTTTAAAATTCTTCTTCTCTGAAACCACAAAGCCCAGGACTTTGATATTTGGTATGAAGCTTCATCTAATGAACCTCTACCAAGAATGTTCAAATTATAGCCCTGGGGCCAAAACTGCCCCCCTCTGGGGCCCTTTGGTTTTACATAGACTTATATAGGGAAAATCTTTAAAAATCTTCTTCTCTGAAACCACAAGGCCTAGTCCTTTGATATTTTGTGTGAAGCTTCATCTAGTGGACCTATATCAAGATTGTTCAAATTATAGCCCTGGGACCAAAAATGTCCCCGCTCTCGGGCCCTTTGGTTTTACATAGACTTATATGGGGAAAATCTTAAAAAATCTTCTTCTCTGAAACTGCATGGCCAAGGACTTTGATATTTGGTATGAAGCTTTATCTAATGGACCCCTACTAAGATTATTCAAATTATAGCCCTTTGGCAAAAAATGCCCCCACTGCGAGGCCCTTTGGTTTTACATGGACTTATATAGCAAAAATCTTTAAAAATTTTCTTCTCTGAAACCACAAGGCCTAGGTCTTTGATATTTGGTGTGAAATTTCATCTAGTGGACCTCTATCAAGATTGTTCAAATTATAGCCCTGGGGCCAAAAATGTCACCGCCCTGAGACCCTTTGGTTTTACATAGTCTTATAAAGGGAAATATTTAAAAATCTTCTTCTCTGAAACTGCAAGGCCCATGTCTTTGATATTTGGTATGAAGCTTCATCTAGTGGACCTCTACCAAGATTGTTCCAAATTATAGCCCTGGGGCCACAAATGTCCCCGACCCGGGACCCTTTTGTTTTACATAGACTTATATAGCCCCGATGCAAATTTGGTTTTACATAGGCTTATGTATGGAATATCTTTAAAAAAATCTTCTTCTCTGAAACCGCAAGGCCCAGTTCCTTGATATTTGGTGTGTAGCTTCATCTTGACGACCTCATATTATTTGTTGATGTTTGGTATGTTCAAGCTTCACCTTTAAGACCTCCCTCAGCATTATGCACATTAAAGCCCTGGGGCCAATAATGACCTTCCCTGGGGCCCACTTGTTACACTATGGATCAGGTGAGCGATCCAGGGCCATCATGGCCCTCTTGTTGTTTTTTTTGGGTTGTGAGGGGTTGGGGGAAGGAGGTTGTGACAAAATACGCTTTGTCGCACCGGTGTGTTATAGCAATGGGACCCATCCCCCACCCCCACCCACCCACTAAAAATGAGTCATGAGCAAACAGTGCAGGTCCAGATTAGATGCTTCAGAACAGAGAGAGCCTCTGATCAGGATCTTCACTGTTTGCAAAAAGTCTATGGAGGATGTTACATGAGTGTGTATGTATTACTGAATTTATTAAATCGAGTAGAGGGAAAAATTCATTAGTAAACGCGACGTCGTTAAGGACGTCGTACCTGTAACGTTACGACGAATCTAACTAATTTGCATATTTAATTCACTAGTAGATTATCGAATTTATAAAATGGCGTTATTACACTCTCAGACGCGGCGTCATATGATAAATAGAGGATATTTACTTTTTTGGGGTGGATACCAAAAATATTTCATCGAGTGTGTTGAAAACATCACAATTTTTCCGCCAAAAAAAAGTTAATGTTCTTTTTATTTTATAATTTATTAGGACACTTACGGTAAATGATCGATATCCGAGGCGGTGACGTCACGATTTTGACCTGGCTACATGACGTCACGACTGTTAGTTTCAAAACATAAACAAATCGCCATTTTGGACGGCACAGAAAAACAGACTAAATCAAAGCAATGGAAACCAATGCCAGGCAAACCGCACAATTAAAACAAGCAAGGGAATTGTCTCAATACCTTTGGACCTTAATCTAGATCAACTGAAAACTTGGCTCCATGCAGGCTCCAATAAAAAAGTAGGAATTAAAAAAAATGTTCAACAGGTTTGGTAAGGCAACAGGAAAAGCAATATTACACTTTAATACAGAACTTGCTCCGTTACGAGATTAACTGTGGCACTCATAATGTATCAGTAACTCCAGTTTTATATAACATAATCAGATGTTCTTGTTGCCAGAAATTTGGACACTTTGCCAGTATCTGTAGGTCTAATTTCATTGCCTGTATACATTGTGGAGGCTGGTACCACAGTGTTACTGGTTGTAAAGTAAGACACATCGCTGCTGCGAGAAATTGCGCTAACTGTAATGGAAGCCACTCCGCAGACTACAGGTTTTGCCCAGTATATTTGAAATATAAAACTAATATTGAGGACAAAAATAAGGTCATAAAGCAGGAGTGGGAACAAAGAAGAATGAAAACTACTCATCAAGCAGAAGTTAACCAAAATATGTCAGATAATGGTCTTAATGAAGCAAACAAACAGAAATTGAATGAAACCCATTTAGGGCCGCTAGGAGCAAACCAGTGCAAAGGAAGAAAGGATAAAGCTGAACAAGTATCAATGGGCAATTTTCAAATCAATCGAGTTCCTAGGGGAAATGGTACAAATGGCAACCTTGTTATAAAACAGCAATTGCGAACTATCCTTAAGGTCATACTTGATCCAAAAAAACCTGAACAAAATTGCTGACATATCAAATGATAATGAACGCAATGCTTTCATTGATGTACTCGCGGACCAGCCGGAATTGTTTGAACAAACTAGTCAATCTAATCAATCTAAAGAAAATTCGATCAAAGGGGAAACAGAAACAGTTCCCAAACCTGATGCAAAAGATTGATTGAGTGAGGCTGAACAAGAAATTAATTTATTCCAGGGCAATGAAAAAGAAACCAAAGGTAGCGTTGACACCATCAACAAACAGTCTGTTATCCCTCTAAGACAGGCAAAATCATATGCAGATGTTACTGTTACGAAAACCAGAATGGGGTCAAAAGCTGCAAAAACACTCCGGAAAACAGAAAATAAAATCAGTAAAGGTTTAACACCACATTTTCAAAGAAAGATTAGAGTAAGAAAATCGGCCAAAACTTTAGAGAACAAAAAACTGAATGGACATGGTTCAGACCTTAATGTAGGAATAGTAAGGGCTACACTAGGTAAAGCCGCTCCAACTAGGTCCAAAATAAACTAAATAACCCGTAATGATTTCAGGCAATTTACGTCAGAAACTAACCATTGTTCAATGGAATGCCCGCAGCCTCTGTGGGTTTTCCATGCAACACAAAAAGGCAGAATTTTACAATTTCCTTCTTTCTTTTGAAGAGCTCCCAGAAATTATATGTATACAAGAAACTTGGAATAAATCAAACCAGAATCTTCTCTTCTTAAATGGGTACAAGGCACCAACTTCCTATAGACGTAAGGAAATCAAAGTGGGGGTGGGGTAGCAATTTTTGTGAAGGAGGGCTTAGATTCTGAAGAAATCAAATACCAGCAACAAAATGACAATGTAGAGGCAGCAATTGTAAGAATTTTTGGTACAAATTCTCAGCTTGATATAATTAATTTCTATACTAATGGTAAAAAGTTCATATCCAAACAAGATTACGAGTACCTAATAGGGCATGTAAGCCACAATTTCATAATGGCAGGAGATTTCAACTTAAGGGACAGCCTCTGGGATGACGCATTCACTGGTCCTGAAAACAGCAAAAGTAAGGAAATTTTAAACTTCATAGATGACAACAATTTAATAATTCTAAACAGTTGTGAGGCAACTCACATTGATGTTTCAACAGGGCACACTTCTGCCCTTGATCTTACTTTAGCTTCTAAGCGTACATGTCAGGGTCACCAGTGGTATGTACATGATGACCCTCTAGGCAGTGACCATCTCCCCGTTGTCACAATACTTAATAAGAACTACAAGAGTATTTCGCAACATCAAATACCCCGCTGGAAATTATCTGAAGCTGACTGGACTCTTTTTCGTGAACTGACAAAAAAATCAACATAAGCTATGATGAAATAACAATAAACGAATCCAACGAAAATTTTGTATCAGAACTTTTATCTGTATGCAATGAAACAATACCAAAAAACAGCTCAAAATCAGAAAAAAAAAACCACCGGCACTTGCCCTGGTGGACCCCGGAATGCACACAAGTTGTTAAGGCTAAACATAAGGCATACAAAAAATGGAGGAAATATGGTACTTTTCATCTCAAAGAACTCTACAGAACAGCTAAGGCCGAAAGCACAAAATTTCTTGATAGAACTAGAGTAGCAAAATGGCAAGAATACATTTCTAAATTGAATCATGAGGTGAGCAGTAAATATATATGGCATGTTATAGCGAAATTCGATGGAAAACCATTCAAACCAGTTGAAGTGCTCAAGCAACCCAATGGCAGAGGTCATGAAAATGTAGATAAAGACAACAAGTTGGCTGACCACTATCAAAACATAAGCAGCGATGAACAACTGAACCCAAATTTTAGGGCTAGGAAATTAAGAGTCGAACCAGAAGTCATAAACTCTGTGAAAGAAAACATTGGTGCTGTCAACAATGAAGCTTATAATGAACTGTTCTCAATAAAAGAACTCCAAACCGCATTAAACAAGAAAAAGAGTACATCTCCAGGGGCAGACACAGTACATTATGATATGCTGAAAAACTCGTCTGAGAAAGCGAAATGGCAGTTATTAAGTCTTATAAATAAATCGTGGACAGTTGGTAAACTTCTGGATAAATGGAAACTTGGGACCATTATTCCCATTTTAAAACCAAATAAACCACCAAATGAGGCAGGATCGTACAGACCTATTTCTCTAACATCAAAAATTTGTAAAATTATGGAAACAATGATTACAAATAGGCTAACCTCTCATTTAGAAAACAATAATCTTTTGGCACCAACGCAGTCTGGATACAGAAAAAATCGATCAACTTTAGACCAAATCATGAAACTGCAATCCTCTATACTAAAAGCTAAAATGCAGGACAGGGCTCTAATGTGCATATTCCTAGATCTTGAAAAGGCCTTCGATTTGATGTGGACTAATGGGGTTCTATCCCAACTTGTAAAATTTAAAATTAAAGGTAGAATGTTAGCATGGATTAAGGATTTCATAAGTGTCAGACGAATACAAGTAAGGATAGGGCAAGACCTTTCAGAAATCAGAAAATTAGAGAATGGATCCCCACAAGGTAGTGTACTAAGTCCTATTCTTTTCAATGTTCTAATGAACACTCAATATGATGTACTTAAGGAATCTGATGCAGATCTCATACAATATGTCGATGATTCTGCGGCATGGAGAACAGCTAAAAGCCTCAGACACTTAGCTGTTCTGTGCCAAAGAATCGTAGATCAGAATGAATCATGGGCAGAGGAATGGGGGATAAAAATATCTGCAGAAAAAACTGAGTGCGTAGTCTATAACTATGGAAAAATACCATCTGAAGACATCCCTAAATTAAAAATTGGGAACAAACCCATTGAATACAAAAAGCAGGCAAAATTATTTGGGATAACCTTTGATAGCAACCTAAACTGGAATTCTCATTTTGATTCACTCCTAGAAAGGTGCAAAAAAGATCTCAATCTAATGCGGTACATTTCTGGAACCAAATATGGTGCTGATAAAAAAACTCTACTGATGTTGTACAAAACCTTAATCAGAAGCAAACTAGACTATGGTTGTCAAGCCTATGCAACAACAGCAAGCTCATCTCAGCTGAACAGGTTAAACCGAATACAATCCGCAGCTCTTAGAATCATAACTGGGGCATACAAATCAACATCAAATGTATCTGTAGAAGTTGAATGTAATGTCTTACCGCTAAATCTCAGAAGAGAAGAGATGATACTAAAATATTGGGCAAGGTCAATTCCACATGGTAACAAATTACCACTGAATGAACTTTTTGGACACTCTGTCTACGAAACTGAATTAAAGCGAGTAAAGAAAAAGATACCTTATGTCATTGCTGTGGAAGATCTTAAAAACGAATACAATATACCAGATATTCAAATACAAGAACCAATATATAGAAGTAAATTCGCTCTCAGGTCAATCAAACCAAAAGCTACACTGTCAGGCGAAATTAATAAAA
Organism: Lucinisca nassula; assembly: GCA_963580285.1. Lineage (NCBI taxonomy): Eukaryota > Metazoa > Mollusca > Bivalvia > Lucinida > Lucinidae > Lucinisca > Lucinisca nassula. Next base: position 61,907,363 of record OY757026.1, on the reverse strand, counting down.
AGACAGATAATATTAAGGCTGTCGAATGCAAGGCTAAAATACACATTCGAGAAAAGTACAATTCTGTATTGCAAATTTATTCAGATGGAAGTAAAGATGAAGAAAATTCTCTCACAGGATGTGCTTTTACTATACCACAGTTAAGGATTACGAAACAATATGAATTAAATGGGAATCTTACTGTCTTCACTGCAGAATTAATTGCAATAAGGGAAGCCCTTAAATGGGTCGAAGAGAACCAACCACAAAAGTCAGTAATACTGACAGACTCCTTAAGTGCGATACAGTCTCTTACTTCTGGAACATGTAATTCTAGACCAGATATCCTCCTAGAAATTGAATACCTTATTGATAAAATTATCAATAAAAATCTCAATATTATATTGGAATGGTGCCCATCACATTGCAATATTGAGGGCAATGAATTAGCGGATAAGGCAGCTAAGTTAGGCTCGAAAACAGGCAAACCGCTAAATATAAAGCTCAGCAAAAATGAAGTATATTCAATTATTAAACGTCAAGTAAGGAAGAAATGGGCATCACAGTGGGCACAATATGGGCATGGTCAGCGTTGGGAACTTGACAGCACGCTTCCAACGAAGATCACCCAGTACTCAAATAGTAGGCAAATGGATAGAGCATATACCCGATTAAGGCTAGGGCACAATGGACTTAAAGCAAACAACCAGTATCATAATGAGATGGATCCTCTATGTCCTCATTGTGGGGATATAGAGGACACAGCTCATTATTTTCTCCACTGCTCCCAACATAATGAACACAGGAAAATGCTTAATGAAACCATCAACAGTATACAGGGGTTAGCAGATACTAATTTAAGTGTAAAATTGCTACTGAATCCAAACAAAAAATATTCATTTGAAATAAGGGAAGCAGTTTTTACATACATTAAAAATACAAACTACCAATTTATTATTTAAACCAAGAAGCAGTGATGATAGAGGATAAAACTTATTAATTTTGATTGGTTACTGACCTCCCCCGCTTTCAGCGGGGCGAGCTTGAATCGCGTACCTCTATCATCATAAAAGTGGGGAAAACCTTAATTTTACCATATTTATTATATCAATACCAAGATGCAGGGATAATAGTGGACAAAACTTTCTTATTTCGATTGGTTACTGACCTCCCTCGTTTTAAGCGGGGCGAGCTTGAATCGCGTACCACTATCATCATAAAATTGGGAAAACAAATCAAAAGGAACCTTAATTTCACTATATTCAATATATCTATACCTAGATGCAAGGATGTTAGTGGGCTAAACTTTCTACTTTCGATTGGTTACTGACCTCCCCCACTTTACAGTGGGGCGAGCTTGAATCGTGTACCACTTTCATCATAAAAATAGGAAAGTAAATCAATAGAATAGGGCATTTAGGAATTAAAAATATAACTTGCTTAATTCAAGGGTATATGAAGCTGTAGTACGGTGAAACAACGAAGAGAGGGGCAGTCACTAAAACCTGCAGGCCAATCCTCTAAATAATCAGTAGCTGTATATATGTACACAAACATCCATATTTGATGTCATTGAATGAATCTCTATACCGGTATGTGTCTGTTTGATGGTCAATGCAGCTGGTATGATTGCTTAACCCTTGTCCTGCTGAGACCGGATATGCCTTGTCTTTCAAACAATATAGATCCAGATCAGATGGCTTCTGAAGAAGCCATCTGATCAGGATCTACACTGTTTGGCATACAGTTTATGAAATTGTAGCAATAAATTACATCAAGTAATTTGATTGGCTGATAATCAGTAGTGGGTGTGGTATGTTTAAATATTCAGCAGGACAAGGGTTAATTGGTGTGAAAGCTAAAACTTTCCAACTTTTTTGTATGTGAGTGTGTTTGTTTTGTTTATTTTTTGGCTTTTTTTTTTCCTCTGTTTATTTCTCTTCTTCTTGTGGAAACCAGGGACCATTTAGCAACAGAGTATTAAAAGCAATTAAGCTATTATCAGTTCTGTCCCACACCAGAGGTAATCAATCATGTTTCTATAATTACCTGTCCAAACTTTATACATCCCTTTGTGTTTTAAGATCTATTATTTGAAAATTTCAATAAATTTATTAATCAGCCACTTGCATAAGCAGCTTGTTTGTCAGCTATGTTTACAAATCAATTTAGGATCTTTTGTCCAACCAAACATATTAACCATCTGTCTATAGATGATATTAATAACAATTAGTATAATCAGCCTAACTTCACACAAGTCTGAATACAGGAGAAAAAATCTTCAAAGGATCAACAGTTTTCACATCAAGTGTTACAGCTGACCAAAGACAACACCTTTATACATGAGTAATGATATTGTTTGCTAGTTTGTTTGATAAGAATTTGGTCCCTGGTTCCAAAATTACATCAAACTATTTTTGCAACATGTTTGGTCTTTTGTTTTTAAGTATCTATTGTATTAACAAATGTTTACCCTCAGCAATGTCCACAAAAAAAAAAAAAAAAAAAATCTTGGAAAAAAACAAAAAAAAAAAAAAAAACACGCCAAAGCTGGATTTGAAGAAGAAGAAGATAGCAAATTAAGGGTCTCTTCTTTCCCTTTCCATATAATCTTCTCTTCAGATCTCTCCTCTGACACTGTACATAAACCTGTCTTGTCTTTGTATAATCTCCACCTTTTCAGCATGTAAATAGTATGTAAAGAATCAACTTAATCATGTAAAACTGTTAACTTCCATGAACAACTATGTTCTCGTACAGTTTTCATTCTGATTATAATAATCATATTTTAAGCCTATCTTTTCTTAGTAGAATCTTCACCATCCTTTTCAGCATGTAAATAATATGTCTTTATCATTATTATTATGATTGTCATCTTTTACTACTACCATTATCATTATCATAACCATTATTTACTTATATCATATGTTGTCTCAGTGTTGAAAGCAAGACTTGCGACCAGTCTTCTTCCTCTGAACTTTAAGCCGTGTGTGTTCCTGCATGGAAACCTGCATAGGCATGCTCCATTTGCAGCCTTAGACAAATGGCCAATATCAAGCGGCAAAAAGAAAGAGCACTATTGAATCACTTATCGCTCATGAGCAAAGTATAGAAATCACGATTTGCAGTCGTATTGGCACTGATTTCTACCCTTTTTCGGCTCATTTTTCGATCAGCCTTTTAAATTCCAAAAACACAGGCAGTGCTGCATTTTTCTATGGTCGGGCACCGGCAGCTCAACGCCATTTACTCTTGTTGGACAAACTGCCACGATTTGCAGCCCAGAAGCACTTAACATATGTCTTGTTGTGGAGCTATGGAGTTCTGTCCGCTTGACCATGGCAGACATAAAAAGCCTTAACCTAAACGAACGAACGAACGATTTTGGATTCAGCATTTCTAGTTCAAAGAATGCTTTTCAAGGTATGTTACAGAATGCGTTGTGCTTATTTGAAGTCCATTTTATTTTTGAAGGCTCTACTGAGTACTACGATCTGGCCCGCACACGGCTACTGGTAAACCGCTTAGAGGATCGAAGCCTGTCCAGGAACCGCGGTGCCAGGCGGACCGTCCATGCTAATAAACCCTATTGGTTTCATTGGGCGACAGGGCTTGAGATGTCATTTCATCTCAATGTCGGGTAAAAGTCCCACAAAATTGGAAGCAACGTTTCCAAAATTACAGAAATTTCGATAACCGGTCAGAAAAATAGCAGGCTGCACATCGCGGCTATGGAAGGTTGTCAGTTCCGACCTGCAAACCGTGTCCCATAGCCAGTGCCAGTTAGAATATCTGCCCGGTTGGTCTTTACAAAGGCCAGAGTACCGGCAAAATGCAGGCTAACCTTGGCATATCCGGCGTTGGCTCATCATTCTGTTGCTGGCGTCACTTGTAGGCTGTTCCAATGACCAAACGGTCTTTTTTTATTATACCCAGACCGAATAGGTTCGGGGTATATAGCGATCAGCCTGGCGTCCGTCCGTTCTTCCGTAGACGAAACCTTTGCGCAAGTGCCACAGCTCTATTTGCCATAGTTGTTGAGTTAGTTCCCCTCCCAATAAAATAGAATTACAACTTTGCGATGGCTATAATTCCCGATTTGAGACATATTGATGGTACCTGGCACAATTGTTCACTAGGCTGAGACGGCGTTTGATGCGCAAGAACAACACCTCTGGGTGCCATGGCTTTTAGTTACCTCCCCTTCCAATACAATAGAGTGATTTTCAAATAACTTTGTAGAAATGTTAACATCATGAGACGATGTGTCAAATACAAAACCCAGGTCCGTACCTCCATGGTTAAGGTCATACTTAGAGTTCAAAGGTCAAAAAAGGGTCCGAAACTTAAACGCAGTCAAGAACTTACTTATTTCTTGATGGATTTTGAAATTACTTTGAAGAAATGCTAACCATCATGAGGCGATGTGTCACATGCAAACCCAGATCCGTACCTCCAAGGTCAAGGTCATACTTAGAGGTCAAAGGTAACAAAAAAGGTCCGACAATAACTTTCTTATCTCTGGATGGATTTTCAAATTACTTGGCAGAAATGTTGGACATCATAAGCCACTCTGCCTCACACAAAACCAAGGTCCTTACCTCCAAGATCAAGGTCATACTTAGAGGTCAAATGTGAAAAAAGTGTCCAAACCTTTAACATCGTCAATAGCTTTCTTTTGATTAATACGAACATAGGCATATTTTCAGGCGGGGCATCCGTGTCCTTTTGACGTATTTCTATGTAGTTATGACCCCATCCAATAAAGTAGAATCTCTACCTTGTGATCACCATATCTCCAATACATAGGCGACATATTAACGTCACTTTGTTTTTGTTTGTTTGATTTGAGGTTTAACGTCCCCATCAACACTGTATAGGTCATTTTGGATACGTTGCTTCCAATTTTGCGGGACTTCTACCCGATATTGAGCTGAAATGACATCTCATCTCAAGCCCTGTCGCCCAATGAAACCAATAGAGTTTATAAGCATGGACGGTCCGACTCATGCGCACCGCTTTGCCTGAGCAGGCTTAGATCCTCTAAGCGGTATACCAGTAATCGTGTGCGGGTCAGTTCAGCTTTGCGTGGAAGCATCATGCAGCCCATATATTTCTTAAAGCCCCGATGGGCGGGGTCCTCGATGTCACTTGGTACAAATATACATGAGGTTAAGCGAGCGTGTCATGCGCATGAATTACAACTCTGGGTGACTGGTTTTGGAGTTATCTCCCCTGAATAATCTTTGAGATATACTAATGGAACTTGGCACAATTGAATACAAGTTATAGAAGGCATGTCATGAGAAGGAAACACAACTCTTGCCCTTTTTATTGTTGTATTTGAGTTATCTCCCCATAAAAGATAACAGTATGGCCGCCTTGTGATCACCATATATCCAATACCCTTTGAGATATACTCGGATTCAATGAAAACGCAACCCCTCAAATTTTAATCGATTCACAATATTTGCAGCATTTGATCACGTTAAATGAATATCACTAACTTATCCACAGACTCACTACAGAGTGCTTTTTATGGAGACTCGAATAAGTCCACAAACCCAAAAATCAAAACCACATATCGTAATACCGGGTATGTCCATCATACCATCAAGTGTTGCTTGTCGACGCCTAATGCTTCGAATTAAACGCTGTATCTGGTCTTGTGTGATGTTGTCTCATTCTTCATTTACCGCCATGGCAAGCCGCTGACGGTTGATTTGCGGATGATGTCGGCTGTACACCCGTTTTCCAGCTGGCCACAAAGGTGCTCAATCGGGTTTGAATCCGGCGAAAACGCAGGCCAAGGAACAACTTGCACACCATTTTGATTGAAAAAAAAAGTCCGATAACAGAATACTTGTAAGCTATTTTTTGCAATTCACATAATGAATGAAGTAAATTTTAATGCTTTGTGAGTTATGTTAAAAGTAATTAAATGTTATGTTAAAAGTAATTAAATGTTACTGAAATTTGTCAAAGAAGAGATGCAATCGGGTCTTTAGCCTATGTCCATCGGAGTCTGGGATGCTCTGTACTTCCAGGCAGAGCTGAAACCGATCGCACATGAGTACTGGTAAACCGTTCAGAAGGTCGTCGCCTGCCCTGGCAAAGTGGTGCGAGTCGTTCCGTCCCTGCATATAAACCCTATTGGTTTGTTTGGGTGGTATGGGCTGAGATGTAATTTCATCTCAGTGTCGGTTAAAAGGCCACAACATTGGAAGCAACGTCTGCAAGATGACCTGAATAGTGTTGACTGGGCCGTAGCACCTCAAATCAAATAAAGCGTGTGTTTTCACTTGAAAATGTAGAAGTGAAAAGTTCTGCATCATGCTGATGAAACAGTAGCAATGTCCTGAACACTTTTCTGCAATGGTAATGTTTTGGTTATTTGATGTCAGTATCTGATCAGACTTCTTAGAATGACCCTAAATCACAAAAAAGTTATTTGTGAAATCACCATCGCAAGTGACTGTTCAATTTCAATGATCAATTTGACAAGTGACTGTTCAACTCCAGTTATAACAGATCGCAAGGTATCGTTCAATCCAATGTCAAGTGACCGTTCAGATCATCAAAAGTGATGGGAATACAAGTTAAGATTTAGCTGCCGAATTTTACATCAGTGTAAACATCCTTTTTGTCAGTAGGCTTTATAGTTTATTAAAAATGTCAGAGAAAATAAAAGAAGTGGCCTCTAAATATTCATACGTCATTTAAACCACTTTTAGTAACGTATGCCAGCAACAGGGAAACACAAGTCAACTGATCACCATCGTTAAGTCCACCGCTAGGATCAATTATACCAACGAAATTATTATCAGTAAAGTGACAAATATATTGACAACTTACACAAATAAAAGTAATGACCAAAAACCCACGCTAATGGCTTCTGTGTTTACATATTTGAGATACCACGTGATAATTTTATATCGCAAGTGACTGATCGTCCACTGTACAAATCGCAAGTGCTGTTCAATCGCAAATGGTCGTTCACTTCCGCTCCCATACTGTGATTATAGGATGCCAAGAATATTTGAGTGCTTTTGCGAAGTATGTTTTAGGGGCAAAATGTGTTCCCGTTCTATGAGAAGGACTCATTAACCACACATTGGCGCGACAGTACTTTGTCATATTTACATACTTTTTTCTGATCAAAATGTGTGATATCATCTTATTAATACATCATAAATTAACTATCTATCTATCTATCTATCTATCTATCTATCTATCTATCTATCTATCTATCTATCTATCTATCTATCTATCTATCTATCTATCTATCTATCTATCTATCTATCTATCTATCTATCTATCTATCTATCTATCTATCTATCTTTTACATACTGAGTCGGTCACTTCAGATACTGAATTGGTCACATTTTGCCATTGCCACTCTTCAAAATATATTCTAGCGACAAAAGGAATTATTATTAGTAGTAAATAAAAGGAAAATTGACCTTTTTACGCCAAGGTCGATTTGGTTCCATAGGCTTTTCAATACGAAAAAGGTAAAGCAATGCATTTTTGTGAAAAACAATACTGTGGTCTATGACATGAGAATAGGTACAAGATGAATGTCTATGATTGTTAAAGGTCATTGTCATTTGATGATCTTGGCACAAGGTCACTTGGATTGCAGGTCCGTTGACATTTCAAAATAATTTTCTCTGAAACCAATGGGCCAATTTCATTTGAAATTTCAAATGCAACCAGTTGAAAATGGGGGAAATAAAGTTTGTACAAATGGTCCATGTCACATGACCAAGATGGCCACCATGCCCAAATATGGTGTAGACCTTAAAAATCTCCTTCTCCAGAACTACTGGGCAGATTGTCGTGAAACTTTGTTTTTGGCACTACGTGTCAGAGTACAACTATTTTTTCCAAAAGTGATGACCCTATATTGACCTTGTCTTATTTCAGGATCAAATTTGGTTCCTTAGGCTTTTCAATGGGAAAAAAGGTAAAACAATGCATTTTTAGCTCACCTGGGCCGAAGGCTCCAGGGGAGCTTATAGTATAGTGGGTCCTCCGTCGTCCGTCCGTCCATACTTTTGAGCAGCTATATCTCTGTATCCTGCAGGCTGATCTCAATCATTTCTCATCTGTAGCATGCCTCTGGTGGGGCATTGATGACATAAACTTTTTTTTGAAATCACTCTAAAACTTTGGTTCTTATGGCAACCACAAGGTCCCATAGACTTACTATGGGAAAATGCTTGTCATCACCGTAGCGCCTTCAGTTTTGATCGGATCTTTCTGAAACTTATATGTAAGGTGAATGGGGATAAAAATTCGGATGAGTTCGAAAACCGGCCAAGTCGGCCCATTTATTATAGAGTTACGTCCCTTTGATTGCTGAAAATGCCCATTTTTGACCTTGTCATCACCCCTTCAGTTTTGATCGGATCTTTCTGAAACTTATATATAATGTGGCTGGGGATAAAACCTCGGATGAATTCGAAAACCGGCCAAGTCCGCCGATTTATCATGGAGTTACGACCCTTTGATTGCTGAAAATGCCAATTTTTGACCTTGTCATCACCGTAGCCTCTTCAGTTTTTATCGAATCTTTCTGAAACTTATATGTAAAGTGGCTGGGGATAAAACTTTGGATGAGTTCGAAAACCAGCCAAGTAGGCCTATTTATCATAGAATTACGACCATTTGATTGCTGAAAATGTTGTTTTTTTACCTTGTCATCACCGTAGCCCCTCCAGTTGTGATCGAATCTTTCTGAAACTTATATGTAACATGACTGGGGGTAAAACCTCGGATGACGAAAACCGGCCAAGTCGGCCCATTTATCATAGAGTAACGTCCCTTTGATTGCTGAAAATGTTGATTTTTGACCTTGTCATCACCGGAGCCCTTTCAGTTTTGATTGGATTTTTCTGAAACTTATATATAAGGTGGCTGGGGATAAAAATTCGGATGAGTTCGAAAACTGGCCAAGTCGGCCCATTGATCATAGAGTTACATCCCCTTTGATTGCTTAAAATGTCGATTTTTGACCTTGTCATCATTGTAGCCCCTTCAGTTTTGATCGGATCTTTCTGAAACTTATATGTAAGGTGGCTGGGGATAAAACCTCGGTTGAGTTTGAATACCGGCCAAGTCGGCCTATTTATCATAGAGTAACGTCCCTTTGATTGCTGAAAATGCTTGACCTTGTCATCACCGTAGCCCTTTCAGTTTTGATCGGATCTTTCTGAAACTTATATGTAAGGTGGCTGGGGATAAAACCTCGGATGAGTTCGAAAACACGCCAAGTCTGCCCATTTATCATAGAGTTACCTCCCTTAGATTGCTGAAAATGCTGATTCTTTACCTTGTCATCAATCTAGCCCCTTCAGTTTTGATCGGATCTTACTGAAACTTTTACGTATGGTGGCTTGGGATAAAATCTTGGTTGAGGTCAAAAACCAGCCAAGTCGTCCCATTTTTCATAGAGTTATGTCCCTTTGATTGCTGAAAATGTCAATTTTTTACCTTGTCATCACCGTAGCCCCTTAAGTTTTGATCGGATCTTTCTGAAACGTATGTGTAAGGTAGCTGGGGATTAAACCTCGGATGAGTTCGAAAACCAGCCAAGTCGGCCCATTTATCATAGAGTTACCTCCCTTAGATTGCTGAAGTTGTTGAATTTTGACCTTGTCATCACCGTAGCCCCTTAAGTTTTGATTGGATCTTTCTGAAATGTACGTGTAAGGTTGCTGGGGATTAAACCTCGGATGAGTTCGAAAACCAGCCAAGTTGGCCCATTTTTCATAGAGTAACATCCCTTTAATTGCTGACAATGCCAAATTATGACCTTGTAATCACTCTAGCCCCCTTCAGTTTTAATCGGATCTTTCTGAAACTTACATGTAAGGTGGCTGGGAATAAAACCTCAGATGAGTTCGAATACCGGCCAAGTCGGCACATTTATCATAGAGTGACGTGCCTTTGTTTGCTGAAAATGCCTATTTTCGACCTTGTCATCACTGCTGCCCCTTCAGTTTTGAACAGATCTTCATGAACATTACAAACAAGGAAGTCAGGCAGAAAGCTTGGAGAAGTTTGAAAACTCTTGTTTTTGAACTTGTCATCACCATAGCCACTTCAGTTTAGAACAGATTTTCTAAGCAAGTCAGGAATAAAAGCTTGAATGAGTTTGAAAACCGGTGAGGTCAGCCTGTTTATCATAGAGTTACATTCTACTTGATTTACAGAAAATGCTTACCCTGTCGTCACCATGTCCTCCCATAAAGCCTTCAGTAAAGGTTGGCACTTCCTTAAACTTTGAATCTGTTAGCTCAGGTGAGCGATACAGGGTCCTCTTGTTAAAAAGTATTGTGGTCTATGGGTACGAAATTAGTGTCTATGAGTGTTAAAGATCATTGTCATTTGCCGACCTTGGCCAGAGGTCGCTTTGATTGCAGGTCAATTGACATTTCAAAGAACATTTTCTCTGAAACGACTCTGCCAATTTCATTTAAATTCTGTATACAGCATAAAGACAGTCAGAGAACAAATTTTTTTCGAATTATTTACGTCACATGACCAAGATGTTCGCCATGCCCAACTATGATACAAAAACCTTTAAAACATCTTCTTATCCAGAACCATTCGGCCGACTGACTTGAAGCTTGATAGGTAGCATTGTGTCACAGGGGTGGAAAAAGAACATGGCCAATTCACGTTCAATTAAATTCTATATGCAGTCTTAGGACAGTAAGGGAACGAAAAATTAGTTCGAATTATTACGGTTCCATGACCAAATATAGTATAAGCCTTAAAAACTCTTCTTCTCCAGAACCACTTGGTTATTTGTCTTGAAATTTGGTTTCTTACATGCTTTTCAATGAATGATAGAGATTTATCAGTGAAATATAAATCGATATTTTCACTGTTTCAAACAGTGAAAATACGATTTTTTATTTTTCACTGTTCGGGACTACTTTTTTCTTCAAATCTAACTCTAATTTCAATTTTATCTTTGTGAGATAACTGAACAATACTGAAATGTGTTCTAATTGACGCATAGCCCGTTCATGTGTGACGGGGACGTTACTGACGTCATTTATGACGCTGACGTCACGTCTTTTGTCGCGCGACGTTAGACTTGCCAGCAACTTCTTTGGAAAACTACTCTCTCAATTATTTCATTAATCATTCATAATAATACCATCCCAGGCCATTTCTCAGGTGTATACCCACTAAACACGATGGACACCACTAAATTGACGCGAAACGAACAGGAACAAAGATAATTTTCTCCGAATGTGAGCGACACCATTAAAGACGCTAAATAATGCCTTTTGAAGCATGTAAGAAACAGAAAATTTGATTTTTTCAGTGCAAGATCAAATTTTATTTCACTCATGACCACCAAAACTGCTATTTTCACTCGTGGCTACGCCACTCGTGAAAATAACAGTTTTGGTGTTCATTCGATGAAATAAAATTCGATCTTACACTGAAATAATCAAATATCCTCTATATGTATTATTGGGTGACTGAGTACTACCAAATTTGCAAAAAACGATTACCCTAGACCATGACCTGTATAGGCCGCCAAGGTCAAATTTGGCTTTTCAATGGAAAAAAGGTAATCAGTGCATTTTTTGAAAATTATTTGGCCTGTGACATGAGAATAGATATAAAATGAATGTTTGTGAATGCCAAAGGTCAAGGTCATTCAGTGATTTGGCCCTAGGTCACTTGGATTTGTAGGCATTTTCTCTAAAACACTAGGCAAATTTCATTTAAATTTTACATGCAACCTTAAGATAGTGGGGGAATATAAATTTGTTCGAATGGCATAGGTCACATGACAAAGATGGCCGCCTGGCACAAATATGGTTAAAACATTAAAAAGCCTGCAACTCAAGAACCACTGGACCGATTATCTTGAAACTCGGTACGTAGAATGTGGTCTCTGAGTACTACCGAGTTTTCAAAAATGATGACTCTGGGTTGGCACTGATATACTTTACCCAAAGTTCAGCGTAAACAAAGCAAAGCCCATCTTGTTATGTCGAAAGTTCAAATCCCATGTTCAAACAATACGTGAATTTCATAATTTGAACATGGCTTTTGTAGTTTGAACACGGCTTCTGGCCCATTAAAAATAACTTTAAACAGCTACGTAAAAAGGATTTTATGCAAGAATATCGTTGTTTGATATGTACTTGCTTAATCGGCCCCCGCCCATAGGGGCTTGAAGAAATATATGTGCTGCATGATGCTTCCACGCAGAGCTGAATCCGGCCTGCACACTAGTACTGGTAAACCGCTTAGAGGATCTTAGCCTGTCCAGGAAACGCGGTGCGAGGCGGACCGTCCATGCTAATAAACACTATTGGTTTCATTGGGCGACAGGGCTTGAGATGTCATTTCATCTCAATGTCGGGGTAAAAGTCCCACAAAATTGGAAGCAACGTCTCAAAAACGACCTTTACAGTTTTGACGGGGACGTTAAACCTCAAATCAAACAAACAAACAAATGTACTTGCTTAAAACATAATAAGCGCATGACAAAACCTACAGTAAGACATGTGCGCCAAGCGAAGACTCAGATCAGCATGCGCATCCATAAAGTCTAACCAGAGACTTCTGTTGCTGCATGGAGGTGCATTGGGCCCTTAGCTATCCTAAGAGCGCACAACGAAGACTCTGATCAGACTGCGCGGATGCGCAGGCTGATCTGAGTCTTTGTTGTGCGCACATGTCTTAGTGTAGGTTTTGTCATGCGCTGGCTCAAATTATTTTGTTTCTTGTAACAAAACATAGCTTGTGCTTTTCCTTTTAAGGTCGGTTCTTTTTCAATCGACGCATCACGAAAACACGCCTATATAATTTTGACCCCCCCCCCCCTTGAACCCCACTTTTATATAGTAAAACTTGGGTTTATAGGGGTAAACCTTATTTTTCTTATTTCTGCTCTAAAAGATAGATTGTGGGTACTCGTTAGAACCGCCTCAATGAGGTGGTTCTAACGTGTACCAACAATCTATATTTTGAGCAGAAATAAGAAAAATATCACAATTTTTCATCTTAAGATCTTCTTTTTTTTGCGATTAACATGTACTCAGTATTTCTATAGGCGTGTTTTCGTAATGGACCCAAAGTCGGTTACTATTATACATAGAAAATCGCAACGCTATTCTTGTCGATGTAACGTCTGAATGCTATGTAAAACAATGACACGGCGCATGTGCTGTGGCTTTTTTTCTCGGTGATGTCAGTTCTTTGATTATCTGGGGTGCTGCTCTGTTTCAGATTGTTTGGAAAAGAGATTTGAATGAGCCTCCGTGGTCTAATAGGTAAGGAAGCTGACTCTTATATATTAGGTTTTTAACCGCTGTGATTCGCGCCTCGTTCGGGCCACATGTGAAACGCAAAGTTCTATGTACAGCGGAACATCGGGTTTTTTCTTCGGGCACATCTGTTTTCGACCTCCTCTGATTAACGATCGGTTGATAAGTTGAGTAATCTTGAAAGCTGGAAACTCCAAACTAAACTGGAGTTTAAACCTTCTGAACTTTTGGTCAAAAGAAAAAATATGGTGATGCTTGCAGCGTTGGAAATTAGTTTTGAATTTACATTACGCTAACATCTCCAAAATGGCTATTTTTCCGATAAAAATTTGCTAATATGTCATTGAGGCGGTTCAAAAGAGTTTTTTTTTTCTTTTTCTTTTAGGACGGGGGAGGGTGGGGGGGTGGGTAACGGCCCTTTCAAGATTATTTCACTCATATCGAGCCGATAGTTAATCAGAGGTGGGCGAAAACCGGAGTACCCGGAGAAAAACCACCTGACTTTCCGTTGCAGAACTTGGCGTCTCACATGTGACCCGAGCGAGGCTCGAAACGGTTCTAAAGAGTATCCACAACATATGTCTAGGTCACCCCCGCCCATCGGGGCTTGGAGAAATAGATTGGGTTGCATGATGCTTCCATGCAGAGTTGAAATTGACCGAACATGAGTACTGGTAAACCGCTTAGAAAAGCTAAGCCTACCCAGGCAAAGCGATGCATGATATTTTTTCATGAATCAGCACAAAACAAACATGTGGGTACCCGTTAGAGCCGCCTCGGTGAGGCGTTTTAACGAGTACACACAACATACGAGGGCCGTTCATTATTTAACTGGCCTAACCCAGTTATCGACCCGTAGCAAGTGCACGCTTTTCACATATTATACATCAATGCCTTATACATGGTTACACAAAATTTTATCGGTCAGTCTATAGAATTTGTAGCTCGTGCGAGGTACAATAACATGACAGGGTCAGTGTTGCCGAATTTCTTCAAAAATTGAGTACACAGCAGTGATAAGATACCTGTTTTTGAACATGACGAAAACACGCCTATTCATATACTGTAGGTTTTAAAGACAAAAAAAAATGGAAATTTCAAGATGAAAAATTGTGATATTTTTCTTATTTCTGCTCAAAATATAGATTGAGGGTACACGTTAGAACCGCCTCATCGAGGCGGTTCTAACGCGTACCCACAATCTATATTTCAGAGCAGAAATTAGAAAAATAAAGTTTACCCCTGTAATCCCCAGTTTTACGATATAAAGGGGGGGTTCAAGGGGTTCAAAATTATATAGGCGTGTTTTCGTGATGAAGAATAAGACAAATTATATGCAGAATTGTGAGAGACTGCTCCATCATATTAAAACTGTTAAGATTGGGTGGCTGATTTTAAACGTGGTCGGGTAATGTTGGAAGCCCAGACCTGTGGACGCTACTGATGACTAGCAGGACAGTCGAAATGGCTAGACGATTGGAGATTTCTGAGGGTAGCCCATGAACGGCTGAAAATGAGGAAGCTATGTGAAAAGACACTGATTAGGTAAGATCAGATACTTATTGAACGGCCCTCGTACGTTTCTGGTATTATATATACCCCTGTAAACCCAAGTTTTACTGTATAAAAGTGAGGTTAAAGGGGGCCAAAATTATATATGTTTATAAACATATCCCTGTATTTTATGTTTCGTGATGCATTGGGGACACGCAGCAGTCGCGCTCTAACGCATTACGATAACATCCGTGCGACATTTTACATTCTTTCACATCTCCAAAATGGCTAATTTATGATATTTTTCTTATTTCTACCCAACCCCGCCCATAGGGGCTTGAAGAAAATATATGGATTGCATGATGCTTCCACGCAGAGCTGAATCCGGCCCGCACACTAGTACTGGTAAACCGCTTAGAGGATCTAAGCCTGTCCAGGAACCGCGGTGCGAGGCGGACCGTCCATGCTAATAAACCCTATTGGTTTCATTGGGCGACAGGGCTTGATTTGTCATTTCATCTCAATGTCGGGTAAAAGTCCCACAAAATTGGAAGCAACGTCTCCAAAATGACCTTTACAGTGTTGACGGGGACGTTAAACCTCAACTCAACCAACCATTCAACCATTTCTACCCAAAACATAGGTTGTGTGTGCTTGTTAGAATCGCCTCATTGAGGCGGTTCTAACGAGTACCCACAACCTATATCTAGGAACAGAAATAAGCAAAAAAATGTATACCTCTGTAAACCCCAATTTTCTCTATATAAAGTGGGGTTTAAAGGGGTGTTCTTTTCATAATGGGAGTGCGAAAGGTAGAGCACGCCGAACACCTGTGTCTGATGCACGAGAAAATGGTCAACTGGTCTAGAAAGTCTTCATATTGAAAGCAAATAAAGATTAAGAGCAAATTTCAAAGAATCCGCTTTTGCATTTAATAGGAAATACTTGAAAATCAAACCTATTTGAAATTAGATTCCATCAATGTTATTTCCATACTGTAGCCAAATGGTGAAGACTCTGATCAGATTCCACATTCTTGTACATCTTGTGTTGGTTTTCACTGCTGTTTCAATATTTTTGCATACAGGCAAACAGTTTGGACCCAGATCAGACAGATCCACACTGTTTGCAAAACTTAGTTTTAAAATAAGCGGCAGACGACAAAGCAGACCACAACTGTCGTGATTGGCATTTTATGGGGTTAAGGCTGGCATGTTTTCAGCTATCATTTACAGTAAAAATCCTAAAACTTGGGACACCTTTAGGAATTGCTGTGATTCTCCTCAAATTTTAACAAGTTACTAAGCAGAAAAGCTTTTCAGTGCTAAAGTCCACGTGACTATCATTGACTTGTCGGAATAACGTTCTTTTTTATAGAAAATAGTCGCAGTCTGTTGCGTTAGAGGCTTATCTTGGAATCATAGGTTGGGCTTGGCAAAAAGTGTAGACCCAGACCAGACGCCTTAGAACGCGGGGTCTGATCAAGATCTACACATTTTGCTTAAAAACCGGAATTTTAGGGTTAAATGACAGTCCAGGACTATTTCTCCGACCTACACTCAGAGACAAGCGACCCACCAGTACTCTCAGTGCTTTGATTAAAACTGTCTGTAAATTTTTCGCAGGTTAAGAAACCGCATAATAGATAATACTATTATTCCGAACTGAGTTGTTGTTGTTGTTGTTTTTTTTTTTCAGAAATTCCATTACGAAAACATGCCTATACAAATACCTTGAAACCTTTATTGCCGAAAAAAATGAAAATTTTAAGATGAAAAAATTGTGGAATTGTTCTTATTTCCGCTCAAAATATAAATTGTGGGTACTCGTTAGAACCGCCTCATCGAGGCGGTTCTTACGAGTACCCACAATCAATAGTTTAAAGCAGAAATAAGAAAAATAAGGTCTTTCCCTGAAAACCCCAGTTTTACTGCATTAAAGTGGGGTTCAAGGAGTCGAAATTATATAGGCGTGTTTAAGTGATTAAGACCACTTTTGAACAGGCCCAAGGGTGGTCCCTGACCAGAGGTCATTATATGCAGAAAAAAAAAACGAAGAAAGAATATCTGCAGCCTTCTAAATAAGCTTTTTAAAGCAGAAATAGTCTTACTTTTAGGTGGTCTTAAGACTCTTAACAGACGAATTTTACAGAATATATGTATTTGTTTATAGACAAAACAGATAAAAAATGATCATAACATATCGCCATTATTTCTTGTTATCTGGGGCGCTGCTATGTTAGAAATTGTCTGGTAATAAGAGAAGGTGCTGATATGGGTTGCAGATAAAAACTGTTAGATTTTGACCTTCAGGCCAAAAGAGAAAATAGTGGCGAGGCTTGTATTGTCAATCTCAATTAGTCACTAAATTATTTTTTCTAATGAAGATAAAATACTGCGTTCTAATTGGTGCCATAATATATAAGGTTAGATGTCACCCATATTCTCTATCTACAGTGAAATTCCACTATTAAGACCACCAAAAATTAAGACTAATTCTGTTTTAAAAAGCTTATTTAGTAGGTTGCAGTTATTCTTTCTTTGGGCTTTCTGCATGCAGTGTCATCTGGTCATGGACCACCTTTGGGACTGTTCAAAAGTGGTCTTAAAGACAACTTTTGAACAGTCCTAAAGGTGGTCTTAATATAGGAATTTAACTGTATGTCCAATTTTGAATACAAAAATATATGGTAACTTATAAAATTTAAGATGGGATACAATCCCCGCCTCACAAACACACACCAACGCCCCTGCAGACACAAACACCCACAATATCATAAGGGAAAGAAGTAATTCTAGTTTGACCTTCATGTCAATACCAAAGTGTTCTATTCTGTAACCAATATGAACATCATCTCTTATTAAGGAGTGTCCAAGAATTAAAGGGGACGGTACATTTATAAGTGCAAATACATGTGTACACGTTCTTGGGAGTCGCCAGCCTACTGTACATGTCTATCCAACGTTAAATCAATGCTCAGAAAAAAGACGAGATCTGATCGGTGCAAATCACATCCTATTGGGTTCGGGTTTCGATCCCGGGCTATTCCAGATTTATGGATGAGTCTTTGAACAGACCTTGTCGCCGTATGACTTAGCTGTTGGTTGGGCGTTAAACTCAAACGCAAATAGATCTGATTGAGAGAAGAGATCGGATGTTATTCAAATGATCAAAAAAATAAAAATAAATAAAAATTTTGAAATAAAATAGCAAATGTGAAAAAAAAGATATGCCCCGGGTGAGGATCGAACTCACGACCTTCAGATCGCTCTATCGATTATGAGACTGACGCGCTGCCTACTGCGCTACCGAGGCTATATTTTGCTACTGTATTTTATCAATACCTGTCCAATAAGACGGTATGTAATTTATTTATGCATTCGCAATTTTCCGGAGTATCTTAATACGTCACGGAAAAAGCCGAGCCTATAGAACGATCAAGAATATAATATATAGGCTAACTAATGTATTTTTTTTATTCAAAAAATAAACATTTAGAGAAAAAAAATATATATATATAATATTATGCCCATTTGTCATTACACGGCAACAATCCTATTTTATTAACATAGCAGCGTTTCAATGTATTTTTTAATTTGAATTGGGATTTAACGTCCCTGTCAGCACTATTTTTGAGACAGATTAGTTTTAACCTTTCATTTTCTAACTATAGCCAAATGTTGAAGACCCTGATCAGGCTATTAACAGAAAAAAGAAATTACAGATTTCTGCATTAATTTCAGTTCTATAAATTATAGTATTTTCTATGTATCAGCACTTTTAAGCATTATACAACATTTCGATAACACATCCGTGTGATATAGTGCATTTTAATATCTCAAAGAAGGTAAATTTCTGATGAAAATTTGCTCTATTTTTCTTATTTATACTCCAAACATAGGTTTTGGGTGCTCGATTCTAACGAGTACTCACAACCTATGTCATGGAGCAGAAATAAGGAAAATAATGTTTACCCACGTAAACCCCAGTTTTCTCTATATAACGTGGGGTTTAGAGGGGGGGGGGGCTCTTTATTTCACGGACTTGTTTACATGATGTAGTGCAGTAAAATTCCTATCTTTAAGACCACTTTTGAACAGTCCCAAAGGTGGTCCCTGACCAGAAGACACAAGAAAGCACAAAGACAAAATAACTGTATCCTTCTAAACAAGCTTTTTAAACCAGAATTTTATCGACAAAAAAGCAGAAACATATCCTTGTATTTATTCTTTTATCTGGGGCACTGTTATCTGGTAATAAGAGATGCTGATATGGGTTGCAGATAAAAACAGTTAGAGGTCGACCTTTAGGTCAAAAGAGAAAATAGTGGTAAGGCTTGCATTGTCAGTTTTAATTAGTTACCATATCAAAAAAGGGTGAATAACAATTGAAATATACGATGGTAACGTATTCCGTACCAAATAGAATCTTCCTCCTTATATATAGCATGAGTCCATGTAGGGGTGTCAGGTTGTGTTTTCTTCAAAATTTATTTGGAAAATGTCTGAACTTTTAGCAAACAGTGGAGGCCCTGATCAGACGCCGGGTTTCCGGTACAAAATGGGTTAAACTTTGACATTCTTATTGGTCAGATAGAGAGCAGATGTCACCAATTCACTGATACATCCTTGTAGGGGGAGGGGGTTGGAGGAACAGCCTCCGTGGTCTACTTATAATATTCGTGACCTCACACTTATACTCTCTATACATTTCTTATCTTCATAATTTAATTTTAAATACATACACATAAAATAATCACAGTGCTTAAGGCACTGCAACGACAGAACTGATATACAGTTTTTATGTAAAAAAAGTTAAAAAAAAAAAAAACGTACTATGGAACCGTTGAGAAATGAAATGTTTGCAGATGTTTATAAACTACTATGAAGTGCCATTCCATCAATCTAACAAGTACCCTGTAAAACCCTTATATAGAGAAATTTGGGATTACAGGGTTATAAATGCATTACTTTCTTTATCTGCCCCCACCCCCCCCCCCCCCAAAAAAAAAAAAAAAAAAAAAAAAACATTGGTTAATGGTACTCGTTAGAGCCGCCTCTATGAGGTTGCTCTAACGACCACCCGAAATCTATGTTTGATGCAGAACATCGTATGAACAAGTCCGTGATATTAAGAGCCCTCTTAACCCCACTTTATAAAGATAAAACTGGGGTTTAAGGGGTATACGTTATTTTTCTTATTTCTCCTCAAAGACATAGGTTGTGGGCATTCGTTAGAACCGCCTCACTGAGGCGGTTCTAACGAGCACCCACAACCTATGTTTGCAACATAAGTAAGAAAATTTTCACAATTTTCATCAGAAAAGTTGCCATTTTGAAGATGAGAAAAATACACTATGTCGCATGGGGTGATATCGTAATGAAGAAAAACAATATCAAATTGTTTCATTAAAATTATCTCATGTGCAGCCGTGAAGGAATTCACTATGTCACATGTGTGTGTAACAGCAATGAAATAAGATATTTTATCTCATTACGAAAGCATGCCTAACAAATACATTAGGAAAACATGTCCGTGTGAAATAGTGGCGTCCAACAAGGTGTCAGAAATTACGCACTTTGGGTAAAAATGATAACATCTTTCTTATTTCTGCTTTCACCATAGATTGTGGGTGCTCGTTAGAGCCGCTTCAATGAGGCGGTTCTAACGAGTACCCACAATCTATGTTTTTGAGCAAAAATAAGACAGATAATGTATACCCCCGTACACCCCACTTTTCTCTATCTAACTTGTTATCGTGATGTCATTGTAACCTTTACCGGCGAAAAAACGGAATTTGAAAAAAAAAAAAGAACATTAGGATATTTTTCTTATTTCTGCAAAAAAATATAGATTGTGGGTACTCGTTAGGACCGCCTCATGGAGGCGGCATGGAGGCGTTTCTAACGAGTAACCACAATCTATATTTTAGAGCAGAAAAAAAAGAAAAATAAGGTTTACCCCTGTAAACCCCAGTTTTACTGTATAAAATTGGCGTTCAAGGGGGTTAAAAATATAGGCGTGTTTTCGTGATGTGTAAATGCGTACTTTTTCAAAATCTGACTAAAACATAGATTTACATAGTAAGACTATTGATTTAAGATCGGAAGTTATTCAAATTGATGACAGATTTCGACATCGAGAGGTATCCGGTTCGATCCCTGTAAGCGCCAAGTGTTGTTTCCTTGAACAAGAGACGTTATCCGCATTGCTTTATTGTGGTTTCTACCCAGGACGTGGAAGAAAAGAGGGCCACGTGAAAGATTATAGTCTTTCAAAACGCAGTGAGACGTGACTGCACTTTTGAATTTTGACTAGTTCGTGTTTTAGGTAAGTCGCCTTCAGTTGGTATTTTACATTGGGAGATATAGTTTTACTGAGATTCGTACTGCATCATACTTACCACTTGTCCACGACTTCTACATGATGGCATTATCAAAAAGCTTATTAATAATTTTAAAATCCTGTAAAAAAGGAAATCCGAAAACTGCTTCCCCTAAAACATGGAATAGTCTTGCCACGTTTGAACGTTGAACTCTCAAAGGTCGTTGATAAACTATAGTACTAGTACTATAGCTAGTACTATAGTCTTTCAAAACGCAGTGAGACGTGACTGCACTTTTAATTTTGGATTAGTCCTCGTTTTAGGTAAATCGCCTTCAGTGGGGATTTTATATTGGATGATATAGTTTTACTGAGGATCGCGGCATCATATTAACCACTTGGCCACGACTTCTACCTAATGGCGTTATCAAAAACTTATTTGTAATTTTAAAATCCTGTGAAAAAGTAAATCCGAAACCCGCTTCCCCTAAAACAATGAATAGTCTTATCACGCTTGAACGTTGAACTCTCAACGGTCGTTGATAAACTATAAATGTGTTAAACTCTATAAATAAAGTCGATTGTTACTATTATTTAAGTGGAAAATCAATCTGAGAGATCAATAAAATAATGCCCCGGGTGAGGATCGAACTCACGACCTTCAGATCGCTCCTGTGATTATGAGACTGACGCGCTGCCTACTGCGCTACCGAGGCGATGCAAATCTCTGCATTTTATCATAACCTGTCAACTACATGATGAATAAGTAGATATATAAGTTGTTGCTTCGCTTTTTCGAGAGCATTTCATTTATAATCGTTATGCGCCACGGAAACAGCCGAGCCAATAGAACGCCCATAAGCATAATCTAGAGAGAGAGAGAGAGAGAGAGAGAGAGTTTGTTTGTTTGATTTGAGGTTTAACGTCCCCGCCAACACTGTAAAGGTCATTTTGGAGACGTTGCTTCCAATTTTGTGGGACTTTTACCCGACACTGAGATGATATAACATCTCAAGCCCTGTCGCCCGATGAAACCAATAGGGTTTATTAGCATGGACGTTCCGCCTCCCACCGCGGTTCCTGGACAGGCTTAGATCCTCTAAGCGGTTTACCAGTACTAGTGTGCGGGCCGGATTCAGCTCTGCGTGGAAGCATCATGCAGCCCATATATTTCTTCAAGCCCCTATGAGCGGGGGCTAGAGAGAGAGAGAGAGAGAGAGAGAGAGAGAGAGAGAGAGAGAGAGAGAGAGAGAGAGAGAGAGAGAGAGAGAGAGACGTTTTCGCTGCGTTAACTCTTCACATAGCTTCGAATTAAAGTTAACTTTACTTCTAAATGATTGTTGTGGCCAGTCATTGATTTGATTTTATACAGATATGAACAGGCGTTCAAAAAAAAACAAAAAAAAACTAACAAAACTAAATTTAAGTTGTATACTTGAAACTACAAACAATTTTTGTCTAACATTTAACTAATTTATTTTTCAAAATTATGCATTTAAAAAAAAAGTATTTCTATCACAAAATCTTCCCATTTTTGTCATTACATGACAGTAATATTTTTGGCCCCAGCCCATAGGGGCTTGAAGAAATATATGGGCTGCATAATCCTTCCACGCAGAGCTGAATCCGGCCCGCACACTAGTACTGGTAAACCGCTTAGAGGATCTAAGCCTGTCCAGGAACCGCGGTGCGAGGCGGACCGTCCATGCTAATAAACCCTATTGGTTTCATTGGGCGACAGGGCTTGAGATGTCATTTCATCTCAATGTCGAGTCAAAATTCCACAAAATTGGAACCAACGTCCCCAAAATGACCTTTACAGTGTTGACGAGGACGTTAAACCTCAAATCAAACAAACAAACAAGACAGTAATATTTTATTAACATAGTAGCGATTCACAGTCAAAATTTTGATATACAGTAGAATTCCTGTACTAAGACCACCTTTTAAACAGTCCCAAAGGTGGTCCCTGACCAGAGGATACTGTGTGCAGAAAACGAGAAGAAAGAATCTTCCATTCTTAATAAGCTTTTTAAGGCAAAATTAGTCTTACTTAGAATACCGCAAAACTTAAAATAGAAGTGAAGACAATGCAATTATCCTACAGCTCCCATCAGAGATACCAAGACTGGATAAATTTGTCTGAATGAAAAGTGAAGCCCAAAAATAACAGTCCACTCATGTTCTTCGGTGCCTTTATTTTGCCTGAGAATTCCGATACATTCGTCGACTGATGAACAACTGACATGTGTTTTTGTGTCCTAATGAAAGCTATAGAATAATCAATGCTTGTGAGCTTGGATTTACCGGACCCTAGAGCTCAGTGGTGGAGCGTCCGCTTCGTGATTTCAATTACCAAAGGCGTGAAAAATGGTACAACATATATATACGTGCTCCCTTGGCTGATGCTCGCATTATTATGGGTAGTAAATGAAGGCAGGTAAGTATTTGGTAAAGGATACTTTGTCACAATACAGAGCTTATGATATTTGATTCAGATATGCGACGTTATCTCTCATTTTTATTATTATTTTATTTTATTTATTTATTTATTTATTTATTTATTTATTTATTTATTTTATTTATTTATTTATTTATTTATTTATTTATTTTATTTATTTATTTAGTTTGCTTTTTTCTCTCACTAATAAATTTAGGAGCCACGTCATGAGAAAACGTTTCTTCGTGGCCTTCGAGGTATCAGTGACAATATAGTTCACCTACATGTTATACACAGCGTCGGTTCACAACAGAAATTAAAAAAAAAATCATTGACTTCTAAATTTCTTTTATATCTTGAAAACATTGACATTATCAGAAGGGATTTGACTTTTCGCTATCAGGATCACGCCGAACACCTGTATCTAAGAATATGTCATCTCATTACGAAAACACGCCTATACAAATTCATTATAAACTTTACCGCCAAGAAAACGAACCTTTTAGGATGAAAAATTGTGATATTTTTCTTATTTCTGCTTAGAGCAGAAATAAGAAAATAAGGTTTACCCCTATAAACCCCAATTTTACTGTATAAAAGTGGGGCCCAAGGGGCTCAAAATTGAACAGGCGTGTTTGCTTGATGTGATTTAGAAATGAAAACCCTTTGTTCTTCAAAATATTCTAAACTTAAACAAACTTCAAGTTAGAAGTTAGATTTATCCTTTCATTTCCTGACTGTAGCCACATGGTGAAGACCCTGATCAGACTAGTAAAAGGAAAAGAGAAATTACAGATTTCTGCATAAAATTCTGTTCTATAAAAACTGTGTTCCTTCTAAGCATTATACACAATGTTTGTTTTTAATGACAATAAAACATACAAAAGCAACCGTAGAATATCCCTTTTTTATTCTGTTTGGCCCCCGCCCATATAGGGATTGAAGAAATAGATTGGTCTGTATGATGCTTCCACGCAGACCTGGCACTGATCGCATGCGAGTACTGGTAAATCGCTTTGAGGTTCTAAGCCTGCATGCCCAGGAGAAGTGGTGCGTGTCGGACCGCCCATATATATAAACCCTATTAGTTTCATTGGCGACAGGGCTTGAGATGTCATTTCATCTCAGTGTCGGGTAAAAGTCCCACAAAATTGGAAGCAATGTCTCCAAAATGACATATACAGTGTTGACGGTGACGTTAAACCTCAAATCAAACAGACAAACAAAAATATTCTTTTATTATCTGTAGCACTGCTAAATTACAAAATGTTTGGTAATACGCGAAGACGCTGATATGGGTTGCAGATAAAAACTGTTAGATTTTGACCTTTAGGTCAAAAGAGAAAATAGTGGTAAGGCTCGCATTGTCAATTTTAATTAGTTACCATATCAGTTTGTAAAAAGGTGAATAACAATTGAATGACGAAGGCAACTTATTTAACCCTTTTTGTACCAAATGGAAGCTTCCTCCTCATATATGGCATTAGTCCATTTCAAAATTTATGGGGTGTCAGGTTGTGGTTTCATCAGAATTTATTTGGAAAATGACTGAACTTTTAGCAAACAGTGGAGGCCCTGATAAGACGCCGCGTTCTGTGGCATCTGACCTGGGCCTGCACTGTTTGCCAGGGTACCCGTTTTGGGGTTTCTGGTACTAAATGGGTTAAAAATGTTACATTCTCATTGGTGCCATGATACGAAACAGGTAAATAACAGATATCACAAATATACCTCCTTGCCGGGGGGGGGGGGGTACAGGGATATACATTTTTTTTTATCATATGACGTCGCGTCTGAGAGTGTAATACCGCCGTGTAATATTTTTGATAATCCACTGGTTTTGCAAATTAGCTAGATACGTCCCGTAACGTTACATGTACGACGTCCATAACGACGTCGCGTTTACAAATGGCGGAATATTGATATTTTTGTAAACAATCGTGAATAAAATGCGTTTTAAATGTGATATGATAAATAAAATCTTGTATTCGTGCTCATTTAATATTGAATTTATTAAACTCGTTGAGGCCCCTTTTTCTTAACTCGTTTAATAAATTCAATAATACATGAACACTCATGTAAGATTCTATCTATCTATCTATCTATCTATCTATCTATCTATCTATCTATCTATCTATCTATCTATCTATCTATCTATCTATCTATCTATCTATCTATCTATCTATCTATCTATCTATCTATCTATCTATCTATCTATCTATCTATCTATCTATCTATCTATCTATCTATCTATCTATCTATCTATCTATCTATCTATCTATCTATCTATCTATCTATCTATCTATCTATCTATCTATCTATCTATCTATCTATCTATCTATCTATCTATCTATCTATCTATCTATCTATCTATCTATCTATCTAAAAGCAGGATAAAAACAGTATTACCTTAAGGGAGCCTATCCCTGCAGGCACAAAACGTTGACTCAACGTTGAACTAACATTACAACGTTTTCAACGTTGTTTCAACGTTAGTTCAACGTTGAGTGCCTGCTGGGTATGACTGATCGAACTGACTATTGATGTGAAAGAGTCAAGATCAGAATACAGGACGAGATCAGCTGGTAGCCTGTCCCAAAGGGAGACAGGTGTGTGTATCTGCCTGTAAGCCAGAGGGTGGTGACGCGTGTTTGTCGTTGGGCGTTCGAACTGCGACGGAACTGGTAGGCCTATAGCGACCAAACCGTTTTATTTGTCTGATTTTAGGTTTAACGTCTCCGTCATCACTGTATGTTGTATGCCAGAGTTTTTATTTCCTGACTTGCTTTTAACATTCCTTTTGACGAAGCCAAGGGTCCTGTTTGCACTGGCTGTAATATTTGATACATATGAATTCCAGCTAAGGTCCTTGCTGATGGTTACCCCGAGGTGGCTGAGATTACTCCGGGGTACTTGGCTGAGTCCACACTCTCCAATTCCTGACCATGCATGAAGTATTGAGACTTAAATGTTTTTTTTTTTTTTAGATCTAGAAATATGGTGTTCCTGAAACTTGCTTGGATTAAACTCCATGTCCCAGGTTCTTTCCAAATGCTGAAGTTTTTCCAGGTCAGACTGAAGCACTTGGGTGTTTGCTGGGCTGGACACAGTCAAGTAAACCACGGTATCATCAGCAAATAGCCTAACTTGTGACTGAATATTGTCCGGTAGGTTATTTATGTACAATAGAAAGAGGAGCGGGCTCAGGACTGACCCCTGGGGTACCCCAGAGGTGACCGGTACCTCGTTTGAAGACCCCCATCTAGTACTACGGTTTGAGAACGCCCAGTTAAGAAAGATTCAATCCATTTTAAGGTATTTCCAGTCATTACGCAAACACGTCTATACAAATACATTGCCATCTTTATCGGCGAAAAAATGAAAATTTCATGATGAAAATTATTATATTATCGAGGCGGTGCTAACGAGTACCCACAACCTATATTATAGAGCAGAAATAAGAAAAATAAGGTGTACCCACGGAAACCCCAGTTTTACAATATAAAAGTGGGGTTCAAGGGGGGTCAAAATTATATAGGCGTGTTTTCGTGATGTATGCCAAAATTTGAAAGTTTATACAATAATTTTAGCTGATTATCTTTATCAAAGGCTTTGCTGAAATTTTGTTTGCTCAAAGTCAGCTGCCTTGCAGAAACTTCCACAAGCTTAATAAGTTGAGTTTCGCAGGAGCGTTTTTTATGAAACCCATGTTGCAACTCATAAAGATCATTCTGCTGAGCCAAATGTTTGGAGATATTGGATGCAATTATATGCTCCATCACCTTGCTTACTATACATGTCATGGAGATAGGCCTATAATTGGCAGGACCAGTTTTATAACCATTTTTAAAAAGGGAACAGGCAATCTGCAGGAAGCAAGCACTTTTTGAATATCCCAGAGGTACTTGCTTAAGACAGATTGGACTGTATGTAGATGTGCCCCGTGAATCCTGTTTTGTTTGTTTGATTTGAGGTTTAACGTCCCCGCCAACACTGTAAAGGTCATTTTGGAGACGTTGCTTCCAATTTTGTGGGACTTTTACCCGACATTGAGATGAAATGACATCTCAAGCCCTGTCGCCCAATGAAACTAAAAGGGTTTATTAGCATGGACGGTCCGCCTCGCACCGCGATTCCTGGACAGGCTTAGATCCTCCAAGCGGTTTACCAGTACTAGTGTGCGGGCCGGATTCAGCTCTGCGTGGAAGCATCGTGCAGCCCATATATTTCTTCAAACCCCTATGGGCGGGGGCTGCCGTGAATTCTGTCTCCTATTTTTGACAAGAGAGAAAAGTTTTTATTGTGAAAATCCAGAATTTTGCCCTCCCCATCGGAACCCACCACATTTATGTCTGCCAAATAATTGCTGTATGCCTGTCTCATTTTGCCCTGGACAATGGACAAGTCGTCATCGGTAGAGGTGAAATGTACTTTAACGGTTTCGTCGCGATCAGGGCCCAGGATTACAATCGATACTTAAGTTAAGGTCGACTTAACGATTTAAGGAGGAATTAATATCTTAGTAAAGTATTTCCTTAAAAAGTGCATTCGAAAGCCACCTATTTCATTTACTTAGCTAAGTATTTAACTTCGGATAAAGTCGTAGTTTTGACGGAAATTTTCACGACGATCAGCACGTAAGTTTCAATTACACATTGATGTAGGCGGCCCACAATTTTCCCGCGATCTGTCAAAAATCACTTCTTCTGTTTCATTGAATGGAGACAATAGAAAATATGATGGTTTAGTTTCCATTTCACCACATAAACCATGACAAATGTTTTATACACTATAAAACGTGTTTCATTGAAGGATCACACTCGATCACGATTTGTGCGGACAAACATTGGTCACAATATAGCACCACGCCATATTCAAAACGCTGTTTCTACGGGGTCCCTTTAGAAACAAGAACTCATACAATATTTGAATATACAAACCAAAAGGCTTATATGCAGTGGAGGTCTGACTCACATCACTTTGCTTGGGTAGGCTTAGTCCTTTTAAGCTGTTTACCAGTGCTCGTGCCAGTGTGGTCAGTTTCAGCTCTACATGGAAGCATCATGCAGCCAAATCTGAAGCCCCTAGGGGTGGGGGCGGAATCGGTTTTACAGAGTCTGTCCATGATTCAACCCTTCTCATGCCGTTAGGCGTATTGCATAATATTCAATACAATCTGGTACAGTAATAAATATATTCTGAAGAACAGGGAAGACTCCCGCAGAAACCACCCCCAAACTTAACCCCGGCTACAATATTGTTTTCGGATGTCATTATTATACATGTATGTAGTTGATATAGTCATTAACGACTAGATCAAACATCGTGCAGACAAACACGGAGAAAAACCGTAGCTCCAGTCGGAGTAAAACAAAGGAAAAAAATGTGATATAAAATCTCTGTACATTCCATCTCGGATTGCCCCGTCTTTTTATGAATGTGGTCCTTATCTGCGTATTACCTTACAGTTGATGAGGCATAAAGCGCTCACTCACTCACCTCACAAACACACTCAATCACTCACATGCACAAGCTTACAAGGGGGTGGACGGCCCCCGCCCATCGAGGCTTGAAGAAATAGAGGGGCTGCTTGATGCCTCCACGCAGAGCTGAAATCGACCCGCACACGAGTACTGGTAATCCGTTTAGAGGATCTAAGTCTGCCCAGGCAAAGCGGTGCGAGAATATAAACCCTATTGGTTTCATTGGGCGGCAGGGCTTGAGATGTTATTTCATCTCGATATCGGGTAAAAGTCCCACAAAATTGGAAGCAAGGTCTCCAAAATGACCTTTACAGTGTTGACGGGGACGTTAAACCTCAAATCATACAAAACAAACAAGGGAGGTGTTACGCCTCAAATTTATTTTTATTTAGCATTTCAAGGCAAGGAGTAGAAGCTTATGATTGGTTGCGGCCAATATCAGTTGGACACCCCCGTGACGCAAGATACACGCCACCTTGCCTCACCCAACCAGCACAAGCCGACCACACGCGACCTCCAGTAAACCACTTAGAAGGCTTAAGCCTGCCCAGGCAAAGTGGTGCAAGTCGGGCCGTCCATGCATATACGAGTTTGATTGGGCGACAGGGCTTGAGATGTAATTTCATCTCAATGTCGGGTAAAAGTCCGACAAAATTGAAAGCAACACTTCCGAAATCAAACCTAAATAGTGTTGCGAGGACGAACCTCAAATCAACCGAAAAAAAACTTCTTTGTATTAAATAAATTTTGATATCGCGAATCTTACACAAATGGTCCTTTCATATGAAAGTCACGAAACGGGCCTTCGAATTGGATTTTAAATTGGATTTTATTGCCTTTACTATGACCATTTGCCCTGCAAATGTACATCGCTGACATACGTTACAGTTGTTCCCGGCAGAATAGAAATTATTTACATTTCAAGTGAAAATACTAATGTAAACCTATAGAAAACAATGCAGTTCATACTTCCATGAACGCATCAAGTCATATGATTTTCCATGACGTCAAGTGACGCCAGTCTAAACCATGGTTCTCTATGATCTCATTGGGCATTCCGCTCTTATTAGAAAAGTGCGTGTAAATGTTTTTCAGCTTTAACAGTTTGCCTTATAAGTGAGGAAAAAAGAATGTAAATATAAGAAATATTTTTTCGATGTTCATGAAGGTATGAACGACAGCGGGTCGCTAGCAAAGTTTATATGAACCCCTTCGGAGTTCATTTACTTTACAGGCGACCCTGTTCGTTCATACTTTCATGAACAGCAGAAAAATAAAAGTCATTTCTTAAATGCACGTGGCGTCATACTATTTCATGACACTGAATATAAAGACGGCATATGATGGTTGTGAACATTGTATGCGTAAAAGTAGCAGGACATGCATAAGCGTAGGAACATGGACCCGCTGTGCCACAGGATCAGTTTTTAAATAACAGACAAAAGTGATATGCGCCAGCCTCCCTCCCCAAACACCCCATCCCCCGACACACAAACCTGTCGGCCCCACCCATCCATCGGGGCATGAAGAAATAAATTGGCTGCATGACGCTTCCTCGCAGAGCTGAATCCGACTGCACACGAGTACTGGTTACTCACTTAGAGGATCTAAGCCTGCCCATAGGGGCTTGAATCTTTTTTTTTTCTTTTTTTTTTTTCTTTTTTTTTTTTCATGATTCAAGCCCCTATGGCATGCCCAGGAAAAGCGGCGCGAGTCGGACCGTCCATGCTTATAAACCCTATTCGTTTCATTGGGCGACAGGCTTGAGAAGTCATTTCATCTCAATGTCGGGTAAAAGTCCCTCAAAATAGGAGCAACGTCTCCAAAATGACCTGTATATAGTTGAAAGGGACGTTCAACATCCAATCAATCAATCAAACATACACACACCTACCCTGACAAAACAACCAAGTCGTTTAAGACCCCCTTTCGCTTGTAAGAACCTTCCTACACCAAACAATAAATTGTTGCCCTGTTACCAGTATTATACAGTATTATGTAAAGGGAAGTTTTTATACAGCTCTATCGGTCGAAAACTGTGACACACCAAGGGAGAAATCCCAATTGTTAAATACCTCATCGCCGAGTCGACTTGCGCTCCAAGGAAGAAAAAAAGTGGCTCGACCGGGACCCGAACCCAGTGCCTCTTGAATATGATGCAAACACTTTACCGTCTGAGCTACCGAGCATGACTGGTAATTTCGGGCAAATAAAAGCTCTCGTGTTTGCCGTTGTTGATATATACATTCATGTGTCAAGGTCAAATCTTAAAAGTTAAGGTTCCTACCTGGGTTACCTTAAATATTTAAGGATATTCTCTGGTTAAGTATCGACTTAAACGAAAGAAATTCTTTGTAGTTCACTTTATACGACAGTTAAGTAAATACTTAGTTTAAGTAGGTACTTAAAATTTAAGTACGCATTGTAATCCTGGGCCCAGGTTTTTCAAAACTGGCTATATATCAGTGTATTTTGGGTCGATTTTTTTATCCATCGGCCCGAAGTTACGAACACAAGAACCTTCCCGCCCGCATTTTTTTCCACGTGACTATCGCTGACCACGTAGAAAATCCAGGTACAGGTTATTTATAGCAGCGCTAGTTTTTCCTTGACGGTGACGTAAAAGATCGGTGTAAAAAGTAAAATCTGGACTGGACTCGTGTAGTAAACAAACCAGTTTCATTCTCAATTAACATTACGAAAATATGCCTATACAAATACATTGTAAATTTTACCGCCGAAAAAACGACAATTTTCAGATGAAAAATTGTGATATTTTTCTTAATGCTGCTCAAAATATATATTGTGGGTACTTGTTAGAACCGCCTCATTGAGGCGGTTCTAACGAGTACCCACAATCTATATTTTAGAGCAGAAATCAGAAAAGTAAAGTATACCCCTGTAAACCCCAGTTTTACTGAATAAAAGTGGGGTTCAAGGGGGTCAAAATTATATAGGCGTGTTTTCGTGATGAGGACTATTTTTCCAAGCTAGGAGATAATTGGCCTATCGGTTCTCTCGGCGCCTTTATTTCAATACTTTCACTCGTCTATAAATAGTCACTTTTGTTGTTGTTGTTTTGGTTTTACGGCCGTGTCAAGATTATTCCACTCACTTCGAGCAGATCACTAATCAGAGGTCGTTAAAAATCAGAGTATGGAGTTGGGGACCACCTGATATTCCGTTGCAGAACTTTGAGTCTCACATGTGGCCCCAGCAAGGCGCAAACCACAGTGGTGAGAGACCTAGTTAATGATTAAGAGTCAGCGCTCTTATCCACTAGGCCACAGAGTCCCGTCATTAATAGACATAATATATAGGTCAGACTGTCGATAACTCTAGATTACAGTGTAACATTACGAAAATATGCCTGCTTATTGTAGCACTCATATGCAAAAAGCAACTTTTATTCGTCTGTTCTTAACGTACGCTGTATTCTCAAATCCGACAATTCCGACGACTTGTGGTCCTGTGGCGGGAATATTACAAGATGGCGTTTACAGTTTTCGTGGCATTCCTTATGCTGAGCCACCTGTAAATCAGCTTCGCTGGAAACCACCGAAAGCGCTAAGTAAACAAACGGGAACATGTTGGAACGGGACGCTTTCTGCTGAAAACTTCGGAAATGAATGCTTTCAACGGAACATAAATAACCATTCAGTTTACGAAGGAAGTGAAGATTGTTTATATCTGAACGTGTTCACACCCACATTGGACACGGATGCAAAGAGACCTGTCATGGTGTGGATACATGGAGGATATCTGACCGAAGGTAGTGGCAGCTGGCTAACTTATTGCCCAACTGAGCAACTGGCAAACGAGACGGACATCGTTTACGTCAGTTTCAATTATCGTCTGCAAGCGTTTGGGTTTATGGCCCTACAATTGCTGGCAGACGTCAGTCCTACAAAAGCGTCTGGAAACTACGGCTTCATGGATATGATTCTCGCACTTCAGTGGGTACAGGAAAATATTGTGCATTTTGGAGGTGATCCAAAGCAGGTAATTTCAACCATTCATGCGCCAAGTCAAATTCAACCAACATAATCTTTTCTGAAAGTATTTTTTTCTCAGGTTTGACAGCTCTCTATTAGACGATTTCCATCAAAGTTCATGTCTGATTTACTTTTGAAAAAAAAAATTAATTAAGCCAGTGGACGATAAAACATACAATATTATCACTTGCAGGAATACAGCGTTAAATCAACGATGAAACGTTTCAAAGTTGATTTAACGTTAACGCTGGTGTGAGGGCAATATCGGCGGTGTTCCGATTTATCTTTATCTGATGCTGCCCAGAATAACTAAATGAACAATTAGTGAGTCTACACTCTTATTTGTGCGTGGTCAGCCAAGGTTTTTATGCCCCCGCCATTTTTAAATGCGGGGATTGGGGGGGGGGGGGGGCGGAGCGGGGATTACAGGAATGGCCTTCGTCTGTCCGTCCGTCCGTATTTCTGTCCGTAACACTTTCTTGTTCGCTCCATATCTCCTAAACCCTTTAAAAGGTTTTCATTAAACTTTGGTCAAATATTCGTCTCAGTGAGCTGATGTGGAGAACCCATAAATGAGCCATGTCGACTCTAGGTCAAAAGGTCACAGTTGAAGGTCACGAGTTTGAAACTTTGAATTTTGTGTCCGTTCCATATCTCCTTTACCCTTAGAAGGATTTTCATTAAAGTTTGGTGAAATATCCCCCTAAGTAAGCTGATGTGCAGAACGCATAAATGAAACATGCCGACTGAAGGTCAAGGTCACGAGTTTGAAACTTTGAATTTTGTGTCCGTTCCCTATCTTCTTTACCCCTGCAAGGATTTTCATTTAAGGTTGGTTAAATATCCCCCTCAGAAAGCTGATATGCAGAACCCATAAATGAACCATGCCGGCTCATGGTCAAGGTCAGATTTGAAGGTCACGAGTTTAAAACTTTTAATTTTGTGTCCGTTCCATACCTCTTTTACCTCTCAAATGATGTTCATTAAACTTTGGTCAATTATCCTCTTCAGTAAGCTCATGTGCAGAGCCCATAAATGAATCATGCCGACACCCGGTCAAGATCACATTGGAAGGACCGGAGTTTGAAACTTTGCATTTTGTGTATGTTTCATATCTTCTTTACATTTCAAAGGATTTTCATTAATCTTTGGTCAAATATCTCCCTCAGTGAGCTGGTGTGCACAACCCATAAAACATGTGAAACATGCAGAGTCAAGTTTAAGTCGCATTTGAAGGTCACGAGTTTAAACTTTGATTTTTATGCCCGTTCCATATCTCCTTTACCCCTGGAAGGATTTTCATGAGACTTTGATCAAATGTCCCCCAGTGAGCTGGTCTGCAAAACACATAAAACAGACTATGCCGACTCAATGTCAAGGTCACATTGGAAGGTCACAAGTTTGAAACTTTGTATTTTGTGTCCGTTCCATATCTCCTTTACCCCTGGAAGGATTTTTATTGAAATTGGGTGAAATATCACCCCCACCCCTCCGTGAACTGATGTGCAGAACCCATAAAAACAATGCCAACTCAAGGTCAAGGTCACAGGTGAAGATCACGAGTTTGAAACCTAGAATTTTGTGTCCGTTCCATATCTCCTTTACCCATGGAAGGATTGCCATTAAACTTTTGGGAATGTCCCCCTCAGTTAGATGATATGCAGAACCCATAAATAAACCATGCCAACTCATGGTCAAGATCACAAGTGAAGGTCACAAGGTTGAGCCTTGTTACAAAGTGCGGCGGGGGATTTGGCTGTCCTTCAGACTACTTTCATATTCAACTTATTTTTACATGCAAAATGGTTTCCGTTTTAATCTTACTTCAGCTAAATATTGCTTATGCTAATATCTCAAGCGAGTTCGACTTTCAGGGTCATGGCATCAAGGTCAAGTACACAATGTCTATTTTTAGAAAAACATTGTCATCGCTCTAGTGCTTATACTTATAGACGGATATTAATATAACTTCATAAAAATGTTGCTTATGTTAATATCTCAAGCGAGTTTGACTTTCATGGTCATAGCTCAAGGTAAAGGTCACGGTGGCTATTTTTAGAAAAAGTTTGTAATCGCTCTAGCGCCTTTATTTATTAAAGAATTTCAATATAACTTCACACAAATGTTGCTTATGATAATATCTCGAGCGAGTTTGAATTTCAAAATCATGGCCTTAAGGCCAAGGTCACTGTGGCTGTTTTTAGAAAAAGTTTGTCATCGCTCTAGCGCCTACATTTATTAATGGGTTATAATATAGCTTCACACACACATTTGGCATGACGATATCTCGAGCGAATTTGACTTTCGGGGTCCAGAGAGCAATGTCAAGGTCGCTGTGGATATTTTCAGAAAAATTGAATCATCGCTCTTGCGCCTTCATTTGTTAATGGATTTAAATAAAACTTCATACAAATGTTGGGGATGATGATATCTCGAGCGAGTTTGACTTTAAGGGTCCTGGGCTCGTGGTCTAGGTCACTGTGGCTATTTTTAGAAAACTTTTATCATCGCTCTTGCGCCTTCATTTATTGATGGATTTTAATATAATTTCACATAAATGTCGGGTATAATGATATCTCGAGCATGTTCGACTTTCAGGGTCCGGAGCTCAAGGTCAAAGTCACTGTGGCTATTTTAGAAAAACTTCCTCATTGCTCTAGCGCCTACATTTGTTGGTGGATTTTAAGATAACTTCAGACAAATGTTTTGTATCTCGAGCAAGTTCGATTTTCAGAGTCCTGAGTTCAAGGTCAATGTCAGGTCACTGTGGCTATTTTTTAGAAAAACTTTGTCATCACTCTAGTGCCTACATTGATGTATTTTGATATAACTTCACACAAATCTTGGGTATAATGATATCTCGAGCGACTTTGAATTTAGGGATCCTGGTCTCAACGTCAAGGTCACTGTGACAATTTTAGAAGAAGAAAAAAACACTGTCATCGTTTCTGCGCTTACATTTATAGATGCATCTTAAAATAACATTACACAAATGTTTGATATCTTTTGAAATCATTATTAGATAGTTAATTTACATTGAATTCATATTTTATATAATCATGAAATCTCGATCAAGCTTGAGATTTAACTTCCAATATGCTGATATAATGACAGCTATGGCCCTTTTTCAACTTCATCTCTTTTTTTTTTTTTTTTTGCTTGTTTCTGGGTGACGCTGACCCCTGCGCGGGGGCATCCGTGTCATACTGACACATTTCTATTTTTTTTTTTTCTTAAAAAAATAGCAGGAACTTCAGATTATTCACTGGTCGCATGAGTTTTCTGCTGATTCGAACACGTTCTTGAGTCCCTGGTGTTTTACGTGCCCGTCAACACTATATTGGTCATTTTGGATGCGTTGCTTCAAATTCCCGACATTATTGAGATGAAATGACATGTCAAGCCACTCTTTCCAAACAAACCAATAGGGTTTATATGCAGGGAATTTACCAGTACTCGCGTAAGGTCGGTTTCAGCTCGGCGTGGAAGCATCATGCAGCCCAATCTATTTCACCAAGCCCCGATTTGGGATTGGAGGGGTGTGTGCGGGCCCCGTATTTGAAGTGAAAGCGGACAGGATGAAGTGGGTTAGTTTAAACTTTTATTTCCTTTGTATTTATATAACATTACAATAGACAAAAACACGTGACAGTTCATTAATACATACAAATGGGATCCAGAAGAAAGTCGTTTGACATTTTTTTAAACCTGTATCCCAAACAATAATATATATCAGTACAACTAATTAGTGATCTTGGATCAGGTTGACAGTAATCAGTAATGGAACCAGTGCTTCAGCTGAAGTGCACGACCCGCCGGATGCTTTTAGCTTTATGAGTGTTACCATATATGGGTATGGCGGCCATTTTGGTCATGTGACCTGGACCTAAAACGGTTCCCCCAATAAATGCGCCTTATCGTAAGGAGCAAAAGTATATCTTATACTTTAGAACTGTATTCTGAATCGTTTGCAGGATAAAATGCATTCTCACTTTTCCAATACAAAAGCATATGTGTCAAAGGTAAACCTAGGCAGAAAGAAGGTCAAGGTCAACCCAGGGTCACCATTTTAGCAATTTATGATGGGCCTACGTCCCAGATGCTATTTATCAAGTTTCGTGGAAATCTGCCCAGTGGTTCTGGAGAAGACTATTTTTGAAGGGTTTTTACCATATATGGCTTGGCGGCCATTTTGGTCGTGTGACCTGGACCCTATGAGCAAATTTTGGTTTCCCTTAACCCATAGAGGCTCCATATGAAATTTGACTTCAATCGGCCCAACAGTTTCCGAGGAGAAGCTGTTCGAAATTTTCACATTTTTCGCCTCGGCGAGGCTATACTAAATGGAATGTAATATTTCGCAAGTTCATTGGTTAAATCTCATTGATATCTATCAGTATGCCAAAAATTGTTTAAATATTCCAAGCGGTTAAGTCACTATCACCAATTTTCACAAACGGGTTACGGACGGACAGACGACCATATATGGCTTGGCGGCCATTTTGGTCATGTGACCTGGACCCCATGAACAAATTTTGGTTTCCCCCATCCCACAGAGGCTCCATATGAAATTTGACTTCAATCGGCCCAACAGTTTCCGAGGAGAAGCAGTTCGAAAATTTTCACATTTTTCGCCTCGGTGAGGCTATACTAAATGGAATGTAATATTTCGCAAGTTCATTGGTTAGATCTCATTGATATCTATTAGTATGCCAAAAATTGTTTAAATATTCCAAGCGGTTAAGTCACTATCACCAATTTTCACAAACGGGTTACGGACGGACAGACAGACTGACAGACTGACAGAATGATAGAATGACACGGTGATTTTAGGGCACTCTTAGAAAATCAACCGACTTCAGCCGGTCGCTTTTTCTGCGGTTCGTGCAATATGTGGTGTCAATAAATATAGTGACAATTGACGTAGTTTAGTCT
Source organism: Lucinisca nassula (assembly GCA_963580285.1). Taxonomy (NCBI): domain Eukaryota; kingdom Metazoa; phylum Mollusca; class Bivalvia; order Lucinida; family Lucinidae; genus Lucinisca; species Lucinisca nassula. The sequence goes on along the minus strand of OY757026.1, from coordinate 61,869,403 downwards.
AATTTTAGCAAAAATAGTAAAATTGAGATTAGAATATGATATGTTTTAGCACATTTTTAATGACAGATTCCATCTGTCTATTCTTGCTGTGCTGCACGTTTGAAGTAATTCAGGCTTTTTCTTCCGGCTTTGACCGCCATAGAAATATTAGTCCGCACAAAATGTAGTCCGGTTTGGCGCAGAAATCAAAATTGTACAAGCGTACGTATTAGTTATCCTGTAAGCGTAATACAAACTTTTGAAGCAGACGACTTGACGATTCAGCATTTCATATGAATCAGCTGCATCATGCGACAGTGTATACCCAGATCAATGCGGCGTCTGCTCAGCAGTCTGCTCAGGGTTTACACTGTTTTATATCAATGCTGTCAATATTTAATCCTTAAAGATCAGCCTGCTGTTGGACAAGGCCAGCTGTAGACAAGAATATTAATGGGTTTTCTTTCTGACTTTCGAGGTCAAATTTAGGTCAGTTATAACTTAGGTGTATATTGACTTTTGCGTGGAAATTGAAAAGAAAGGCTGTCCCTTTCAACCCTGGAATATGGTACAGATACTTAGTGTAGGTCCTGTGATATAATTCTAGGTGCCATATATTTAGCAGAATGGACGAGCCCAACTTCAGTGATGGAAGTGTGCACGCAGTGAATAAATCAAAGCACTGACAACACTCATGCAAATGCAGGCTGGTCAAGAACGGGGACTTGGACTGATTCGTTTAAACTTAATTTGTTAGTAACTAATGCAAAAAAAGTGTAGAACAAGATCAGCACCGTGTTATGTGGCTTTTGAACTGAGTTAACATTGTTTGCCAGATCCTACATTTGATTCATGTGCAGATTTTACAGATAACATTTACATGTACCCAACACTGACAAACGACGCGGCTATGTTTGGGTCGATTGTTTGGCATTCGACCCGAAGTTGATAATAAGAAAAGCGCTTCAGTGCTAATGTCTACGTGACTATCACTGACTTGTCAGAATAACTTTTTGTCTTGTAGAAAATAGCCGCAGTGAGATCGGGGTATTCCATAAGACGGAAGAGGGTTATCCTGGAATCATAGGGTGATCTTGGCAAACAGTGTAGACCAAGATCAGACGCTGCCGAACGCGTCTTCTTATCAAAATCTTCGCTATTTGTTTGGAATTTCAGAGTTAAATGAAACAGTTTAAATTTCAGCCCAGGCATATTACTCCAACCTACACCCCACACTCTCAGTGCTTTGATTCTGAAACCAAACAATTACAACACACTTAGGCACCATGCCCTTAAGCTAAAAAGGTTAAATCAATTAACCGTGACGTCTGGTTACCAGTCCGGCCACGTCGATCCTGTGCACCACCCTCACACCAGTACGGATAGAAACCACATGTTCAGGATCAAACTTTTGATGTGTAATGTAAGGTCGTGCCTAGAAAAGACGAAACTGAAATTTGTTCTCAAAAAGGCATTTAGTGAGAGCGTATTGCAACATTTTTCATTAAAAAATCGTAAGCGTGCCCCTGGACAGAAGCTGGTCGGAAAGCGGATGACGTTGACTCTGATTTTGGGTGCCACATGTGTGTGATCTATCGTCTATTGGAGCGACATCTTACTATGTACAGAAGACGCTGGTGGACGTCGACGTAGCGGAAGACCGACGTCCGTACGTCAAGAGTTTTCCGCCGGCAGTCGCTACACTGTACCTGTAGGTAAACAAGGGGTCTCAACTACCGACTAAAAAGCAATGACACTGATCGTCGCCCTTATGCGATGCACGTTTTAGAGCTAGACGTCCCTTCGTGACCAAAGTTAACGCGTCGACACAGTAGGAACACTTACGCTAGTGCATGAAATACGTAAATTGGCATCTAAGCGACTGACCTATATATATGCGTTTCAGTGACAAATCGCACTACAGCGTGAATCACGCCGGTTGTCGTTTCCGGGTGTTTCGACGTATAGGTGTAAGGTATGCCGAGGCGACGCGTTCCTAATACAGCATGACATATCGGGTGAAATAAGCGTAATTGTGTGGCAAGCTATTGCGTGTAGTTAGCGAACGCAGCTTAGTCTCATTAAGAACATTCAAGATCATAGCGAGACGTTACATCAATCAAGTGCTTCGGTTTAAAATGGTCCAATTTATTTGTTTACGCTCAGAATCCGGGATATCTTATCCAGCAGGATTACGAGCGGGCTCATAGTTCTGTTCTTATTAAAAATGTCTTCAAGCCAATGGAATTCATGTACTGGACAAGCCAGCCTTTCTCCTCCGATCTCTTTCCCATAGAATATCTTTGGGTAGAGGTGCCCACAACCGACCAGACAAAAACTGTTACTTATAGACAGTAGCATTGTTAAAACTTGAATTTTAATGTTTGGTTTTGAAAACGTAAATAGTTTCTTTCAAAAATTTGAAACATCGAATGGTGTTTGATAATACCACCGGTCTATAGACATCTGCAAACATATCATATATTTGAATTTGCAGAACTACAGTTCTAAATTTTAAGCTCTTTCTAGAAAAGTTTTTCTGTGAGTTTTCACAGTGTTATGATTCTCTCATAGAATCTGTCATTTCAGTGCCTTTGGCGCTTTAATTGTCCATGTCACCACGGGGGAAGTGGTGGAGGAAGATGTACAATATATTTACTTGGTTCGATCGCTTCAAGATTCGAATTACTTACACTGATAAGTTAGCCGTCAAAAGCAGATACAAAGGTTTGTAAAACTTTTATCAAGATGGTCACTGTAAAATGTAGTAAATTAATGAATCCATTAATGAATCAAAGTACCTCGCAGATGAGACTTGCAGATGAGATTTTATTGTTGAAACCGTTTGGACTTCAGTATAAATTCATGTACCGTCAAGACAATAGCTTTGTTTTCTTCAAATGACAAAGATCACACGGGGTATTCGACTACCTGGAACGCAGACGGATACCAAAAACGCCGACGTTTTTGGTATCCGTCTGCGTTCCAAGTAGTCGAATACCCCGTGTGAAGATGGGTCGCCATAAGTACAACAATACATTGAGAGTAGGATGACATTTTTCAGACACAATGGTCAATAGTTCCCGCCTGAGGTCTGTATACTTATCACATACTAATAAAAAATGGTGATTGTCTTCCACAGAACCGCATTCGCATCTTGGACTGTCTAAAATATTTTTAGAAAACAAGTGTTGTCGTAGAGAACTGCAGTTTGTTCTAAGTCTGGCATGATAAATCTGACCACTTCTTTTGCCTGTGAAATAGCAGGAGGGTGGTAAGCTAATATTGTTCTTTATTCTGGTTTTAAATATGCTAAGACTAGAGGAATTCCGAGTTGGTTCCGGGAGATCATTCCATTCGTGAACAGCAGACGGCAAAAATGAGTTCTAATAGAGTTGTGAGTGTGTATGTAAGGTTCGAAGGTCGTTGGCATTACGCAATGGGTATGAGGAAGTATCCTATGGTTGGTGGTACAAGTGAACAGAGATAATCAGGAGAAAGGTCGTTTTGCATTTTGTAAAGAAGAGTAATTTTATGTTTATTCCTCCTCAAAGACGATGTTTCCCAGCCTGTTTCCAACAAAAGTGAATTAATTGAGACTAACTCTGTAGCTCCTGTGACTATGCGTGCGGCTTCATTCTGAATTTTCTCTAGTTCAATCGATTCATATCGAGCACATTTGTTCCATACTACATCAGCGTATTCTAATAACGGGCGTATAAAAGAAAAATATATTATCTGTAGTGATTTCCTATCTAATTTGAACTTCAGTTTACGCATAACATTTGTTCTAGTCCATGCCTTTGTCTTTATATTTTCAATATGATCGTGCCAACTACAGTCATTTGATAAAGTTAAACCTAAATGCCTATGTGACGAAACTTCATTAATTTGTATTTGATGGGTGGTAAGGTTTGTTAACTTTCCTTGAAAATAGAATAGATTCAGATTTTGCGGGATTAAATGTTACTAACCATTGTTTTGCCCAACGACTAACATTTTCTGCATCCGAGTTCAGTGTTTCAGCTGCCTGAATAGGGTCATCCACTATTATATACAGACTAGTGTCATCGGCAAAGAGCCGAATTGAAGAATCAATATGAAGCGGGTTAATTTAGTTAACTTCCAATATTCACTATATTCAGACCACCTTAGGGGCTGTTCATAGTGGTATTAAAATCGTGAGACCACTTTTGAACAGTACCAGAGATGGTCTCTTAATAAAGGAAAATGGGTGTAGTTAACACAAAGAAGCGATTATTTAAATAATTAAAATAATTATGTTTTTAAAAGAAAAGTTAATCTTAAATTTAGTTGGTATTGCAAGACCTTTATTCAGACCAACTTCGGGACTGTTCAAAAGTGGTCTTTGAGATCAGTTTTTAACAGTCCCAAAGTTGGAAAACATAAAGAATACCTAAAAAGGCCTTTAAAAGCAGAATTAATTTTAACCCATTGCATGCAGGAAACCCCCAAAAGGGGGTACTTTGGCAAACAGTGCAGACCCAGATCAGACACCACAGAACGCGGCGTCTGATCAGAGCCTGCACTATTTCCTAACATAATTTTCTGTCAAAAATAGGCTAAAAATGAAAAGATATGCCAGACACCCCTTATATGACAAATGGACTTGTCCAACATAGGGCAGTGGAAGAGTCCACTGGTATACAATGGGTGAGTGAGTGAGTGTTCGAGTTTAACGTCCCACCAACAGCTAATGTCATACGGAGACGCGACCTCGGTTTATAGACCCATCCGAAAGTCTGGAGAAGCCCGGGATCGATCCTGCGACCCCTGGTTTACAAAGCGAGTAGCGTAACCACTACACCACGGGGGCTTCTGTATACACTGGGTTAACATAAGCTGGGCCCCGTCAAGCGATTTTGGTACTTATCGCCTATGCGAGCAGCGAAGGTTCAGGCGAGCCTATGCGCAGTCTCGCCAGAACCTTCGCTGCTCGCTCATACAAGCAGTGAATCAAGAGGAACCTTCAGACAGAAAGCCATATCCATGGTCCCTCTGAATGGCTGGGCATGCGCAGTTAAAATTTGTCATGACGGAATGCTCGAAGACACAAATTCGCTTGGCGGAGCTCAGCTGGTCTTTTAACGTTACAGGTGACTGTATTTGGCCAGAGTTCCGGTGGAACATCTATTTTCGCTCTTTTGGCAGCACCTTCTTGTCGAGGACTATTTCAGAAGGCCTGGATGTCTAGTGGCTCACCGCTTTTAAATAAAACGGCCGCAGATGCCTACAAAGAGAACGAAATATTCTTGGGAAACAGCGGATGCACGAACTTGTCATGTCTGTATGCTTTAAGCCTCGAGGAAGTAACGGCTGCAGTTCCCTGGAGCACCTACCCTTTCTGGGATATGTCTGATCAAAACGACCCCCCTATCAAAAACCTGTTTGATGGCGCTTTGGCTATAGTAGATGGTAGGTATGCACCAGGTCGAGTTGTATTGGTTTGTTTGATTTAAGGTTTAACGTCCCCGTCAACACTGTATAGGTCATTTTTGTGAGACGTTGCTTCCAATTTTGTGGGACTTTTACCCGACATTGAGATGAAATGACATCTCAAGCCCTATCGCCCAATGAAACTAATAGGGTTTATAAGCATGGGCGGTCCGGCTCTCGCTCCGCTTTGCCTGGGCATCATCTTAGCGGTTTACCAGTACTCGTGGGCGGGTCGGTTTCAGCTCTGCGTGGAAGCATCATGCATCCCATATATTTCTTCAAGCCCCGATGGGCGGGGGCCATCGTGTCTGTATGCTTTAAGCCCCGAGAAAGTAACGGCTGCAGTTCCATGGAGCATCTACCCTTTCTGGGATATGTCTGATCAAAACGATCCTCCTATCAAAAACCTGTTTGATGGCGCTTTAGCTAGATGGTAGGTAAATACAGTAAAATTCCTATATTAAGACCACCTTTTGGAACTGTTCAAAAGTGGTCTTAAGACCACTTTCGAACAGTCCCAATGGTGGTCTCTGACCAGAGGACACAATCTGTTGAAAACACAAGGACATAATAACCGAAACCTACTAATTAAGCTTTTAAAGCAGAATTGGTCTTAATTTTAGGTTGTCTTATCAGCGGAATTTTACTGTATACAGTATGCAGTAATGTGAGCTACTCAGATGTGAGCGAGCAGCAGTAATAGGGAAAAAAGGTCTCCTCCAAGTGTCCGGGATCAGCAAACGCTCTGGTGAAACTGTGCTTATGCACCGACTCGTCTTGAGTCTTTAATGGTCGTCACTGCGATAAGAACCTTTTATAGAGCCAGAACTTGCTCTTTTTCGGACTATTGTTTGTCAATCGACCCAAAGTTACTGAACACAGTAGCTTTACGTGGTTGATGTCCGCGTGACTATCAGGTGTCGGTTATTTATAGAAAATAGTCGCGTTATTCTTATTGCTGTGGGGTCAGAGTGGTGCGAAAAGGAGTTATCTGTATAATCTTGCCTGGAAACATGTCTTGGGCTTGGCAAACAGTATAGACCCAGATCAGATGTCGCAGAACGCGGCGACTAAAAGAATCTAAACTGTTTACTTACAGTACAGGAATTTAAAGATTAACCCGTTTCGTACCAGAAACCCCAAAACGGGTCACTGGCAAACAGTGTAGGCCCAGATCAGACGCCACAGAACGCGGCGTCTGATCAGGGCCTACACTGTTTGCGAAAAGTTTTGCCATTTTCCAAGTAGATTTTGAAGAATACACAACCTGACAGCCCTAAATTTTGGAATAGACTCCTGGTATACATAAGGCGGAATATTCCATTTGTTACAAAAGGGTTAAACGAAACGGTATAAAACCCCGTTCGAGGTCATTTTTCTAGCCTGCGTGTAGGAGGAGACACTCGACCCGTCACTAAGGCTGGCAAACAGAGCTGAAAAGATATTCTGCCCATTTGCCATCCATAATCGATTAGTAATCACTTAAGATTTGATCATAATTTTGTTTGTTTGTTTGTTTGTTTGTTTGATTTGAGGTTTAACGTCCCCGTCAACACAATATATGCCATTTTGGAGACGTTGCTTCCTGTCGCGCAATGAAACCAATAGGGTTTATAACGATCGACGGACCGACTCGTGCCGCTTTGCCTGGACAGACTTAGATCCTCTATGCGGTTTACCAGTAGTCGTGTGCGGTCGTGGAAGCATCATTTCTTCAAGCCCCGATGGGCGGGGGCCAATGGTCATAATTTTAACCTTTTGGGATTCTGTCGGAGCACATGTCTTTTACCATATATTACACTTGACGTATGATTTTTCGACAGACAAGCCTGACCCAAATGAGATGCCGTCATCCGGGTCTGCACTGTTGCCACCGCCGCCTCGGGTTGGGTGGGGGGAGTTGTACGCTGTACTTATCAAATAATCGATTATCAGCAAATCAGCAATAATTATATTTTTGTGCATTTATCCATCGATTAATCGATCATCCGATTAATTGTGCCAGCTTTAACTACCAGTGTTTTAGTGTTTTGATTGTCCATGCGATCTTCTTTCAGGTGATGTGCTACCCGAATCTCCATTTGAGCCCCGCCAAGCGAATTTGTGTCTTCGAGCATTCCGTCATGACAAATTTTAACTGCGCATGCCCAGCCATTCAGAGGGGCCAGGGATATGGCTTTCTGTCTGAAGGTTCCTCTTGATTCACTGCTTGTATGAGCGAGCAGCGAAGGTTCTGGCGAGACTGCGCGGATGCGCAGGCTCGCCTGAACCATCGCTGCTCGCATAGGCGATAAGTACCAAAATCGCTTGACGGGGCCCATTTGATGCTTGGACTAATGGCCACATGGTTGATGTTCCACTTCTGATAGGTCTGTTGTTTTAGAGTTTGTCTTGTCGACCTTTTTCTCAAACATCAAGGGCCTCCTTGGCCTAATAGTTAAGACCGCTGACTCTGAACCTTCAGTTTTTTCACAGTTGTGGGTTCGAGCCTTTCACGACTCACATGTGAGACTCTTCCAAGTTTTGCATCGGAAGGTCTGGTGGTTTTTCTCCGGTACTCCGGTCATTGATTAACGATTATCTCGATATTAAAAAAAAAAAAACTTTTATAAAAGTAATTGATAAAAGCGGATTATAAATAGTACTGAATGATAAAACGCCCATATCATTCTCATAGACAACTTATAATGAAAACTTTTTTTCGCATTAACATATCCGTGGCCAAATGGGTATGAGTGTTGTCTCTTAATCATTGGGTACCTCACCGCTGTGGTTCAATATGTTCTAGAAAGGGTTATCCTTTGGAAGCAAGGAATACACCACAGAACTGGGAAATATGGAGTGTCCAGACTAGCTAGTTTCGGCCAATTAGGCCTCATCAGTGACCCTCAGATATTCTCAAAATTCAACAATGGAATCAATGATCCCAAAGGGGAATCAATGATCCCAAAGGACAAGGAACATTCAAGGGAAGAGTGCTATTGACATCATTTTTTTTTTATTATTTTTTTTTAGAGTTGCCTCCCCTACGTAAAGAGGTAACTTAAATATTGATTATATTTCTGTCATTTTGACAATTGTGACTGATGTTTACCCTTCTCCTGCTGATTATTATTTTTTTTTTTTTTTGGTTTGGGTTTTACGGCCCTTTCAAGATAAAACCGGAGTACCCGGAGAAAAACCACCTGACCTTCCGTTGCAGAACTTGGCGTCTCACACGTGACCCGAGCGAGGCTCGAACCCACGGCGGTGAGAGACCTAATGACTAAGAGTCAGCGCTCTTTTCCATTAGGCCACGGAGGCCCGTGGCCCTTCTCCTGCTGAATTAATCAGCGAATCAAATCATATGATATGGGCCCCGTCAAGCGATTTTGGTACTTATCGCCTATGCGGACAGCGAAGGTTCAGGCGAGCCTGCGCATCCGCGCAGTCTCGCCAGAACCTTCGCTGCTCCCTCATACAAGCCGTGAATCTAGAGGAACCTTCAGACAGTTAGGAAATGAAATTTATTGTCCCCCGCCTTTTCGAAGAAAAGCGAGGGGACATAGTATACGGCTTTCCGTGGTGCGTGGATCGTGGTGCGTGGTGCGTGATGCGTGGAGCGTGGTTCCGAGCTTGTAGTAGGTACCTTGTGAGCGCAACTCCTCCTACAGTTTTAAACCGATCGTTCTGAAATTTTACAGGTGTCTTTATCATGGTTTGAAGTTGTGCATGTGCTTTTTTCAGAATCCTTGAATTATTTTTTTTTACTTTTTTCACATTTTTAACTTAGTCTTTTTTTGCATGCTTCCGAATTCATAGCAGTTACCTTGTGAGCGCAACTCCTCCTACAGTTTTATACCGATCCTTCTGAAATTTTACAGGTGTCTTTATCATGGTTTGAAGTTGTGCATATGCTTTTTCAGAATTCTTTAATTAATTTTTTTCACTTTTTTATATTTTTAACTTGGACTTTTTTCATGCATCAATTCTATGAAAGAGTATAATGTAGTAGGTACCTTGTGAGCGAAACTGCTCCTACAGTTTTATACCGATCCTTCTGAAATTTTGCAGGTGTCTTTATCATGGTTTGAAGTTGTGCATATGCTTTTTTTCAAAATTCTTTAATTAATTTTTTTTCACTGTTTTCACATTTTTAACTTAGACTTTTTTCATGCATCAATTCTATGAAAGAGTGTAATGTAAAAGGTACCTTGTGAGCGCAACTCCTCCTACAGTTTAATGCCACTCCTTCCAAAACTTAAAAGTTGGTTGAATTATGGTCTGAAGATATGCATTTGCTTTTTACAGAATCTTAAAATAATTCTTTTCACTTTTTTCACATTTTTAACTTAGAGTTTTTTTTGCCCATCTATAATATGAAACTGGATATGTAGTAGGTACATTGTGAGTGCAACTCCTCCTACAGTTTAAAACTGATCCTTCAGAATCTTTACAGGTGTTTTGATATGGACTGAAATGTGCATGTGCCTTTTACAGAATCCTTTAATTATTGTTTTTCACTTTCCGCATTAAGTGATACCAATGGTTGCCTGGTTAACTTACTTATTTTTTAACCTCACAAATGAAAATAAGGCGGGGGACATAAATTCTCTTTGGAATATGCTTGTTTTTTCTGCAGTTCATGGAAGTATGAACGCAGTGGGTCGCGTGCAAAGTAAATGAACCCCGAAGAGGTTCATGTAAACTTTGCTCGTGACCCACTGTCGTTCATACTTTCATGAAAAGCAGAAAAAAATAAGTTTATTTTTTATATTTACATTATTTGCCCCTCATCAATAGGCGAAAAAATGCTTGTAGGGCAAACTTTTAAAGCTGAAAAACATTTACCCGCTGTTTTTCTACAAAGAGCGGAGCAGCGTTGACGTCATCAACGCCCGTAGAGAACAATGGTTTAGAATGACGTCACTTAACGTCACTGAAAATCATGTGATTCGATGCGTTCATGGGCGTATGAACGCAGTTGTTTTCTATAGGTTTACATTAGACTTTACACTGGAAATGTAAATATAAAGCCATATCCCTGGCCCCTCTGAATTGCTGGGATTGCGCATTTAAAATTTGTCATGACGGAATGCTCGAAGACACAAATTCGTTAGGCGGGGCTCATATAATGTATTCAGCGAGTTCACAAACTGCATGACACACAGTGTAGATCATGATCAGATGGCGCCTGACCATGTAATCGCAAAGGCATATATTGTCATGTTCAGTATGTTAAGGGTTAAACTCAAATTTGAATTTCAGGATCTTGCGCCAACGAAGTTGACTTCGACCCAGTCGAAATGGACATGGGACCAGTACAAGGATCATCTTAATAGAACGATTGGCACATTTGGAGAATTAATCTATGATCCTGCTCTGAAGTTGTATCCCGAAAACCATAAAACACCAGAGTACCAGTTCACAAGTTTGGCAAGCGATGTACGAATGAATTGCCCCACGGATGTTATGTCAATGTACGCCGCTTCATCGTTCCGTTCCCCTGTTTATCGTTATGTTGTGACGTCAGCTCCTTCTCAGCCATTTCATCCATTAGGGTTACCGTTCGCTGCTGCATATTCATTCCACTTGTGGGATATTTTTGCTTTCTTTGGATCCATAAAGCACTACATTAAGAATCCATCAGAGGGGGATATTCAGTGGCAGAAAAATATTCGAGAGGAAGTGACGTCATTTGTCCGTAATGGCTTCCCTAAAACCGAAGCATGGAAGCCCTATCCTGGTCTGACTGCGAATTTGTCTGGAAATACGACTGTAATAAAAGCATATCATCCTGCACAATGTGAATTTTGGCTAAACAATAACTTTTACTCTTATTCTTGGATTAATTAAAAATATATTTCACATTTAACCCTTTTTGTGCCAAATGGAATCGTCCTCCTTGTATATGGCAGGAGTTCATTTCAGAATTTAGGGGCATCTTCAAAATTTGTTTGAACGATGGCTTTACCTTTTGCAAACAGTGAAGGCCCTGATCAGACGGCACGTTCTGTGGCGTCTGATCTGGGCCTGCACTGTTTCCCAAGGTACCCATTTTAGGGGGAACAACCTACGTCAGAGCAGTGACGTCATGACCATTCTTAGGTTTGCCGGCGTTTACTACACAAAAGGCATTTGTCACAACAAGTAGGCGCAGTCGGTGCATTAGGTCATAAAAGAATCAAACATACTGAAATCTGTCCCAGAAATGTGGCCTTTTGTTTAAATAATTCGACACAAGCTGATTTGGCAATGATGTCGGAACTATCATTGTTTACAGCGCCGAATCAAATCTTATGGCGAAGCTATCGAAGCATTTCAATGTTTCTAGGTGGAATTTAGCTCACTGATGGGATGCAAATATTGTCAGATTGTTCGTTACAAGCTGAAGTATGTTTTCTGAAGACTCGTTATGTACATATCTAGTTTGAAGCATTTTATTTACCCTACTTACACCAATATGGCCGCTTCTGAAATGGGTAGGACATCTCTGCTATGACGTTGGTTGTTACCCCTGCATTTAGGGATTTCTGATACTAATCTTCCAGCAAAAAAAGCTTGGAACGGGTGCCTTTTTGGATAACCCACACATGCGACACAATGTTTTCCTTGATGGCTCTTAAAATGACATTTTTCTGCCTTAGTATTTATACTCGACCCCTTTTTCTGCTGATTTTTAGCTCGTCTGTCTTTCGAAGAAAAACTTTCGAGCTATTGTCGTCATTCCGGCGTCTGCATTGTAGCTGTCGTTGTCGTCGTCGTCGATGGAGTTCGGAAAAAATCTTAACCTTGGCTATAACTTCAAAAGTATTTGACCTAACCTCATGAAACTTCATACGTATATTCACCGTCACAAGAGCTACATTCTGACCAAGGGCCAAAACTGTATTATTGATTTTGGCTGAATTATCTCCCCTTTTCTATTTTTTTCTGAAACACATTTTCCATCTAATTTCAATTCTATTTAAAACAGAGCCTTCAAACCTCACACGCAAGATCTTTACACTGATGTCAAACTTTTTGACCTATGACCTTGATCTTTGAACTTTGACCTATTTTTCGAAACTATAACCAACAACTTTAACTTTGATCATCTTTCCAAAAGTAACCTTGATCATCTTTCCAAAAGTGTTTGACCTAGCTTCATGAAACTTCACACACATACCATTTTATTCAAGTGTCCATAACTCTATCATGCAATATGACTGAATTATCTCCTATTTTTCTTCGTTTAAAAAACGTTTTTGACTTTTTTTTAAAACCAACACAGCCTTCAAAATTCACTTGGGTGTTCCTTGTGACAAGGCTTTTTCAATGATAGCTTTTTGACATGTGACATTGAACTTTGAACTTTGACCTATTTTTCGAAATTGTAACCAAAACTTTAACCTTGGCCATATTGCCGAACATATTAGCCCTAACCTCATGAAACTTGACACAAATCTTTATGATCACCACAGCTACATTCTTACCACGTTTCATAACTCTTTCATGCAATTTGACTTGTGACATATGAAAAAACACCGGTTTCAAGAAAATGTTTTGGTCTCTCATTTCTATACCACAAACAACATAACTTTCAAAATTCACATCCTTGTTCCTTTGGGCAAGACCTTTCCATGGATATCAAACGTTTTGACCTGTGACCTTGACCTTTAACTTGTTTTCGAAAATTTAACAAATAACGCCATATTTCCAAAGATATTTGGCCCAGCCTCCCGAAACTTGACACGATATTTCAAGAGCTACATTCTGATCGCGTTCCATAACTCTGTCACACAATATGACTGATTTATCTCCCTTTGTGACATACGAAACTCTTGTTTAAGAAATAGATCAGCTCTAACTGTGATTTGTTGAGTAATAAATCACAGTTTGGAGGTCAGTTGTAAAGTAGACAAATCACGAGCGCGTAGCGCGCGTGATTTGTCTACTTACAACTGACCGACAAACTGTGATTTATTGCTCAACAAATCATGATCACATACTAGAGCTGATCTATTTCGATTCTAACACGCTGAAAATCGGCAATAATGTTGTTGTTTCCTTCAAAATCTCACAACTTTTCGCCATTGTTAGAAGCAATCCCGCTAAAATCAACGACTGAAACACATGCATTTATATCCTTTTCTAACGTTTTCGATGCGAGAAAATGGCGTTACACCGTCTAACGTCAAGTAAATCGACAAGTGACGTCATAAATTTGCAGTTTTAATGACGTCACACGTCACGCTCTTCCGAACTGTGATTTGTTGCAGAATAAAACACAGTTATTTTGCATTGCCTGTATAGGCGCGCTGTGTTAGAATTAAGAAATAGATCAGCTCTAACTGTGATTTGTTGTGTAATAAATCACAGTTTGGAGGTCAGTTGTACAGTAGACAAATCACAAGCGCGTAGCGCGCGTGATTTGTCTACTTACAACTGACCGACAAACTGTGATTTATTACCCAACAAATCACTGGCTAGAGCTGATCTATTTCGATTCTAACACGCTGAAAATCGGCAATACTGTTGTTGTTTCCTTCAAAATCTCACAACTTTTCGCCATTGTTAGAAGAAATCCCGCTAAAATTATCGACTGAAACACATGCATTTACATCCTTTTCTAACGTTCTCGATGCGAGAAAATGACGTTACACCGACTAACGTCAAGTAAATCGACTAGTGACGTCATAAATTTGCAGTTTTTAATGACGTCACGCTCTTCCGAGCTGTGATTTGTTGCAGAATAAAACACAGTTATTTTGCATTGCCTATATAGGCGCGCTGTGTTAGAATATTGCTTATTTATACTCCAAACATAGATTATGGGTGTTCTTTGGTTTCATTGGGTGGCGGGGCTTGAGATGTCATCTCAATGTCGGGTAAAAATTCCACAAAATAGGAAGCAACGTCTCTAAAATGACCTAAATAGTGCTGATCGGGATTATAGACCTCGATTCAAACAAACAACAGTTTTTCATGTTACCAATATCTTTCTAAATTATCTCCAACTTTTCATGAGCTACGGATTGAATTCCCTAGGATTACGAAAACACAGCTATACAAATACATTATAAATTTTACCACAGAAAAAAAAAAACAAGATTTTAAGATGAAAAATTTTAATATTTTTCTTAATTTTGCTCAAAATATAGACTGAGGGTACAAGTTAGAACCGCCTCGATTGTGGGTACAAGTTAGAACCGCCTCATCGAGGCGGTTCTAACGAGTACCGACAATATATATTTTGAGCAGAAATAAGAAAAAAAAATCCCTGTTTTACTGTATAAAAGTGGGCTTCAAGGGGGTCGGAATTATATACATGTAGGTGTGTTTTCGTGATGGGCGTCAAGAATGTACAGTGAAACTTCGATGGCTCGAACACCGATGGCTCGTTTACCATGGCTGAGTCAAACCCATTCTTGTGTCCCAAGGGAATTTCTCCACATAAGAAAAAGTGAGGGTACTTAAGGAAATGTTCTCCTATTCTCTTGTAAATGTATGCTGTGTGCACTCATTAGAATCGCCTCATAGAGGCGATTCTAATGAGTACACACAGCATACATATATATTACAGAACACCGAAAAGATGTCCCAAAATGAACCCCGTTATGCCTCCTGACAGTTACCCTCAGTGGCTCGAACTACCCCTGTCTCGAACAGATTTTCGTGGTCCCAAAGGTGTTCGAGCCATTGAAGTTCGACTGTAATTGACTCAGCTACTACTGTTCGAGCCATTGAAATTTCCCTGAATATGAGTTAGCACTGTAAAAATCCTAAAAATTCGGACATCTTGAGAACTTGCTGTAATTCTCCTAAAATTTTAACAAATTTGTTTCACGGTCAAGCAAGTAGTCCAAAACGTGCAGCTGTTGCTTATGTTGAAGGAACAATCTGACCTGGGTCTGCACTGGTTGTCTCAATATTTAGGATCGTTGCTGTATTTTTGACACCCAAAAGATGCTTCTTCCCTCAAGTTGAAGGAAGCCCCTCCGTGTTGTAGTGTTTACGCTACTCGCCTTATAAACCAGGGATCGCAGGATCGACGCCGGGCTTCTCCAGACTTTCGGATGTGTCTTTTAACCAAGGTCCCGTCTCCAAAGTATACTTGGGCCCAGGATTACAATCGTTACTTAAATTAAGGTCGACTTATCGATTTAAGGAGGAATTCTTATCTTAGTAAAGTATTTCCTTAAAAAGTGCATTCGAAAGCCGCCTATTTCATTTACTTAGCTAAGTATTTAACTTCGGATGAAGTCGTAATTTTGACGGAAATTTTCTCGAAGATTAACACGTAAGTTTCAATTATACATTGATGTAGGCGGCCCACAAATTTCCCGCGATCTGTCAAAAATCATTTCTTCTGCTTGATTGAATGGAGACAATAGGAAATATGATTGTTTAGCTGCCATTTCACTACATAAACCATGAAAAATGTTTTATACACTATGAAACGTGTTTCATTGAAGGATCACACTCGATCTCGATTTGTGCGGACAGACATTGGTCACAATGTAGCACCACGACCTATTTAAAACGCTATTTCTACGGGGGCTTCTTTAGAAACAAGAAATCATACAATATTTGAATATGCAAAACTCGGTTTTATGGAGTCTTTTTTGAATTGAGCTTTAACGTCCCCGCCAACACTATGCAGGTCATTTTGGAGACGTTGCTTCCAATTTTGTGGGACTTTTGCCCGACACTGAGATGAAATGACGTCTCGAGCCCTGTCGCCCATTGAAACCAAAAGGCTTATATGCAGTGGACGGTCTGACTCACATCACTTTGCCTGGGCAGGTTTTGTCCTTTTAAGCTGTTGACCAGTACTCGTGCCAGTGTGGTCTGTTTCAGCTCTACATTGAGGCACCATGCAGCCAAATCTGTTTCTTCAAGCCCCAATGGGCGGAATCGGTTTTATGGAGTCTGTCCATGATTCAACCCTTCTCATGCCGTTAGGCTTATTGCATAATATTCAAGTCGATAATTAAGAAAATAAATATATTCTGCGCTATGGTGAAAAACAGGGAAGACTCCCGCAGAAACCACCCCACACTTAACCGCAGCTACAATATTGTTTTCGGATGTCATTATTATACTTGTATGTAGTTTATGGAATGCCCTGGCTGTCTTACGGGCATGAAATTCATTATGTTTGGTGGTTTTCCTATTACATGCTGTGATAAAAACAGTATATGTAGTGGTTAATCTAGTATATGTAGTGGAAACCTCATTATTTTCGGTGGTAAAACCTGTATATGCTGTAGTATTTTTGGCTTGCAGCCGTCGCAGTTAGATTGGAAAAGTGGTTCCGGTTTTAGACTTCTCTTTCTATGTTATTTTGGATCCTCAGGTGTTTTTTTAAAACAAAAATCAGAGATACAGTCAGCTTTTTCCGGTGTTCTGGTTCCCTCACCCTATAGCTCAATAGCTTTCGCATATTTTAATAGAATACAGGGTACCAGTTTAGTGAGAGATGGTCTAGTCACAGAGCTATCGTTTCTGTGTGAAAGTTTAACTAAACACCGAAGCGAATTTATCCACTAGGCCACGGTCTACTCAGCACTACCGTCAATACAGTTTACCTGACCACATTCATAAATCATCTGTGTCGCAGTCTACAATTCACTCGAAGATCAAAAACTCGATGGATTTTGTTGAAATTTTATAGGGTAGATTCCTGACGTCAGAAGTGTTAACTAGAGTAGGTCAACTGAACTGCTGCGCCGTGATTTTTGAGAGTGTGTGACCCGATTCATACTAACAATTACATGTTTACTGGCCACATGACATGAATGTATACTCAGTATGTATGGAAGACCGCCTCCGTGGTCCAGTGATTAAGGTCGCTGACTTGTAATCACTTAAGGGTCATGGGTTCGAGCCCCGCTACCGGCCATGATCATTTATGTGAGAACTTTGGTAGTTTGTGTCAGAGGATCGGAGTCTAGTACTGGTACTTTCCAGGAACGATGGTTAGGAAACTACCCGCCTGTATATGACTGAAAGATTGTTGAACGGGCGTTAAACCTAGCAAAACAAACAGTATGTATGATGTGTTCTACCACATTATTGTCTCTCATAAATCTGTTAGGGACATTTATTTTGTTTTGTTTATCCATTTCTACTTGCCAAATCGCATATCGTCCGCGCTCCATAGGTCCATTATTCCTCCTGTCTGTCTGTTAACAATGTCTTCTTCCAACTACTATTCAGATACTACTGAGCAAATTTCAATAAAACAGGGTCATCACAATGATCCCTTACTATCATAGTTGGTCAAAAGTGAGAATGTGATCATTGGGTCACATGTCAATGCCTCAGGTACCTTAACATTGAAATATTTCTTCCAATAAATGTCAGGATAGTGCCACATAGAAAATTGACACCTCATGGGTTTGTCCATTCCAATGTGTAGATAAACCATATATTGCCTTTGAGTACACTGCATCAAAAGTCTATGTCCCATTAACAAGAACAGTGCAATTTGCTTCCCCACCAGTACTTTCATCTACACCACCTCGTACATCCATGTGGCGGCAATATGGCTACATTTACACCAGGAACAGTACCCTTAAAACCAGGCAAGCCTTTCCTTTTAAAAGGAACCTTTATTATTATATGCTGTGTTTTCAGTGTTATATGTTCTGCTTTTTTCCATTATCTATAGTAGATATTTCTTGCTATTCGGTGTCTTCATCAGTTGGTGCAGTGCTTTTTCCATTATATTGAGTGCTTTTGTTCATATGTTCGGTCCTTTCACACTCTCTCTTTATTTGTGGTAGTCACGTCATTATATTCACTGGTAATGTCATTACGTGCAGTAGATAAATCTTTATCTTGGGTGCAAACTTTATTATCATGATGAGATCAATCGGATGCCTTCGTGATCTACTCGAAAAGTACCGAAGATAAATTGCCGCGGTAAAACCCCGTACCAAGTACAGTGGTGCTTTTGTTGCAGTTGCATTATAGGAGGTTTTAGGAATTCCGTTTATGACGTCATTCTTGCGCATGCGCAAAGCACTGGAGTCAATTGAAACGGCTATCGCTATTCAAATGTATTGGCGGAACTTAAAATGCTAACGATATTCAGGCGTTTTGAGTGAAAATATACCCGTTTACATTGAAATAATGCCTCTAATGCCTCGAGAAGAAGAATGATATTTTGCTTTTATTATTGAAATTCATTTATCCTAAATCCGTTTTTAATTAACAAAATCTCTCCGTAAATGACCCATGTCAACGGCTTGAGTAACCGTTATTCACGAAAGCTTACTTACAACTTAGATCTCTCTCTCTCTCTCTCTCTCTCTCTCTCTCTCTCTCTCTCTCTCTCTCTCTCTCTCTCTCTCTCTCTCTCTCTCTCTCTCTCTCTACCTGTTGAGAAAACTGTCCAACGGTCTGTCTACATATAGAATTTAAAAATGAATGTCCAACGACCTGTCTAGAAGAGCAGTTAAAAATGTCCAGCGATCTGTCTACATGTGCAATTTTAATAAATTGAAGATTCATGTGGACAGGCTACGTTTGTTTTGGTTTAAACAATATTTTATTTCTAGCAAACATCATGTACAATTAAATATATTTGAACTGACAAATACGATCTGATTGTTGCCGGTGACCAGCCTCGGTGACTCAGTCGGACGCGCGCCTGACTGGTTGGTGATCAAGAAGACACGGGTTCAATACCTGTTGGAAAGTTGTCAGTTTCTGGCAAAAAAAAAAAAAAATACACTGTAGTGGTTAACCGCTTATGGATAAACTTTCCCTGGCAAAGTGTGGCTAGGTAAATTGACTGGCTTAAAAATTACCTGTTGTGTTGAATGGCCGTTAAACCCCAAAACAAACAAATCATCAATGATTGTTATGCTCACTTGACCAAGGTCAAAAACTGGTCTAATTAGGTTGTGGGTACTCGTTAGAACTGTCTCCAGTGAGGCGATTCTAGAAAGTTCCCATTTAATAATGTTTGAAGCAGAAATATGAATGACAAGCTAGTCAACTGCCAATGACCATGTTTAAGTCAAAAACAGCTTGTGGGTACTCCTTAGAACTGTCTGTTGCAATTGCACGACCCGCAGAAAAAGCAACCGACTGAAGTCGGTTGATTTCTAAGAGTGCCCTAAAATCACCATGTCATTCTGTCATTCGGTCATTCTGTCAGTTTGTCCGTCCGTAACCCGTTTGTGAAAATTGGTGATAGTGACTGAACCGCTTAGAATATTTAAACAATTTTTGGCAAACTGATAGATATCAATGAGATCTAACCAAAGAACTTGCGAAATATTACATTCCGTTTAGTATTGCCTCGCCTAGGCGAAAAATCCGTAACCCGTTTGTGAAAATTGGTGATAGTGACTTAACCGCTTGGAATATTTAAACAATTTTTGACATACTGATAGATATCAATGAGATCTAACCAATGAACTTGCGAAATATTACATTCCATTTAGTGTAGCCTCGCCGAGGCGAAAAATGTGAAAATTTTCGAACTGCTTCTCCTCGAAAACCGTTGGGCCGATTGTAGTCAAATTTCATATGGAGCCTCTATGGGATGGGGCTAACCTAAATTTGCTCATGGGGTCCAGCTCACATGACCAAAATGGCCGCCCAGCCATATATGGTCTGTTTGTCTGTCCGTCCGTAACCCGTTTGTGAAAATTGGTGATAGTGA
This sequence comes from Lucinisca nassula, assembly GCA_963580285.1. Classification (NCBI taxonomy): domain Eukaryota; kingdom Metazoa; phylum Mollusca; class Bivalvia; order Lucinida; family Lucinidae; genus Lucinisca; species Lucinisca nassula. The sequence continues at coordinate 61,849,323 of OY757026.1, read as the reverse complement.
CTTAACCGCTTGAAATATTTAAACAATTTTTGGCATACTGATAGATATCAATGAGATCTAACCAATGAACTTGCGAAATATTACATTCCATTTAGTATAGCCTCGCAGATGCGAGAACTGTTAAAATTTTCGAACTGCTTCTCCTCGGAAACCGTTGGGCCGATTGAAGTCAAATTTCATATGGAGCCTCTATGGGATGGGGGAAACCAAAATTTGCTCATGGGGTCCAGGTCACATCACCAAAATGGCCACAAAGCCATATATGGTAAAAACCCTTCAAAAATAGTCTTCTCCAGAACCACGGGTAGATTTCCACGAAACTTGATAAATGGCATTTGGGACGTAGGCCCATCATAAATTGCTAAAATGGTGACCCTGGGTTAACCTTGACCTTCTTTGTGCCTAGGTCAAACTTTGGCACATATGCTTTTGTACTGGAAAATGTGAGAATGCATTTTATCCTGCAAACGATTCAGAATACAGTACTAAAGTATAAGATATATTTTTGCTCCTTACGATAAGGCGCATTTATTGGGGGAACCGTTTTAGGTCAATGTCACATGACCAAAATGGCTGCCATACCCATATATGGTAACACTCATATAGCTAATAGCATCCGGCGGGTCGTGCACTTCAGCTGAAGCACTGGTTTTTCACAGAATCTGTCATTTCAGTGCCTTTTGGCGCTTTGATTATTCTACCTTCTCTAACAGTTCTTATGAAAACTTTTTAATTTTAAACTTCTTCTACTAACATCGCACTGACGCGCACCTGCACGTAATCCCCGCGAGGGGGTGATGCAGTATTGATATAGATAGATAGATACGACAGTTAAGTAAATACTTAGTTTAAGTAGGTACTTAAAATTTAAGTACGCATTGTAATCCTGGGGCCTGGTCCTATTGCTCTTCCGTAGTCACGTATATACAAATAACATATGTAAATCTAATAAATTATCTAAAGAAAAGAACCAAATTGGATCGATCGCATGAATAGGTATCGATTTATTAAACTGAAAATATTTATACATGTAACCCGAGTGATTGTATGTTGTGTTGAAGAAGTAACGAATTTTCAGGATATATTTTCTTTAACTTGTCTAGCAGTGTGTGAAATGGTAAGCTGAATGATGTGCCATTCTACGTAGAAGTTTTGTTTGTTTGATTTGAGGTTTAACGTCCCCGTCAACAGTGTATAGGTCATTTTGGAGACGTTGCTTCCAATTTTGTGGGACTTTTACCCGACCTTGAGACCTTCTCAAGCCTTGCCGCCCAGTGAAACCGATACGGTTTATAAGCATGGACGGGCCGACTCGCACCGCTTTGCCTGGACAGGCTTAGATCCTCTAGGCGGAATACCAGTACTCGTGTGCGAGTCGGTTTCAGCTCTGCGTGGAAGCATCATGCAGCCCATCTATTTCTTCAAGCCCCGATGGGCGGAGTGGGGGGGGGGGCTGCTACGTAGTAGTAGTAGTAGTAGTAGTAGTAGTAGTAGTAGTAGTAGTAGTAGTAGTAGTAGAGTTCTGGTGTTGGTCCCATTGGGTATTTTTCTCAGCAGAAGACACTTTGAATATTTTTTTCTATTTTTTCCCCAGAAAACAAAATATCACCAATTTGTCGTCTGCTGAATTAGCCTAGAGAGCGGTAAAGGTTAAAAGTCTCTAAGCAATACCTTAACGCTCCTATGGAAACAATTTGCATGGGATGTCAAGTGCTGTTTTTCTGGGAAAAATAGAAAAAAAAATATCAACAATTTGTCGTCTGCTGGTTTAGCCTAGAGAGTGGTAAAGGTTAAAAGTCTAAGCAGTACCTTTACGCTCCGCATGCTCGGTATTCTTTTTCGCAGCAGACGACAAAGCGTTGATATTTATCTAATTTCTCCCCAGAAAACAGGATTTGACATCTCATGCAGTTGTCTCATATGGAGATAATTTGCATGAGATGTCAAGTCCTGTTTTCCGGGAAAAATGAGAAAAATATCAACACTTTGTCGTCTGCTAAACTAGCCTAGAAAGCGGTAAATGTTAAAAGTCTAAGCAATATCATCGTGTTGATACATACAGTGACTCTTCGGCAACTCAAACACCGACGGACCGTCCTCGGCATAGAAATGCCACACACTGCAAAAAGCGTTACTGTGTTACATAAACCCTATTGGTTTCATTTGGCGGCAGTGATTGAGATGTCATTTCATCTCAATGTCGGGTAAAAGTCTCAACGTCTCCAAAATGACCTAAATAGTGTTGACGGGGACGTTAAACCCCCATTAATCAGTCATTCAACGCCGACTGGTCATTTGGTATGACTAATTCGAACTCGTCATTGAGTCCATATGAAATTTACCCAGCATGCATTCAACATTGAAATAACGTTGAAACAACGTTGACAACGTTGTTTCAACGTTGATTCAAAGTGCCTATGCATAAATTTTACATGCTGTTCAAAAATAGAGATTTCTGAGTGAAATCGAAAATCGATATCGTCATTCCAAACGTAGACTGGTCCCCGTCTAACTGGTTTTGGTTTTTGGTTTTACGGCCCTTTCAAGATTATGTCACTCATAACGAGCCGAGCGTTAATCAGAGGTGGGCGAAAACCGGAGTACCCGGAGAAAAACCACATGGCCTTCCGTTGCAGAACTTGGCGTCTCACATGTGACCCGAGCCAGGCTCGAACTAACTGGTATACTTGGTCAGCAAGTCAAAATATATCTCCTTTTTGCTAGCTAAGGGAGATAAGATCTGCAAAAATAGTCAAGTCGGAGTATTGTTTCTTAGAATTCTTTAACTCAGAGCCGGGGAGCCTTTTTGACTATGCTGTGTTCGTGAATTCGACGTATCATCAAAAATAATAGTGCCTATATACAGCTAGATATAGAGCTAGAGGATTCTTTTTCATGTAAGATCGAATTTTATTTCATCGAACGAACACCAAAACCAGTATTTTCACGAGTACCTGTTTGTTTGTTTGTTTGTTTGTTTGTTTGTATTGGCGTTTAAGTCAACACCATCATTTATGTCATTTTTGAGCCTGGGCAGGCTGAGCCCGCCATTTTACCTATCTACACATTTCCTGGGCAGGCGTAAACATAAGCGGTTAACCAGTACAGTGCACATTCTTTCGACAAAAACTGACAACTGCCATTCTTGAATCAGCGGAAGGGCGAGAATGACCGTAGAAAAGATTTCATGATCAACTTCACGAAAGAATGTTGCCGACCCCGGCAGGTATCGAACCCGCGTCCTCCTGATCACCAGTCAGACTAGACTGCTACACAGACATCTATTTTTATTTATTAATAGATGGTCTGTGTAGCAGTCTACAGTCAGACGTGCATCCGGCCGGCAACATTCCTGCGTCATCAAAATATTTGAAATGCTGCGTTCTGGGCGACAACGTTACATCGTTCAACATGACATAAAAGCGCCAAGACCCACCTTGTGCTTTCAAACGATCGAAACCCATGTTCAAACAGCACGCGAATTTCATTAATCAACACTGATTTTGTTGTTTGAACTTGGTTTCTGGACCATTCAAGAATCAACTATGTTCATAGGATTTAATGCAAAGTTATAGAATTGGATTTGAAGAAAAAATAGATTTCAAGACTCATATTAAGACTAACTCTGCTTTAAAAAGCTAATTTAGTAGGTTGCAGTTATTCTTTGTGTTTTCTCACTTTTCTGCATGCAGTGTCTTCTGGTCAGAGACCACATTTGGGACTGTTCAAAAGTGGTCTTAAAGACCACGTTTGAAAAGTCGCAAATGTGTTCTTAATATGGAAATTTTACTGTATAGTGCCACTTCAATGACGCAGACACGGATGGATCAGTTACAATGACTGAGTGAGTCGAGCATGTTCTTTTTGTGTCCATATCTCCAAATGTGCGTTCAACAGCGCGAGTAGTATAGGGCGCCGGTATGGGGACCAGATTATGGGGACCAGATTATAGGGACTGGTCCCTATAATTTTGTTGGTCCCCATAATCTGGTCCCCATACCGGCACCGCTTGATGTAAGCTTGACTAGGCTAGATTGGGGACTTGGGTAGTTGGTAGTGTGTAAAGTGGATACCTTCCGAGATGGACTGAGTGTTTTGTGTTGATTACCTTGGTCCCTATAAATCTTCAGTTTCTGAAATTTATAGGGACCAGGTTTGAATTGTTGTGGTTTGATTTTGTCCCTATAAATCTTCAGTTTTTGAAATTTGTAAGGACAAAGCTTTTGACTAAGCCTGAAAATAACTTAGTCTCTGGAGTTTGTACAAGAACCTGGTACCCATAAATTCTGGGTACCTGAAATTTATGGGTACCAGGTACCTGAAAGTTCTGAGTACCTATAAATTTTCAGTGACTGTTGGTACCCATAAAATCTGGGTACCTGAAATTTATGGGTACCAGGTACCTGAAAGTTCTGAGTACCCATAAATTTTCAGTGACTGTTGGTACCCATAAATTCTGGGTACCTGAAATTTATGGGTACCAGAAAATTTTTAATTTTGGCATGGTAAAAGTGGACTTAGTCTTTTTGTGATGTTGGAAATATACCACAAGATGACATTATGTTGTTCTTGTATCTCAAGACTTCATAGTGTCATGCTTATATATTGAGGCTATCTAGTAGCAAGTTTCTATGAGAAATAAAAAATCTTGTATCTCAAGACTTTATATTTCTTCATCAGTAGAAACTTGACTGTCAAGCGTCAAGTGTTTTGGCAAATATATTGAGGCTTGATAGTAGCAAACTTCTGGATATAGATCTTGTATCTCAAGATCTATTTTGTTTCATTAGTTTGACTATGAAGCGTCAGTGGATGTTAATTCTAGCCATCTCAAGTTTAGATACTACTACCCTCTTCGACATGAAGAGGGGGCGAAAAGACAAGAAAGATTGGTGAACAGTTTTAACTTTATTTGTCCCGCTAACTAACTTGATTACGATGAACAGAGGATTAGGACAGTCCCTCTGTCCTCGTTTACAATTTGAAACCTTAACGTTGTTGTGAAATTGGTTTTAATAATGTCTTTTGATTTGTCTGTGGCACAGTCTCTTCTTCCTCGTCATAGGTAGGTGAATCATATTCATCCAGTGTCTTCTCAAAGAGAAATCTGCGTTTCTTGATGGCACAGTCCATGGATTCGTCTGCATCGTAATCTTTCTCGTCCCTCAGTCGTTTTGCTGTGCTTATGATTTTCTTATGCACTGGATCTTTCTTCAGTGCTTCTGAATATCCAACCAATGTTCTGTAGAAGTTTACAAGCCCCTGTGTATATCTTGGTTTGAGTTCCTCATATGCCAAATTTTCAGCAGCTTCTGTGTCGATATCAGTATGTTCTGCCAAAGCTTCTTCCACGGTCTCATTGAATGTATCTTGTAAGGTTTCCTGGGTTTTCATAACCATTCGATCCCACGGTCTGTACTTAGATTTCATTTTTTTCTTTTTGGGTATCTCAACTTCGTCATCACTATCATCTTCTTCGGTGTATTCTTCAGAATCATTGGTATAGTCATATTTTCCAAATATATCTTCTCCTTTTCCCAAATTATAGCGTGGGCTTGAAGACGCTACACTTTCTTCGTCATCTGACATATCTGTTTTATCCTCTTTACAAACACCACTGGATCTATGTCTTCTCAAACTGTCAGATCTTGCAAACTCTCGAAAACACTTATGGCATTGATATCTCCCCATGGATGTCAAATAATGAACTGATTTTTATTCAGTCTTGTCATTCCTTTTATACTCTTCCACAAAACTTTCTAACTTTCTGCACAATTTTCTGCAACTGTCTGTGACTGTTTGTCTTCACTTTTTCTTTTACGCTTGATATTCTTTAGTGGTAAAGACGTAGGTCTCCTGGGGGTATCAGGCCAGTGTTGTTTCATTTTTCTTCTTGGTTCAGCCAGACGACGTCTTTTCGGATGTCTTGTTTTCGCAAGTTGTTGGATTTCTGCGTTACATATTTTGCAGAATCTGGAGGGCCGTCCTTCCCTGAGCTTATTGCTGAGAACTGTGTTCAGTCTTTTCATCAAGTACCGCATCTGTCCATAACTTGTTTCGTATTTACTAGGGTTTTGTGTCACTGGTAACTTTTTGCATTTGACCATCTTTTTGCAGGATGTTTTTGTCTGTTTCTCTGAACTAACCATCTTATTTCCTTTCAGGAGTCTGATAAACTGACAAAGTTAGTATTAATGCAGAGTATTTATATCATGTTGAAAAAACTGTTTGTGTCTAAAGTGTAATTTAACCAAAGATTTTCCAGTCATAAAAGGTACACTTTTACCAGTGGCTGTTTTTATACTGATATGAACTTGGTCAATGAAAGATTTGGCTACTGGCACATAGTGCAAATTTTTTAGTTCTGTATGAAAATAAGTAGAATACTTGGTATGATTAAATGGAACAATTCTCAAAATCGGTGCCTTCACATCACCAACATTTGTAAAATCTGCAATATCTGAATATATGAAAAACGTATCATGTGGAGCATTCAGGTCTGCATTAAAAATAAATGAATCTTTTTCATTCCCAATAGGTTTTCCGAATAGAGAAGGATTGAGCCCTAATAACTTTCCAAACTCTTTGGAAAATTGTAACCTAGTTTGTCTTTCATCTTGACAAATTATTTTCATGCGTTTAGAATTTTCATCAAACACAACTCCAATGCCAACATTTACATGTTCTAATAATCCGTTCTCAAACGCATTGATAGAAGATTGCATTTCTTGTGCCAAATGACTGGGAGAAACATAATTGCCAGGTGGAATGATCAGCTTAACTTTGTCACATGCATTAGTATTTCTACACATTTCAGTGACATTTTCGAAACCGTGTCTTCTTATGTAGCTTGGATCAAGAAAAACCAAATAGAAAAAGTTATTTTCTTCACTGATGTTCAGCACTTGTGCTGAAGTCATAATTTCTACTAATGCACTTCCCAGTTTTCTTCATTGATATTAATTGGATGATCTAGTCTCACCGTAAAACTGTTTTGTTTGTTTGTTGGAAAAATGTCCAAGGAACTGTCACTTAGCAGTGTAAGGTAGAAGTCGTTCATTATTCAGGTGTGGCGTCTGATCGGGGCCCACAATGTTTAACAATGTCCCGCTGAATATTTATATACTTTCTTTTCTACTGAATGACAGTGTTTCAGTTGTGCATTTCAGTCATTTCTTAAGCAACACAAATTTAAAGTTACAATTATTATTCACTATCGTTATAAAAAAAAAGTTAGTTTTCTTTTTTCTTACTATTTATAATTATCGGAAAACCAATCTTTTTTTTTCCGGGAATTGGCTACTTTCAAATTCAATGGACAAAAATCGCTATTGATCGATTTTCGGAAAATCCAATGACCTGACATTTAACGGGAATGCGGTACCTTCGATATATATTCATAGTTTGTTAGTTATGGCGATACTAATAAGAAAATGATAAAGTAAATAACCAAAGTTATATCTAGAGCCCCCTTAAGAACATGATTTAGCGTTTAAAACGCCTTTATAAATATCCACTCTGAGCATTTTGTCTTATTGGGTTTTTCCCAATAGGAATTCTCAAAATAGTAACAGATAAAAAATGATAAAAATCATTATCATTTTGCTATTTGTAGCTCAAATGGGATCAAATATTTTTTTCGAAAAAAATATAATACAAGCTTATAAATTTATGCATCACTCATAGAACATAGTCTTTCTTTTCTTAAATTTAAAACAAAAACTTTCATTTGGAAATTCAACAAAACCATTTTCTTATCAAATTGGTTTGGGGTAGACTATATATACAAAGTGGTTTCTTGTTACAAACAGGCTAGTGCTCTAGCTTACTGGTGCATGGTTTGTGATTATTGCATTGCGTGTTTTTCCGGCTTGGTCCAAAGATGCGAGATTATCGAATATATGCTTAAACAGAGTAGAAGGTAGCTACGCTCAGGCTACTTTAAGGGGATCCACGGACATTGGAAAGCCTCCGCTCTGGGAATCACTCTGGTCCATAGAGACATTCAGGTGGTTCTAAAGTGTATTCGAGATAATCTCAAATCGCCAGGAGTCCCAAGTTGCAGGGAAACCCATTAATGCAATTCACAACCATACTAGGGAGGTTGTTTGCCATCAGAGGTGGCATCTAATTCTCTTGTTCTTTTTTTCCCATAAACAGCTTGGTCCTACCAAAGTTATCTTAAGTTATATACCTGCCACCGGCCAGGTAATAAGAGTCAAATTGTTCAATGTGTAGATGTGGACGTGTGGAATCTCCGCATTGTGGATCCACATTCTCCGCATCACATCCACATTGGGCATTTTAAGCTGAGTCTTAGAAGCCAGAAAGGCCTGGTTGCAATATTGCCGAATGTATAGATGTGGACATGTGGAATCTCCACATTGTGGATCCACATTCTCCACATTACATCCACATTTGCTCCACATTACCTCCACAATTTCAATGTGGAGATGTGGAGGTTCCACAATTTCAATGTGGAGGTTCCACAATTTCAATGTGTAGATGTGGACGTGTGGAATCTCCACTTTGTGGATCCACATTCTCCACATCACATCCACATAGAGCATTTTAATCTGAGACTTAGAAGCCAGAAAGGCCTGGTTGCAAAATTGTCGAATGTGTAGATGTGGACATGTGGAATCTCCACATTGTGGATCCACATTCTCCACATTACATCCACATTTGCTCCACATTACCTCCACAATTTCAATGTGTAGATGTGGAGGTTCCACAATTTCAATGTGGAGGTTCCACAATTTCAATGTGGAGATTATACATTTGTGATGTGGAGATGTGGCAGTGAAGAGACCATTTTATTACATACAAAATATATCTTGGCACATTAGCTCAGTTGGTAGAGCACCTGTCTGATAAGCAGGAGGTCATAGGTTCGAGCCCTATTCGTGCCAAACATTTTTTTCAATTTTAAGTTATTTCCAAAAGGCCAACATAATGTCATCTTGTGGTATCCCTGGACCTCTTGAAGATTTCCAACAAAAGACTAAGTCATTTTCAAGCTTGGTCCCTATAATTTCATCAAACATCAAATTTATAGGGACCAAGTCATTTTAGGCTTGGTCCCTATAAATTTCAAAAACTGAAGATTTATAGGGACCAAGTCATTTTAGGCTTGGTCCCTATAAATTTCAAAAACTGAAGATTTATAGGGACCAAGGCAATCAACACAAACACATGGATCTACTTGAAAGATCACCAAAAAAAAAACTAAGTTATTTTCAGGCTTAGTCAAAAGCATAGACAATTCAAACTTGGTCCCTATAAATTTCAAAACCTGAAAATTTATAGGGACCAAGGTAATCAACACAAAAACACTAAGCCCATTTCTGAAGGTATCCAGCTAACACACTAAAAAAAACTAAGTTATTTTCAGGGTTAGTCAAAAGCATAGACAATTCAAACTTGGTCCCTATAAATTTCAAAAACTGAAGATTTATAGGGACCAAGTCATTTTAGGCTTGGTCCCTATAAATTTCAAAAACTGAAGATTTATAGGGACCAAGGCAATCAACACAAACACATGGATCTACTTGAAAGATCACCAAAAAAAACTAAGTTATTTTCAGGCATAAACATAGGCTAAGACAATTCAAACTTGGTCCCTATAAATTTCAGAAATAGAAGATTTATAGGGACCAAGGTAATCAACACAAACACATGGATCTACTTGAAAGATCGCAAAAAAAAAACTAAGTTATTTTCAGGCTTAGTCAAAAGCATAGACAATTCAAACTTGGTCCCTATAAATTTCAAAAACTGAAAATTTATAGGGACCAAGGTAATCAACACAAAAACACTAAGCCCATTTCTGAAGGTATCCAGCTAACACACTACCGGCCACCCAAGACCCATTCTAGCCTAGTCAAGCTTACATCAAGCGGCGTCACTATGGGGACCAGATTATGGGGACCAACAAAATTATAGGGACCAGTCCCTATAATCTGGTCCCCATAATCTGGTCCCCATAGTGACGCCAGAAGTTTGCTACTATCAAGCCTCAATATATTTGCCAAAACACTTGACGCTTGACAGTCAAGTTTCTACTGATGAAGAAATATAAAGTCTTGAGATACAAGATTTTTATTTCTCATAGAAACTTGGTACTAGATAGCCTCAATTTATAATTATGACACTATGAAGTCTTGAGATACAAGAACAACATAATGTCATCTTGTGGTATCCCTGGACCTCTTGAAAGATTTCCAACAAAAGACTAAGTCATTTTCAAGCTTGGTCCCTATAATTTCATCAAACATCAAATTTATAGGGACCAAGTCATTTTAGGCTTGGTCCCTATAAATTTCAAAAACTGAAAGTTTATAGGGACCAATGTAATCAACACAAACACATGGATCTACTTGAAAGATCACCAAAAAAAACACTAAGTTATTTTCAGGCTTAGTCAAAAGCATAGTCAATTCAAACTTGGTCCCTATAAATTTCAGCAACTGAAGATTTATAGGGACCAAGGTAATCAACACAAAACACTCAGTCCATCTCGGAAGGTATCCACTTTACACACTACCAACTACCCAAGTCCCCAATCTAGCCTAGTCAAGCTTACATCAAGCGGTGCCGGTATGGGGACCAGATTATGGGGACCAACAAAATTATAGGGACCAGTCCCTATAATCTGGTCCCCATAATCTGGTCCCCATACCGGCGCCCTATACTACTAGCGCGGGCGTCAACCGAACTTTGTTGCCCATGTTCTGCGTTCAAAAAGGCGGTCGCCCGCCGAGCGCTTACTTTGTTACCTACGTTCTGCGTTCAACCAGGCGAGCACCCACCGAGCTCTCACTTTGTTTTCTACATTCTGCCGGCGTTGAACAACCGTGGCGACCGCCGAGCGCTTACTTTGCTGCTTACGTTCTGCTTTCAACAAGGCGGTCGCCCGCCAAGCGCTCACTTTATTGCCAACGTTCTGCGTTTAACAACGCGGGCGCCCGCCGAGCGCTTACTTTGGTTGCAAACATTCTGCGTTCAACAACGCGGGCGTTCAACAACGCGACTCACTCAGTCATTGTCACTGATCCATCTGTGTCTGCGTCAATGAAGTGGCACTATACCGTGAGTAACATTTCCATATTAAGAACACCTTTGCGACTTTTCAAAAGTGGTCTTTAAGACCACTCGCTCGCCGAGTTTGTTGCCAACGTTCTGCGTTCAACAACGCGGGCACCCGCCGAGCGCTCACTTTGTAGCCTACGTTCGGCGTTCAACAACGCGGTCGCCCGCCGAGCGCTTAATTTGTTACCTTCGTTCTGCGTTTAACAACACGGGCGCCGAGCGCTCACATTGTTGTCTGCGTTCTGTAGGCAACGAAGTGAGCGCTAGGCGGGCTCCCGCGTGGTTGAACGCACCTCTGATTATAACTTCTAGGGATAATTACTGATCTTTTTTATCTATTTTTCCTTTAAAAGGTATGATATAGCGTGTCCATCTAAAAGAAATGAAAACCCGCGCTTCAACCAGAGGCATGAAAACCCGCAGTTTAACCAGAGGCATCAAAACACACGGTGTTACCAGATACATGAAAACTCGAAGTGTAACGAGAGACAGAAAAACAAGCGCTGTTGCCAGAGACATGAAAACTCGAAGTATAACCAGACACATGAACACCCGTGATGTTGCCAAGAACATGAAAACCCGCGGTGTTACAAGAGACATGAAAGCCAGCGTTATTATCGCAGACGTGAATACTCGACGTGTAACCAGACACATGATATCCAGCGGGGCTACCAGGTACATAAAAACTCGAAGTGTGAGTGGGGGCAATAAACATCGCCGTGTAATTAAACACAAGAACGCGCATACCGCATCCAAAGATATGAAAACCCGCACAAAGAAAGTCGAGGTTGATGTTGATAAGCCAATAGACCACCAGCATCAATGTAGCACAGACAGAAGCGTTGAAGTAAAACCTAAATCAGTGCTAGCCAATATGAAACCAGTGGAACCATACCAAGTAAATGTTAGTTTAACTGCGAAAAAACATTCAACTTGTGTTACTGGCTGCGTTTTTCTGAGAACGGGGGAATTAGTTTTATGCGAAAAAAAACAATAAGAAAATAATAGTTCTAAATAAAGATTTGGTTCCAAAAGACAGCCTAAATCTGACTGGGCCACCCCTACATATAGCCACTACTTGTGACAGAGAGGTGGTTGTATCAGTTGACAAATTGCTTCAGTTTGTTCAAGTACTGCCGAAGCCAGTTCTAAAGGATACTATTTCCTTAGACAGATACTGTCGTGGACTTGCCGTTTGTAATGGGTTTATATATGTAGCGTTCAGCGAAGATGTTGAAATAAGAGTATTTGATTATAACGGACGGCTCCTGAAACGCATTAGTCAAAAAAAGGAAACAACCTTCCCGTTTGAACGGCCGATGTCTATTACAGCTAGTGAATCTGGAAAGTTATATGTCTCTGAATGTACAAATCCAGGTGTAATCCACTGTTTTTCTTTAGACGGAAATTTGGTGTACAGATATCAAGACCCAGATCTTGCTTACGGGGCTCTTAATATGTTCGTAGATGGCGAAGAAAATATATTTATGTTTGGAACACTATGTGATAAACTGTATGTGATAGACAGGAATGGCAAGAAGGTGAAAGAAATATTTCTGCCTGGGATATTCTGCCCTCACTGTATCGCCTTTAGGGACAGAGATAACATTCTTGTTGTTGGTGGTTACACAGAAAATCTAGTTGTATTCAAGATGGAACAAGAGTAAAAAGGTGGCTGCCCAATCCATTACGAAAACACGCCTATACCAATACATTGTAACCTTTATCGCCGAAAAAAATGAAAATTTAAAGATGAAAAATTATATTTTTTTTATTTCTGCTCAAAATATAGAGTGTGGGTACTCGTTAGAACCGCCTCAGAAAAATAAGGTTTACCCCTGTAAACTCCAGTTTCACAATATAAAAGTGGGGTTAGAGCGGACCAAAAATATATAGGCGTGTTTTCGTGATGCAGCAAACAAATGACCGACCGACGTCGGGACGCCGTGGCAACTTATTGTCGATGTCGGACCGACGACATTCATCACGAAAACATGCCTATATAATTTGGACCCCTTTAACCCAACTTTTATATTGTAAAACTGGGGTTCACAGGGGTGTACACTATTTTTTCTGATTTCTGCTCAAAATCATAGATTGCGAGGATTCATTAAAACCGCCTCGTTGAGGCGTTTCGAATGAGTTCTCACAATCTTTGTTTTGAGCAGACTTATGAAAAATATCTGAATTTTCATTTTTTGTGTGTGTGACAATATTCCAATAGATATTAGCAGGCGGCCCGTGGTTTTATGCTGACTACATGGGTGATCCTTTCATTACAGATTTTCTGAAGTAGACCTCTCCATTTTTGAATTTGGAAACGACTTCTAACAATGCTTAGTGTTCACACGACGCTTAGTGTTCATATCCATGTTGGACACTAAGCGTTGCAATATGTACACTAAGCTGTCCAACATGGACACTACGCGTTGCAATCGCAACGCGTAGTGTCCATGTTGGACAGCTTAGTGTACATATGGACACTAAGCGTCGAGACTGTCGATAATATGTGCGATCCCAACGCTTATTGTTCATCATGTCTTTTCAACTTAGCAATTATTCAACTACAAGGTGTGGTTATTTTATTTATTTATTTTTTTTTTTTTTTCAAAATTTTCGTATGTCGACTGCCACTCTTCAGAAAGCAGCCATTTTGGGGGCGGACTTTCATGCCATGAATACTGACCCCAGGTTTGATGTCCCGGAATGGGGCTAGACATCAAAATCGTTTGTATGCCCGAGTCGGCGGGCAAATAGATTTTACCCTCTGTGTGTGTGTGTGTGTGTGTGTGTGTGTGTGGTGTGTGTGTGTGTGTGTGTGTGTGTGTGTATGTGTGTGTGTGAATCGTGTCCGGTCAATAACGTTCTTGTTCTTTGTTGGATTTTGAAATTACTTGGCAGAAATATTTACCATCATGAGGCGATGTGTCGCGCGTAAGACCCAGGTCGGTACCTCACAGGTCAAGTTCATACTTAGAGGTCAAATGTTAAAAAAGGGTCTTTTTTCGTGTCCGGCCAATAACTTCCGTGTTCCTGGATGGATTTTGAAATTACTCGACAGAAATGTTAACCATCATAAGACCATACGTCGCGCACAAGACCCACAAGGTACCTCAAAGGTCAAGGTCATACTTATGGGTCAAAGGTCAAAAAAGGTCTTTTTTCGTGTCCGGTCAATAACATTCTTGTTCCTGGATGGATATTGAAATTACTTGGCAGAAATGTTAATCATCATGAGACGATGTGTCGCGCGCAAGACCCAGGTCGCTTCCTCCAAGGTCAAGGTCAATCTTAGAAGTCAGAGGTCAAATAAAGGGTCTTTTATTTGTGTCAGGTCAATAACTTTCTTATTCTTAGATGGATTTTGAAATTGCGTGGCGGAAGTATAAACAATCATGAGAATTTAATTGTGTCACTAACATGACCCAGATTAGTACCTCCAAGGTCAAGTCAAAAATGTTGTACTCACACAGTCTGTTACATAACACACTTCTGTGTCCCATGTCATATGGCGGGGGAATCCGTGTAAGTAAAAAATGTAAGTCACTGTGACCTATAGTTCATGGTCTTGTGTTTGTTTGTTTGATTTGAGGTTTAACGTTCTCATCAACACTGTATAGGTCATACTGTATAGGTCACGTTGCTTCCAATTTTGTGGGACTTTTACCCGATATTGAGATGAAATGACATCTCAAGCCCTGTCGCCCAATGAAACCAATAGCGTTTATAAGCATGGACTCGCACCGCTTTGCCTGGACAAGCTTAGATCCTTTAAAGGTGCATTATTGAGCTATCTGGAAAAAATGCTTCCAAAAATAAAATACATATAGCCGGTATTTTTCTTTAAAACAATTCAAATGAATGCATTTTATGCAAAAATGCGAACAATTATGATGACAGGTAAACGAGTTTGAGAGGGATTCCCTAACTAGGTTTCGAACACTAGTTAGATCTATTTTTAGTTCGTGTCAAAAATAGAATCCCCATATGTGACGTTATGCGACGTTCATTTTTGGCCTTGTTTGCTTAGGCCATGCCTGAATCGGAAAAAAATATGACGCTGAATACCATGCCATAAGTAACGACACTCAGAGACGATACTGTCGCCATGTATGTGTAAAGTGACAGATTTATTTTTAGAACAGAAATTCCGAACACATGTTCAGAGCGAAGGGTAAAAACGAATGAAAACGACCATTTTCACAAAGTTCTGAAGCTGTATTTGGCTCCAAATGTGTACACATGACAAAGGAGTATGCACTGAAGATAAAAACCAGAAAAAAAATTTTGAGACCCGGTAGCTCAATAATGCACCTTTAAGCGGTTTACCAATACTCGTGAGTGGTCGGTTTCAGTTCTGCGTGGAAGCATCATGCAGCACATCTATTTCTACAAGCCCCGATGGGCGGGGCCAACATGGTCTTGTGATTTGGCCTTAAATCTTGAAGACTTTATGCTATAAAAACATCATACCTTGGTATTATGGGTCAGTATGACCGGATATTTTACCTTTATTTCATGGTCCAGTGATTTTGCCTTGTATCCTAAAGAAAAGTAAAAAAAAATGTTTGGTTGGTTTCAGGTTTAACGTCCCCGTCAACACTGTAAAAAGATTTTGATGTCTAGCACCATCCCGGGACATCAAACCTGGGGCCAAGAAAGCTGACCTTCTAGAGTTCAGATGACACAAATAATCGAATATGAATGCTTTCTGATGAGTGGCAATCGACGTGAAATTTAAAAAAATAGCACCTCGAAATTGAATAATTTCTAAGTTAAAATGAAATGATGAGCAATTAGGGTTGGGATCACACATATTATGGAGAGCCGCGACGCTTAGTGCCCATGTGAACACTAAGCGTTGCGACTGCAACGCTTAGTGTTCACATGGACACTAAGCGTTAAACGCTTACTGTCCAACGTGACCATTAAACTTAGTGTTCACATGGACACTGAAGCCTCCGTGGTGCAGTGGTTACGCTACTCGCCTTGTAAACCAGGGGTCGCAGGATCGATCCCGGGCTTCTCCAGACTTTCGGATGAGTCTTTAAACCGAGGTCCCGTCTCCGTATGACCTTAACTGTTGGTGGGACGTAAAACTCAAAACACTCACTCACTCCCTCACATGGACACTGAGCGTTGCGGCTACAACGCTTACTGTCCAACATGAACACTAAGCGTTGCAACGCTTACTATCCAACATGAACACTAAGCGTTGCAACGCTTACTATCCAACATGAACACTAAGCGTTGCAACGCTTACTATCCAACATGAACACTAAGCGTCGCAACGCTTACTATCCAACATGAACACTAAGCGTCGCAACGCTTACTATCCAACATGAACACTAAGCGTTGCAACGCTTACTGTCCAACATGAACACTAAGCGTTGCAACGCTTACTATCCAACATGAACAATAAGCGTCGCAACGCTTAGTATAAACTTCTGTTCAGCTGACTGCAAATATCATTTCTGATGCCACAGGCTATCAGGCAATCAGAAATATCCGCTGTTTTGTCTTTTTTTCCACACAAATGTCAAAGTGACCAAATTTGACCTTGACATCAAAAGATCAAGGTCAACCAAGGTCATCATTTGAACAAACTTGGTAGAGTCCGAGTCCCCGATGTTGCATACCAAGTTTCAAGGTCATAGGATATTTGGTTCCTGAGAAGAAGATTTTTTTTTCATATTGGTCATGTGATCCAGTCCTAACGAACAAACTTTCGTTCCTCTCTTCCCATAGAGGCTCCACATGTAATTTGGTTTCAATCAACCCCGTAGTTTAATTGAAGAAGAAGATAAAAAATACTGAATCGTAGCCATCCAGGACAAAGGTCAGTAAATGACCGTCAATAAATGACCTTGACATTTGGAATTGATAAAATTTCCATTCAGCTGATTGCAAATATCATTTCTGATGCCACAAGCTACCATGAAATCCGAAAAATCCAGTGTTTTGACTTTTTTCCATACAGTTGTCTAATTAGAGCAAATTTGACTTGCCGAGAAACAGGTCAAGGTCAATCAAAGGTCATCTTTTGATCCAACTTGGTAGGGACCGAGTCCCCGATGCTGCATACCAAGTTCCAATGGCATCGGCCGTTCGTTTCCTGAGAAGAAGATTTTTAAAGGTTTTTAACATATATGGGCATGGCGGCCATATTGGTCATGTGACCAAGTCCTCACGAACAAACTTTCGTTCTCCCTTCCCATAGAGGTTCCACGTATAATTTGGTTTCTATTGACAGAGTAGTTTCAGAGGAGATGTCGTTTGAAAATGTTGACGACGCAGACGTTTCTGCGTCTGCGTCGTCAACATTTTCAAACGACATCTCGAAAAAAGAGGGCTAAATAGTGTTGATGGGGACGTAAAACCTCAATACAAACAAACAAGTATACAATAAAATCACCATGCTGTCCTTTCGTTTTATAATCAAAGCACTGACAGTACTGGTATAGGTCGATTGTCACTGAGTGTAGGCTAGGAAAAAAGTCCTGGCCCTTAAATGACCAGCATTTTAAGCAGTGTAAACCCTGGTCTATGGCGTCCGACCTAGAACTACACTGTTTTCCAAACCAAACACATATCTATAGATAACTCTCTTAAGCAACACTGTGACCTTACAACGATACGAATAGCGCCGCTAATATCCATTGCAATCAGTGATGGTCACGCAGATATCAACGACGAAAAACTATCCCAGCATGCACATGACGTAATTGTGATGTCACGCCATCGTCGGTGCAACGTCATGATGTTTATGCAATGTCAAATCTACGTCGGTGCAACGTCGTGACGTTGCACAGACGTTGATTTGACGTTGCCCTAACGACGTGTGCCTGCTGGGATACTGCTTAGTAACTGTTGGTCGATTGACAAACAATCGCCACCCCAAAATGTATCATATTCTTGACTGACCTTCAAAATACATTATTCTGACTAAGATTTGTTTGTTCACTTTTCCCCATAATGCTAACAGGTCCATGTAATGAACACCCAACTGGGGTTTAGAGGGATATCCATATTTTAGATCATCTGTCACAAGGTGACAAGGTGAGCTTTTGCGATCACTTTTCGTCCGTCGTCAGTGCGTGCTTGCGTGCGTGGATGCGTCCGTAAACAATTTCTTCAAACGACATCTCCTAAACAGCTGATCGGATTTTGACAAATCTTCACAGGAATGATCCTTCCCTTTTAAAGTTGTTCATATGGTTCCGGTCCGTTGCACATCTAGGTCACAGGAGCCAAAAAATGATTTTTTCACTGAAAACTTAAAACAATCTTCTCTGAAACCACAAGGCCCAGGCCTTTGATATTTGGTGTGAAGCTTCATCTAGTGAACCTCTACCAAGATTGTTCAAATTATAGCCCTGGGGACAAAAGTGCCCCCGAGCCAGGGCTCACCAGTTTTATATAGACTTTTAAAGGGAAAACCTTTAAAAATCTTCTTGCCTGCAATCAGAAGGTCCAGGTTTTTGATATATGGTATGAAGTTGTATCTAGTGGACCTCTACCAAGATTGTTCAAATTATAGCCCTGAGGCCAAAAATGGCCCCGCCCCGGGGCCGATGGTTTTACATGGACTTATACAGCGAAACATTTAAAAATCTTTTTGTTTGAAACCCGAAGGCCCAGGTCTTTGGTGTTTGGTATGAAGCTTCACTAGCTGACCTCTGCCAAGATTGTTCAAATTATAGCAATGGGGCCAAAAATGCCCCCACTCCGGGGCCTACCGGTTTTACATAGACTTATATATGGAAAACCTTTAAAATTCTTATCGTCTGAAAACCAGACGGCCTAGGTCTTTGATATTTGGTATCCCGGGGTCCAGCGATTATACATGGATTTATATAGGGAACACCTTTAAAAACCTTCTTGTCTGAAACCAGATGGCCAATGTGTTTGATTTTTGGTATGAAGTTGTACCTAGTGGACCTCTGCCAAGATTGTTCAAATTAAAGCCATGGGGCCAAATATTCCCCCTGCGCTAGGGCCCATCGGTTTTACATAGACTTATTTGGGGGAAAACCTCTAAAAATCTTCTTGTCTGAAACCAGAAGGCCCAGGTATTTGGTGTTTCGTATGATGCTTCATCGCTTCATCTAGTGGAGCTCTACCAAGATTGTTCAAATTATAGGCCTGGGTCCAAAAATGCCCCCCCCCCCCGCGCCGGGGCCCACTGCTTTTACATTGACTTATATAGGGAAAACCTTTAAAAATCTTCTTGTATGAGGTGTTCTATATTTGGTATGAAGTTGTATCTAAGGGACCAAGATTGTTCAGATTATAGCACTGGGGCCAAAATGCCCCCGCGCCAGGGCTCACCAGTTTTACATAGTTACAAAGGGAAAACCTTCAAAATCTTCTTGTCTGAAATCAGAAGGCCCAGATCTTTGATATTTGGTATGATGCTTCGTCTGTGGACCACTACCAAGTTTATTCAAATTACAGTCCTGGGGTCAAAATGGACCAAGGCCCCACCTATTTTACTTAGACTTATATAGGGAAAATCTTCTTGTATGAAACCAGAAGGCCCAGGTCTTTGGTATTTGGTAGGAAGTTGTATCTAGTGGACCTCTACCAAGATTGTTCATATTATAGCCCTGAGGCCAAAAATGCCCCCGCCCCGGGGCCCATGGTTTTACATGGACTTATATAGCGAAACAAAAAAAAATCTTTTCGTTTGAAACCAGAAGGCCCAGGTCTTTGGTGTTTGGTATGAAGCTTCACTAGCTGACCTCTGCCAAGAATGTCCAAATTACAGCCCTGGGGCCAAAAATTCCCCCACGCCGGGACCCACCTGTTTACATAGACTTATATAGGGAAAACCTTTAAAATTTTGTCTGAAACCAGAAGGCCCAGGTATTGCATTGTAAGTAAGACTAGACTGAGCTACTTCATCTCCTACTTGTGCATTAGGACCTGACTATCAGTGTCCACAAGGTGGCCAAATAGTGACATACAAGTCAGCTCTGTATTGTCACAGGGAACCACTGACCCATATGTCTAGCATCTAATGCCAACTCTTGTTTTCTAAACATCGTTTATCATCATCTCATGACAGGTGAGCGACAGAGGACCATCTTGGCCTTCTTGTTTCTTATTTCTGCTCCAAGACATAGGTTGTGGCTAGTCTTTAGAACCGCCTCAATGAGGGGGTTCTAACATAGGTTGTTGGTACTCGTTAGAATCGCCTCAATGAGGCGGTTCTAACGGGCACCCACACACCATGTTTGGAGTATAAAGAAGAAAAATTCACAAAGGAGCAGTCTCTATAAGGCTATTTTCATGGCCACAACCGATTTCCTTTAAACTTTGTAGCTTCAAATTGGTACATATTGGCTGTCTAATGGTGAATTTTTAGACTCTTTGGTTCACTGGTTTTTGCTGTATACACTATTAAAGTGGGTGGGGTAATGTCACCCCATCAAGGGTATACCAACAAAAATGCTATTATTTTTGTTCAAAGTGCATGACTGGAGGCGATGTTTGCCGTATGCTTACTACCCTTTTAGGCATAACAGCCGGTGATAACAGTCTTATAAATATCAAACAAGAGAAGAGTTTATACGCGCTTGTACAATGTACCCAAATATTAGTAATTTTTATTCCCCAACTTTACGAAAAACCACAACACCTTTACAGTTTTCAACTTATTTCAAAGATCTTTCATAAATATAATGTTGATGTAATAGTTTATTTATTCAAAATTTTATGACATATACATACATCTGTACTACAAATATACATACAAATGTCAAAGGATTGGATGTAGGCACAGCCTATATTTATCCTCTCCTTTATTGGTGTTGTAGACATATACATATATGTTAATTATATAGATTGAACTAATGAATGAAGAGAAGAAGAAGAAGAAGAAGCAGAAGAAGAAGAGATAGAGCATGATTACTCCGACATACATCAACATTTGCCGTGTTGATTCAAATGTGATGACATCACCGCAAATGCCTTAATATATGCATTGCATATTAACTGGGTTATTTAGTTAGTGATTAAGTGTTTAAAAGATTTGTACATTTGACGATCCTAGCATTTAGATATTTAAATATTGAAACGTTGAAACCTGTACACGTTGGCATTTAATTAGACCTAATGTTTAGTTTGTTTATTTTAGCTTACATTTATCCTAAAATGTAATAGTCATTCTAGGTATATGTCAGAATTATTGTTAGTTCATAAAACTTAAGAGTTACCTGCCCCTGAAATTGGATTTTACCATATTTTTTTTTTAAATCAGAGTGCATTTATCCGTTTGTAGTACTCACAACTTCATTTGGAAGTGAATAAACCGATTCCTTGCAAATATAATTAAATAGATGTGGACAAAGAAGTGATTTGATTTAATAGTGCATGCTAGCAAGCACATGAGCACAACATCCCACGGTACGAGCACCATCTCTTCACCAACAGTACCATCCAGTGATTGGGTTCAGTCCTTGTGGTCTAAACACATTGCAAAACGAGCAAACAATTCTTACATAGTCGCCAACATATGGTATTTTACTATTGGATATTTTGTTGCTAAGGCCTTCCACTTTGTAATTCTCCCATTAGCTGATTCGACAACCTATCTCACTTTGCACCTAGCCTTGAATCATTCGCCTCTTCAGTTGTATATTGCTTCTGAGATTTGGTTAGGAAGTGAAGAATATGAGAATTGATTTCATAACCCTTTAGTATTTCTCTAACATCCCTGAATCATACATCAACTTTTGCAAATGTCATATTTGGGGATTCAAATTCTTATGTTGCAATCGCAGTGGCTGATGGAACATACATATATATTGAGAAGAGTGGAAACTACTCATTTCAGAGATCTTATTCCGTACATAAAGGACAGCCTTTGCTGAAACCTATGATGCTTGTGGCCACTGATGGTTACATTTTGACTGTGATGGGACCATATCTTGCAGAGGGGAAAAACACAGATGCTAAGATTACTGTACACATGTTAAAGACTAATGCAGAAAATATTACTGACCGGTTTGAAGAAGATGATGTTCTCGTTGTAGACCGCGGCTTCAGGGATGCTATAGTTATACTAAAGGATTTTGGAATCAATTCTCATATGCCTCACTTCCTAAACAAATCTCAGAAGCAACATACGACTGAAGAGGCGAATGAGTCAAGGCTCGTTACAAAGGTGAGATGGGTTGTCGAATCAGCTAATGGGAGAATTAAAAAGTGGAAAGCCCTTAGCAACACAATGCCCAATAGTCAAATACCATATGTTGGCGACTATGTAAGGATTGTTTGCTCATTGTGCAATGCATTTAGACCACCTTTGGTAACAAGCAAAGATTTAGGCAAAGTAATTGCTAGAAGAATGATGGCCCTAGCAAAAACTCCAAATAAGCTGCAGGATAAGGTTGTAACAATAATTCCGCCGAAGGCTATGTCGCACCTGTGGGGGCGCAAAGTCATCGAACCATGAAATGTAGGTCAAGGTCAAACATAGATGCTTGCTCAAAAGATCCCGTTCTCAAATGCAAGCTTGTACTAAGTATCATTAATGAAGCTGTAATAATTCTTGGGAAATGAACTTAACCATTACGGTGAACGCTAGGGTGGTCACAATATTTTACAAAGTCAGTGAACCATGAAATATAGGTCAAGGTTAAATATGGATGCTTGCATTTAAGTAACCATCCCCAGATACAAGTCTGTACCAAGTATCATTAATAAAAGCTCTTATAGTTCTTGAGAAATAAACTTGACCATTAGGGTGAACGCTAGGGTGGTCGCAATATTTACAAAGTCAGTGAACCATGAAATATAGGTCAAGGTCAAATATGGATGCTTGCAAGCATGTAAGTTTTCATCCCCAGGTACAAGTTTGTACCAAGTATCATTAATGAAGCTCTTATAGTTCTTGAGAAATAAACTTGACCATTAGGGTGAATGCTAGGGTGGTCGCAAATGTTGACGCCTTGACGAACGAAAGGACGAACGAACGGACGGAAAACCGGGCGCCTATATCGGGCCATGCTAATAGCAGGCGCGACAAAAAATGGCTGGGATAAAAAAACGGGTCATTTGGAAAAAGATCGATGATGAGAAACTTGAGAATTTCCCAGAGATGACTGAAGATGAACTCAGGGATTTGAAACTGGGTATTTACCAGCTGAAAAAAGCCAAATCCTACACAGATGAACATTTTGACGACAATGGATCATATGAGATAATGGCACTCAAAGAAGATGGTGTTCTTAAAGCACAGATACGTTCTCGCCACACGCCTAATAAAACATATAACATGTGGGTTGAATATACACAAGCACTGAACCCAATCACTGGATGGTATTGTGGGTGCAGAAGTGGAGCTCGTACCGTGGGATGTTGCGCACATGTGGCTTCTGTTCTCTGGTATTTCGGATATTACCGGAACAAATCAGAAAATAGTGAAGCAAAACCAAGCCGGGAACATATTGATTTTGTTTATGATGCTGCTATTAACACATGGAGTACATCTAGCGATTCAGAGGAAGATCAGTAAATTAAAAAATTCTTAAACATGTCGTGAGACCATACAGGCATATATTTAAGCACAGTATCAGTCTAAAATGAGGTTCAACAACATGAGCAAAGCCTGCTTTGGTGGTCAAAAATGTTTGACAGTTGACAAATGTTCCATTTGCACCTGGAAATTAAGAGTTCATAAATAACCAAAATAAAAGGAAATACTAGAATGTACTTTTAAATCAAATGACTTCCTTGTCCACATCTATTTAATAATATTTGCATGGAATCGGTTTATTCACTTTCAAATGAAGTTGTGAGTACTACAAACGGATAAATGCACTCCGATTTCAAAAAAAATGGGTAAAATCCAATTTCAGGGGCAGGTAACTCTTTACGTTTTATGAACTAACAATAATTCTGACATGTACCTAGAATGACTATTACATCAACAGTATATTTATGAAACATCTTTAAAATCAGTTGAAAACTGTAAAGGTGTTGTGGTTTTTCGTAAAGCTGGGGAATAAAAATTACTGATATTTGGGTACAACTTACAAGCGCGTATAAACTCTTCTCTTGTTTGATATTTATAAGAATGTTATCACCGGCTGTTATGCCTATAAGGGTAGTAAGCATACGGCAAACATCGCCTCCAGCCATGCACTTTGAACAAAAATAATAGCATTTTTGTTCTTATACCCTCGATGGGGTGACATTACCCCACCCACTTTAATAGTGTATACAGCAAAAACCAGTGGACCAAAGAGTAAAAAAAAATCACCATTAGACAGCCAATATGTACCAATTTGAAGCTACAAAGTTTAAAGGAAATCGGTTGTGGCCATGAAAACAGCCTTATAGAGACTGCTCCTTTACATCAGAAAGAAAAAACAATTTTGGATAAATGAAAATGCATTCTGTTTCACGGGTGTAGAATCGGAACTTCTGCTACAACAGTGACTGCGGAGCTCATTATAACTGCGTCACATCAACGTCGGCACAAGGTCACGTCAGATCTACGTCAGGGCTGCGTCATGACGTTGCACCGTCGTTGATTTGACGTTGCCCTAACGACGTGGTTATGCTACTCGCCTTGTAAACCAGGGGTCATGGGTTCGATCACGGGCTTCTCCAGACTTTCGGATGAGTCTTTAAACCGAGGTCCCGTCTCCATATGACCTTAGCTGTTGGGGAGGGCGTAAAACTCAAACACTGACTCACTCACTAATAACCGCTTCATTAAGGCAGTTCTGATCAGAATCAGAATCAGAATTGTTACTGGTGACACGTCAAAAGACATTCATACACCAGGACCTGTGATGTGGGAAGTTAGTCCCTAGCTCTAACCAAAGAGGTAAATTTAGCTACACAATCATCAGCACCTTCAGCTGTCGAAATAATCGAATCGGGAAGGGCATTCCAATCTCTAATGGTTCTGGGGAAGAACGACTCTTTATAAATGTCAGTTCTTGCAGTAAGGGTCTGAAACGCCAATGAATGGTGATTTCTACAGTGTCTTGCTGGGGGAACAAGGTCATCTGTTGGAATGCTGGCAGCTGATGAGCACCCACAGTCGATGTTTTTCTTTATCTTACTGAAACAAGGGAAACAATAGTCTTGGAAACTTTCCCTGCAGAATAGGGCTTTCAAGGCCATTCTACAGACGAGCTTGCTAGATGTCATCACTATTTTAAGAAGTTTAGTTATTCGTTATGATTAGAGCTAGCCATGTGAACAATCAAAGCACTGAGAGTACTGGTGGGTCGATTGTCTCCGGGTGTAGTTAGGAAAAATGGAGCGTAGACTGTTTCGTTTAACCCTTAAATTCCTTTACTGAAAGCAAACCGTGTAGACCATGATCAGACGCTGCGTTTTCGGCGCCTGACCCTTAAATTCCTATACTCTAAGCAAACAGTGAAGACCCTGATCAGACGCCGCGTTCTGCGGCGTCTGATCTGGGTCTACCCTGTTTGCCTAGCCCAACCCATGATTCCAGCCCAGATTTTACAGTTAACCTTTTACGTAAACACGCTGACCTCACTGCGATAAAATTCTATAAATAATCTGCGTGGATTCCTACAAATCAGTGAAAGTCACGTGGACTCCAGCACTAACAGAGGTTTTGTCCTTTATACCTTTGGGTCGATTGATAAACAATCGACCCAAAAACAATACTGCAGTGCCTATATCGTTGCTGTCAACATGATTATCGCTGCTCAGTAAACTAAACCGCGCAAAGGGCGAACCAGACTAAGTCCAGTTACAGAGCGGTCGGTGCTTTGGTAGTATATAACACCTGACAATGGTGGTGGGTTTAGAGGAGGTCGTGTGGAAGGTTGGGAGAGCGACCCATGTTGTTGTTGTTGTTGTTGTCCAATAAGTTCTGTCGTCTATTCTGGGTATTTAGTCGGTGTTTGCCAAATCCAGCACTCGATTCCTGTTCAGACTACAGATAACTCTGACCTACAAACATCGATAACAATAGCGCGACCTTTTCTAATAACCCTTTTTGTACCAAATGGAATCTTCCTCCTTATATATAGCCAGAGTCCATTACAAAATTTAGGGGTGTCAGGTTGTGTTTTCTTCAAAATTTATTTGGAAAATGACTGATTTTTTAGCAAACAGTGGAGGCCCTGATCAGACGCCGCGTTCTGGGCCTGCACTGTCTGCCATTTACCCGTTTTGGGGTTTCCGGTACAAAATGGGTTAATATTTAACGTTCTGCATGCTAGCATTTTTTTCTCAGCAGACGACATTTTGAAATACTTTTCTTATTTTCCCAGAATCTCGAGATGTCAAGTCAAATAAGAAAAATATCAAAAATTTGTCGTCTGCTGAATTAGCCCAGAGCGTGCTATATGTTAAGGCGCAATGACAATAAAACACCCACAAGTAGGCCTATATACTGGCCAGTGCATTTTAATATTTAATCGTTAAATCCATCATTTACTTAGGGTCCAAATAGGGGCACAGGAAGTGGAGTCTGATCGGGATCTACAGAGTTTGTTTAATACAAAGGGTGATCATGAATCAGCTAAGTCCAGTTACACGGCGGTCGGTGTCGGTCCGTCCATGCTTATAAACCCTATTAGTTTCATTGGGTGGCAGGGCTTGAGATGTCATTTCATCTCAGTGTTGGGTAAAAGTCCCACAAAATTGGAAGCAACGTCTCCAAAATGACCTTTATATTGTTGACGGGGACGTTAAACCCCAAATCAAACAAACAAACGGCGGTCGGTGATTTGTATATAGCAAGGACATTGGTGGCGGATTTAGACGAGGCCGTGTGGAAGGGCGAGAGAGCGAGCCATGTTGTTGTTGTTGTTGTCCAATGAGTTCTGTCGTCATCGACACACATCCAATAGAGTTGATATCGCCAGTTATGAATGATGAGCCCTTCAGTTTATAATGCACCGTATGTACAGATAGAGTATAAGTCTTCTAAAGTATTTTAAAATTGCAGCTCAATAAGAGGTTTTAACATCGGAGTCTAACTGTTGGTTTTCTTTTGCTCCAGCATTTCAGCGTTTTCTTGTTGTCGAGTCCTCACCGTTGTTTCATCTCTGTGGTCGGTTGCTTTTTGTGCTCTCATAGATATTGCTCTGATGAGTTAGGAGGCCTTCATGCGGACTGAACAAATTATTTGACGTCTAAATCGCGACGAAAGTAAGGGCGAGGATTGCGGCCGCGTAAAATCGATTTAAGCACCCCCCTCCCCCCCACCTCCCCCTCCCGAGTGGAATTCGTTTCACTGACCGTTCCAAGGCAGAACTTCTGCCGCTGTTTCCTTTTGTTATAGTTCGTCTTTGAATCGCTTATATTTTTTTTTTTTGGGGGGGGGGGGGGGGGATAGCCAGTTGGCCATTCGGTGGGAAAGTAACTGTCCTTTTGGCTTTCCGCTTTTTGGTGTTTCCATCAGGGTCTAGTTATTTCATGATTGTGTTTCTTTCCCTTTGGTGGCTCTAATGTGAGGTGTGGGTTAATTGTATCTATTCCTGAGCATTGCCTTTACATCTATTTTAAAATAGGCCGTTTTGATAAGCAACCCGGTTTGTCTGAAGGAGAAAAAGGTTGTATTTAATTTGTATTTCTTTGTTCCTTTCTACTAGGTATCAACTGCAATCTCTTGTACCACTCGCAATGAAAGGCTAGCACAGCCTACGTATATAACTTTCTGCAGTCTTTAGATGTATATGATCACCTTTAACAGTATTACTGGTATTCTGAGTTATCACGGCATGATCAAGCTGAAGCGT